>CP106716.1:104315929-105041763 GCA_025503065.1 Gossypium bickii
TTAATTATAATATGAAAAATTTAATCATATATTGATAAATTTTAAAATATGTAAAAAGTGGGAGGATGAAAAAGGTAAACTAAATTCAATTAATATGGAATTAAATTACCATAAAATTGGACTGATTGCAAAATTCGGAAAATTAATCACTGGGTTTGTTTTAATAAATACAATGGGAAATAAAAGAAAAATGAAGGGACTACAAGGGAACTAAAGTTTATGGGACACCACAGGGGCGAAGTAAGAACAATTTTTTATGGGGCCGAGTGAAATTTTATTTTTTTATAGCCTATATCTTTATTTTAAAAGGATTAAATCAAATTTTTATAATTTTAGGGGGGCCAAAGTACAAATTTACTTTTATTAATTTAAAATTTTAAAAAAAATTAAATGGCCTAAATGATAATTTTTCATTTTAGGGGGCCCTTGCCAACCCCCTAAATTCTCCTCTGGGACACCATCCATGCAACAAATTAAAACGTGAAAGAGTATTTTTGTTAATTAATGCATATAATAAAAATATATAACCAAAAAACTTACCTTTCTAGAAAAAAAACATTTACCTTAACTGTCATTTTTTTTTACTTCATTTTATTCATACGCCTAATGACTGTTATTGATATAATGCCGATAGAAAAAATTTGTGTGAAATAGTGACGTTATGTTATTGTATGAAATAATGACACCATGATATCCGTATCTCTTTTATAATAGTTTAATATTATATCAGTTTTTATTCTGAATTTTAGTATTTTTATAATTCTGAAATTCAATATAAAACTACTGATACGATATTAAACTATTAAAAATAGATAATATCCTATTTCATAGAAATTTTTTTATTTTATAATAACATCTTTAAAACCCGGTGTTTGCAACAAATGGCGAGTTGGGTGGGACTTGGTTACATTTTTTGCCTTAATAACCTCAGCCTATCGAAGAGATTTGCCCCCTAATAACAGCATTGACCATTGACAAAAACAAACTTGGTGAACTGGATATGATGAAAGAAATACACAAATATTTTAGACCTTTTACTTGGAAATTGTAACTGAGATGCCAGCAAAGTGTCGGCCAATCTCACAATCTTGCCAGCGGACAAGTTAAATCTTCGTGAGCTTTGACGAAGCCTCATGAAGATGCCAATCACTTCACAAAATATGGCCTAACATGCCAATCACTTTACAAAGAAGTCTTTTGTTTCTTAAAATATAATCTAATCCAACCAACAAATTCGCCATCAAAAGAAGTGAAGTTCCTGTTTTTTTCTTCAACCATGATTTTCCACCACACAAATTACATTCATTACATCTACACATGCCAGCCTTAAGTGGTTCTTAAAGCTACTAATTAAAGTCATTTAAGACAGATTTTCTTTCTATAAAGATGGTTCAACGCTGAAGAGCCAAAGTATATCCAAGTGAAAACCAATGGCAGACAGTAATGGTGTTGCCATCATCTTTGGGGTTACTGGGCTTGTTGGAAGAGAGCTAACCAAAAGGCTCATCTCAAAATCTAAGTGGAAGATCTATGGTGTAGCTCGACAACCTGAAATAATACCCATCAAAAGTTCTAGCTACCATTTCATACCCTGTGACCTGTTAGATCCATTTGAAACCAAGCAGAAGCTATCAATACTGCATGATGTGACTCATGTTTTTTGGGTCACTTGGGCTTCCCAACATCCATTGGATACTGCTGAGTGTTGTGAGGAAAACAAGGCAATGTTGTCCAATGTCTTGGGTGCCATCCTCCCCATAGCAAAGGGGATGAAGCATTTTGTCCTTCAAACAGGGATGAGTCACTATGTACCCGTGGCTGTGAATGGGAAAACAACCCATTTGTTCGATGAAGAATGGCCAAGACCGAAAGTGAGCTCCAACTTTTACTACGTCCTTGAAGATACCCTCCATGAGAGATTGGATGGTAAGGTGGGTTGGACTGTGCATAGACCTGGCTTGTTAATGGGTAGTTCTAATAGGACTTTGTTTAATTTCATAGGGAGTTTATGTGTTTATGGTACTATTTGTAAGCATTTGAACCTCCCTTTTGTGTTTGGAGGGACAAGTGAGTGTTGGGAAGAGAGTTATATAGACGGCTCCGACGCCAGACTCGTCGCCGAACAACAAATTTGGGCAGCCACCAGGAATGGCGATGGAGTGTCTTCCAACGGCGAGGCGTTCAATGCAATCAACGGTTCGAGTTTCAGTTGGAAGGAGATATGGCCAATATTGGGAAAGAAATTTGGAGTTAGAGTGCCTAAAGAGACGTGTATGGAGGAATTTTGGTATACAAGGGCCATGGGAGACAAGAAAAGGGTATGGGAAGAAATTGTGGAGAAGGAAAGGTTGGTGGAGACGAAGATGGAAGAGTTGGCAAATTGGCAATTCATGGACATCTTGTTTAGGTTCCGAGCCAAACTGTTGGGGTCCAGAGCTAAAGTTGATGGGCTGAGTTTTACAATGAGATGCAACACACTTGATTCAATCTTGTATTGGATTGATGTCATGAGACATGAAAACTTCATTCCCTAGGCATTTTCTTTCTTATCCTAAGGTCTAATTTTATAACCAAATCAATAGGGCAAACCAAAAATAAATTTGAGACTGTTTTGGTAGAATGCCAATTAAAGAAAATATGAGTTATGAAGCAGGCAACCGTTTCTTGATTATCAATGTTCTGATACATGAAGTCATACTTTAATGCCTCCATTGATATATATTTTTTATTTTTCATCATATTATTAAATATTATAAATTTAAAAATAGTTATAATTTAATAAAATTTATGATAATCATATACTTATATTTTAATCGATGGAGTCTTAGCTCGATTGACATATGTATTGTTGTCGTGGGTTCAAGTGCGTTGAAGCACATTACCCTTCTATTTATGGGTTGGGAGGCACTATGGTCAGTTATAGGTATTATGTTAAAAAGAGCATATATGATCGCAATTTATAATAAGATTATTCAAAAAAATATAATATAATTTATAATTATTAGTTAAAAAAGTTGTGCTAATTTTAAAATATAATTATTACGTGAATAAAACTCTAAATATAAAATATAATAAAAAATAATAATTATAATTATAATTATAATTTTAAATTAAAATTATTAGTTAAAAATAGTTCACATACAAAAAGTTGTACTAACTTTATTGATGTAAGATAGAGTTATTGCTCAAATAAAAATCTAAACATATTAATTATCACTTGATTAATATTAGAGTTATATACTAATTATTTAAGCTCAGCTTTATAAATATCGTTGACATATTGAATCAAGTAGCATTTAGGAAAAAATTATTGATAAAAAACCGAACGAAATAAAAAATTATTTTAATTATTAATGAGGTAATATAATATTATGGTTTTTTTAATAATTATGTTGTATATTAGTTATAATTGGATCTATCTGTCATTATTTTGGTATAGGTGGAAAATATTTCATGAATTTATTTTAAAAAAATTAAATTTCAATAATTAATTTTAATCATTATTATTAATATAATTGAAATCACTTGTAACGCACGTAAAAAAAAAATCTAAGATTAAAAATTACACGAGTTGAATCTAAACTTGTAAAAAAAATTTAATGAAAAGATTGTTTATTCAAATTTGAAGACAAATATCAAATAAGAAGCTGCAATGAGTATGTAGACAAAAAGAAATCACCCCATGACTTGTTGTATGATAGGGTCCCCGTGCTCCACAGGGGTAAAATTAGATTTTTTTTTTTTAAAGAGGTCAAAATTAAATTATAAATTTTATGATAGTAAAAATATAATTTTACTGTTTTAATAACTTATATCTTTATAAGTTTTAAAAGATTAAATTAAAATTTTATATTTTTAGGGAGGGTTAAAGTGTAATTTTACTTTTATTAATTTAAAATTTTAAAAATTTTAAAAAACTTAAATAATTTTTTTTTATTTTAGAGGTCCCGGGTCATAGCAACCTAAGAAAACGTATCATTTTAGTATCTGTTTTCGCTCTTCTATTATCATTTCTTTGATCACATTACCTTATTTTACATTTCTCTTACAAAATTCTCATCAAAAGATCAAATAATGTCATGCGTAAAAAACCTAGAAGGCTAAAAAATTGAAAACTTAAAAAACTATAAAATTTCTAAAAAAAATTATATAAACATTGAAATTTCTCATCAACAGATTAAATAATGTCACACATAAATTTAGCTCTCAACGTTTATAATTTTTTGGTCACTTTGGCCATTATTCTTTTTTAAGTTAAATTTGGTTACTAATATTAACTTTTTAAAAAGAGTTAAATCATTTTTTTAAAAGAAAATACCGACTAACAAATTAATTTTTTAATGATGTTGGCATGGGTGTGACAGTCTACATATATTCTATGCTGACATGATACTATCTGTCTTATATACCACATCGATTAATGATTTAAAAATTATAAAATATTCAAAAAAAGTTAATAAAAATTCAAAAAAATTAACATGAAATACATGTGAATTATCATGCGAGCTGCTATGTTTAAAAAAAATATTCGTGTATCTTTCATCGTATCCAGTTCACCAAGTTTAGTTTTTGTCAATGGTCAATGTTGTTATTAGGGAGCAAAGTTTTCATTTAAGTTATTGAACTATTCAAAAGTTTTTATTTAAGCCATTCGGCTATTAAGTTTTTATTTTTAAAGTTTTGCCAATGAGCTCCAAGCGATGATTTGATGATCGGTACGATGGATCAATACTTATCGACGAGTAGAAAAACATACCTTCGATCCAAGTTGATCTGACAGTTAGTGTCGGAGATTGGAGAAAAAAATTGTTTGAATTTTAGTTTACAGATTCATGACATCCAAAGATGTTACATGAAATAAAAATTGAATTGTAGAGAGAAGGGAAAAGAGAACTTTCGATTGGTGCAGACAGTGCAAACATAGAAAATTATATAGTATCGATTTTAACAGCTAAGTAACTTAAATGAAAACTTTTGAAGACTTCAATTTTCAAATTATTATTATTTTTAGTTAAGTGACCAAAATGAAAACTTACTCATAATTTAGTTACTAATGATGTAGTTTACCCTTTTCTAATAGAGTCAATGTATTGGGGTAAACCATGTAATGGAAGTAAACTTTATATCCTAAACTGTTGTGCAAAATTCTTTTTAAGTACCAAGCTGAGAAAACGGGGATATTTTAGGGGGAAATTTTTGCATTAAGCCTAAATAAATTTCAAAATTGTATTCACTATCACTTATTTAACATGAATCAAACTCCCTTCATTTAGAAGGGGCATAATATTTGAATGGAATCAGTCATTCTCTAACAAGAAAGACAAGAAGTTGTTTAATATACAGCCCTGCAAATTACGGGCATATATCATTTTACAATGAAATCCAATAGAAATTTGAAAGTACACATTGTTGTTTGTCTTGTAAGTATACAATTGAGTCCAAACTGCAACACCAAGCTATTTGATGTCTAATGTTGTCAAGATAATAACCAACTATTCCAGGCTCGCCTCGACTGCTGAAGCTCAAGCTTGACCATTTTCCATTCCTTTCAGAAGAAAAAAAAGGAGTTAATTAAATCATCAATCGAGTTTGCGAATAAGAAATAAGCGAAACTTGTAATGTTTTACATGTTCCATTAAATATCACATATGCATGACCTTCAGCCAAAGTAGGATACATACAGGCTCGATTCAACTTGCTCTATAGCTCAAACTGCTAGAGCTTGACTTAACACTAACTGAATTGAATTTGAGTTTATTTTTCAAGCAAAACATGATTAGCTTATGACTATGAGTATATGTGTCTTAAATTTGTTGTAGACTCAACCTCACCAGAACTTTGAATGCAAAGGAGTTATAGATCAACACCCTCATCAAGGCCTTTGGAACCAATCATCACATTCGAGTCAAGTTGCTTGTCAAACTTCTTTTTCCTCCTTGCTTCAAATTCTTCGAATCCATCCATCTATATATGCATATGTTTTGGTTAATTAAAGCATATAAAGCTTATGAGATCTTTCTGGAATATTTGAACCAAATTTGGCAGTTATTCAAGGAGACTGGAGAAGCTTACTTGTTGAAACTGAGACATCGAAATGGGGTTGTCATGAAGTGAGAAATTCTGGAGAGCTTTACAGTCTTTCAATATATTAGGAGGTATCTGTCAACCAAGAGATATCAGGGTACAAATAGAAACAAACTACAAAATACTGTCTTTAAACAGTGTTTTATTATATGTTACTCAGACTTAAGTGCAGGTGTTGGATATGAGTATGTGCCCAACATGGGAAGAATCTGGTTTTTCCAAGGTTTTTCATGTATTTGGAGGATCACTGGATATCATATTCCCAAACCTTGTGCCAAACATTGGTACGATAGTTTATATATATATATATATGGAGGATACTTAGATGTCTTGTTTCTAAGCCTTGTGCTCCACATTGATGCCAGATATGAATACTTAAAGAAAAATGAAGAGTCGGACTTGGGTAATTGAAAAGCAAGCATGACAGCAACACAACAATTACAGTTTGATCAGCAAACTTATGCTATCCATTTTTAGAATCATGTTATTGGTATTTTACATCATTGTAAAATTTAATAACTTCACATAGTTCAACAAATATTTAATTCAAGATTAGTTATTTCCAAAGGTTAATCTTTTACAAGAGTTCATATATGGTATAATAAAAAATTAGCCAGTGTCATTGCTACAGTCGACTGACAGCAAGGTACTCTCGTTTCCCTGAATCATATCACAGCAGGTCTTGCTCTCAATCCAATATCTTCTTAAGGCACCTACAAGTCCCTCAAGGCTTTGTCATCCAAAGTGTGCCTCTCCAAGTTCAAACCTAGGACCTCCCCCATATAGGAATAGAAGGCTTTTCCGTAACTTTGGTACTCGGGTGACAAAACCTTGAGGGACCCTTGGATGCCTAGAGAGGATAATATCGAATTATGGGTATGACACAATGCAATATGGTTCAAAAAACCAAGTAAACCTTGCTGGTTGACGGGTCGTGATAGTTATTGTGCAGCATGAGGAAATTAGAAATGATGGAAACTGTGTGGTAATTACCTGGTTGACTTTGTTATTGTTTAAGCTAAGTGACTTTAGTTGAACAAGATTACAAACAGATGCAGGAAGTTCTTCAATAAGATTATCTGCAAAGGTAAGTAAAATTGTAACATTGTGAGTTGTAGAAACAGTATTGAATGCATGAAAGTGTAGCATTTTATTTTCACTGGTCTATGTTATATGCCATAACTTTGGATGAACAAGGCTTGCAAGGGCGAAGCCAGAAAATTACGTTGGGGCCAGAAATGAATTATAAATTTTTTGGGCCAGAGTGCAATTTTACCTTTATAGTTTCATGTAATTTTATAAAATCTTAAGGGTCTAAATGGTGGTTTTACCATTTTTGGGGGCCAAGGCCACTGCTAGGCCCCGTCTTTGCCCTGAAGGCCTAATCAACTACTTAATGTGGCCCTCTGACTTCTCATTTTTCATTAAGTACTTGTGTGCTGTACACATTCGAACATGGATTGGCGGTCCTCCAACTATATCAAAAAATTAAAGAATATGAGCATACCCATGATGGACATATAACCCTATCCAACACTCACATCTGAGTCCAGAGATATGGTGGTTCAATTTCTTCTTATTTTTTCCATGTATTTAGAGACTTCTTGGAGGGTCATCTCATATCCGCATATTAATGATCGTATTAAAAAATGTGTAGGAAATGAGCATTCCAAGAAAAATGAAGAATCAAAGCAACATTAGTAAATATGCAGAAACACACCATTTGCTTGCAGTTCTTCCAAAGAAGAGCAGATCCCAATTGATTCAGGAAGACACTTCAATTTGTTATTAGACACATTAAGCAGAGACAACTGCACCATCAAACAACATAAATTAGATCCAGGAACTATATGAAACATAAAGTTGTTTATCGTAGGTTTATTTAGTTCTTTAAATAATGTCTAATGCTTAGTGCTCTTCTCAGTCTTCATTAACATCAAGTCGGATGATCTCGAGATTAAACTTGTGCTTAAATGTTGAACTACACAAACATGCAATTATATGCAAAACCAAGGAGTATAATGAACAGTTTCATACCATGTTACTCAGATACAAGTGTGAGTATTGGTGAAGGTATGTGTTTAGTACAGGTATGGTCAGAGTTTTTTTAAAGATTTTCTATTTTGGCGGACATTAGAGGTCATATATTCATATGCCAGATACGAGTACTTTCAACAAAATTGTAGAACTGGAGCACCATAAATAACTTACATTGCGCAAACTGCCAATAGTATTGGGCAAGGACATTAACATATTTCCAGAAATTGATAACTTCTCGAGTTTTACCAGCTCGCCCACTGACAAAAGAAATACAGTTAGAAGCCAATAAGACTTAACATTTACCCCATGAAGTTTGCAGACAATGCCATGAAGCAAATCTGTAAATAATGGAGGCAAGTAAATGCATTTATTTAGAAAAGGAGTGTCTACATTCATCTGGCAAAGAAGTAATTCGGTTCCCATTAAGTATCATAGCTTTCAGAGACTGAAGATTCCCCATAGTACTTGGTAATTGCTCAATATGATTAGAGGCTAAAATCTGGAAGGGAAAAAGGAAGAAGAAAGAGCTACTTTAATATTTTCACTCTTTGTTACTTGTATTCAGGTGTAAGTGTCAAATACAAATAATGTGTATAATACATATGGTTAGGTGTTTCTAAGTTTTTCCAATTAAAGATTTGGATAGAAACGTCAACGAAAAGGTCCAACAACAAACACAATGACATGAAAGCACAATTCGCCATTTATGTGTTGAAAGAAACCTATGTTGCTCTAACTTTTATTTATCATGATGTATTTGTTTTTGACACATTGATCCATGCTTACGTTGAAAGTAATATTCGTATCCGACTCTTGCACCTGAGTCTGCATAACATGGAACGAAACTCTACATATGGCAAGCAACAATTGAGAATATCTTACCAGTCGCTGCATGTTGACTAGTTTGCTGATCTCCATAGGAATTTCAACTGCACGGAAGCATAAAAGTTGACAGAATAGTAACCAAGCAATTTAATGCTTCATCGAACCAGGTTATGAGATTGAGAAGAAATGATACTCATTCTTTACTAAGGAAATCATATTTGACTGACTTTTGAAAAATCCTATATTGCTCAGACTCTTCATTTTTTCTAAAATGCAGTATTCATGTCTGCCACATGTCTGATTCACAAGTTGAAAAAGGCATACCTAATTTATTTTGCGTGAAATCGAGAGTTCGTACAGATTTATCCAGATCAAGAACTTCATCAGGAAATGTCTGTTCCAAATCAAAGCACAAATTTCATCACATACACAAGGAACAAATGCAAAAATGGCCACTAGAACTCACTTGAACTACTATATTTCTCAACCAATAAGGTATAAAGGTGCCAACTCTGCTTGACTCCGAAATGTAATTACCGGAGATCAAGGGTCTTAGACCCAAAAAATAAACATGAACTCTGCATCTATTTAACTGTAATAGATAAACCCTGTTCAAGATCAAAATGCACATTTCATCACAAACGCAATGAACAAATGCAAGAAGTCCCATTGGAAGACATTTGAACTACCATGTTTCTCAATGAATTATACATGCACTTTGGGGTCTGATCAAGCTTGCCTTCATAATAGGCGGGATCCAATGTGACTGTAGGATATTGAAGGTCTTAGACCAACTGAATTTTGGAATAGTCAGACCCAATGTGGCTACTAGATACCAGGGTCTTAGACTAAATAAAAATTAACATGAACCTCCATGTATTTAATTGTAATAGATGAACCTTGTTCAAAATTTAAGTGTAAACAAATGCAAGAATCCCTATTGGAAGCCTTTTAAACTACCGTGTTTCTCAACCAATACGACATAAAATATTGCAATAACAAATTAACATGAACCCTGCATCTATTTATTTGTAATTGGTACCAACACAAAGGCACAAATATTAGATTAATGCTCTTTTTTATTAGCACTTGATCTTTGCTTTCAGAATGCTTCTATAAAGCAAAAAGAAGTGCTAAAAACCAAAACCAAAATTGAATAAATATAAACAAATGACTTTTTTTTTCCTTCATAACTTGGATATTGATATTCAGTTCTATAAGAATATCCTTATCATATAAACAATAATATTTATGCAAAACTTCTATAAACTTATAAAAGGAAGAAAAAAAACATAAGAAGTTGCATAGAAATGGAGCAACATATTAAGCAAAATGCAGAAGATATCATCAACAAATAAACAATAGGCATTCATGGAAAACTAATATAAATCTTAAAAGAACATAAGAAATTCCATAGAAATGCATAAATATTGGCCTATCATAAACAACATAAGGACTATTAAAATTCATATAAACAAACAAATTAAACAAAACCCGGAAACCATCATCATCATCATCTAAAATGTCTATTCACATCCTCAAATACTCAAATTAGATATAAAAAAGAAAAAAGTGAAAATAAAAATTCATAGATAAATAAAAAAGGTTTGCTTACCTTTAATTTAGATTCACGTAAGGCAACAATGCCAGTCGATCGCCATCGAGCAATTCGGTTAGCTTTGGAATCAGCAGCTTTACTTTCAGAAGATCCCATCTTTCTTCCTTTCTTTACCCTCCCTTTTCCCCTTTTCCCTCAGAAAATTCGACGAAGAAAAAGAACTACGAACAGGAAGAAGGGGAAAAATAAATATAGATTAAAGACATGGGTCGACTTGGATTTCAGAAATGGATAAGTCAACAAGGTCTCAAGTTTGGGTTAATTTTCAAAGAAGTTTGTTTCTCAGAAGAAAAAACAACGTTAACTTCATTGAATTGCATGGGATTTTTGGCGTTTGTGTTTTATAAAGGTGGTGGCATGTTTTATGTTGATTCGATTTTATTGCGTGTGTTTTTCGGATACTAATTTTGGTTAATTCCATTTTGTTTAATTTTGCTATTAAGCTATATTTATCGTCCTATCAGCTTCCTCTAATCAATAATTCAATATACTGATTATAAATTATTTTATTTATTGAAGAATAATAAAATTTGTGTTAAATTATAGCAACATTTTTTTCATGATCAAATTAAATTCATTTTATTGTAGTTTTACCAATTTTAATTTTTTATAATAATTGAAATGATTTCAATTTTTTAACCTTATAATGAACCAATTATGAAATTTTAGTAAATATTTAAGAAAATAAAATATCCAAATTTTTAGAAAAAAATTTAATGCATGCATAAATGGGTTAAATTTATTAAATTAATTTTACCAAAATTGTCAATTTTCAAGTTTAGAATATCAATTGACTTGCAATGTATTTTTGGGTTGAGATGTCTACGTATTGATAAACGGTTTGTCTTTTAATTCCGATACGCATTTTGAATTAACCCATTTCAACTTTAAAAATTTAAAATATGACCGTTTTAGTGAAGATCATGTAAGTAGAAAATTTTGGACTTGTTTATTATGAGAATTATTAGTTTTAGACTTTATTTAACTTTTAAATCATATTGGGTCAATTTTAAGTTTTTATATTTTTTGAAATTATTTATTTCAAAATTTTTGATATTTTAGATTAATAAAAGTTTGAATAAGTCTAAAGAAAATTATGTTACTTTTGCAAGATAATTGACTAAATTTTAGGAGGTTTAGTATTCAAGTAGGATTTAGAAGTACTTATAAATAGCTAAACATGGAAATCTTGCAATTTATTTCTCTCCAAAAGTTTCATTCTCGATTACTTTTATGCTGCGTTTGACAAAAAAATATGTTAAAGTAGTTAGATATAAAATAAAGGGTTTAAATTGTACAATTAAAATTAGTTTATTACTAATTTATATATTAAAATACAATAAAAAAATATAAAATCATAAATTAAATATATTGTAATTGATTTTTTAAATTTATAATAAATAATAATTATATATAATTTAATTAAATAATTAGTATGTCTAAATTATATAAATTTAACTTCAATTACCTTGAAAGTTTTTTTTTTATTTATCTAAACTATTTGTTTGTTATCTTTTGTTTTGCGTTCCGCATTGTTAATTTTTTAGTTGGCTACCTTAACATGTCAAAATGTGTTATATTGATGTTAAAACTAATTGTGAACAAGTTAGAAAGTTCTATTAATACTGAAACTAAAACTTTTACTATGTTAGTAGAGCTTGTTCTTCTCCACCTATCACAAGTATTTATTATTATTTTCCCTAAATTATATGTTCCATTAAAAAAAAAATCCAAATAAAATTATACATCCCTGCCGCCAAACAAGCAAGCCTCGGTTCTCCTTTTCTGGGTCTCAAATATATATTCTTTAAATATATGCGTCTGTCTCTTCCGCCCGTCTCTGACCTAAGTCCTCTCTTGCCAACGTGCCAGTAAATTAAATCAGGTAATTGTTGAAACCCTAAACTTAAAATGAAGATTGATTTCTACTTGAATAATGAGATTTTGAGCTATCTGTTCTCCGCCCTTGCATCGCTCTGATATATTTGATTTTCTGTTTTTGATTCTACTGCTTGTTACTCCGTCTCATCGAATTCTTTTTATAAGGTATCGCCGCTATTTTCCGTCACACTACTATTTGCGGCCGCGAGCCGCTGCTATTGGTTTGAAATTTGTTCAAACCGCATTTGAGGTCTTTAGAGATAGCAGCCGCAACATCACTATTTGGAACCCTAAGTTACAATCTCAAGTAGCCGCGTGATTTTGCAAGCTAGATCACCAACGTTCATGTCAGGCAATTCAAATTTCGGAGGAGGGGGAGGTAACCCTTTGAAGACTTGGGTCTCTGATAGGTTGATATCATTGCTGGGATTTTCCCAGCCCACACTTGTTGAATATACCATTGGGCTAGGTATATCAATTTTTTCTTCTCTATATATGTATATCTGGGCATCTATGATTGAACACAAATACTCGAATATGCTACTTTTTATAAATTGTTCATGGTGTTGCAGCTAAGCAAGCAGCATCACCTGCTGATGTACTTGGCAAGCTTGAAGAATATGGCTTGCCATCATCTAATGACGTTCGATTATTTGCCCAAGAAATCTTTGGAAAAGTTCCTCGCAAAGCCTCCCGTGAAAATGTGAGTTAATATGTTAGCAGAGTTTTTTGTTTTTAATTTTTCTGCAGTTATAATTTTTCTTGTAATTTATTTTCCCCTGGTCTCCTATAGTTTTATCAGAAACAAGAAAGGGAAGCTGCTGTTTTCGCTAGGAAGCAAAAGACCTATGCACTTTTAGATGCTGATGATGAAGAAGAAGAAGCTGGTACCAATACCAGTGTTCATCGCCTGTCTTCCAATGAGCCTGCTTCTGAGACCAGAAAAGGTGATAAGCATAAGAAAAGATTCAGAAAGAAGAATGAAAGTGAACAAGATGAAGATGACGAGGAGGTCATACATGTGGATGAAAAGAAAAGAGTTAAAAGACAAGCTGAGGATGATGGTTCAGAGTCAGAGGAGGAAAGATTGCGTGACCAAAGAGAGAGGGAGGATTTGGAGAGACATATAAGGGAACGTGATGCTGCAGCAACTAGGAAGTTAATGGAGCCAAAGCTTTCACGACAGGAGGAAGAAGAGGCTATACGAAGATCTAAAGCTTTGGAGCAAGATGACATCAATAGTTTAAGGAAAGTTTCAAGACAAGAGTATTTGAAAAAGAGGGAGCAAAAAAAGCTTGAGGAGCTTAGGGACGATATAGAAGACGAGCAATACCTTTTTGATGGTGTAAAGCTTACTGAAGCAGAATATCGTGAGTTACAGTATAAAAAAGAAATATACGAGCTTGTTAAGAAGCGGACAGAAGAGGATGATGATATTGGTGAGTATAAAATGCCAGAAGCTTATGATCAAGAAGGGATTGTTGACCAGGAGAAGAGATTTTCGGTGGCTCTTCAGCGTTATAGAGACCCTACTGCTGGGGATAAAATGAATCCATTTGCAGAACAAGAGGCCTGGGAAGACCATCAAATTGGCAAGGCCACATTGAAATTTGGGTCAAAAAATAAAAAGCAAACTACTGATGATTATCAGTTTGTGTTTGAGGATCAGATTGAGTTTATTAAGGCATCAGTTATGGATGGTGACAAGTTTGATAATGAGATGTCAACTGACTCACCTGAAACAACCAAGGCAAAATCTGAACTGGAGAAACTACAGGAGGACCGGAAAACTTTGCCAATTTATCCATATCGAGATGATCTACTTAAAGCTGTTGAAGAATATCAGGTTCTTGTTATTGTAGGAGAAACTGGCTCAGGAAAGACCACACAGATACCACAATATCTTCATGAAGCTGGTTATACCAAACGTGGGAAGGTTGGTTGTACACAGCCTCGACGAGTTGCTGCTATGAGTGTTGCTGCTCGAGTTTCTCAAGAAATGGGTGTCAAACTTGGCCATGAGGTTGGTTATTCTATTCGTTTTGAAGATTGCACTTCAGAAAAGACTGTATTAAAATATATGACAGATGGTATGCTGTTGCGAGAGTTGCTTGGTGAACCTGATCTTGCAAGCTACAGTGTGATAATGGTGGATGAGGCTCATGAAAGAACTGTATCAACTGATATTCTTTTCGGATTGGTGAAGGATATAGCACGGTTTAGAAAAGATATCAAATTACTTATTTCAAGTGCAACACTTGATGCTGAGAAGTTCAGTGATTTTTTTGATTCTGCTCCAATTTTCAAAATTCCTGGTAGACGTTATCCTGTTGAGATACACTACACAAAAGCACCAGAAGCTGATTACCTGGATGCTGCAATTGTTACCGTACTTCAAATTCATGTGACACAGTCACCTGGAGATATTTTGGTTTTTCTCACTGGTCAAGAAGAAATTGAGACAGCAGAAGAAATTTTGAAGCATAGGGTAAGAGGCTTTGGGACAAAAATTGCGGAACTTATTATCTGCCCAATATATGCCAACCTTCCAACTGAGCTTCAAGCCAAAATATTTGAACCTACTCCTATTGGTGCACGGAAGGTAGTCCTGGCAACAAATATTGCAGAAACATCATTAACAATTGATGGTATTAAGTATGTCATTGATCCAGGTTTCTGCAAGATGAAATCTTATAATCCGAGGACTGGGATGGAGTCTTTGCTGGTAACTCCTATCTCTAAAGCTTCAGCTAATCAACGCGCTGGTCGCTCTGGGCGAACAGGTCCAGGAAAGTGTTTTCGGTTGTACACTGCCTACAATTATTATACTGAATTGGATGATAATACTCCTCCTGAGATACAACGAACCAACCTTGCCAGTGTTGTTCTTTCTTTGAAGAGTCTTGGAATTCATGATTTGCTAAATTTTGATTTTATGGATCCACCGCCAGCTGAGGCTCTACTGAAAGCTTTGGAACTTTTGTTTGCGTTGAGCGCATTAAATAAACTTGGAGAGTTGACTAAAGTTGGTAGACGAATGGCAGAGTTCCCCCTTGATCCAATGCTATCCAAAATGATAGTTGCTTCCGACAAGTACAAGTGTTCAGATGAGGTTATTTCTATTGCTGCTATGCTTTCAGTGGGGAATTCGATCTTTTACCGTCCAAAGGACAAACAAGTTCATGCTGATAATGCAAGGATGAATTTTCATACTGGCAATGTTGGTGATCATATCGCTTTAATGAAGGTTAGTTTTTTGAAGAATAAATATTGTTTTTAAGGATTGCCGCCCTTTATGTTCCAGTTTTTGCATTTTAATGATTTGATATGTTGACTTATTTTCTAGGTTTACAATTCCTGGAGGGAAACAAATTTCTCAACACAGTGGTGTTACGAAAATTATATTCAGGTATAGTTCTTAATACCTTGATCTTGTTGTCGTATGGATCATTTTAAGTGCTTGTTCTCTTGATTGAGAAGTGTTTAACCTTTTTGTTAAAAAAAAAAAAAAAAACTTGCAAGACTTCTTTCATGTACTGATTTTGAAATGAACCTCTGAATTTATTAATGTATCTGTTTGCTTCATGATGAATGAATATGATTTTTCTTGTCTTTCCTAGTGTTCATTTGTTTCCTATTTGTTGATAACTTATTGTTTATGTTGCTTCTGTTATTTGTGATTTCAACTTTTTTAGGTCAGGAGCATGAAGCGTGCGAGAGACATTAGAGATCAATTAGAGGGTCTTCTGGAGAGAGTTGAAATCGAACTAACATCCTGTCCTAATGATTTAGAGGCTATAAAGAAGGCCATTACATCTGGTAAGTTCCCAAGCATTTATTATTGCTAGCAGCTTCTTTGAGCTGGAAGTGCTCCAGCTGTTGACTGTAAAATTCAAAATATTTTTTCAGGATTTTTCCCTCATTCGGCAAGGTTACAGAAAAATGGTTCTTACCGTACTGTTAAGCATCCACAGACTGTTTATATACATCCAAGCTCAGGGTTGGCACAGGTAAGGTTTCCAATTATTTATTTTTGTAATTAAATTTAAAGGGATTATTTGCCAAATGTACTGCATGATTGACGTAATTGCTTCTACAAATGCTTTTGTGATTACAAGAATCGCCTTCTTACTCTGTTGTCTAGAGTTGAGTGAATATTGCTGTGAATGGTTCTAGTGTTCATTTTATTTACCAGGTAGGGCTGATGTTAGGAGGACATGTTTGCTTGAAGTTTTAAAGTGACAAAGCCAAGCAAAATAAACAAAAGTGTTATATTAGGCTCAATTTGGTTGAAGTGTTTGCAATTTGGTTTTTGCTTTTCGGAAAGCAAAAAAAGCACAAGATAGAAACTGAATAAAACTCCGAAGCCAAATAGCAAAAGTGTCAACTAAACAGAGCCGTAATTTCTTTATCTTTCCAATATACGAGTTAGGTTACTGCAATGTGGGTGGAAAACTTCTTTAGGTTTATCATCCAGTCTGTCACTCTTATCTGAAGAAAAGATAAATTTAGTCACTAAAGCGGGTTTTTCTCTTCTACCATAAGTTCATTGTTTCATTTGCATACAGTTGACAAGTGTGCAATTTGCATAAGCCAAGCCTGTCCTGGATGTTAAGTCTGTTAACAAACATGCATGCAAGATTGTTTTTAAATCTTTGCATGTTTTCTGCTGTTTTGTTTCTTTCCATTCATTCCCTGTGGGGTGTGTGTGGGGGGGATCAAGTTTGGTGTTGCCTCCAATATAAAATCAAGTATTCTGATGTTCCCCACCATTTACAATTTCTTTTTTGCTGTCCTCAGGTGCTCCCGAGATGGGTGGTATACCATGAATTGGTTCTTACCACCAAGGAATACATGAGACAAGTAAGTATTCTTTTCCCCTTAGAGTATAAAATAACTAGTGTCTAGTTGTTGCTTGGTATGCGTTCATGACTAATGCCAATACTGTGGGTGTTCAATTGCAGGTAACTGAGCTGAAACCGGAATGGTTAGTGGAAATTGCCCCACATTACTACCAGATGAAGGACGTTGAAGATGGTATGCTCTCTCATTCTCTCTCCAAATCTTCAACCCTACATCCTCCAATTTTCCTGCACTGCCCCCTCTCCTTGGCTCTTCCAAGCGTAGACATGGTTATATCATTTCATGCACTCTGATGTTTCTTTTGTCATGGATAATGTTATTGAAGCCTCTAAATGGTCATAATTACACTATGATTAGTCTCTTAGTGTACGTAAATTTCTTGTTAATTAAATCTAGTGATAACTAGACTCCTTAATTTCACACATACGACACCTAAGGTTGATTGCATTACTCAACCATAGTATGCTGGGGAATTCTTACAATTGATTAAAAGCTATATATAATTAAATAATTTACATGAAATAAAAAGTAACAACATAAACTAAGTGATATGGTCGCCCAATTTGTTTTTTTGCATTACTCAACCGTAGTGTGCTGGGGAATTCTTACAATTGATTAAAAGCTATATATAATTAAATAATTTACATGAAATAAAAAGTAACAACATAAACTAAGTAATATGGTCGCCCAATTTGTTTTTTTGCATTTCATATCGGCACACCGGTTTCATCTTTATGTCAAGAACCATCTGTTTGTTTTCTAGTAATATATTTCGCTCCTTGAATAATATTTGGAGATAGCATTGATTGCTACGGTCGTATCATAAATACTGATATATTTACGCTGCATTCACATATCAAGTTAAAAAATGACAAGAGTGGGAAATTCTTCACTGGATATGGAGGATAGACTGTTACATGATAACCATCTATATACTGACTGCTCGATTCGTAGCAACCTAAAGTTCTTGTATTTAGTTTTTGAAATGCATGAATAGCTGAAGCATTATTTTCTATGCAGCTGGATCAAAGAAAATGCCGAAGGGACAGGGGCGAGCGGCAGAGCAACCAGCTGCTTCTGGTAAGGTTTAGACGGTCGTGATTGCATTTGGCATAGAAAAGAAGCATTGGAAAGTGGCTTGTTTTGGGACACAAGTGCTTCAGCAACCATTGTAAATACAATTTTGTAGGTATTAATCTGACCACTGTAAGTGTAAAGCACTTGGCATATGATTCTGGTGTAGCATAATTGATATCATGTTGCATCATTATTAAGCTCGTCCTGGTTAAAAAATGATTAATCTGATGTAGATCAAAATAATCTATTTTCATCAAAATTTGTTGTCTGTTTACTAGTTTGTTGTAGAAATTACAATTTCTTATTATTTTAAAGAATTTCCTTTATTCACGTGAAAGTGTGTTACTTCTTTCCGTGCTTCTCCGGTGAAGAAGAAAAAGCTGAGGAAACTTGCTTTCTAAATTAGGAAAGGTTTTTTCTTTTAATTATTTGTTGATTGAAATGAAAGCCGATTCGTTAGTCATTATATTGATTAATAAATATAAGCAACTAAGGGCATTTTCTAGACTTTGTTCAAAAGAAACTTTGATTACGAAAAAGAAATTCAGAAGCAATCACACATGCAGATTGCAGCCAATATTTTGATCTGAGAAAATGCCTTAAAGTCAGCATTAAAGTAGTTAAAAGAGCATGAGCTAATTGGCAATGGGATTGAATCACAATTAGTTTCATGGCTGGTCAGGTTGGATTGAGTTGCTGCCTTGAAATTTGCTTTTGTATTTTTATGTTTGAAGTTTAGATTTGTATTTTTATGTTTGAAGTTTAGATTTGACCGGCATAATGTCCATGTCTACATTTTCTGCGAATTTGGTTTTTGTTTATTTAAATAAAAATACTGACATCACATTATTTATGATATAAGTAACTTTAACAAAAATTCAAAAATCATAAAAATTAGAAAATATTATAACAATTCATAAAAACAAAAAAATATTATATTAATTGTCATGTGAGTTATCATATTTAAATATTTAACGTATTTAGTATTTTCTTTAAAAACAATTAACTTTTTTTTAAAAAAATTGAAAGATTAATTTAACAAGTATTTTGACAAAAACTGTAGACATTAATTTTTGTAAAAAAAGTTAAAAGATAAATTTAACTAGAAAGAAATGATTAAATTGATAAACAGTAAACATTAAAAGTTGAATTTATCACCGTGCCAAGAATAAAACATTTAAACGCATATATCAAAAGTGTTGGTCTTAGACTTGAACGGAATATGTATATAAGATATAATATAATATTTATATCTTATTCTGACATTGTATGACTATTTAATTGTTCGCAATTTTCAGCAAATTGTAAACCTGTATCAAAGTTCAAAAGTTACCAAACATTTCGAACACCCCAAAAGGACAAACAACAAAAATCCAATAATATCTTTGGATCATCCCCCAATACTCTCCACGCTTTTATTTCTTCCCCTTTATTTTTGCATGGATCTACGGCAGGTTTTCATATTTTATGTATACACATATATATAAAAATCCCATGTATATTATTTTTCTATATCTAGAACCATTGTTATGACAGTCCAAAATCCATGGCAGAACATGCTAAAACGTAGAAAACAAAGCAAAACTTCTTGCTCATCATGACACTCAACTTGCGTTGTTTGCAAGGTGATTTCAACGCATTCAAAACCCGAAACCCACCAGGGAAGACTAATTCAGACACATTCACTTCCTAATGGGAGGAACATCCAAGGACAGCATCCGGCCTCCTCCATCTGGCAAAATCCCAAATGAGGCGCCGCTACCATTCACATCTCCCACTTACATCCACCTCCAAACTCTGAACCCTGCCACAAGGCTAAGCCCTCGGAACAATGGCAGCTCCCTGTACGACTCATATGAACTCCGAGCTGTGACATACCAGCTGAACAAGGCAATGCGACAACCAAGTGGCTCGTCACCGGCTTACTTGTGCTACCTAAAATCGCCCTTCTATTCTCAATATGTAAACAGAGAAAATTCGAGGAAAGTTTTATGTTCACACTTAACATGCGCAACCATTAATATAAATGCAAGAAACAGGAGAACAAAGGAAGTTACCACAGGATTTGCTGCCAAACTTTGGAACAAGGTCAAGCAAAGGTTGCTTAGGAGTAATAATATGCAGAGCAAAGAGTTGAGATGTGCGTAATCAAGTACTGCAGTTAAATATCTTATCGTGAAATCCCATGTTTTAACTCAGTTGATTCATATTTTACATGATGACATTCAGCAGATCTCGAGTTTGAATCCCTGTATCTGTAATCTCTTATCTTAGACTATGATCACTTTTGTGAGTGCGTGTATGCATATAACTCATATTGTGCAAACAATATAGTTGAAAGATGTGTGATCAACTGCAATTAAATCTCTTACTGTAAAACCCAAGATTTCCATCTATTCTCCTATCTTAGAATAGGACAATCTCATATCATGCATAGGGCAGCAGATCTCGGATTTGAATCCCGATATGTCTATTCTCTGATCTCCTATCTTAGACAGACTAGGATCTCTTTCGTACCAAAAAGATCCATTCATCTTGTGCAACCAATATATAGTTGAAATATGTATGATAAACTGCAGTTAAATCTCGTACCGAGTGATTTAGCTTTAGCTTTAATTGGTTCTTTAACTACCCTGGCATTCAGTAGATCTCAGGTTTAAATCCCAACATCTACTAGCTCCTCCTATAAACTCATATCTTGCAGATCCATTTTCCTCCTAATCTAAAATCTCTTTGAAGACAATGAATCAATATCTTCCAATTGCTTTAAGGAAACGTGAAAAAATGAACTCACTAATCTAGGAAAACAATACATACCTGAATATGTTCTTTCCCAAAATCTAAAATGGTCAAACAATTACAGAACATAAACCATACTGCACAGGTTTAAGAAAAAAAATTCAGAACATGAACTTAGTAACTATCATCTTAATCAATCACTATATTTTGAATATTGATTTTCCAAAACTATACCCTTCTTTAAATTTAAGGGGCTCCTTTCCGTATTCAGGTTTAATAAGATCCATACGCAAACGTGCTTCAACAAGAAGCTTTTGGCATATACCATGATGTATACATTGGATAAAGAGAGGAAACAGAGAAGATAAAAAACAAGAAGCATCTTTAAGAAAAGCCCGTGCAACAAGAACTAGATTGCTGACCATTTAGTACTGAGAGAAAAACTTTCTATGTCAACCTTAATGCCATTTCTTGAAGAAGAGCTCGCTTCTGTGACGTGTTAATTACATGGCTTGTTTCAGCACTCTCAAGCACATTGGTTATTATGGCAGCTGCATGCCCTAGACGTTCCTCGGCTGTCCTCCTCAACATGAAGGCCTGCCCAAGTCATATAGTTGTAACAATAAAACAAAACAAAAACAAATGACATCATATATGGTTATTTGAAGAATGTCGAAGGTAGACACACAAAATCATTAGGTAAGGAAAAAAATCATCAGAAAATGCTAACTCGGGTCAAATTTGTTGAAAGGAAATACTCATGGATTGATTCTTTTATAATATTTCAGATGTACCAATTGCTCCCCATTCTACAAGGATTCAAGCGATACAAAAATGGAATAACAATATAAGATAGAGAAAATGCTAGAGAGGGAAAAAAACCTGGCTGTGATGTGATATGGCCAATGTACATAGCTGCTGAGACCAAGGTTCTCCATCAATTTGAACAGGCAATGCAGCAAAGAGCTGTATTTTAATCGACTGTCCTTGTGCAAGTCTTCGGGCACGAGAAAGCCCCACCTGAAATAGCAACATACCAGCAGCAGTTCAGAGGCAAATTCCACAGAAAACCTTTATGCAAAATTTCCAGAACTCGAACAAAGAAAAGTTGGATTGAAGAAATTTCAATGCTTTACTGTCCAGCATAAAGGACAATGGGTCAATGGCTGAGCTTTTCCATCTTGTGTCTGCACCTTGCAGTCTACACTCTACACTGGTGACATGGAATGTGAAAACCAAGTTCTTCTAGACATTACATCAACTTCCATAAAACTTGTTTTATATGCCTAATGATAAATGCACGATAGAATTTAACACTTGTTTTATCAGCAGCTTTACACAAGGGGCCTAGATTACCTGCAATGTTCCAAGGTGCCAAGTTCCAGATATGCTTACAACCTCTAGTATTTTATCATGCATAGACTGAGGATCAAAATTCTCATATGTATCATCCTCGTTTTGCCAAAGGTCTACACCTCCCATGTAGCTTCCAATGTTTGCAACAAGTACCCCTTCTGCATCCTGTATAGATTTAGAATAGCATCATGACATTTACAGTAAGCGTAATCAATAGTTATTTGCACCATTTATAAACAATTTAACAATAAAAAGAAAAGAATTTTATGATGGGAAAAAGGGACAGCAGAAGGAACAAGTTACAAAAATCATTTCCAAAAAATGAGACACAAATTTGAGAGACAATGGTTGATAAAACCAAGAGCGTCAGAAAAAAAAAACCACAACAGCTTTTAAAGAAGTTTTCAGTTAGAAGCAACAGTTGCGTATTTGATCTGATCCTTTAACTGTTTTTTAAACGTATACAAACATATGTGTGTATAAAAATAAAGAAGTTAAGAAAGAAAAAACTCTTCTGGACAATCATCACATAGTGTCCAGATTTTCACAAACGTAACTAAATAAAAGCTAGCATCAATACCTCAGGGACCTCTATCTCAACACCATCCACTTCAACTCTAACTTGCCAAGGAAAGTCTGCAAACGTTCTATCCATTATACTCTTTGCACCCTCTCTTGCATAAAGCACTTTATTCATAAACTGCACATACGTTGAGGTAACTTCCATCAATATGGAATTGTATAACCAATAAGACAAATTTATTAGGCATGCATAAGTTATCACAAAAAAAACATAGACCAAAATGCATCCGATACATGTAGATATCCTCCAATGATAACATTAACAATTTTCTGGTTTACACTTCAGTTAAATTGATAAATTGTAATGAGATGGAAATCTGCATAAAAATACAAAAAAGACTATGTTTCACCTGTTAATATAAGATCTCTGCATTTTTTAAGTTGTAATATCATTCTGAGAGAAAATGTATGCTGAGGTACTTGTATAAGTTTCCAACTGACATGATTGTATTAATATATTTATGTTTCTAAAATCATTTATCTGTAAATATGTAAAGGGAAACCACCAGAAAGTTCAAAACCATCATAATCAAGTAGGCCAAAATAAAAAATCATTTTCAGTTGAACAAACCAAATAGTTATTCCATCAATCATCATATTTATTTTGCGTAGTACTTCACAAGGCACGTTCCAAGAAGATGATAACAACCTGATTATAGAACTTCTCAGGATTCTCCTCTCGCAAGTTGTGAATGTCCAAAGCAACCTTCGCATCACAACCAATTCCTGTGAGAAAATCATAAAGCATGAGAAAACTACCAAGTTATAATAAGTGAACAGGGAAGACACTGGAAATACCAATACACTTGTCTAACCAAGATGACATCTACCAGTCAGCCAGTTAAAATACCAAGTGACCGATAGATTGATTTTTGCAATTTCAGGGGATTGTGGACAAATATTTACAAAATATCATTGGTAGATATTTGCAAATATAAACTCAACATGCAGCTAAGTACAAATCCAAGCAAACCAAAAAAACCAGCTACGATAGAAATACCTCTCTCTTAACCTTGCTTTTCTTCTCCCTCTCTGTTGGGTCAAATTTCAACTAGACAATCTAGACATTCAACTTAACCAGATTCTAGAAGACTTAAAAGAACCAGTCTCCATACCTAGATAATTGTTCATAAATTTTGGAGATTGAAGTTGCTTCCCCTGTTGGTTTAAAACAGCTACCTTCCAGCGGTCAAGAATTGTTACTGCAGCATGCTCTATGTGCTGCAAGACTGTGCAAAGGCCCCCTTGTCTCTCCACTGAGCCCAAACCACCTCCCCATGACAGAACCCTGGCCAGATCATTTCCAGTTCCAGCGGGGAGAATAGCAACTGGAGGTGGTGAAACAAAATTTTGCTTGTCTATTGCATTAAGAACCCAACCAACAGTACCATCTCCTCCACATACGAGTATCCTGAAATGAGGCACCTTTCCGAATAAAAAAAGACCCATCTCTGGTCCCTGTGTTGAACTCAATTCAATAACCTGCGGTGAATTACAATGGGAAAAACCCTCAAAAACATGAAATTTAAAACCAACAAATAGCAATGACCAATTTTAAAGAGAATATGCGAACAAACATCAAACTGGAAAACATAAAGAACATATTGACAACCATGGAAGTCAAGAACCAAACATAGAATCAGATCAGCTAGAACATAAAAAAATGCCAATCCAAGTGGTGGTGTCAGTGATTACGTTATAAATATATGGTTATCAATTTATTAAAAAAACCATAAAGTAATTGCACCGTGCATCATCTTCCAAGAATTTGAGAGCAGTCATTCCAGGCCAAGTGGTAGTCTGTGCAATTACTGTTTTTTCTATCTCACTTTTCTTTAGTTTTTTGAAGAAAGCCATTCCTGTCCGACTAGCTGATATCTGATTCAGTGAACAGTAACTCTGGTATGATATGGCAAGCCGAGAGTTCAGAAAACTCTGACTACCTTGAGAGGCTGTGTTGGTTACTCTTCAACTTCAAGTGAGTCTACCAGTCATTTTTAATAGGCAAATAGCCAAAAACAGATGGATGGTTATAAAATTTAACTATTATCATTAATATGAAATCAGATGCTTAATGTTATCAAGTTTAGCTAGCATCACTCATCATCTGTCAGGGAGCTAATTTACTTCTCCAAAAGCAAGTAAATAATCTCATCAGAGAAGTGGGAGTTTATATTTATTCTAGTCCGTAGTTCCTCCCACACAACTACCCCCCCCCCCCCCCAAAAAAAAAACCACCACCAATGAACACACACACACACACACACACATAAAAATAAGTAAATAAAAAAAAAAAGTAAGATAATCAATCAAACCTGAACAGGATTCAAAAGAAGGTTCAAGCGCTGCCTGAGGGAATCTCCACGCCGGGCACCACTCTTCTTATTGATGAAAACCAGTAATGGTCTCGCATCTGGTGGTAAGTCAGTCAGCTCATATCTTTGCTTCATCCTTAAAGTTTGAGACTCATCCTTCTGGTTAATTGATCCACTTCTTTTGATACTAAGATTTGACTCTATTTTCTTATTAATGCTACCATCTTGGCATGGGGTTCCTACATTCATACTACCATTGCAGTTCCCTTCTTTTGCATAAGAACCATTTACATTTTGTGGGGTATCAGCAGTGCTCTCTGTTGACATGTCAGAGATGCTACCATTACTACCTGTATCAGCTGAGGTTTTATTATTATGCTTGTGCTTCTTGCCCTGACTCCTAATGGTTTCCCGCACTGAAGAAGCTAACTCATTTGCACCATGTGTGATTGAGCTCAGAAATCCCGAATTCGGGCTCAACTTCTTAACATAAAGAGGTGAGAGAATCAACCTTCTGAATGGTCCTAAATCACAAATATTACCAGTTTCATTAGACATGCTACTGTGACAGTCCACATGTAGGAGTCGTTGGCACCACAAGCAACACCATATAGGAGATCCACCAAGGAAAGACCCGCCACATGGCTCTTCACAATAGCTACAAAAGGAAGCTTCATCGGGTTGATCAGTAAGCTCTGTCCAACGAACTGCCCACTGATGCATCACATGCTCAAACCCAATCATGGATACACACTTACAATCCTTCTGTGCAGGCGAAGAGCAGCTCAAATGAGCCACTGCCCCACATATGCTACAGCGGTGAATGAAACTATCTGAAGCTACCGTAGGTCCTAGGGTTTGGGAAGGTGACATTGGCTTCAAGCAAGCACAGCAATTTACTTTCTTTCCACGGGATACGGATTCCAGCTCCCAAGTATGAGGAGCTGCGGGACTCTTATGTTTGGCCTTTGGGTTTTTCTTTGACCTAGCTACAGCTTTCATCCAACTTAAGTTAATGTTTCTTCTCCACTGGAAAGCTGTGTAAACTATTGTCAAAATACCAACCAGGCCAGCGATGACACAAGAGAGAATGAAGAAATGTGAAACAACTTGCATTTCAGTCGGACTCTTGTCGGTCCAACTGGGATGCAACATGCGTTCTTCATCCATTCTTCAAAACTTATATACCAGCATTCTATAGTCACTAACAAGCACCCTCCACCTAATGAGTATATGCCAACTCAAATAGCTCCTTATCACAAAGGCTTGCTAGTTGCTACCCATGTCTATAACAGTCCACACTCGTACTACTTATACCATCTCATTAGGTTCACTTCTTGTCTGACAGCAATCCTAAAAGCCCCTTTTTCTAACTCTGAGAAGATGCCTTGCCACTGAGAAAAACAAGCAATATCAAAATTGCACTGCCTTGATCAGAAAGCCCTGACAAAATAAAATAAAATTCATAAATGAAGTGACTTATAATACATGAAATCAGAACGGAAATCACAACTTAAATTCGACAATAAATACCGGAGCAATAAAATCGATTATATTGACTTAACTATAGGAAGAATGCTTAGCCATTGAGGAAAAAAAAGTACTACCAAACTGCAGCTGTGGTTAAAAAATGAAAAGAAAAAAAAATGCATAAGAGGGCGACTTATAATACAAAAAATCTTAAGGAAAATTTCAACTTAAATTCGACAATAAATACCAGGGCTATAAAGAGAAAGGAGAAAGTTTAAGAAAAATCATATTGATTTACTGCTCGAGCTACCGAGAAAAAAAACAAAATATAATTAATTTTTGCAGAAAAAAATAAAGCAACCTTCGTTCTAAGTGAAGTAAGCTTGAAAATTTTCGTCCTTTTTTTCTCAGCAACCAAACAGCGAATCAGAATATAAATAACCAAACCAATCTGACAGGAAAGAGTAAGTAACGAAAAGCATTCAGGAATAAAATAAGAAAGGGAAACAGAGACTTACAGAAGCGGCCAATGAAAGAGAGGATCGATGAAATCACAGACAGAAAACGCTAAGGCAAAGGATTTCACATATAGAAAGAGAGAGAAGCAGTGGGAAATTCGAGATTCGAAAAGCAAAAAATATAAATAAATAAACCCAAATTTCAAGATTTGAAAATATTCGACATTAGACAAAAAGAAAAATAAAAGTAAAACAAATTATAAATCAAATTAAGTTTCACAGGTTTTTTTTTTTTTTTGGACGAAATTAAGTTTCACATTGTTCAGTACCATTTTTGCTTTAAATAATGAAAATAGAAATGACAGAGGATTTATGAATTTGGAGCGAAGAAGGGGTGCGCTCGGCGTGTGCAGAGTGGACAGATTTTGAATTTTTGTGAAACATGCCACGTGGCATAAAAGGAGTGCAGGTTGTACAAATATTGGGTCCCATGTTGGTATGTTCAGGGGTCGTTGGTGGCATGATATTCTGTGGACAGGTAGTAATTCAGGTGGAGACACGTGTGAGTCACACAAACAAGGACACATGTAGGTAGGGGTAATATAGGACACATGTAGACTTATATATCAGTTCGGTTTTTTTTTTTTTTAATATTTTGAACCATTGATCATAATTTGATTTGATTCGATTTAATTTCTGATTTTTTAATTTTTTTTAACTTTTAAATTTTTTTGACAAAACGAGTTTTGTTTTATTATTTTTAAATATTATTTTATAAATTTTTAAAAATATTTTGATAATTATTTTTGAAAAACAATGTTTTTCAAGAATTTTTAAATTATTTTTATTATTTTAAATATAAAATATTTATTTTTATATAATAAAATTTAAAATTAATTATATATTAAATAAAAAATAAAATTTAATTCAATTTTAGATAACTATAAATTTTAAATTCACATTTCATAAACTGTTCAAACATCTTGGTTTAAGTCGGTTTCGGTTTTTCAACTTTTCTTACTTAACCCTTTGGAGTGAAATAAGATGGGTTTTAACTTGACCCTATTCGATTGGATAAAATTTTTTATAAAATTGAGTTTTGAGATAGATTATGGTCGGTCTAATCCTTTAATTAATCTAGTCGAATCAAATTTAGAAAAACTAACATGCCTCCTCTCGCTCTGGGTAATTATTAAAATACTTTTTTATATATAATATTAGTTTAAATATACTCATTTAAAAAATTAGTTAAAAACATATGATCATATAATTTATATTAATATTTGCTCTAGCATAAATATAGCTAGAAAACAATTACTAGTATTATTAAAAAAATAAAAAAATAAAATTTTATTTTAATATAAATATTAAAAAAAGTAAAATCATGACATACTGAGTATAATTTTGAATTTTCAAGTTGGGTTCCAAACAGGTAATTTAATATTTAATTTCGGAGTTGAGTGGATGTAGAATTATGTTAAGAGAAATATTAGGCAAGGTTGGGACGGGCAAAAAACTGCTCTACTTCGCCTCGTTGCTTTCTCTACGTAGACTTGACAATATTACAAGGATTAAAATATCTTAAATATATTATAAAATATAAAAATTATATAAATTTTTTAAAAATTTATATAATATCAATTATTAACTTTATATAAATGCTAAAAATAATATATGTATGTGTATATATAATTATGATGCAAGTTAACAAGAAATCGTTGAAAATCTAGACCAAACCATAGCTTTATGTAATAAATAACGAAAAACTAATTCCCAAATTAATATTTTAATTTTTCTTCTTTGAATTTTACATTTCATAAATTATTAAGAAATTATCTCTAAGCATTTTTTAATTCAGATTTTAAATTGCAATTGCTATTTGT
Source organism: Gossypium bickii (assembly GCA_025503065.1). Lineage (NCBI taxonomy): Eukaryota > Viridiplantae > Streptophyta > Magnoliopsida > Malvales > Malvaceae > Gossypium > Gossypium bickii. The sequence goes on from CP106716.1 coordinate 104,345,121, forward strand.
TTATGGGATAATGTCTCATTTGATACATGTATTTTCATAAAAATGTCCAATGTGATATTTGTAGTTTGAAAGTAGAGGTGTTCATGGGCCAGGCCGGGCCGGGCCCAAAAATGGGCCTAATTTTTTTCCCAAGCCTTGCCCATATAAAAATGCTAAAACCCGAGCCCGGCCCGGCCCGCCCTTATTAAAATTTTATATTATTTTATATAATTTTTAAATATATATAATACATCAAAAATACTAAAAAAATCAAAATAAATATTTCCCAACAAATTGAAAATAAATTTTAAAAAAATATCTAGACTTAAATAACACTAAGATAGATGTAACTTAAAAGAAAATACCTCTAAAATAATAATAAAATTAACAAATGCCTTTAAAATAATAACAAAATTAACAATAAAATAAGTTTTATACAATATTCAATCAATAACAACAAAATAGTAGCAATATAATAGTAATATGGTAGCAAAATAGGGAGAAAACAACAAGAAAATAACATTCAAAAATAAAAAAAAAATAGCAGTTTTTTTTTGTCATTTAGTGAATTCAGGCCAGGCCGGGCCTGGGCCAAAAATACCTTACCTGAGGACCGACCTATTTTTTAAACGGGCCTTATTTTTTGTCCAAGCCCATTTTTCGGGCTTATATTTTTGCCCAAACCCAAATTTCGATCGAGGCGGGCCGCCCGACCCATGAACACCTCTATTTGAAAGTGTCTAATGTGATACTTAAACTATTAATATGTGTTTTATTATGGTATTTGTACATTCAAAGAAGTACAATATATTACATGTACTTTGAAAATGCCCAATATAATACCTAAACTATTAGAATATGTTTTATTATGATACATGCAGGGGCGAAGCCAAGGGGCTGGCATGGGCCCCGGCCCCCCTAAAATGTAAAATTGTTATTTAGACCCTTAAATTTTTTTAAAAATTTTAAATTAGTAAAGGTAAAATTGCACTTTGATTCCCCTAAAATTATAAAAAATTGATTTAATCCTTTACAAATTATAAAGATATAAACTATAAAAAATTAAAATTTCATCCGGCCCCCCTAAAAATTTGTTCTAGCTTCGCCCCTGGATACATGGTGTTAACATTAGTAGTGACTTGCTAAACCAACCAATGAAAAATCGACATATAGAACCTTTTTTCAAGTCATCAAGTCCACGTGAATAATATAATATTAAGTGAAAAACTAAATAAAACAAAAACAAAAAACAAATTAAATTACAAAAAAAATAACTAAATATATGGTTCATAAAAAAGAAGTAAAGACAAATGAAAAACTCTTTGAAAAAGATGATCATTTACTTAAATGGAGAAAATAACATTTTTACTTATGTAAGTTTAATATTTACCTTTTTTGTATTTACCATATGTCTAGTTATTTATTTTCTAATTTAATTTCAATATTAATATTTTAATTCATTTCACCCTTAGTAAACTCTAATAAAATGATTTAGATACACGGAAACCATCAAGCCTAATATTCATTTCTTATTTAACATACGACATAAGTAACATTTGTAATTCGAAAATTAAACCACATGTACAAAATAAAACAATTTAATAGGGGCAATAATTGAAAGATAATTCTAGAACTGATAAGCAAAACTCATTTAATTTTTAAAGAAAAGTTAAAGGATTAAAAATTGTAATTTTAGTAAAGTATTTTAGTAAAACTTTTTTGTAAAATCGAGAGTACAATTTTGAACCGATCCACTCCACTATATAAAAAAAAGTGGATGCGGAGCGAGGAAGGGTGTATTCTTTCTTTTAGGCAGTGGATATGGAGTGGTTATGGTAATTGCTTGCCTTGCCTCATCCCACTCCACTATATAAAATTATCATTTTATCCTTTTATATATATAACTATTAAAAAGGTAAAAATTAATGTATTATATAAAAATTTATATATTTTATGTTCAAATATCTTTTTGAAAAATATGTTTAAATATTTACTTGACTTTAAAAATATTAAAAATATTAAAGATAAGTAACAAAAATTAAATTGAAACAGAGTGGGGTGAGGTGGTGCGAGGATGGATGCATCCAACATCCATGGAAGTGGCAATGAATTACAAGATTATACATCTACAGTAGAACAGGACGGGTGGTGGAGCAAAACGTGCCAACTGTGGAGCGGTGGTGGATTTAGCAACATCCACCCTTACCTTGCTCTATTACCGTTCTTAAATTAAATAACATTGAATTTAAAAAAATATATATTATATTTTTTAAAATTTTAAATAGTTTTATTTTTCATAATTTATATATATAATTTTTATTTTTAAAAAATTTAAATTTTATTTAAAATGTGAAAAAAATTAAATATTTTATTTTATTTATAGTATTGGGGCTAAATTTTAAATTTAAAAAGTACAAATACATGAAAATCGGGCTGTCCAAACTGTTTTCCTTTCACATATTTGATCTTATGCATCATTTTATTTGACTTGTACAATGAATTGACATTGACTGATACCTGATGTGATTTTTTGATTTTTTTTACTTCTACAAAAATTCTTTTGGATCATTGAATTTGTTGGAAACATTGAAATTGGTTTGGAGGAAACCGATTTTCCCTCTCTCTAAAATTTGTTCTATTTTGGGACATCTTGTGGGGTGTAGTTTTTTTTGTTTTATTTTGATAAGAAAACCATAAATTATGGGAAATAGATTATTTATTTATAGATAAAGTTATGTGAAATTTTTAGAATTTAAACTAAAAATAATAAATTTTATAAACATTAAAGGTTAAATTTATTGAATATTTAATATTTTAGATCAAATTGATATAATATATAAATATTGGAGGGCTGAATTTATTATTAGACAATAAAAAAAGCTCAAACTAGCTTTGAGTGAACAAAACATTTTATTTCAAAAAATTTAGTGATTAAATTAAAAAAATTAATAGTTAAGTATACATTTATTTATTTTACCCAGTAAATATGTGATTGAAATTATTATTAAATATTAAAATGATCGAATAATTGGAATTATAGAAATATTGCTAAAAATGGAATTGGATTGATAAGGGATATTTTGAGAGGTGAAATGACCATCACCCACGAAGACGCTAGAGACATGACAGCTTAGAAAAGAACGGATAGTAATCCTTCCTTCCTGTGTGTTGGCCATGACAGTTGAAGGTTTCAATTAAAGTGAATTATAACTCTATAATCTTTTGCCATTTGTTAGTTAAAAGGATTTATAAATTATGAGAAGAAAGCTCGAGAAGACAATGGATTCAACAACAAACCGACCAACATCAAAACTTTTCATCATCATTCCATAACTATCCAACACGTATCCAAAGATATAAGATACAGTAATGTTCACTTTTTTGTAATTGCCGACGGGCGATAGAGTCACTGCTATTGCGGAAATAATGGAGGCAGCTGCCGTTTCTATTGGCCCCTCCATGTATCCTCCTAACACCTCTCCCCAACTATATTTCCCTTGCCATAAAAGTTACAAAGCGATGATTGCAACTTATAGATGCATGCAATGAAAAAGGAAATACAACACTGATGGCTCTAACTGGAAATAAACTAATGCTGCTCAAATCCAATTTTGAGATTTCTGACAGTATGTGTGATTTTTTAAAATTTATTTTAAGGATCTTTCACATCACATTATTTATGATTTTTTAATTATTTAATGATATTTTAATAATTTTTTATATTATTTATACATAATTTTAATATTTTTTTATTCTGAACCCCGAATTTTAAACTTTAAACCTAAAATCGAACTCTAAACCTTAAAAGGATTAAAATTTAAATTTCAAAATTCAAAAAAAAAAAATACATGAACTAAAAATGGCTAGATAGATTTACAACTTAAGCATAATATAAAAGATATTAGTAGAATTTAACCATTTTTTATATATTTAGATTGAAACTAATATTTTACTATTTTTTATATATTTGGATTGAAACTTTAAAATTTAAAATTAAATTAGAATATAAAAAATAAATCTGTAACTTACATATAATACAAAAAAAAAGTAAAAATTTAATAGATTGGAAAATCAAGAAATGTTATCGGAACAACATTTCACATAACCTTTCAATTCCCTTCAATTCATCTCTTCATGACGAATTTTAGGCACACCATATATATATTAAAAAGGAAATCAAAATGTCCTTAAAAAATAAAATCAACTTCAAAATTTGCAGCAATCATTCGTGCCATAACATGTCAAAGCATGGAAATCATTATTCCTTGCTATAGAATCTCTTATCCACTCCATATATATTTCCGTTAACTTCTTATTGTTACAAATTTCGAAGTCCTAAAGAAGTTGATATAAAGGGCAAAAAAAAAAAAAAAAAAAAAAAAAAAAGAAATGGGTAAAAAGCAAAACAAACAATGAACAAATGCTATTAAAAATCCATGCAAGTCTCATCATTAAAAACAAAATCCTCATAATCAAATGAATGGCCTAATTAAATAAAAAAAATACAGACATGGGAAAGATCAAACACAAAAATATGCAAAATCAACAATAAAATAAAAAAATTAAAGAAAATATGCAAAATCAACAATAAAATAAGAAAATTTAAGAAAATAACAAATGAAAAGGTAACAAAATGCGATAGTTTATTGTATACAAGGTAACAAATGAATTTCCTTTTTCTGCCGAGTGTCAACTTTATAAACACCTTAACCATTACGTTTTTTTTCCCTCGGCAATAGTTTGAATTTTTTTTTTTGAATCAAAATATGGCTGATTTTATTAAAGGCTTGACTGAAGTCCAGAAACAAAGAAAAAACAACCGAAAGCCCAACAAAAATAAAAACCGAAAAAGTCTAGCATCAAACAAAACAATAAATGTAGTTCAGAGAGAAAAGACAGAATAACAACTATCAGGCGCCTTATCTTCTTGAAAACCCAAATCAGCCATCAATATGTCCGCCTCTTCAAACCCAGATGAGAAGTCGAACGTCCCTTGTTCAAACGCAATGAAAACGCCTGGAAAAAATCAGTTGATTCATCTTCCAAAAGAACAAGGCTAACAACGAAACTTACATCCCTAAACTCCCTTCCGTTCGTTCCCCCAATGCAATCCTCTACACCGAAACTGGCAAATCACAGATCCATCTCCCAGAAAAGCTCGTCCGCCTTCCCTCCAGTGCCAGTGTGTGAGCCACTCCATTTGCGGATCGCCGAACATGCAGGTAAGAGATTTCCTCAAAACTCGATCCCAGTTGTCTGATATTCTGTGTAATCGCTCTCAGTACCGATCTATCTTCATCTTTCTTCTCAATGCTTTTGATGGTATGCCGCTGAATCGCCTCCACCACAGCGCGCTAAAAACCTATGGACAATGCGAAAATTAACGCCCTTTCACACGCCCTAGCTTCCGCCACAAAAGGATCTGCAATATGTTCAAAAAGATAAGTTTCTGTACCTCTTATGATTCCAGTTGAGCCCCTAGCGATGACTGCTGTAGTAGCTATCTTTTCGTCTGATTTGTAAGTCGCGTCAAAGTTAAGCTTTATAATACCTTCATCCTGGGGTCTCCATGATTCCTTCAATCTGGTTCTGATTATTGGTTTAAAAGTCTTTTGAAACATGTTGATTTCTTTTAAATACCCTTGAATAAAACCCAAGGCCTCTTGCAAACTAAAGGGGACTCCTTCATGAATAAGTTTGTTTCTTCGATACCATAGGCTCCATAGAGAAATTGCAATACTGCATCTTTGATGTTCATCTACCATAATAAAGGTATGAGCTGATCGTTTCTTACTACACCAGGTCTCCTCCAGAACTGAAACCTGAACTTGCAAGTAAGTCCACACTCGTTTCAGAACGCCACAGGACCACATCAAATGACTAGAGTCTTCCAGTTCGACCCTATACAGAGGACAAGCAGACTCCACAGTTAACATCCGTTTCGCCAGATTGCTAGAATGGGGAAGCAAATTGTTAAACAGTCTCCAGACATGATTTTTTTTTTCTGGAATATTCAGTGGCCATAATGCTTTGTAAAAATATTTGTAGTTCTCCTCATTAGAGCATATTGTAGTAGATAAATCATTAGATGTAACTAGGGCACGGTACCTGCTTTTGACTGAGTAGACCCCTGACCCTTCATGCTTCCAGACCATCGTATCTTCCGTTCGACTACTAGCAATCGGGATAGAAAGAATTCTTTCAGTAGTATTCTCATCAACAATGCTGTGTATCAACTCCCTGTTCCAGGTATTAGAGTTTTCTTCTATTAGTTGACTAACATATGTCCAAGTTGGAATAATCTCATGACCTGAAACCCTGTTGTTCTCTTTTCCAGGTAACCAGGGATCATTCCAGATGTTAACACAATCCCCTTTCCTAATCCGCCAGAGCATACCGTCCGCAATCAAGTCCCGAGTACAACAGATACTTCGCCAGGTAAAAGAAGGGTAAGCACTTATCCTAGCTGACATAATATCGGAAAATGAAAAATAACGAGCTTTTTAAACTCTAGCTAACAAACACTTGGGCTGAACTAAAATGCGCCAAACTTGCTTAGCTAATAGAGCCTTATTAAACAAGAATAAATTTTTAAAGCCCATCCCACCATAAGACTTTAGCCTACAAAGTGTATCCCAGCAAGTCCAATGAATACCTTTCGTTGTTTTGTTATTCGCCCACCAGAATTTATTCGTGATGTTTTCCAACTTTCGGCATAATGTTTTTGGAAAAAGAAAACATTGCATGGCATAAAGAGGTGTAGCTTGCAAGATAGATTTAATGAATACCTTTTTGCCCCCCATTGAAAAAAAACGGAGACTCCATCCTGTAACTCGCTTTCTAAGTCGATCAATAAAGTCTGCAAAAGCCCATGTTTTTCTTCGCCCCACCATCATCGGCAGTCCCAGACACTTCTCAGGATTAGATGCCATTCGAACTCCCAAAAAAATTGTGATTTCCTCCTTCAACCCTTCGTTTACATTGGCCCCAAAATAAACTAAAGATTTGTCATAATTCACCTTCTGCCCTGCACACCTATCGTACTCTTGAATGATGTCTCTAACGATTGTAGCTCCCTCTCGAGTAGCATCTCCAAAAAGAATGCAATCATCTGCAAAAAACAAATGATTAATCAAAAATTTTTCCTTGCCAATAAGAGCACCTCTCATACACCTTCTCTGCTTTGCATCTTCCAGAAGAGTAGAAAAGCCTTCAGCACAAATTAGAAAAAGGAAGGGACTGAAGGGATCTCCTTGTCTCAAACCTCGCGATGGCGAAAAGCTTTCACTATCCTCACCATTAAGACAAACAGAATAAACAACAAAGCTAACACACTTCATAATAAGCACTATCCAATCAACATGGAACCCCAAAGCCTTCATCATTCCTGCTAGAAAATCCCATTCTACTCGATCATACGCCTTACTCATGTCCAATTTAATAGCAAAGTGCCCTTTCTTTCCACTCTTTTTCCTCTTCAAAGAATGTAGAACCTCATAAGCAATCAGAACGTTGTCTGAAATGAGTCTCCTTGGTATAAAAGCCCCTTGAGCGTCGTTAATACATTCTCCCAAAATGTTACTCATTCGATTAACCAGCTCATTTGCAATAATTTTATAAACAACATTACAAAGGCTGATGGGTCTAAATTGAGACATCAATTTCCGCTTATCTACCTTTGGAATTAGCACAATTCTTGTTTTGTTGATATCACTAATTTCCATTTGTCCATTCAGTACATCAAGGCAATATCTTGAAACCTCCAAGCCCACTATGTGCCAATAGCATTGGAAAAAAATTACCGAAAAATCGTCAACTCCTAGTGCTTTTAGCGGCGACATTGATTTGACAGCATTCCAAACATCCTCCTCCGTAAAGTGTTGTAATAAATAATCATTCATGTTATCAGTAATCTTTTTTTCCACTAGACTAAGGAGATGCTCGTCCAAACCCATCTCAGAAGCAGTAAATAAGTCAACAAAATAATCCGATGCAACTTTAAGCATCTCCGCAGGCTTTGAATGTCGAACATCATTATCATCCACCAACTCAGAAATTTTACCATGAGAATGACATTGACCAGCCATCTTGTGAAAGTAACTCGTGTTGCGATCCCCATTTTTTAGCTAGTTAACACGGGCTCTTTGTTCCCAAAATATTTCCTCCTTATCAGCTTCCAAGTTGAGATCTAGCTGAACCTCCACAATCTCTGCTAAAACATCATCTGAAACATCTTGAGAATGAAGACCATCCAACCTCTGTTCAAGCTGAACTCGATTTCTCCACTCTTCTCTACTTCTGAATCTGTTCCATTTTAATAAATTGTTACCCATAATCTCCAATTTATTTAGAACGCTATCAGAAGAATCTTTCCACCATCTGCGAATCGTACCCTCAAAAGAACTGTCCAAGCACCATTTAGCCTCAAAACAAAATTTCCTTCCTTTATGCTGCATATCCATTCGGCTCCCACCCATAGTGCCTAGAAGAAGAGGACAGTGGTCTGAAAAGGAATGTGTCAAATGTTCGATTTGGTTGTTTGGAAAAAACTCAATCCAGTAAAAGGCATCAAAATGCCATAAACCAGCAACAAAACACCTTAAACAACTTAACCCAACTTTAAGGAGACAACAACAAAATCTAAATCGAAAAAGCCAACCAAAACAAAGAATCAGTGCACAAACCAACCAAACAATAAGGATTGCAGCAGCAAAACAGAACAATCCACTACAGCGTTCAATTTCAAAATCACAAAACCAAATCTTCATCTCAACTAATAAAGTGCAGTATCATGCAAGTCTCAAGTTAATCCAAAGTTGTTTCGAAAGAGAGTACTCGATTTAACTCGTAAGCTATAGACTGGACTTAGCCAGCAAGAATCCAATTTTGAAACCTGAAATTCATAAATAAGATTATGAGAAAACGAAGGAAAGAAAGAAGAAAACTTGGGATCAGTTTGGAGAAAGAAATTCAAATTTGAGTGGAACAGGGCTTTTTATGTTGCCGAGTTTGTTTAGAAGCTTTCTTGAACCCTAAGAAATGAGAAGCAACAAAGAATGTGAGTAAATCGAAAAATAAATATCAACAGAAATAAAGAAAACAGAAATTAAAGATGGAAGATTAGATTGTTAAACTGATGGAGATGAAAGGACAAACTTTCGATTAAAGCCTTTAGGCAAAATTTCTCCACAAACTTAATTAATGATTCTATCTGGCCCTCCAAAAAAGACTTCTTAGTAACTTAGAGTTGAAGAACTTCAAACAAAATCTCGAAAAAGATTAAATAATTTTTTTAAACAAAAATTAAATCTTACAAAATAAAATACTTCAGAAAGTACCTTTATTAATTAAATAATCACAAATGTCATACCTAATGAATAATGAAGATTAAGGCCAGTTAATTGCATCAAAATAAAACTTCTAACTATAATGAAACTCTAAATAATTTAAACAAAAAGTAGTATTAGTTGAACCAAGTTTTCTTGTTCACTGAGAAACATAAAATTTCTAAACAACTTAAAATAGTTAAAAATATCCTTTTTGAATAAATGTCACACCTTAAACTATAGGGGGTTAATTGAAATAATTAACCAAGAATTGTGATGGTTAAGTAGTGAGTGTACTCCCGAAGTCCTAGGTTTTATCCTCTTCTTTTCCATTTCTTTTCTTTTGAATTTCAGCAAACTAAGATAAAAGCCACAATAGAATATAGCAAACTAAGATAAAAGCCACAATAGAATATATATTATGAGTGAAAACTTATCAAGTGCATGCTCAGGTTTGAGCCATCCCATCTCCATCACCAAATCCTTTATTTTTCCACCTTAATTTCTACCAAAATGTTGAATTAATTGCCCAAACCGCCCCTATGGTTTCAAACCCTAAGCTATTTAATCCATTTTTCTAATTAGGCTAGGATTTTTCTTCTTTTTTCAAATCCCCTTAGAATTTTTCTTCCATCTTTTATACTTCTTTCCTTTTGTTTTCATTAAAATTTTATTCTATTGTTGAAAATTCTTCTTGTTTCCCAAATTAAAATATATTCCTGACTTTAACATGTTTTTCAACTGGATTCGTGATTGTATTAGAAATAATCTTTGATCATTGCCAAGAATCGGTAAGTACAATTCAATCACAATAAGAAATCTCGAATTCTTATAGTATTTAAATTCGATGCTAATCTTTCACTCAAATTAATGAATCTTTTATAAATCTTGCCAAAATTCCTAGTAATCTTGGTAAATCTTGACATCAACCATTAATCCATGTATAAATGTCATTTGATGGACCCACTTTAGATGCAACAAACCAGATTTGATTGCAAGGAACGACATTCGGGCTCTCGATGAAAGATGTATGTTCTTTTGCAAGCGAATCATAATAAATTGTGCCTCGGATTAGGGCTACACAGCCAACCACACAAGTGTGTTGTCCACACGTGTGGACCACATGGGCCCTCACACAGCCTTGTCCTATTGAAACTCTAGGATATTTCGATTCTCACACAGCCTAAGACCTTCTACACGACTTGCCACTCAGTCGTGTCTCCCTTATAGTTTAATTTTGCATGCTCCACACAGTCACAATCTGTTACACGACTGTGTAACCCCTCCATACAGCTTAAAGCATTGGCACGACCTGGCCACACGGCCATGTGCCCAGTTTTGCCTAAAATTTTTGTAAACTATTCAATTTAGTCCCTGCATGATCCTTGAACTGTTTTTAGTATTTTATCTCTTTCAATTAAGTTCTTAATTTTATAGATAGTGCAGAATCTAGATTTGATGGAATAGATTATTACTATATGTGTATGATATGTGACTAGTACATGCCTTATATGACTAAATTATTGATAAATTGTTATTGTTACTCGTATTAGTGAATTACTGATTGCATGAACAATATGCTTACTATACTAATAAATCGAATACATGACAAACATTCCTATTGCTAGTGTTGATCTGATTACATGTTGAACATGTCCACTATTTCTATATTGTATTGACACTTGCATGTCATACTACGTTGCATGGGCTGGGACATTTTGAAAGGAGGAAGTACTGACAGTTTATCTACAAACACTGGTGCTTTATCCACAACTATTACTAACAACTTGTTGTGCATTCACAACCTACTAATGTCATGGGTTGCACATGGGACCTGCAACCATGACGAACTTGTGCGATCCATCGCATTCGAGGGAGGCCATTTGGCCCAATCAGATGGATCCATTTCTTGGAGAGATTGAAAGCCCATCTTTAGAGCTTGGTAAAGATGGAAAGTCATCTTCAAATATATGCTTGGCAAATATGGAAGGGGATCTTTAAGGATATGTGATCCTGGATATTAAATGTAATCTTTAGAAGTTACGATTTTGTAATCTTAGAGATTTGATATCTAGATAGCTTTAAACCGTAGCCGTTGATGTATTTCAATCTATACCGTTGATATTGAGAAGGCTCTACTATAAATAGAGGCATCTCCCCTCATTGTAAATTCATTCAGTGAATAAGAGTATTTTGAGAGCATTCACTTAAACTTTTCTCTCAAGTGTTCTTAATTTTCTGTGGCTTTTGTTAATCTTTCAAGATCATTCTTACTTCGTTCTTCTACTGTTCTTCGGGGATGCTTTAGAGAAGTTCTGTTGAATCTTCAATTGTTGCGAGTTAGGCTGACTTAGGCGTTTTTAAACGAAGAAACTGTCTAAGGCCGCATGGATTATTGGTGAAAACTCTAAGTTTGTGATAGTTGGTATCAGAGCTAGCGTTCGAAGGTACCGTTGAAAGATGTCGAAAGAAATTACTGAGAATGTTGATAGAATGGAGACCCGTGGGAAGGCTAGGAAAGCTAGTTGTTCGAGGGACATACTGTCGGCTTTGAAAGATTGCGTCGTCACTCTCGAGGAATCTATGGGGGATATTATGGAGAAGATTGATGATGTCGATGATAGGCTGAATGATTGGTTGCAGTCTATGCAAGAGCAACTCAAAGAGTATGTGTTGGATAATGTTGAGAAGCTGACCAGTAGGGATGATGCCATTGAGGCTATGATGACTGGTAAGACTGATGCCATTGAGGCTATGATAACGGCCTTGAAGGAGGAGATTGCGGAGCTCAAGGGTGAACTCACAATCTACAAGGCTGCTTTGGGCAATAAAGGATTGGGCGCTGTTGCACCCAAACCCAGTATGGATATTCCCAAGCCCAAGGAGTTTATGGGAACAAGGTCCGCAAGAGATGTGGACAATTTCCTGTGGGGAGTCGAGCAATACTTTCGTGCTAAAGGCATCACGAATGATGCCATTCAGGTAATTACTACTGCCATGTATCTTATTGACGTTGCCTTATTGTGGTGGCGTTGTAGGTCCATCAATGTAAGACTTGGTAGGACAGAAATTGAAACTTGGAAGGAGTTTCAATGCGAGTTCAAGGCACAGTTTTATCCAGAGTATGCCGAGGATGAAGCTCGGGCAAAGTTGCATCAGCTTTCGCAACAAGGCACTGTGAGGGAGTATGTGCAGGAGTTTAGCGAACTCATGCTTCACTTCTCAGATATGGCAGAGAAACAGGCATTCTTTTCCTTCATGGATGGGTTGAAACCATGGGCGAAGCAAGAATTGCAACGCTGAGGAGTCCAAGAGCTTACCAAGGCCATGTTGGTAGTAGGATCGTTGGCTGAATTTGGTGGGAAGAAAGACAGGCTTGGGTCTTCTAAGCCTAAATTCAATCAGAAGGGAAATAGTGGGGGAGACAAGGAAAGGCCCCCTAGGAATGACAACGGTAAGAAGCCTTGAGAAAACAGGAAGGGTGGGCCTATAAAATGCTTCCATTGTGATGGCCCACATATGATTAAAGACTGTCAAATAAGGCTGCGCTCTCCACTATGGAAGCAAAAGTGGAGTCAGATGTGGAGGATAACAATCTTGGTTTAATACTAGGGGGTGTCAAAGACAAGATGGGTCATGGGTTGATGTTCACGGACATCTTAGTAGCTGGACGAAATTTGAATGCACTTATAGACACAGGGGCATCTGATTTGCTCATGTCTAAAGGGGCAGCTCACAAGCTTGGCATTAAGATTGAAAATGAGCCGGGTCGGATTAAAACGTTGAACTCAAAAAGTGTTCCAATCAAGGAGGTTGCAAAGGGAGTAGATCTCCAACTTGGCGATTGGACCAAGAAGGCATCTGTCATAACCAATTTGCCCGGGCCCAATACCCATATAAAGAGCCCAAGAAACAAAAATGTCTATTAAAACCGACATAAAATGCCCATTAGCCAAAACAAAACCAAATTGACAAAAAGAAAAAAACAAATATTATTATAAAAGTCAAACAAGAAAAATAAATAATAAAACCAGTCCAAAATCGCTTACAACAATAGAGTCCAATTACAAGCCCAAAATACCAGACCCAATTTTTAATAACAACAGTCCAATTACAAAACCGATTACCAAGACCCAGACCAAACAAAATTTAACCCAAATTGAATCAATCTCTGACCCAACATTACAGAGGCCCAATGGCCCATCAGGCCCAAAAGCCAAGAAGAATCAGGGAACCCTAGGGTTCCCCCTGGCTAGCGTCGGCGCGCGTCCGCCACACGCGCACCACTCCAGTTTCCCACACACAGTCTCTCCACTAACGACCTTCCCCACACCTCGGTCTCGCGCATCGGCTCTTCCTGACGACCAGCCTTCGTACGCCTCGACAATCGCTCGCATCCATGCGCCTCGCGGCCATACCTTGCAGAAACAAAAACAACGGACAACAAAACAGCAAAGTATGGGGGAAAAATAGAAAACTAATGAAAGGAAAAGTGTATTTGGCTATAAAGCCATGGAAATCGATGTAATAAGGGTTCGGTTTTTCGCCCTTTCGCAGAGAGCCTTAACAAGCAATCAGAAATAAAAGGCTAAACAATTTTAAAGGTTGATCTCCAGTTTTTATTTTATCCTCTGTCGATTTATTATTTCTTTTTTTCTCAAGTCTAAAAAACGAAAATCAAAGAGAGAGAGGGAAAGAACTTACCGAGCCCTTACAGTTCCGTCATCAGAGTGCTCCTTCCGTCGTCGGAGCTTGGCTAAAAGAGGGACGCCGAATGCCCTCTCCCCTTCTGTCTTCAAGCGCGGACATTGAGGCTCCCTAGGGGACTCGAAAAAGGACCCAAAAGGTCTGGCCTTGAGAATCGCTGGCCATTAACGCGGCGGCGGTGTGAAGGTCTGACGAACCGCGCGAAAAGCCCGACCGCCGAGCATGAATGAGGAAGAGAGGAATCCCTCTCTGCTTCTGTTTTTTTGAAACGAAAAAGGGGGGTTTGGGGGGGTTTGTTTCTGATTTGTTTTAGCCTAGGGAATTAGAAGAATAAATTTGGGGGTTGGAGGAGTTAATGCCGTGTCGTTTGGGGTGCCAGGAGACCGTTTGTACCTGTTAAATGGGGTATTCGCACGATGAATACCTCGCTCTTGCGGCGCCGCTCAATTGAATCCCCTTTCACCTTTCCCATTTTTTTAACTCTGCCCCATTATTTTGCTTCGCTTTTTAATTAGGTCCATACCAAGTCATTTGAAACGTCACACAACTAAGGGCTGGTTAATTTATTCATTTAGTCCCCATGAGTTCGTGCGTGTTACAATTCAGTCCTCTTATTTACTGATTTCATTAAATTTATTATTATTATTATTGTTATTGTTATTATTCTTATTAGTATCGTTACTATTATTATTATTACTACGTTATTACTTTAATATTTTACTATTGTTATTACTATGTTATTATATTATATTATATTTTTTGTAGAATATAGATTTAAATTAAAAAATATATTTTATGTATATTATCAATATTGTCATACGTTTTTACTTTAAATCAGTATATATTGCTTTTATTCCATACATTATTTGCAACACTTGTATCATACATATGTCCTGTTACCTAGAAATCAAACTTGTATGAAATATGTTCGTATTTGTTGTATTGTTTCATCGTGGCTCACAATATTTCATCATATATTTGTAATTGTTTAAATATAGGAATTATTATTTTTCGTATTTCTTGTTATCTTTTCTTGATTACCTATTTGAAACATTGGTATATTATAATTATTGCTAATAACGATTTAGAATAAAAATACATTTTTTACCAAATTATACTTCATTCAAAAGTTTTTTTAAAAACAAGGCAATATTTGTGTGTTTAGAAACACGAAAGATTACACCCTAACGTGCTGGGTGTTGATTTTTTGTTCAACTAAATAACCAAATATCCTTCTTATACGTTTTGAAAATCAAAGATGGTCTCAGTATCGAGGTATAAATACGTTATGCCCTAACGTGCTGGATGTAATATTTTTATTCCTTTGAAACGAGTTAAATCTTGGGATTCAATCCTACTCGAAATAACCTTTTTTTAAAGAGTTTTTTACCCTAAATATTTTCAAATTTTCAACACTGGGACAACATCGATCAATTTGGTACCAATTTCGGGCGTTGCAAGAGTGCTTATCCTTCCTTGCACGTAACCGACTCCCGAACCCGTTTCTCAAATTTCGTAGACCCCAAAAATATTGTTTTAGGAAATCAAAATATTTTATTAAAACAAAGGTGGTCCAATCACACCTAAAAGATCGGTGGCGACTCCCTCGTTTTTAAAAAGTCGATTCCCGTTTTGTCAAAAAATGGTTACGACAGCTTGGCGACTCCATTGGGGAGGCTCGAGAGTCAGGTCATGAATTGATTGACTTTTGTCCTTTTGATTGAAGATTTGGAAAATTGTTTTGAAAAATCGTATTTCTTTTTAATGCATTTGCACATGCTATAGTGACGAGTCTTGTGAAATACTTTAGCATTGCATTGCATGACCGTTGGTCACACCCTTAAGTGGGAGTAAGAAACTAAGCCTTCGTGAGGTTTTCACCTCCGCATGGGCTAGTGGATTGCTTCCGGGATACATCCGTACTTATGTGCTTCTTGAGGTTTTCACCTCCGCATGGCCATAGGGAAATGTATCCCCCTGAACTGAACTCGGTCCGTATGAGCCTATAATGGGTGAGGATCGAGGAATTTGCTGGTTCAGGTACCTCTCTGTAGAACCGAACCCCATATAGAAACCCTAGAGCCTGCCCTAGGCATAGAGTCGAATTAGTTACCTAGATAAGCGTTTGATGATATTTTGCTTGTTTTGATTATGCGATACTAACTTGTGTTGTTTTGTTTGACTTGCATGACATTCCATGTAGTAAAGGTGTCAATTTCTGCTCGGTTGCTGAAATAGGAAGTTTGCTATGGAAAACGACTTTCTTGATAAAGTAGAGGACAATGCGGCCGTGCGTACATGGTCGGAAAAGTTGCAATTAGAAGAAGGAGATAGCTTGGTTGAAGGTCATACGTCGGAGCTGAGAGACTTCACCCGTGTTAGCGTGACACAAAATGAGCTTCAAGAGTTGTGAGATATCTGGGCCCATTGGGAGGTTGAAGCTAAACAGATGTTCTACCACCGTTATGGCGATATCGCTCACTTATTAGATGTCAAGATAGATAAACACCTGTTTAGAGCTATGATCCAGTTTTGGAACTCCGCGTACAGCTGCTTCACCTTTGGGAAAGTGGACTTAGTGCCAACAATAGAAGAATATACCGCTTTACTCCGTATTCCTGGGATACAAGCTGACAAGGTTTATATCAGGCCTGCCTATGTTCCTCCTCTCGCGAAGAAATTGGTGAAAATTATGGGGATGAGTGAACAGTAGATCTCGACCAAAATTCAACAGAAGGGTGAAGGGAGGTGCATTCCTTGGGTAAATTTAAGGGACCTGATCCTGTTGCATTCTGATGTGCAAAGGAAAGTTGATATCCTCGCCTTAAGCCTCTATGGATTAGTCATCTTCCCAAAAGTCCTAAGACACATAGATGAGGCAGTAGTGGATCTATTCGACCGCTTGGATAAACAAGTCACACCTGTCCCAGCAATTTTAGCCGAGACTTTCAGATCGCTAAACGTATGCAGAAGAGCGGGAGAGGGAAGGTTTATCGGATGCACACAGCTATTGATGGTATGGTTTTATGGGCATCTTTGGAAGATGGATAAAGTCTCTTGTCGCCCCTTTTATAAGGATTATTCACCGATAAAGGAAGAGGTAGCTGTGTCGAGGAGAAAGGATATAACAGAAGAAGGATGGATGGTAATTTTTCAGAATCTTCAGGAAGAAGACGTTGAGTGGAGAGCTCCATGGATGATGCCCGGAGAGAACCTTTATAGATGCGGAGACTTTAATTGGGTCCCTCTACCCGGAATTTGGGGAGTCATCGGGTATGCCCCATTGCTAGCAGTGAGACAATACCAGTCGAGACAGTTCGTGCCAGCAACACATGGGTTAGGTCGAAGCGAGTTCTCTTATGCAGGAGAGGGTTATAAGAAGAAGATTAAGGAAACGGCAAATGCTTGGAAGCAAATTCGTCAGATGAAGAGGTTAGCTGCGGGCGAAACGGCAACTTCTGAGTACAGAGTGTGGCTAAATAAGAGAATCAACGATAATATCTCGGGACCAAGTTCAGATAAGGCTCAGTCTTTGGAGGAACGATTGCGAATAATACCAACAGAATTAGAAATTATGAAGCAAGATTTCGTAAAGCGAAGTTTAGAGCTCGAGAAGAAAATTGAGCAGTTGGAGGAAGAGAAGATGCTTTTGAAGATGGATGTAGAGATACAAAAATCAGAAGCTGAAAAGATTAAAAAGGGGAAGAGCAAGGCCGAAGAAGAGTTGGATAGCCTAAAGGGGGACTACAAGAAGATGCGTCTCTCAATGAAAACTGCCGGACTAGGAAAGACTTCGAGTCAATGGCGACAAGAGTTACAAGAAGAGAGAGCTAAGAATGAGATCCTAGAACAGCAAGTATCAGAAGGCCAGAGCAGAAGAAACGAATTGAAGACGAGGGTGGCAGAGTTGGAAAAATCCCTCGACTGTTATCGAAACCGTAACTCGGCAAGAGAATTAAAGGCAAGTTTGAGTAGAATCGAAGAAATAAAAAAGAAGTCTGAAGAGTTAAAAATGGAGCTGCAGAACTGTCAGAATCATATCGGATATTTAAAAGAAAATGAAGAACGAAGAGAAATGGAGCTGTACCATTCTCAGAATCAAGTCAGAGATAGAGATTACCTCATGGGGGAGGCCATAACCCAGATACGAGAGATAGCCAATTATTTACAGACTCTAGCTATACAAGCTGACACATTGAGCGTACAGTTCGAGACACAGTCGGATCGTGGACGAGAATTTGCTTCCCTACTGACAAAGATTAAAGCCTTAGATGTTAGAGCAAGGCCGTTTCTGTATCTGTTTTATGTAAAAAGCTTTGTTTTCTAAGGAAGTTTTCTATGGGGAATTGAATCAGAGTTGACACCTTTTCGCATTCATACCATGCCTTCGCATTGCATTACATACATCAGCATCATATTACTTTAATTATTCACTAAGCCTAAAATAGTATAATCCGCAGCTACGATATTACGAATCTGGAATCACATCATCCCTATAGGACACGGCTAAAAACTAGAGCTATGGACGCTGAACTCAATAAAAAGATCGAAAGGATGGAAAGGATCTAGAGAGAGCTGCAAGAACAGTTAGCCAAGTCTCAGCAAGAAGCAAGGGATCTAATGGTAAGATCCCGAGAGGAATCATTAGAGCAGAAGGATCAAATGGCTAAAATGATGGAGATGTTGGTGGCTCTAACCAAAGGAAAAGGAATCACACAGAGTCCTGATATAACAGAACCTCATTCGAGAGTCAATCAGGATCCGATCTATCCCTCAGGATTCACGCCACCCCATGCTCACGCAACGCAAAGGGGATATCCTCAAGGGAACTCGGTAGGCCTAGAACAACAACCCATACCACCTACCCATCTGGGATAAGGTGTATATGTATCAAACTCTAGAGATAATTTTGCTAATCCGATTGTTCCAGATTTGGATGACCCGGTAGAAATAGCTTGGTTAAAAAGGGGCGATTACGATGCCGAGGAAAAGTACAGGATCTTGGAAGAAAGACTCAAGGTGGTAGAAGGCACTAGAGCCCCTTCTGCAATGAGCGTCAAAGAGCTCAGTCTGGTTTCCGATCTGGTCCTGCCCCCAAAATTTAAAGCGCCGGACTTTAAAAAATATGATGGAACAAGGTGCCCAAAGGCACATCTCATCATGTTTTGTCGAAAAATGGCTGGTTATGCGAGTGAGGACAAATTGTTAATACACTGCTTTCAAGATAGCTTGACCGGGTCACCTCATTGGTATAGTCATTTCGAGAGAGAGAGGATCCGGTCATGGGATGACTTAGCTTCGGCGATTCTCGTGAGCAATACAAGCATGTCTCTCGATGTGGTGGTGCCGACCGACTAACGCTGTAAATGATGGAAAAGAAGCCAACAGAGACTTTCAGACAGTACGCTCAAAGGTGGAGGGACATCTCGGTTCAAGTAGAACCCCAATTGACCAAAACTGATATAACAGTTCTCTTTATTAATACCTTGAAAGTGCCATTTTATGACAAACTGGTGGGAAATACCACAAAAGACTTCGCTGACGTCGTAATATCTGGGAAACTCATCGAAAACGGCATCAAGAGCGGAAGAATGGAGGGTTCCGAGAGCGCGAAAATGCCAGTACCTATAAAGAAGAGAGAGCCTGAAACCCATATGGTGGGGACTGGGAACCACTATGCTGCCAACTCGTACCCAACCCAACCACGACCTCAGTTCCGCCCACCACCAAATTTCTATTTTCCTCCACAAAACCCTTACTATCAAGCACCTCCTCCTTACCCTGTCTACGCCGCTGATAACCAAAGACCGTTCACTATATTCCCACCAAATACTGCGCCTGCCCAAAGTCAGCCCAAAAACGAACCAAGACCAACAAAGCCCAACCCCGAGAGACCCCAATTTACCCCTATTCCTGTATCATATGGAGAGCTGTGCCCGAAATTATTGGAAAAACAATTAATCTCCCCACATTGCATGGCACCCCTGAAGCCCCCATTCCCAAAGTGGTACGATCCCAATGCAAATTGCATGTATCACACTGAAACTGGGGCATTCTGATAAATCTGTATAGCCTTTAAAAGGAGAGTTCAAGGCCTTATCGACGCAGGGATTTTATGGTTTGACGGTACCGGTAATATGGCCGAAAATCCGCTCCCAAACCATACCATAGAGAACGTGAATATGGCGACGCAGGAGGACGAGTGGCGAGCCAAATGTTGTGTCTCAGAAATAAGGACACCTTTGATGAAGGTCTGGGAAATAATGACTGAGAAAGGTATGCTCGACAAAAGTTTCAGGGAGGAAAGTATGAAGAGACCGAGTTTTTGCGTCTTCCACGGCGTAGAAGGACATCACATCCAATCTTGCGAGAAATTCAAAGAGCTACTTCAAAGTATGATGGACAATAAGGAGGTGGAGATCTACAATAAGATGGAAGAGGCCGATGAAAAGGATGTGTGTGCCTCTGAGGGCCAATCATCAGGCCCCCTTATAGCGCCGATCGACCTTTGGTGATCTACTACGAGGCGAAGAAGGAAGAGGTGAAACCAAAAATGATAATCCAAGTACCTTCCCCTTTCCCTTACAAGGACAGCAAGGCGGTGCCATGGAAATATAATGTCAACATCACCATACCCGAAGCTAATACTGGAAACGTCAGCGAGGTGGGGCATTTTACCCGCAGTGGGAGGTGCTATTCCCCTAAGATGGTTGAGACAAAGAAGAAAGCTGTTGGCATGGGTCAGAAAGGGAAGGCACCAATACATAACCGAGGGTGAGGTTGAAATACAATTTGAACAAGAAGCCAAGAGGCCCGTGAATGAGGATGAAGCGCAGGAATTCTTAAAGTTTATTAGGCACAGCGAATATAGCGTCGTAGAGCAATTGAACAAACAACCGGCAAAAATCTCAGTATTATCCCTGTTGATAAACTCAGAGCCACATCGAAACGCTTTACTGAAAGTGTTAAATCAAGCGTATGTACCAAGTGATGTACACGTTGAAAAACTTGATAGGTGGGTAAACAATTTAAATACAGATAATTTTATCTCTTTCAACGATGATGAAATACCACCAAACGGTAGAGGCTCTGTTAAAGCATTGCACATTACAACCGGGTGCAAAGGTTATATAATACCGCATGTGCTTATTGACAACGGATCGGCGCTCAATGTCATGCCGTTAGCTACACTGTCCAGGATGCCAGTTGACATGTCTTATCTGAGACCTTGTCATTCCGCAGTAAGGACGTTTGATGGAACACGGCGGGAAGTTATGGGAAAGATCGAGATCCCTCTGGAGGTGGACCCGTGCACATATAACGTCGAGTTCCAGGTCATGGACATTGCTCCTTCATGTAATTGCCTTTTAGGAAGACCCTGGATCTACTCCGCTGGAGCAATCCCTTCATCTCTTCATTAGAAAATAAAGTTTATTATGGATAACCGCCTGATCACGATCGCTGGTGAAGAAGACATCGTCGCATCACTATCTACTGACGCACCCTACATCGAGGCAAACAGAGATACGACAGAATACTCCTTCCGTTCCTTCGAATTTATCAACGCTATATTTGTCGCCGAAGGAGACAAGGCTCCCACACCCAAACTGTCGAGAAACACCAAGATGGGAATCAAGTTAACTGTAGGAAAAGGCGTCCGAGCAGGAAAAGGAGATAAGGCTCCCACGCCCGCGGGAATGATGTACCCAGAGGGAGATGATTCACGAAACACGCTGCTATTGGTTGAAAGGGATTTTCAGAACTTCAACATAAACGTCATCGACGAAGTGGACGATACGATGAAAGGCCTTTCAAAGATACGCCTTGGTCCTCCGAGATTTGTGTTGAACAATTGGACCGCTGAGGATCTCCTTGTAGTTTCTAGGGCCCCTCCAGAGTAATCCTCAATGACAACTTTCTGTATACCTCTAAGTTGAAGGGGGATCTGTTTTAAGAGTTTGTGTCGGCTATTTAACTTTTAAATGAACAATCAATGAAGATGCATTTTGTCACTGTCTCTCATTCTCATTGGCCTCATATTTATTCCCTCTTCTCATAGCCTATCTTTATATATATTTCATGTCATAGAATCACATTTGTAGGTTCCGATACCTCGATGTTCCTCTATAGTTTCTTTTCCATTTACCTTTCAGGTGCTCAGATATCGACGACGTGAACAATCTCATTCATCGATCCTAAAATCGACTTTGAGCAAGCCGTTTGTTTAGGAGAATCCGAAGCTGACGAGAATGCTGAAGATTGTGTCTCGACCCCTGACTTACTAAGGATGATAGAACAGGAAGATAAACAGATCCTTCCCCACCAAGAATTTGTTGAGACGGTAAACTTAGGAAACAAAGAAAAGAGGCAGGAGGTGAAAATTGGGACCTCCATCTCAGGGCACACCAAACATGAATTGATCACACTGCTTCACGAATACAAAGATGTATTTGCATGGTCATATCAGGACATGCCAGGATTGAGCGAGGACGTAGTGGTCCATAGGCTCCCACTGAAGCCAGAATGCAAGCCTATCCAGCAGAAGCTAAGACGAATGAGACCCAAAATGCTCTTAAAGATAAAAGAAGAGGTCAAAAAATAGTTCGATGCCGGGTTCTTACAAGTCGCCAAATATCCGGAATGGGTGGCTAATATAGTCCCGGTGCCAAAGAAAGACGGCAAGGTGCGAATGTGTGTAGACTATCGCGATCTGAATCGAGCAAGCCCTAAGGATAATTTCCCCTTGCCGCACATCGATACATTGGTGGATAACACGGCAAAACATTCGTTATTTTCTTTCATGGACGGGTTCTCGGGCTATAATCAGATAAAGATGGCTCCCAAGGATATGGAAAAAACTACATTCATGACGATGTGGGGAACGTTCTGTTACAAGGTGATGCCGTTGGCTTAAAAAATGCTGAGGCAACGTATCAGAGGGCGATGGTGACGCTGTTCCATGACATGATGCACAAAGAGATAGAAGTCTATGTCGACGATATGATTGCCAAGTCTCGAGAGGAAAGAGAGCATGTTGGAAACCTCCAGAAATTGTTCGAAAGACTGAGAAAATTTCAGCTAAAGCTTAATCCAGCTAAGTGCACATTTGGAGCAACCTCAGGGAAACTACTGGGCTTCATTGTCAGTGAGAGAGGTATTGAGGTTGATCCAGACAAGATAAAGGCCATACAAGAATTACCACCTCCACGGACACAAAAAGAAGTCAGAGGGTTTCTAGGAAGATTAAACTACATTGCTCGGTTTATTGCTCAGCTTACCAACCAATGCGACCCAATTTTTCGACTCCTGCGAAAACACAATCCTGGGGAATGGAACGAAGAATGCCAAGCTGCTTTCGACAAGATAAAACAATATTTGTCTAACCCCCTGGTGTTAGTACCGCCAACTCCCGGGAGACAGCTAATATTGTATCTGACTGTGTTCGAAAATTCAATGGGTTGTATACTGGGGCAACATGATGAGTCGGGAAGAAAAGAGAAGGCGATCTATTACCTCAGCAAGAAGTTCACAGAGTATGAAACAAAATATCCGTCAATTGAAAAATTCTGTTGTGCTCTGGTCTGGGCAGCTCGAAGGCTTAGACAATATATGTTGTATCATACGACGTGGCTAATCTCAAAGCTAGACCCAATAAAGTACATGATGGAATCACCTGTACTCTCAGGAAGAATGGCACGATGGCAGATCTTACTATCGGAGTACGAGATCATCTACGTGAGCCAGAAGTCGATAAAAGGGAGCGCGATAGCCGACTTCCTAGCAGCCCGAACTACAGAAGAATACGAGCCATTAAGATTTGACTTCCCGGATAAAGACTTGATGTGCATCACAGAAACAGAACGTGAATCGTCAAAACGGGAGTCATGAAAGATGAGCTTTGATGGAGCATCAAATGCATTGGGGTATGGGATTAGAGCAGTCTTAGTGTCACTTAAAGGGAATCACTATCCATTCACTGCCAGATTAAACTTCTTCTGTACCAATAACATAGCGGAACACGAGGCTTGCATCATGGGACTTCGCGCAGCTATCGAACGGGATATCAAAATCTTGAAGGTATCCGGGGATTCGACATTGGTGATTTACCAAATTCGTGGAGATTGGGAAGTGAGAGACTCGAAGTTGGTCAAATATCACGATCTTGTGGTGGATTTGGTCAAAGAATTCGAGGAAGTGACTTTTAGTTACTTCCCGCGAGAAGAAAATCAACTGGCTGATGCTCTGGCCACTTTGGCTTCGATGTTCAAAGCAAACCGAGAAGCGGAAATAATGCCTCTCCAGATGAGCATATATGAAGCCCCGGCGCATTGTTTTAGCATTGAAAAAGAGACGGATGGACTGCCATGGTTCCATGATATCTTAGAATATGTCAAGAATCAAAGATATCCTGAGCAAGCAAATGAGAACGACAAAAGAACAATCAGAAGAATGGCAGCGGGATTTGTTCTTGATGGGGACATCCTATACAAAAGAGGAAAAGATCAAGTGCTTCTGAGGTGCGTGGATGATACTAAAGCCAGAAAGATACTTGAAGAGGTCCATGAAGGAATTTGTGGAACGCATGCTAATGGTTTCACTATGGCCAGGAAAATCATGAGACTCGGTTACTGCTGGTTGTCGATGGAAAGCGACTGCATCAGTTATGCACGAAAGTGTCACAAATGTCAAATTTACGGCGATAAAATTCATGCAGCACCTTCGCCCCTTCATGTTATGACTTCTCCGTGGCCCTTTTCTATGTGGGGCATGGATGTTATAGGACCAATTTCCCCAAAAGCTTCTAATGGGCATCGATTCATCTTTGTGGTCATAGATTATTTCACGAAGTAGGTAGAAGCCACTTCGTACGCTAACGTGACAAAGACCGCAGTTTGCAAGTTCTTAAAAAGGGAGATCATATGTCGATACGGTTTGCTCGAGAAAATCATCTTAGATAATGCTTTGAATCTGAACAACAAGATGATGAAGGAAGTGTGCGAACAATTCCAAATAAAGCATCACAATTCCTCACCCTATCGCCCAAAGATGAATGGAGCGGTAGAAGCGGCCAACAAAAACATTAAGAGGATTATTCGAAAGATGACCGAGACATATAAAGATCGCACGAAGCTCCCGCTTGCCCTATATATGCATATCGCACATGTGTTCGGACTCTACAGGGCGCCTCCTTTCTCCCTAGTCTATGGGATGGAAGTGTCGCGCCGTCGAGGTCGAGATCCCTCTTTGCGAGTCTTAATGGAGTCAAAACTAGAAGAATCGAGAATGGGTGCAAGCTCGATATGACCAACTAAATCGATCGAAGAAAAAACGTTTAAAGGCAATCTGTCATGGACAAATGTACGAGAGAGGAGAATGATCACGCCAATGACAAGAAAGTACTACGCACTAAGGAATTTCGTGAAGGAGAGCTCGTCTTTGAGAAAAATTCTCCCAATACAAAAAGACTTACGAGGAAAATGGGCACCGAATTGGGAAGGGCCTTATGTCGTAAAGAAGGCCTTTTCGGGTGGAGCTTTGATTCTCACCGAGATGGATGGTAAAGAGGTCCCAAATCCGGTGAACTCGGGACGTGAAGAAGTACTATGCACGAAAAAAAAGGGGAAGATCAAGATGAAAACCTGAAAGGGCGTCTTAAAAAAAAAAACAGGATGAAAACCCGAAAAGGGCGCCTTGATAAACAAAACTGGGATGAAAACCTGAAAAGGCGTCCTAGTGAAGAGTTTCGGACATAAACGGCAAGATTCGAATAGGAAGTCAAATGGCGAGATTATAATATTTGAAGCAGACTCAGAAGCTCAGAATTTTCTAGACAAAAGGCTTCACTCGAAAAAGATTCAGGACGAAGGAACATGGAGAAGTTCACGTGTCGGATATCTAGAGCATTTGTGACCATCGAACCTGCTTTCTTTTTTTATAATGTTTTCCTTGTCGAATCATTCTTTTTCAATTTTCTTTGCTCGTTGCTTTGAAATAAATACAAACGTAAAGTATTTCTTTCCTGCCTACTTGGTTATTCTCATGCATTTCGCGTTTGGTTCATTTAAATGGTAAATAGTGAAATTACATACTCTAAACAAAAGAAACGTTGAGAATTACCTAGATGAGAACCTGGTAAATACAAGAGCCTCAAAATAAGGACAAAGTTCAATAGGGGGCAAATGGGTGATATATGAGAAATGCAGACCACTTGTAAAACCTGAGGACGGGTACAAAACCTAAAAGAAAAATCAAGAATCGAAGCAATGAGTAAAAGTCATCACGAAAGTTATAATAAGAAGAGACACCTGACAAATAAACCCAGATGCATAGCATAACCATGTAGGCATAAAAGCATTTAAGGCCAACACGTGCATATCATGACGACATCATGCATAACGCATACAGGGGTACCAGTAAAGCAAGAAGCTTTGACGATGATTATACCGAACCAAAGAGAAGGAAGACATCCGAGTTCCACCAGACGACACATTTTCAATTTCTATTAAAATCAACTCATCATGCGAGAGGTGAGTTGAGCCTCGGGACACGCCGAGGTATCTAATTTCTGTCGTTAAATTTCTGTTCAAAAAATCAACTCATCATGCGAGAGGTGAGTTGAGCCTCAGGACACGCCGAGGTATTTAATTTCTGTCGTTAAATTTCTGTTCAAAAAATCAACTCATCATGCGAGAGGAGAGTTGAGCCCCGGGGCACGCCGAGGTATCTAATTTCTGTCTTTAAATTATTGTTCAAAAAGTCAACTCATAATGCGAGAGGTGAGTTGGGCCTCGGGACACGCCGAGGTGTTTAATTTCTGTCTTTAAATTTTCTGTTCGAAAATCAACTCATAATGCGAGAGGTGAGTTGGGCCCCAGGACACGTCGAGGTATTTAATTTCTGTCTTTAAATTCTTGTTCAAAAAGTCAACTCATAATGCGAGAGGTGATTTGAGCCCCGGGACACACCGAGGTATTTAATTTCTATCTTTAAATTCCTGTTCAAAAATCAACTCATAATACGAGAAGCGAGTTGAGCCTCGGGTCGCACGCCGAGGTACTTTTAATTTCTGTTCGCAATTCCTCAGGTCGCACGCTGAGTTATTTTAATTTCTGATTTTTTTTAATTTCTGTTTGCAACTCCTCGGGTCGCAGGCCGAGATACTTTTAATTTCTGTTTGCAATTCCTCGGGTCGTACACTGAGGTGTTTTTCAATTTCTGTTTTTCAATTTTTGTAAAAAAAGAAAAAAAAGGGGGGGTCAACTCATGTTGCGAGAAGAAGGAAGCAGTTCGAAAGGTTTACTTCGTCAAGGTCCCAGTAGAGCAGTTAGTAGATCGAAGCTACAAATCTCTTTGTATCGAGAAGCCACGTTTGAGTAAGCAAGTCCCATCCCTTAGAAGATTGAAGAGAAGCAAATTGAAGCTACGAGTCATCTCGCGGAAGCAGTGGCAGAATAGGATCGAAGCGACAAGGTTACAGTAGAGTTGAAGATGTTTGGGGAAGGAGAGAAACCAATAAGTCGAGGATTGACCAAGACCGGGCAAAATTGGTTCTTTTTTGGTCTTTGCTCTATTCTCGTTTCACGACAGTGAGCAAAGAGGGGCAGCTTCATAACCAATTTGCCCGGGCCCAATACCCATATAAAGAGCTCAAGAAACAAAAAGGTCTATTAAAACCGACACAAAATGCCCATTAGCCAAAACAAAACCAAATTGACAAAAAGAAAAAAACAAATATTATTATAAAAGTCAAACAAGAAAAATAAATAATAAAACCAGTCCAAAATCCCTTACAACAACAGAGTCCAATTACAAGCCCAAAATACCAGACCCAATTTTTAATAACAACAGACTCCAATTACAAAACCGATTACCAAGACCCAGACCAAACAGAATTTAACCCAAATTGAATCAATCTCTGACCCAACATTACAGGGGCCCAATGGCCCATCAGGCCCAAAAGCCAAGAAGAATCAGGGAACCCTAGGGTTCCCCCTGGCCAGCGCCGCCGCGCGTCCGCCACACGCGCACCACTCCAGTTTCCCACACACGCGTCTCTCCACTAACGACCTTCCCCACACCTCGGTCTCGCTCATCGGCGCTTCCTGACGACCAACCTTCGCACGCCTCGACAACCGCTGGCATCCATGCGCCTCGCGCCCATACCTTACAGAAACAAAAACAACGGACAACAAAACAGCAAAGTATGGGGGAAAAATAGAAAACTAATGAAAGGAAAAGTGTATTTGGCTATAAAGCCATGGAAATTGATGTAATAAGGGTTCGGTTATTCGCCCTTTCGCAGAAAGCCTTAACAAGCAATCAGAAATAAAAGACCAAACAATTTTAAAGGTTGATCTCCAGTTTTTATTTTATCCTCTGTCGATTTATTATTTCTTTTTTTTTTCAAGTCTAAAAAACGAAAATAAAAGAGAGAGAGGGAAAGAACTTACCGAGCCCTTACGGTTTCGTCATCGAAGTGCTCCTTCCGTCGTCGGAGCTTGGCTGAAAGAGGGACGCCGAAGGCCCTCTCCCCTTCTGTCTTCAAGGCGGACGTTGAGGCTCCCTAGGGGACTCGAAAAAGGACCCAAAAGGTCTGGCCTTGAGAATCGCTGGCCATTGACGCGGCGGTGGTGCGAAGGTCCGACGAACGGCGCGAAAAGCCCGACCGCCGGGCATGAATGAGGAAGAGAGGAATCCCTCTCTGCTTCTATTTTTTTTTTTTGAAACAAAAAAGGGGGGTTTGGAGGGGTTTGTTTCTGATTTGTTTTAGCCTAGGGAATTAGAAGAATAAATTTGGGGGTAGGAGGAGTTAATGCCGTGTCGTTTAGGGTGCCAGGAGACCGTTTGTACCTGTTAAATGAGGTATTCGCACGATGAATCCCTCGCTCTTGCGGCGCCGCTCAATTGAATCCCTTTTCACCTTTCCCATTTTTTTAACTCTGCCCTATTATTTTGCTTCGCTTTTTAATTAGGTCCATACCAAGTCATTTGAAATGTCACACAACTAAGGGCTGGGTAATTTATTCATTTAGTCCCCATGAGTTCGTGCGTGTTACAATTCAGTCCTCTTATTTACTGATTTCATTAAATTTATTATTATTGTTATTGTTATTATTCTTATTAGTATCGTTACTATTATTATTACTACGTTATTACTTTAATATTTTACTATTGTTATTACTATGTTATTATATTATATTATATTTTTTGTAGAATATAGATTTAAATTAAAAAATATATTTTATGTATATTATCAATATTGTCATACGTTTTTACTTTAAATCAGTATATATTGCTTTTATTCCATACATTATTTGCAACACTTGTATCATACATATGTCCTGTTACCTAGAAATCAAACTTGCATGAAATATGTTCGTATTTGTTGTATTGTTTACCGTGCCTGTCAATATTTCATCATATATTTGTAATTGTTTAAATATAGGGATTATTATTTTTCGCATTTCTTGTTATCTTTTCTTGATTACCTATTTGAAACATTGGTATATTATAATTATTGCTAATAACGATTTAGAATAAAAATACATTTTTTACCAAATTATACTTCATTCAAAAGTTTTTTTAAAAACAAGGCAATATTTGTGTGTTTAGAAACACGAAAGATTACACCCTAACGTGCTGGGTGTTGATTTTTTGTTCAACTAAATAACCAAATATCCTTCTTATACGTTTTGAAAATCAAAGATGGTCTCGGTATCGAGGTATAAATACGTTATGTCCTAACATGCTGGATGTAATATTTTTATTCCTTTGAAACGAGTTAAATCTTGGGATTCAATCCTACCTAAAATAACCTTTTTTAAAGAGTTTTTTACCCTAAATATTTTCAAATTTTCAACACTGGGACAACATCGATCAATTTGGTACCAATTTCGGGCGTTGCAAGGGTGCTTATCCTTCCTTGCACGTAAACGACTCCCAAACCCGTTTCTCAAATTTCGTAGACCTAAAAAATATTGTTTTAGTAAATCAAAATATTTTATTAAAACAAAGGTGGTCCGATCACACCTAAAAGATCGGTGGCGACTCCCTCGTTTTTAAAAAGTCGATTCCCGTTTTGTCAAAAAATGGTTACGACAGCATCCATCAAGGTAATACCACTTGATGACTATGACTTTGTAGTTAGATTAAGTTTCCTTGATCAGGTTAATGCGACCATTTATCCTTCCGGTAATTACATGGTGATTTCAGATTCGAACCATCAATGCATGGTGAGATTGACAATAAATGGGAGCCTAGAAGGAAAAACATTATCCGCAATCCAGTTTGCTAAGGGAGTACGTAGGAATGAAGTCTCCTACTTAGCTACTTTGAAGGAAACGGTTAATACCGTTGGTGAGATCCCTAAGAAAATGGGCCAACTATTACAATCTTTCCGATATGTGATACCTGTGAAAAAGAAGTTACCAAAGAGCTTGCCACCCAAGAGGGAGGTGGATCATAAGATCGAATTGGTGTCCAACATGGTGCCGCCAGCTAGGGCCCCATATCGTATGTCCCCGCCATAATTGGAAGAACTACGAAAATAGTTGAAGGAGCTTTTAGATACGGGATTCATCAGGCCATCTAAATCTCCGTATAGTGCACCAGTGTTGTTTCAAAAGAAACATGATGGGTCGTTACAGATGTGCATCGATTATCGGGCCCTAAACAAGATCACTGTGAAAAATAGGTACCCTATTCCTCTATTGCAGACTTGTTTGATCAGCTTGGTAATGTGAGATGGTTTACCAAGTTGGACTTAAGATAGGGGTATCATCAAGTTCGGATAGCAGAGGGGGACGAGCCAAAGATAGCTTGTATGGTGCGGTACGGTTCATATGAGTTTCTGGTGATGCCCTTCGGACTCACGAATGCCCCAGCTACATTCTGCACCCTGATGAATAAGGTACTTCAACCTTTCCTTGATCGTTTTTGTGGTTGTTTACCTTGATGATATTGTGGTGTACAGTAAGTCGCTCGACGAGCATGTGAAACATTTGAGGGAAGTGTTTCATATTTTGAGGGAAAATGAGCTGTTCGTCAAAGAGGAGAAATGCTAATTTGCTCAACGAGAGGTGACATTTTTAGGCCACATTGTGGGAGGTGGCAAGATCCGGATAGATGAAAGCAAGATTCGGGCCATTGTTGAATGGGAGGCTCCAACCAAAGTGACCGAGTTGAGATCTTTTCTTGGGTTGGCAAACTACTATCGACGCTTTGTTAAGGGCTACTCTAGTATTATAGCACCATTGACAGACATGTTGAAAAAGGGTAAAATATGAGATTGAAACCCACAGTGTGAGAGGGCCTTTAATCAATTGAAGCAAGTAATGACAAGGGAGCCTGTACTTGCATTGTCGGATTATTCAAAGCCTTATGAAGTACAGATGCATCAGATTATGCCATTGGGGAAGTGCTGATGCAAGATGGACACCCAATTACTTTCGAGAGTCGGAAGCTTAATAAGACGAAGCGAAGATATACGGTCCAAGAAAAGGAAATGACCGCTGCGATACATTGCTTGCGTATATGGAGGCATTACTTATTGGGTTTTAGGTTCGTTGTCATTACCGATAATGTTGCCAATAGTTATTTTCTAACCCAAAAAAAGTTGTCTCCCAAACAGGCTCGTTGGCAGGTTTTTTTAGCGGAGTACGATTTCAAAATGGAATATAAGCCAGGGAGTGCTAACATTGTGGCTGATGCACTCAGCAGAAAGATGGAATTTGTGGCAATTAGCCAACCTGATGGGTTCTTATTGGAGCGCATTTGAGAGGGATTGTCTCATACCCCACAGCCAAAAGCTTGATTGAGCTTGCCAAGGAAGGGAAGACGAGGAGATTTTGGCTTGATGGGGAATTGCTATACACTCATGGGCATCACCTTTATATGCCCCACTATGGGAAATTGCGCAAGGAAGTCATGAAGGAATGTCATGACTCAAAATGGGCGGGCCATCTAGGAATGCACCGTACCGTGGCCCTTTTAGAGGATCGTTATTATTGGCCTCACATAGGTGAAGATGTGGAGACCTATGTGAAGAATTGTCTAGTATGCCAACAAGACAAGGTTGAATTAAAGAGTCTGGCCGGTTTGCTACAACCTTTGGCCATTCTGGAAAGACCATGGGAGAGTGTATCCATAGATTTTATTGTTGGTTTGCCTAAGCCTGACGGGTTTGCAAGTATTCTTGTTGTGGTGGACAGATTTTCTAAGTATGCAACGTTTATTCCAGCCACCAAGGAGTGCCCTGCTGAGGAGGCAGCCCGTTTATTTCTTAAACACATAGTGAAACATTAGGGAGTGCCACTGTCTATTAACAGTGATCGAGATGGGCGATTTACGGGCCGATTCTGGACAGAGTTGTTCAAGTCAATGGGCTCAGACTTGAACATTTCCATAAGCATGCATCCATAAACAGATGGGCAAACCGAACGAGTGAATGCATTGTTGGAAACATATTTGCGGAACTATGTGAGTGCCACATAAAAGGGATTGGCCAAAGTTGTTGGATGTGGCCCAATTTTTATACAACTTGCAGCGAAGTGGGGCCACGAACCAAAGCCCGTTCGAGATCGTGACGGGTCAACAGCCACTTACACCCAATTCTGTTGCAACTCATTATACAGGACCAAATCCTGCAGTTTATCGATTTGCGAATGATTGGCAAGAGAAGAATGACTTG
Organism: Gossypium bickii; assembly: GCA_025503065.1. Lineage (NCBI taxonomy): Eukaryota > Viridiplantae > Streptophyta > Magnoliopsida > Malvales > Malvaceae > Gossypium > Gossypium bickii. The sequence goes on from CP106716.1 coordinate 104,377,821, forward strand.
GCTAGAGCTTGTTTACACAAGGCAAGCAAGAGCAACAAGAAGTGGGCCGATGAAAATCGAAGAGATGTGCAATTTCAGGTGGGTGACTCAGTCCTCGCCAAACTACACTTGATGTTGCTATATACTGGTCTGCACAAAGGGCTTGTGCGAAGGTACGAGGGGCCATTTAAAGTTGTGAAAAAAGTAGGCAAGGTAGCCTACAAGCTTGAGTTACCGGCAAAGCTTGAAGTCCACCCAGTATTTCATGTAAGCATGCTTAAGCCATTCCATGGGGATCAAGAGGATCCAAATTGAGGCAAGTCTGAACGAGCACCAATGGGGGTAAAGGTCTCGTATGATCACGAAGTTGAAAACATTGAGGCAGATCGGGTGATTAGACGAAGATATCATCGGCCGCGGCATGAGTACTTGGTTCGATGGAAGAGACTTCCAGATAGTGAGGCGAGTTGGGAACCTGCAGAGGCATTATGGCAGTTCCAAGAAAAGATAAACCAGTTCCACGAGGGGGGCGCGATGAGGGCGTCGCTAGAACAAGTGGGGGAGAATGTCATGGGTTGCTCATGGGATCCTGCAACCATGACGAACTTGTGCGATCCATCGCATTCGAGGGAGGTCATTTGGCCCAATCAGATGGGTACATTTCTTGGAGAGATTGAAAGCCCATCTCCGGAGCTTGGCAAAGATGGAAAGTCATCTTCAATGATATGCTTGGCAAATATAAAAGGGGATCTTTGAGGATATGTGATCATGGACATTAAATGTAATCTTTAGAAGATACGATTTTGTAATTTTAGAAATTTGATATCTAGATAGCTTTAAATCGTAGCCATTGATGTATTTCGATCTGTACCGTTGATATTGAGGAGGCTCTACTATAAATACAGGTCTCTCCCTCATTGTAAATTCATTCAGTGAATAAGAGTATTTTGAGAGCATTCACTCAAACTTTTCTCTCAAGTGTTCTTAATTTTCTGTGGCTTTTGTTCATCTTTCAAGATCGTTCTGACCTCGTTCTTCTATTGTTCTTCGGGGGTGCTTTAGAGGAGTTCTGTTGAATCCTCAATTGTTGCGAGTTAGGCTGACTTAGGCGTTTTTGAACGAAGAAACTGCCTAAGGCCGCACGGATTGTTGGTGAAAACTCTAAGTCCGTGACACTAGTAGCGTATTGACCTACAAACAGTGGTGGTTTATCCACAACTATTACTAACAACTTTTATCTGCAAACCCATTATGTATTCACAACTACTGGTAGTGTAATAATATGTAACGCTTGTGGTTCATCCACAAATTGGAGTGTTTGGGATATAAGAGTTATGAAAAACTCTTATTGTGGAGTGTAGCGGTGGGATGGGACCTTTTCTTTACTGCTAAACTGAAACTGCATTACCATGACACTCATAAGCATGATCGAATGAACTATATATCAATTGTAGTTATACTATACGATTGTTATTATACTGAATACTGTTATTATATGCTTGGTTTATTAAATTGCACTAGTTTTCTTGCAATGGAACTCACACTGAGCATCATAACTCACTCCCCCTTTAATTTTCATCCTTACAGATAACCCATCAGGTCAAGACGCGGACATGACATCTGGAGGGTCTCGGCTCGTTTTTTATTTATAAAATTATTTTAGGCTCCTTATTTGATTTATTCTAATTATTCAAAGACTAGTATTTTATTTTGAATTGTGGCGTGGGACTTAGGATTTGAATTTTGTTTTTATATTGCATGACATTTATTTTAAATTTTTGGTTGCCTAAATATGATTATTAAGTAGTTATGCATGAAACCTAGAGGTGATCATGGGTCGGGCCGGGCCAGAACAAAATTTTAGGCCCGTTTTCTAGGCCCGAGCCCTGGCCGGCCTGAAATATGGGCCTAAAAATTTGTCCAAGCTCGGCTCGAAAGAAAATTGATAAACCTGAGCCCGGCCCGGCCCAGCCCATATTAAATTTTTTTAGCTTTTTTCATTAAATAAAATTTTTTAAAACAAATATTAAAACAAAAAAAATAAATAAAAAATATGTAAATTTAAAAAATATATTTGATTAAAAATAAAATATATATTTAATATATAATTCGGGCCGGGCCAAAAAAGTTTTGCTCGAGGCCCAGCTCGTTTTCTAAACGGGTCTCCTTTTTTTGCCTAAACCCATATTTCGGGCCTATATTTTTACCCGAACCCTCCTATTTTTCAGGGTGGCTGTCGGGCCGGGCCGGGTAGCCCAACCTATGATCACCTCTAATGAAACCCAATTTTTATTAATAACATATATAAATATCACTTTTCACGGCTAAACTATAATTAAAATTTTGAGTATTAAATTTTCAATAATTAACTAAGTTTTCTTCTAAAATAATTAAATGCTTTACAATGACTGTTTTCAAAACTCCAATAACTTACTGGGTCATTTTGGTGGCTAAGGTAATCTTCTGAATTCGGGTCTAACGTCTAGGCCGGGTTGGGGATGTTATAATAAATAAATACAAAAAAATGTAAAACCTAAAAAATACAATATTTGGCTAATATGTAATCAAAATAAAGCCCAAAATTTGTAATTTCGCATCCCATCCAGAAATTTCTGCTTGTAAAGTTTTTGTGGCCATAACTTGAGCTGTCGAACTCGAAATTAGGTGATTCAAAATGCGTTTCGAAACTAAGAGATAGCTCTTTCATTAGTTTTAAGACATTTTCGCTCAAAAGTTTTTGCTTGCAAAGTCTTCACGGCCATAACTTGAGTTTTCAAACTCAAAATTAAGTGATTCAATACGCGTTTCAAAACTAAAAGATAGCTCTTTTATCTCTTTCAAGACATTTTCGCTCAAAATTACTTAGATCCCATCTAAAAAAGCATCATAAATCAACTAATTTTTCATACTTAAAAATTGAAAACTTACAAAATTTAATTTAATAAATTTCATCTCATTTCTTCATACATTATGAACACAAAACAGGGCTAATTTTCACCTTAGAATCGAAGAAGTTACAATATAGCATATTCATCGATCCTTTTATCCAGAAGCTAACACTTCACACCCAAGAGGTGTGAGCCATTTCAAGTTACCGATATTATCGAAATCATCAACCCTCTTCCGTAGTTTCCATGGGCGCATATTCTTGTTACAAACCCACCATACAGTCACTCTCAAATCTGATTCAAAAATCAACAAAACAAGGATGAATCCACCTTGATTCAACGAAAAACGGAAGAGCTGCTTTAATCGTGATCCCCTCTGCAACATTAGAACACAAGACTCCAACAAGACCTGAAAACAAGATTGGATGGAACCGGATTACCAAGAAACCGTCCATATAAAATTAATGAGAATTAGTGACTTTGTAATGTTATTAGTAGATTCTAATTGATTACAGGATTAGTTGTTTTTGTTAAAGTGGTGACAAGAAATTTTTATAGTTATTTGATCGTTAAATTAGGACCACACAAAAATTGATATCTAATTAATAATACACTTACATATTAATAGAATATTTAAAATTATTTGAAAGGAAATCCATATAATCACTTTAATAATAAAAGCTAAATGTATCATAAATTTGAATTAAAATTATTAAAGTAAGAGATCAAAGATGCCAAATAAAAAAAAATCTCAAATTTCAGTATATTAAAACCAAAATTAAACCCTTTCTAACCTTTTAAGTATGACTTTTTTTTTTTTTAATAATACCTTTTAAGTAGGCTTAGGTTTATTCATTTTTTCCAGAATGAATCAATAAAAAATTATTCTATTTAAAGGCATAATGATTTATTTGGCCTTTCAACTTTATAAAAAAATTATTTAGCCCTCTATTTAAATTTTCGTCTCTTTTAGCTATTGACCTTATATTTTTGTCAAATCATTTCAAAATAAATAGAAAAATTAATGCCTATTAACTTTCCTGATGTGACATCCACGTCTATACCCATTAGCAATTAATTAATTAATTTTTTTAAATTAAAAATTAAAAATTAAAAATTTATACTTTTATACTTTTTAATGATTTTATATTTTTAAAAATAGATTTTACAAATTTTTTGAATTTTTTAAAACTTTAAAAATTAATTAACTATTAGTGTGACAATCTACGTGTATGACATGTCAACAAAGTTAATATATGTTAATTTTTCCATCCATTTTTGGGTGATTTGACAAACAATACAAGTTTAAGGGCTAAAAGAGGCGAAAAATTAAATGGAGGGATAAAATGAATTTTTTTGTAAAGTTGGAGGGCAAAATAAGTCATTGTGCCTTAACTAAATGATTGTTCATAAAAATTTCGGTTTGATTATATGAAAATTTTAATTACCCGTTAATTCGATTCAATTAAGGAAAATTAATTGATTTGTCCTTTTTTTTTTTAAATGTAACAAGTAGAGTATAATTACAAATACAAGTTCAAGTAATCACAAGTATTAAAAACAAACTATTCGAGGAACCGTCAAATAGAATTAAACCATTACAGAAAAAATGGATTAAAAACTAATACAATCTAAACTAAAGGTAACAAATTGGGACTGACTGAAAACTTCCACATAATAAAACTTAAAGATGTGCACATACAATTATACCTAAGACAACAAATGTGACTAAAGAGACTTGAACCCAAATCATACCTAAGACAATGAATACCCTTGACCATCTAGCCATCAAATACGTTTCAATACCTTTATCAATTTTAGTTCTAGATTTTGGTAGAATATTTATTTTTTCTATTAAAAAAAAGTTTAAATGTTAGTCTGTTTGGTTAAAACAAAAATCTTTTTGCTCAATAATTCACCGTAGGAAACAAAAGGAGTGGTAATATTTTATTACCTTAAAACACCATTAGTTTATCCAAAATAGAAAAGATTATGTTCTCATATTCTTATCCAGGCATACATTACAAACTCAAAGTTAGGAACTATTCTACTAATCCTCCCATAAAGATAGCAACAAAAACTACAATAAAAACACATTAAAAAATAAATATCAAAACTATATATTAACTTTGATTGAATATGCAATATGATACATAAACTTTGATTTGGTGTGATTTGATATATATAATTTTTAATTTTCATAAATCACTAACAATATTACTGAATTAACACAATTTTATGTTGATATATTACATACACAAATAATTATATTAATCTAATATGAAAATAAATGTATGTATTTATTTCTTTAAATATATATAATTGAATCAAAATCAAAGTTCACATATCAAATTGCATATTGGATCAAAATTAATGTATAAATATGAAATTTATCAAAAAAAACCTAAAAATACATAGGAAGAAAAAGTATATTTTCAGTTTCGTTTCCTTTGGGAAGTTTACCCGTAAAAGTTCTAATAGGATTCCACAATTAATTATCTTCAAAAATACATAGGAAATGCTTAATTTGTTTCACTATATATATATAAGGGAAATGATATTTTGTTCGGGTTAGTAATGGAAGATCAAGTGGATGGAAATGAAGATTATGGTGATAAATTGCCGGTTGGGTTTAGGTTTTTGCCGACAGATGTAGAGTTCGTGACTCGTTATTTGATAAACAAAGTGATTTATAACCCTTTTTCATCTTTCACTTTTCAAGAAATCAACGCCACTGAGCTTTATACCAAATCTCCCAAGAATTCGGGTAATTCTTTTCTTTGTATTGTGATTTCATTTCTCTGCGTCTAAACATGAAATCACATTTTTTTTTTTTTCTGTTTTAGATGAACCAAATGATGAGATCAAAACCTGGACGTGTGGCCGGGCAATGCATCATCGGTGGGAAATTCTTATGCCTAAATGAATTAATGAAAGAAGAGATGTAATATACTTTTGTCAAAGAAAATGTTGTAATATTGTGTAGTGAGAAAAATATTACTTCGCAAAGTCAACAAAAACAAATTTAGGGAGGATTTGACTATTTTAATAACTTATATTTTTATAATTTTTAAAAAATTATTTTTTTATTTGTAGTGATTAAAGTGTAATTTTATCTTTACTAATTTAAAATTTTAAAAATTTTAAAAAATATAAATGAAATTTTTTTCATTTTACAGGTTATTGGGCCCTGCTAGCTCTCTCACTACGCCCAAATATATTAAAGCAAAAATATGGCCATAAATTTTAACTCCAAATAATGTGTATATATATATTGCTGAGCAAATAATGTATATATTTATCAATGCTTTTATTTTTTACTTTTATAATTCATTTCATTATTATTTTTTCTTTGGCAGTCCAATTCTGTAATGGAGAAAGAGAGTGGTTCTTTTTCATTTACATGGATATGAACATTGATAATATGCATAACGAAGCAATTGAAAAAGGTGGAGATGAATTAGGTTTTTGGCAATCAATTGGTGATAGGAAAAGTGTGAAGGACACCAATGGAAATATATTAGCCACCAAGATTACTTTTATTTATTTTTCGGGATCTCCTTCCCATAGAAAGAAAACAGATTGGAGAATCCATGAATTTCGACTACCCATTCAGCTCTTCACTCTACATAATTCTAAGGTACCATTATTTTTATTTAAGATAATTAAATATATATATTCATGTATTTATCGATGAATTTCGACTACCCATCCAATTATACACTCTACATAATCCTAAGGTACCATTATTTATATCCAAGATTAATCAAATATATTTTCATGTATTTGGATCATGTTTTGTAATGCAACGTGTTATAATTATGTTTAAAGGTAGTTTATATGTTTAATTTACTTTAATAATTTATATTTGAGTATTTTATTAAGTTAGTGTTGAGGTCAATCGGATATTAACTCAATTATAAAATAATTAAAATACTCTTTCATATATAAATTAAGTTATATTTTTATAAATATATTTTTATTTTTATATAATAAATCAATATAAATTTGATTATAATGATATTTGAACCCAAAACACGATATTTGATAAACAATTAATTTTACCATTTAATTAAAGTATCGATTAATTTTTATATAAATTTTTATAAATATATTTGTTATATAAAGTTTCTTTACTCATGTATCATAAATCTAATTTGTATTAATTAAATATTCTTGAAACAATAATGTATTTGTGTTATGTTGGTGTTGTTTTATAAATTGTATGTATTGCGTTTTAGTTATTTTACAAACATTTATTTTCATACGAATTTGAGCCCTCAAATGTCTATTTTCACCCAATTAACCATTTTTTTACAATAAAATAATATCTAGGGATTTAAATGATTATCTAGTTTTAGGGTTTCTTATATTGTTTCCTAATTAAAATTAATTATATGCCCCCATGTGTTATTATTATTTTTTATAAATATTATTTTTCTCATTGTTTGATATATATATATAATAGCTTCACATTAAAGTAAAACGTATTTCTCTTTTTTTTTTTTTTTTTTTAGAAAATAGAGGGAAATAACTTCACAGAGGTTTGTAATTCTTGTTTTTAACAGGAGAAGTGGGCTGCTGGGAGACTTACACGAGGCAGAGACTACACTAGTTTTTGATTGAGCTCGCAAACGGTGTACTTGGTTTCCGCTTACTTCTTATTCGAATTTTTACAAGCTCGAAATCGGGTTTAGATTTTTTTAGAATCAAATTCTTTTGTGTTCAGGTTTTTTGGTTGGATATGAAATTTTTTGAGTTTGGGTTCTTTTGGATTTAAATTATTTCGAGCACAGATTTTTTAGATTTGGATTCGGATCGAACGAGATAAACTTTGATGGATTCAAATAATTTTAAATTTTATAAGTTATAAATATTTTAATTTCGAATGTAATAATTCATTTTACTTTTATGTGATGACAATATAAATCAAATTTGCCTTCTAAAATGATTAATGTGCTTATTGTATGTAAATTTTATTATTCTATGATATAATATGAATTAACAAAAATATATTTTATTTTTCATTATTATATTGACAATTGAATCTCTTTTTATTTTTATTATTAAACTTATAAATCTAAGTCTCGTATTCTAAAATATTTATTTTAAAGCTCAAATATATTATACTAAACACAAATCTTAATAATATACTTATTATTACCTAAATACAAAATAAACTAATTATAGCACAAATTTCAAGTAAAATAACTAAAAAGTTAAACCCAAAACCCAAATATAATTTATAAAAGTTAAAGCCCCATTCAAAATCTAATTTAATAAAAATAATATTTTATTAATATATATAATTTGTAATAATATTTTATGTATTGCTAGTTATAATTATAATAATGTACTTTAATATACTAAATTACACATAATTATTGCGGCTATGTCTTTTATAATAATCTATAATATAATAATAGTTATATATAGAGATTAATATTTATAAAATATATTATTTTATTACATAATACTATATCACATACTATCACAGTAGAGTAGTACATAATGCATTAATTATTATAATATATTATTGTTTATTATTATACTGGTTAAAATATATATGTTTTAAGTCCCTATATTTTTCTTACATTTAAACGTTAGCCTTTCTACTATATTATATAAATAGTATATAACATATTAATAGTTTATATGTATACATCAATGATTTATTCATTATGATATCATGTAATACTATATCTTATATAATCGAGATTATTTTTTTATCCATTTATGTTAATTGCATTAACGAGAGAGTGACATGATAATTAAAAAATCATATAATAACAAATTTATCTCTCAACTTTTACATATTATATCGATTTAGTTTTAATTTTAAAAAATTAACCCTTAAAATTTACAAATGGTCTCGTTATTATACTTATTCTAAAAAATTTAAAGAAATATATAAAATATTTATTTTTTAAAAATAAATTTAAAAATTATATAAAAATAAAAAATGATTATTGAAAAGAAATAATAATATATAAAATTGAAAAATATATAAAAATACATGAATATTTTTTTAAAAAATATAACAATAAATTTAGATTTTATATTAATATTAATATTAAATAAATAAATAAAAACCCTCTCCCTCTCCCTCTCCCTCTCCCTCTCCCTCTCCCAATCACCGTCATTAAATAGTGTACCCAATTAAGCTATTTGAATTATGATGTATATCCAATTGAGTCTCTTAAATTCATTTTTCTGTTAAAGTCCCTGATGGGTCGGTAAGTGCTGAAATGACAAGTTGAAGAGTTCAATTTAGTGCATTTGCTGACGAGTTATTTAATTAATTTTTTAATTATTTTCAGAGATCTCATTTGGCATTTTAGCCTCCTTTTATTTTTCTTTATTTCTTAATCATTATGAAATGATGGTCAAATTATTGTTTTGATATTTTTATTATGCTTATTTAGTCTTTATATTTCAACTTGACATGATTTGACTCTCTACTTTTACAATGAGATTAGTTAGTCTAAATTATTAACATTTTTAGTTGTTCCAGTTAAAATGTTGATGTGAATTTTTTTAAAAGCATCTTTCTAACAAAAAAATATCTATGTCGACATGATAAATTAAAATGAATATTTTAAAAAAAAATAGAACTCAACAATTTAATCGAAATAATTAAAGGTGGCAATTACTTGGACTAAACTAATGACACTATAAAAATACAATAACTAGATTAATCATGTTTTGACTTAAAACAATCTATGCTTACCACAGTTATTTGTCATTTGATATAATAAAAAGTTTGATAATATCTTTAAAAACAATTTAACGATGTTAAGAACTTAAATTTTTAAATCTGAAACATAAAAAAGAATAAATTCTTAAAAATAAAAATGTGGGGCTAAATTTCAAATAAAAAGAGAATATATTTTATTTTTCAAATATTTTTTTTTTAAAGTAACCCAATACAAAATGGTGCCAACTATACTAAATTCTCTTTAATTAAGCTATTGTGATTTAAAAAAATTGAGTTCCTTTAATCAAAAGTTGTTGATTACATAAGGAAGAAGAAAGGAGACATTCAAAACCCGACGTGCCTAATACCAAAAATAAACATTATTGTGCCCATCAGGGCGATTACTAACAAAGTAATATAATACAAATTTGTTTAATGAGTATTATGAAAGATTGTTATGGTACTTCAAATGTTTTGTTCACCTAAAGGGTTTATTATTATTATATGGATGAATAGTTAAAGTGGTCCGACGACATTTATAGTTAAATAATAATTAGTGCGAGTCTAGACGCAATGATTAAAATGTTTGTTACAATTCAATTCATGGAAACAATGACAATAAACATTATTTTAAAGCCAGAGTTAAATCTGGTCAATGAAGCCTTTAAAATTTTTGAAGGAAGACCCACCTTCAGCCACACTTTTTCTAGCAACTCCCTTGAGTTGAAATGAATTTGCTTTGATTTCCTCAGAAGAGAGCAGTGTATTGATCTTGGAACTCAGTTCATTCCTTGTAATAATCCCATGTTCATCTTTTTCCAATCCAAGACCAATCTTCCAAACATCACAGATATAGGTTCGGTTATGGAACTGATCCGCAAAGTATGGCCAGCAAAGAAAAGGAACCCCCATTGTTAGACCTTCCATGGTGGAATTCCAACCGCAGTGGCTCACGAAACAAGAGACACTAGGGTGAGCCAACACCTTTTCCTGAGGCGCCCACTGCACCAATTTGGCACGATCCGCCACTCTCTCCATGAAACCTTTAGGGAACTCCGCTGTTGAACCGTCAGTCATGTTGGACCTCACCACCCATAAAAATGGGAGAGCAGCGAGTTCAAGGCCGAGTGCGAGTTCACCCACTTGGTTTGGACTCAACATGGTTGTGCTTCCCAATGCTACGTAAATGACTGAGCCTGGGGTTTGTTTATCGAGCCAGGTTAAGCAAGTAGAGTCTTCAGGCCATAAATTTCCAGCGAAGGTTTCGAAATGACTGGTTGTTGAAAAAGGGCCAATGGGTAGGGCTTTGGGGATCAGTTTCATGGCAGATGGATCGAGCTCATGAAATGAGTTGCAAAGAATCTGTTCTGCAAATTTGAAAGTTTTGGCAGCGGTTGAAACATATGCAAATAGAAGTTTCTGCATCACTGGGTCGTCACTGCAACTCCATGACAGCTCACTGCTACTCCATGATGGGATATCTTCTGAAAGTGTGATCGGTTCATCTGTTTTTAGTGTTCCTACAAAAAAGGACAGGTTCAGTCTATCAATCAATGTCTAAATATATGAACCGTCACAGATAGTCAAACTCTTACCATCACTATCTAAAATTCCAGCTTCAACAAGCTTTGGAACATGCAGTGCCAGTGCCATAGATGCCGGTCCAGAGAGAAGCACCGCCGCTCTTTTGATTCCCATTTTCTCCGCCACTTCAAGCGCCCATCCGGCCGCCGTATCAGCCAAAACACAACTGATTTTCTCATCACCGCTACTCCTACTATTAATATTCTCGATCAACTTCATGAAATGACCAGGCATAACTCTCCGCATACTTTCCGTCATCTTAACGTAATCCCGTCGATCATCGTCAGCTTCCAATCCATCAGGGATCGAAACTAAGCTTATCGGCTGCCTCTGGTCTTCTTCCAAAGCTTTCGCCGGTAAGGAAGCCATCACCTTTTCGTGAATGAATTCGGTGTTAACTAACGTCACTTTCACTCCATGAGCGGCGATTTGGAGTGATAACTTCATGAGAGGAGCTAAATGGCCTTGTGCTGCGTGGGGTATCACTATTACATGTCCTCGCCTGACCGCCATTGAAAGTAATACCAGACCTCACTGCTTTCACTGCTATGCTTTGCGTCGATCTCTTTCAGGCTATCAACTTTATTCTCGGCAATTGTTTATTATCAATTTGTTCATAAAGTATTATGTACGAACTCATGGTGCTGATAGTGCTGGATGGGCCAGTTTATTACCAATTTGCCCATAAGCTGTGCACGAACTCAATATAGATATCAATATGATACACCAACATGACATCGATATGTTAAATTTTATATGATGTAGAATATAACTTTTTTAGTTTATATTTCAATATAAAATACAAAAGTAGTAAACCTACCATAACTACACGAATTGTCAAATTTTCTATTTTTAACTTTTTTTATTAAAAATATTATTTTAACATCAAATAAATAATAAAAAATTTGCAATTAGTAAAAGTATAAATATATATATATATATATGAAAGTTAGTAAAACTATGGGAGAATATTTGATAAATTGTCGGTCTATAAGTTTCATGCATCATTGGCAAATAATAACATGACACTTCATCATTAAGTAAATCATATAATAGTGAAAGATTTATTAATAAATATTAATAATTTTATTTAAACATAAATAGATGCTAAAGCGTTAGACTCTAAACCCTTAATCCCATGATTCTAAATTCAAGAGTTATTGATATTTGTTTATAATATCTACGTTTAATGTTTAATTATGTTTACGTAAAATTATTAGTATTTATTTACAAGTTTTTCATATATTTTTTAATTTAATTAAAATTTTTATCATATTATTATTTATTGATAGTGCATGAAAGTTATACACCGACAAACGATGCATCAAATATTATTTCGTAAAAATATATGTTTAATTAACGGATAAAAGGTTTAAATTTTAATAATTACAAAAAGAAATTAAAATACAAACAATTTTCTTACCACTTTATAACTTGATTTTTACAAGTTATTCCGTAATTAATTATATAGTATACCGAATCCAACAACCTACCAATTTTATATTCAATCCATTAATCTAATCTAATTCTTAAAACATTGTTCTTCATATTCTCTCAAATAGGGAGCCTCCTAAAGAAAAGTACGTATAGTGGGCGTTTAAAAGTTCTAGGCACTAAGCAGCGATTTGCTGCAAGTGGTATCAGTATATTTATTTTATAATTATTAAGTGAGTAGAGTTTGGTTAACCTAACTCATCCAGAATATTGTGGTCCTGATGTTTTATACAACTGGTATCCTCGTGCTTATGTTATGGTCCTGTAATGATCCTATATATTTTGATTTCAATTGAATGAATATTATCTAATCTATAATAAAAATATCATTAAAGTTTTTGTACTAACAATTAAATTATATTTTGCTTTATTTAAAAAATATGTTTAAATTAAAAAATAAATTGCATTACTAACAAATTACCAAATAGTCGCTAAAAAATCAAAAATATAGGTCTGGTAATTCTATATCGACGGTCAAAAAGGCTATTCCAAGGAAAAGATAACCGTTGATAGACGCAATATCAATATAGATTTTTTTGACGAAAAACGTGATTATCGAAATAGGTATAAAAATTTATACCAACAGTTGAAGTGTCGCTAAAGTAGCAAACTTTCCCACAGTAGCTGCCTTCCAGATTATGCATGGATTTAAATAAAGTAATTTCTTTTTTAGAATTTTTTTTAAAATTTTAGGATCCTTAAAGTGCACAATAAACTTAAACAATTTGTTGTCTAACTACAAATGAATTTTGATAATTATTTATTTAAGTTTATTGTGGATGTCTATTTCTTTAGTAATTATATATATTTTTAATAATTTCAAAAAATACTGATATAAAAATATTTTTTAAAATAAATTTTAGATTTAAAATAAATTTTATTTTTATTTCTTAAGTAATAAATCATTTAAAAATATTTTTTATTACTTAAGTAAGGAATTTAAAATAATTTCCTGATTTTAAATTGCTTATAAATAATTTAAGTAATAAATATGGAATTTATTTTAAAAATATTTTTATATTATTATTTTTTTGGAATTAAAAAAAATATAAAATTACTAGACATTCAAAATGGACTGAGAATGAATCTGGACAAATGAATTTCTCGATTCATTTGTATCAAGACAATGTTGTCTAGATGCATTGTGTACTTAAAATAAAAAATCCTAAAATTCAAGAAAAAAAATCTAGATATATATTTAAAAAACCAGTAAATTTTATAAAATTCAAGATTTTATGTTTTAAAAAATATATTTGAAAGTATAAAAATAAAAAAATTACTAAAAACATTTAGAATGAACTGGGACAAATGGATGTCCAAGTTTAAATAAATCTAGACAACTATTTGTCCAAGTTCATTATGCATGTAAAATAAAATAAAAAATTTCCTATTTTTTAAATTTTCAAAAAAATATATTATAATTGTAATGCCCCAAAATATATGGGGTTAGATGAAATGAATAACCAAATAATTGAATTGGACTTGTGGTTAATTGAATGATTGAATTTAAACCTAAATATACATGATTGTTAAGTTCTGATTGCATGATGGATGATATGCATGTTCTCACTAAATTATTGTTATAGATACATGAATGACTTGCGGAATATTGAGTTAAGCTTAAAATGACCAAATGGTAAGGTATGAACCTATAATGTACGTAGAAATGTATAAGATACAAATTTGATATGTTGAGTAATATGAAACTATGATGTTAGGTTTACATGCTAGTATAGCTAACCAATTAGAGTGTTAAAGTGTGTTAATGTATGTTTTAGTGTATCTGATCATGATTTGTATGATCTATGCATGATGTGCGATATGTTAGAATAGGAAAGTTGGCATGAAAACAAGAAATAAGTATGTAAAAGTGTCAATGTGTCATGTGTAGGTTGGACATATTTTGTTATCTTTACAATTAAGTCTTGAATTTTTATGCCATGCAATTGGAGTCCCTAAATGATATGAAATGACCTAAAAATTTACATGGTTAATTCTTTTTTGGATAATTCCATAATTTTACTCTTGATTTTACCATGAAGGTTTTACTAAAATTTTTACTAAAATTATTATTTAGTCCTTAAACTTTGCTTTAAATAATTAATTAAAGTATTAAAATGGTATAATTAGGTATTATTTTAATTAATCTAAAACGAAACTTGATTATGAGGTTTAATTTGAAAATAGTGTGTTTTAATTGAGTTAAGACCTAATTGGAAAAAGGGGTAAAATGAATTAAAATATTAATAATAAGACTTGACTATGAGTATTAATTATTATATATAAACTAAAGTGGAATGTGGTAAGAACTATAAAATTAACAAAATTAATAAAAAATTAAGTAAATGTATAGGCTAATAAAGAATATGTAAGATGAGTCCGAAATAAATATATACAATTAAGTGACTAAAATAAGTAAGGAATAAGTTATAGATTGAGTGGTTAAGTGTAAGCTTTCCTCGCTAGAGAGTCTAGGTTTAAATCTCACTCTTCCCATTTATTTTCCTTTTATTTTCAGCTGTAACAACCCGATAGTCACGGGTAATGGAAAGTGTGTTTTTGGATCTGTTTCTGTAAAATGGATTCGTAAATATTTTTAATAAATATTTACGAAGCTAGTTGTGCGGTTAATTAGGTTTTGGCTAGATGAATTAGCTTGAAATAAGGTTAATTAGGTATAAGGATTAAATTGAATAAAGGGTGAAAGTTTAATTATAGATTAAGGAAAAATAAAGGGATTATTAAATGAGAAAATAAACCATATGTAACACCTGTATAGTAAAAAGTAAATACAAGGGTATGGTAATTGTAAAATACATGTACACATGTATGAAATAATAATATATAAATACTTAATATTTAAGAATATAATATAATATAATATTATTATAATAAATAAAGTAAGTAAAAGAAACAAAAGATAGAAAAAGAATAGAAAAAGAAGGTTGAAACGAAAAAGAGAGAAAGAAAAAGAAAAGGGAAATTAGGGTTCTAAGGATTCAAATTCATATTGGCAAGTCAATTTAGTCCCTTTTATTGTAATTTTTGAGTTTTTATAATCCTAGAACAAAATACTACTTGATTTATGTTGAAATTTTAACAGTTAGTGAATTTTTTGAAGTTGTTTATGTTGAATAAATTGAAGTTTTAGGGGTTAAATTGATAGAATTTCAAGTTAGAAATGAAAAAAGGGGTTGAATTGTAAGATAAATCATAAGTTTTGAGTATCAGGGGCTAAATTGAGAGAATTTTGAAATTAGGGTTTATGGTGAAATTTGAAAGTTGAAATTAGTCTAAAGTAGAAATTGAATGAAAATGTGGAATTAGTTTTGGAGAAATAAAGTTAGTCTCGGTTTAGGGACTAAATTGGAATTTAGGCAAAAGTTGAATAGAAATTGGAGTATTTGATGTGAATTGGTGTTGTATTGATGATTTTTAATTGTTTCAATTCCGTAGCTAACGTTGCGCAGGAGACCTTGGCTAAGAAAGGAAAAGAGAAAGTCTACGAAGAGTGATTTGGAAATTACGGTTTATATTTCTATAATCCGAATTTAATAATTAATTGTTGTAATTATTATTCATGTGTATGGTAAGTGGATAAAGGTGAGTATTGGTATTATGGTATTGAATTGAATTTAGGAGTATTGTGATTATTTGAATTGAAATATATATATTGGTTGGAAATTGAAAAGTGATTTGAAACCCTATTAACTGTATCGGGCTGAGTCGGATATAGTTGGCATGCCATTGGAAGTGTTCAGGGATTACTTCGACTTCAAGTTGATGAGACATTGGGTGTCAAACTAATACTTCGGATAAATTCGATGAGGTACTTGGTACCAATTTACTTCGGCAAAGCCAATGAGACACTGGGTGTCAATCTATTACTTCGAATTATCCGATGAGGCACTGGGTGCCAAACTGGTGTGTTTTGGTTGGATCTGAGTATCTGTCTGAGTTATGTTAATAGGGGTAAATAAATGAATTAGCAACATGAATGATTTTGAATGATTTTGAATATGAAATTGGAATGAGATATGGAATTGAATTAGTCAAATGAAAAGCATGAATCATGGATTCATGGAATGGATATAAATATTGAAAATGAATTGTGTATCCTATTGAGAAAAGCTAATTGAATAGCAATTATGAGATTGAAATGGTAAGAGATGAAAATTGAAAATGTTATGAATGATGTGTTTTATGAAATTGATTATTTATTTGAATGATCTTTGTTGTGTGTGATTAAATATATAAATATTATAAATTCATGCTTAATAAGTATTCAGATTATAGAAATACCACTGAGTTTATACTCAGCGTACGGTTTGTTTTTCGTGAGCAGGTTAGGTTAAAGTCAAATCATTGAATCAGCATCCAAAGCCGATCCGAACTCAAAGTGGTGAATTATATTTCCTTTTAAGTAATGGCATGTACCTAGGAATGTTTATGTTTGTCATTTTGAATAGTGAATGTAAAAGATGATATAAGATGTTATTGGTTACTTATATATATATAGGTTTATATGTTATGTTGAGATTATAAAATAGTATGTTTTGGTATGAAATTAGATTTGGTTTGAATGATATATGTGAAATACTTATGAATATACATCAGATAGGTCAATAGACTGATACTTTTAACATGTTTTAGGTGTATTTGAATATATTTTGAATTGGTTGAACGGTTGGTTTTTTGTGTTGCTTGAGGTTCAAGATTTGTAGGGTTGGTAAATTTGATGTATAAGGCTCATTTTGAGTCCACACGGCCTGGCACACGGTCACGTGACTAGATTGTGTGAGACACACGGCTTACACACGGGCATGTGGTTAGGCCGTGTGTCCCTTGCACTTAGAAATTTCGAAACAGAACGCTTAGGTAATTCCACATGGGCAGAGACACGGGCGTGTGTCTCAACAGTGTGTGATACACGGCCTAGCACACGGGCGTGTGACTTGGCCCTGTGAGGTAAGTCAGAGAGTTACACGGGGTAGAACACAGCCTGAAGCACGAGCATGTCATGGGGTCACATGGGCGTGTCCCTTGGCCACACGAGCGTGTGAGCCCTACACCTAGGAAAAATGTTGAAATTTCACGAAAAATTCTCAAAGAACCCGAATAAGTCCTGATTTGTTTCTAATACCTATTTAGGGTCTCGTGGGCCAATAAAAGGGGCGATATGATTAATTTATGAAGTACATGCAAATCGTGTTGTTTAATGTTCATATTTGATTTGAAAAGTTTGATAATGCTTCGTAACCCTGTTTTGGCGACGAATAAGGGTTAGGGGGTATTACATCAGCAATCTAGGATAAAAGCACACTAAAAATATATTATTTGAGGTAAAAATTTAACAAGAAATAGGCTTAGCCCTATGTAACAGCCCGATATAAACCCTAGTCGGAATAGTAGTTTCGAGACTACAAATCCGAGGTTAGAAAAATATTTTAATATTATATTCTGTGTTTACAGTATGTAATTGAGCATGTGTGAAAATTCTGTGTGGAAATTTTATCGTTTGTGTGCTGAATTGTGAAAAAGGACTTAATCGCATTAAATGCAAAAGATGTGTGCTAATTGTTAAAGTGCTAATTTGGCATGACTTTTTAAATGAGAGGTCCTTATGTTGTAATTGAACCATTGCTATGTTGAATGAACAAGTATGGACATTAGTTAGTGGAATCTTAATGAATTTATAAAGGCTAAACATGGTATTTGATTAATAATGAAATAAATAATAAAACAAAGCATAATTTAGTGGCATTTCATGTTCATCTTGCCGAAAATCATAAGAAAAGAAAAAAAGAAAAAGAAAGCTAGGGATTCGGCACTTGTAAGCTTCAATTGGTAAGTGTTTTGAGCTCGGTTTTTAATAATTTTTATGTTCTTGTGATCATTGCTTTGTGTTCTATCAAGCCCATGTCTTAATTTTAGAATTTGGTGATGATTTTGAGATTTGCCATTGATGAATGCTTAAGCTTTGTGATAGTTGATGATGAAATATGAAAGATATGTGATAGATTAACATATTTTGTCTTTGAATTTTTGATGAATTTGACTATTTTGGGCTAAATTGTAAAAATAAGAAATTGGAGGACTAAAATGTGAAATAAATGAAATATTTGGGTTTGTATGGACATGAGGAAAATTCGACCTAAGCATGGTAGGATGAAATTGTGTGTATTTTGTGATTTTATGAAATAGGGACTAAAATGTCAAAGTGTACAAATGTGAGGGCTATTTTGTAAAATACCCTAAATATGTGTTGTTGGATAAAATTTAATGATTTGGTGAATGAATGAGCTAAATTTGAATATGTATAGATCAAGAAAGGAGAGATTCGGATCGAGATCGAGGCAAGAATAAAGTGCTCGATTGATCGACTTATGTAATGACCCAAAATTTACGGGCACCGGAAAAGCGAGTTATAGGGCCTCCGTCTTAGTGAACCGAGTTTGTAAATATTTATTAGGAATATTTGCGAGGCTAGTTGTGTGTTTAATTAGGCTTTAATTAGTGAATTTAGCTTAATTAAGAGAAATTAGAAAAAAGGGCTAAATTGAATAAGGGATAAAAGTTTAATTATAGACTAATAGAAAGAAGGGAGGACCAAAATGGAAAATAAGCCATTCTTAATGGTTGTGGCGGCAAACATATGAAAAATCTAAGATTTTTTTCTTAGATATTTACTCAATTAATTAATTAGTTAATTTTATTATTAAATATTATTATATTATGAAATAAATTGAAATATGACAAATGTAGGGTGATAAATGGTACATGTGTAATAATGTGTATATACACACTTGTATTATAATTATTTATTTACTTAAAATTTAAGTTAAAAGATATTTATTAATAAAATAATTATAATATAAGATTTTTATGGGATAAATAAATTAAATGATGACAAGTGGATGGTGATGATAATATAAAAATGTAAAATAAATATGTGTACAATTGTAATATATTTATTTGTTATTAGATAGATATTTATTATAATTATTTTTATAGTTTTATATTAAATTATTAAATTATGATTGTTATTATTAAAATAAATTAGAATGAAGACAATTGCATAATTATTAATGGTACATGTGAAAAATATAACGTCGGTAATGACAATATATCGCAAAAAAAAAGAGAAAAAAAATTTAAAGAATACACAGATTTTACGTGGAAACATTTTCGGGAAAGAACTATTGGCAGAGGAGAAGAAAATTCACTATGTCGAATTCGAATCAAATTACAAGAGGAATAGACTATGTCTATTTATAGGCTTGTAAAGCCATATTCTAATAGGAGTGTAGTAAGATTGAAACTCCTTATTCTAATCAATATCAAATAGATGGAGTTTAATAAAGTTTAAAAAACCTTATTTAAAATAAAATAAAAGAAGTGTAGTTCTATAGGAATTCTTCTTTTATTTTATTTTACTATTGTATTTTATTTAAATAAGGATTCGGGTCACTTAATTCTAACAATCTCCACCTTGACACGAATTCTCAATAAACAAGTTCTTCATCGCGAACTCTCAACGAACAAGTTCACCTCTTCCATAAAACCCCTTAAGGGTTTAACTTCAACAATGAACACCAACCAAGTCTAAGCAATGCTCAAACTTGGTTATAGGAAGTGACTTAGTCATCATATCTGCAGGATTTTCATAAGTACTAATTTTGCTCACAACAATATCACCACGAGCAATAATATCACGAACAAAATGATACTTGATAAACCGTAAAAGTAACATATTTTAATCCCACATTTAGTATGCTTTTGGATGGTTTATCCCTCGATTCATATAAAAAGGTGCTCTTAATCCTTTCTTTTCATGTCTTATACCCAGGAAAGCACCCGAGGATAAAAAGAACAAGAAATGGGCCTAAAACGAAGTAAATTGGGCCAAGGAAGAAATCGACACGGCCTAAACTAAAGCCCACACGGCCGTGCCTCATTGATAATCTAGAACACGGCCTTCTCCCGATTCACACGGCCGTGTCTCATTAAAGAAATCTGAGCACGGCCTGGCCACGATCCACACGGGCGTGTGCTATGGCCGTGTCCCTATCGCTAGAAAGAGCAATTTCACTCGGATTTGGATACTTAGGGAGAAAGAAACGTATTTCGAAAGCTATAAACCCCCTAAGTGTCAGCTGAAAAGGGGGCGTTCAGCTAGCCAAGGAGCCAAGCCGAAAAAGTCAGAATTGTAGGAATCACTCGAAGATAGCCAGTTGATCCATCTCAAAAAGCCGGAGTTCTACTCAAGACGGTGGATTTCTCTTTCAATTCCTTCAATGAGTTTTAGGGATTTCTTATGTTTTGTTTTATCTTTTATCTTGAGATGTTTTCTTATTTTGTTATGAACTAAACCCTTCAGATACCTGAAGGGGATGAAACCTATGATGGATCTTGTTATTATTTTCTGAATTATATGATAAATACTTAGTTTGTTCTTAATTATGCATGCTTAATCCAAATTTGATGTGCTTTGGAGAAGGAGGAATAGACCCTACCTAAGAGTAGATCTAGCATAGTTAAGCGGAGTTGATCGCAGGCTAGAGATAGGGTGACGAGATTTTACCGGATTAGGGTGAACCTAATATGGGAGTCCATAGATTGATTTACTGGTATTCTAGGGGGTTATTATAAGAGAACGAGAGTTCCACTAATTAACCTAGGGTTAGACATTATTCGCCTCGAGAGAGGGTTTAATATACGTTGGAGAGTCTTACGGATCAAACTAAGTATATAAATCATATGGTTCAGGGTTTAATAACGAGTGAAGTCTAGGTGGATTCTTCCTGAGGGTATCGTCTTGATCAACTGAGTTTTTCCTAAATTTATTCCCCAATTCATCCTTTTTTTCTTTGTGTCTTTAGCTTAGTAATCAATTAGTTTTAGATTGAACAACTAATTACTTAATTTTAGGCTAAATAATAAAAAGAAAGTTAGTATTAGTACTTCTAGTTCCTTTGGGTTCGACAATCCGGTCTTGCCTTAGCTATACTACTGTTCGATAGGTACACTTGCCTTTAATCATTGTCAGAGTTAGTTTCTAGGTTCGATCATTCTTTTATAAATTTTAAAGCTCTGATTTCAGCGATCAATACCGAACATCAATGTGTTTTGTTCTCTCATGAAACATTTGATCTTTTGTAAGGAAGATGACACTTTGACTGTCACAAAATACTGTGCTGATTTAAAGGTCTTCATTGAGCTCACTAAAGAGTCCCTTCAACCAAATAGCTTCTTTACAAGCCTCAGTAATCGCCATGTACTCAGCTTCAGTGGTAGACAAAGCGACTGTAGTTTGCAAAATAGTTTTCCAACTGATTGCACAACCTCCGATTGTAAAGACATAACCAGTGAGAGATCTTCTTCTATCAAGGTCTCCAGCAAAATCAGCATCAACATACCCAATAACTCCATCTCTAGTTCTTCCAAACTGTAAGCAAACATCAATAGTACCTCGTAAGTACCTTAAAATCCACTGAACTGCTTTCCAATGTTCTTTACCGGGATTCACCATGTGTCTGCTAATTACACTGACTGCATATGATAAATCTGGACGTGAACAAACCATAGCATATATGAGAGCTCCCACTGTACTAGAGTATGGAACATGTGACATGTACTCAATCTCATCATCTAATTGTGGAGACAAAGCCGATGAAAGTCTGAAATGGGCTGCTAAAGGAGTACTAATGAGCTTAGCACTCTGCATCTTGAACTCGCAAGAAAGAAATTTCTCAATGTACCCTTCCGACTTAGGTACAATTTACTTACTTTTCTATCTCTGAGAATCTCCATACCATGTATCTTCTTTACTGGTCCCAAATCTTTCATCTCAAATTCTTCACCTAGTTGGGCTTTGACTTTTGTCTCTCCTTTATCATTTTCTGCTATCAACATGTCATCAACATAAAGAAGTAGATACACAAAAGAACCATCACTATTTTTTCTTAAAGTAAACACAGCTGTCAAAACTACTTCTTTTAAAATCATGAGAAGTCATAAAAGAATCAAACCTCTTGTACCACTGTCTTAGTGACTGTTTCAAACCGTAAAAGGACTTTTTCAGCAAGCAAACATAGTCCTCTTTTTCTGAGATTGTAAAACCCTCTGGTTGTTGCATGTAAATATCTTCCTCAAATTCTCCATGTAAAAATGCAGTTTTTACATCTAACTGCTCAAGATCCAAATCATGCATGGCCACAATACCAAGCAAAGCTCGAACCGAACTATGCTTTACAACTGAGGAGAACACATCTGTGAAGTCCACTTCTGGAATTTGACTATAACCTTTTGCAACAAGCCTTGCTTTACATCTGGGTTCTTCAACTTCTGGAGTCCCTTCTTTCTTTTAAAACACCCATTTACAGCGAACAAACTTTTTACCTTTAGGAAGTTTCACAAGATCCCATGTTCTGTTTTTATGGAGTGACTCTATCTCCTCTTGCATAGCAAACATCCACTTTTCTGAGTCTTCACAGCTAACCGCTTCAGAATAATTAGACGGCTCTTGGTTTGCATTTATATTTTCAGCCACTTTTAAAGCATAAGCAACTAGATCAGCCTCGACATACTTCTTTGGAGTTTTGATTTCTCTTCTAGTTCTGTTTTTGGCGATAGACTATTATGGTGAAGAAGCAACTCTATTCTCAATTTTTGTACTGGCTTGAGGAGTCGACTCTGTATTAATCTGATGCTCCATCTACTTTTGGTTTTCTTCATTAGAAGAGCCTTTAAGAGATAAGTTAGGTATCATAGCAGTTTCATCAAAAACAACGTCTTTGCTAATCACAACTTTTCTATTTTCAGGACACCATAACTTATACCCTTTTATACCAGCTTTATAACCAAGAAAAACACATTTAATGGACCTCGGTTCCAATTTTCCATTATCAACATGAGCATATACAGGACATCCAAAGATCTTTAAATCAAAATAATTAGCAGGATTACCAGACCATACCTCTTATGGAGTCTTTTTCTCAATGGCAATGGATGGAGATCGGTTGATAAAAAAATGCAGTAGAGGCTGCTTCGGCCCAAAACGACTTTGGTAAGTTGGCATTTGACAACATACATCGAACCTTCTCCATGATCATTCTGTTCATTCGTTTCGCAATGCCATTTTGGTGTGGAGTATGACGAACTGTCAAGTGTCTCACAATCCTTTCTAACTTGCACAGTTTATTGAACTCATCAGAACAAAACTCTGAGCCATTGTCTGTGCGAAGGTATTTTATTTGTTTTCCCGTCTGTTTTTCAAAAATAGTTTTCCAAGACTTAAATGCGAAAAACACATCGCTTTTCTGCTTCAGGAAGAATGCCCAAACTTTTCTGGAAAAATCATCAATAAAAGTTAGCATATAATTAGCTCCACCTCTCAAAGGCACTCTTGATGGCCCTCATAGATCAGAATGAATATACTCCAACGTTCCCTTCGTGTTATGGATTCCTCTGGTGAATCGAACTTTCTTTTGCTTCCCAAAAACGCAGTGCTCACAGAACTTCAGTTTGCAAATTCCTTGCCCATCAAGAAGTCCCCTTTTGCTCAATTCTGCCATGCCATTATCACTCATATGCCCTAGGCGCATATGCCAACATTTAGTAATATCATCATCTGACAAGGAAGAGGAAGCGATAGCTGCATCACCAAGAACAGTAGAACCCTGCAAAACATATAACTTGGCAGTCTTTCTCTGCCCTTTCATCACAACGAAGGAACCTTTGGAAATCTTCAAAATCCCACATTCAGCTGTGTATATGTACCATTTTGAATCAAGAGTATTTAACGAAATTAAATTTCTCTTCAATTCTGGAACATGTCGTACGTCACTAAGTATTCTGACAACTCTATCAAACATCTTAACTTTAATTGTTCCAACACCTGCGATTTTACACGAAGCATTATTTCCCATCAAAACAACTCCTTCAGACACTGTTTCATAATTTGTAAACCAATCCCGATTGGGACACATGTGGAAGGTGCATGAAACACCCCACACCCGGCCCACGAGCCTGAACCGGATCTGGTATGTTCCTTAAGAAAATCGGCTTCAAATTCTTTTGTTACTTAGAAAATTTTTGTGAATTTTTAGAAAGATATTGGTTTTGGGTTGGGCTTAGGTTGGAAACCCATTTATTTAATTTAGAAAACATTTAATTTTGGTGACAAAACAATTTAGGGTTTATTTTTAAAATAAATTTAATTAAACTTAGTCAAAAATAATTCATAACATAACAATCGAAAATAAAAGCAGGAAATAAAACCATCCAACTTGGGCCTTATGGCCTTATTACATCATTCAAACCCAAAGATAAAATTGAAAATACTAAAATTGAGTAAAGTCCAAATTCTAATAAATTCTTCAAGTGATGCATGGCCACCTTTAGCTCTGCAGGACCAGGTCCATTCTTTGCTCATTTTCTAAAAATAGTCCCACAAAAGGGTGAGTCAACAGACTCAATGTGTACACAAACTAACAATCAACATTCCAGGCATACATATTCATATCAAAGCATATTCAAATCAAATAATGATGCAACCCAACCCAAGCCTATTTGTCCATCCACTACACACCACCCGTACCTGCCAATTACACCGTGGGGACTACTAAGTCAACCCTCCATCCGCTACACACCATCGAAGGCAGTCGCTGCAGTCGACGTGCTCATCGCCCACTTACGTTGTGTCATTAGACACTATATTCAAATAATGTAACCGAAGTTACCATATTCACGCAATGGGGCCGTAGCCATCATATTTCGTTGGTGAGGCCGAAACCAACACCTTCGTTGGTGAGACCGAAGTCAACACCTTCGTTGGTGAGACCGAAGTCAACACCTTCACTTTCTTCCTTCACATATATCCCAAATGCCCCAATTATTTTATAACATATTCCACATACTTAATTTTCATTCATGTTACTAATCACATGTTCAAAGTATATCACATTCATAATCCTATCAAAAGTAGGAAACATACTTGGGTACTCCTTACCACATTTGTGGTACTTAACCACATTCACATACTAATACATATTCATATATTTAATAATTACCACGTAATTTATTGAAGGTTAGTAAGGGTACACACCTGATTTGCTTAACAGATTCCTTGAAATCCCGAAGAATGATCTCTGATTTAGATCTCAAGTTCCTTGAAATTCTCAAATCCCAAATCCTTGTATCCTCCTCTGTCGAAATCCTATAACTACATGTTAGATCAATTTCTAACATTTATTCACAACAATTAACCCTTAGCCGAATGTTAAATATGACTTACCTTAGATTCTTAAATCCGAAATTCACCGAATAACTAGGGAACACGCGGCCTATGGTGTACCTTCGGGAAAAGAACTTCTCCTTCCTTGTAGTCGACACTTAGTAAATCCTGAAAGATCCCCTTATTTGAAGAAATCGATTGCACCTTCACTTTAACCTTCGGCTATGGCCTTGATCTTAGCAAGCTTTCGGCTTTTGGAATATTGAGAGGAGAAGAATGAAGAAGAAAAGAATAGAAGAAAGAAAAGAGAAAAAGAGAATAATGGCGAGAGAAAATTCGTGCAGAGAGAATAGGAGAAACTTTAGAGAATTTGTGAGAGGTTTTCTTGAAGAGAAAAGAATGAATGAAGAATAGCCTTACTCTTCCTTTTATAGCCAAAATTACTAGCTAGAGTCCTTTACTTGGCCACCACTCCTCTTTTTGATAATATTATCTCTTTTATTTAAAAGATAAAAGCCTTTAATCCATCAATTATCTCCTTAGAAAATAATCCTTTATTTATCTCTTATTATTCACATATTTATGTGAATAAAACTCCTTTATTTATCTCTTATTATTCACATATTTATGCAAATAAAACTCTTCCTTTTCTAGAAACCCATGCCGTCCACCTCAACCTTCTGGAAGCAAAAATTAAACTTATTTATTTGCTTCCCAAGTGACTCGAACCCAAGCCCAAATGACTCTTGCACATGGCGCCATTTCCATAGGCCCTAAGTGACACCTTCAGGCCATTTTTCCAAGCCTAATTGTGTGTCAAACTTCTCCAACTTTTTCTTTTAAGGCCCTCTAGCCCTTATTTCCTATTTTGAACTTTAAAACTCATCATTTCGGGGTCATTTCTAAGTTTCCTAAAATTTTCGATCGGCTCAGTAACTTGCCATTTTCTTACATTCCAAGTTTCCAAAATGTTCAGGTTTCCAAAAATGTGTACTTTCCATTTTTGAACCATTTCCTTACATTTCTAGTTTCCATAAATGTTCACTTTCCTCTTTATTCCTTTACATTTTCAGGACATTTCCCTACATTTCCAAGACAAGACATTTCCTTACATTTCCTTGCATTTCTTACATTTCCATACATTTCCTCACATTTCCTTACATTTCCTTACATTTCCATACATTTCCTTACATTTCCTTACATTTCCTTACATTTTCTTACATTTCCTACATTGCCTTACATTTCCATACATTTCACACATTTCCACACATTTCCATACACTTCCATACATTTCCATATATTTCCATACATTTCCTTATTTCTAGAATTCACATAACACATTCATAATTCATAAAACATGCCATTTTACCACATGGTTCCTTGTGTCATGCTTCACACGGAGTTTCTTTTAAAGCCTCATTTACCTAGCTCCACTTTTTACTTAAAAACCAATAATTTTCCAAAGCTTTCTTCTTCCATCCTAAAATTTTAAAAACCCTTAATACACTTCCAACACTGCCAAAACCTACTAACTCATGAATTATGCACAAACGCATAACCCCTAATCTAGGATGTTACAGTGCAACTCGAATCAAGTATCCACTCCTCGCTCACTTTAGAATTATTGACAGAAGCGACTAGAAGTTCACCATCGCTGTAGTCTTCTACAACATCAGCTTCACCAGAATTTTCTGGTTGTTTTCCCTTTTGATTCGCAGCTTCCCTTTTAATCTTGTTCTGTAGCTTATAGCACTCAGATTTAATGTGCCCTTTCTTGTTGCAAAAGTTACAAGTTTTACCTCTGTCTGAAGACTTCGATCTACCCTTAGATTTACCGCGAGGATTCCGGTCCTGTGTCCTTCCACGATCATCATCAGCATTCTGATCTTGTCTCCCACGAACAATGAGACCCTCTCCCTGAGAGTCAGTTTTACCACAAGATGCTTCATCTTATCATTTGAGGTCAAAGAATCATAAACCTCATCAACTGTGAGAGACTCGCGGCTATATAAAATCGTGTCTCTAAAGGTTAAATAAGACGGGGGCAACGAACAAAGTAGAATCAACCCTAGATCTTCCTTATCATACTGAACCTCCATGGCCTCCAAGTTTGAGAGAATTTCTTTAAACACTGTTAAGTGTTCGTGCACAGATGCACCTTCCTCCAAACGATGAGCATAAAGACATTGCTTCATATGCAACTTGCTAGTTAGAGTTTTCGACATACATGTCTGTTCTAGCCTCTTCCATAATGTAGCGGCAGTCTTCTCCTTCATCACATCCTACAAAATTTCGTTAGACAAATACAAATGTAACTGTGTTAATGCCTTTCGATCCTTGCGCTTCTTCTCTTCCTCTGTCAATGTCGAAGGCATCTTATCTACCCCTAGTAGGGTTCCTCTAAATCCATCTGTGCAAGAACTGTCTGCATCTTTATCTACCACAACGTGAATCTGGTGTTGCGATCCAACAGCGGAATTTCATACTTCAAAGACGTCATTACCGTGATCGAGATGAAAAACCCGGAAGCTCGGATAGCAAGTTGTGAAAAATATAATGTTGGTAAGGACAATATATCGCAAAGAAAAGAGAAATAAAAATTTAAAGAAGACACAGATTTTACGTGGAAACCCTTTCAGGAAAAAACCACGGGCAAAGGAGAATAAAATTCAGTATGTCGAATTCGAATCAAATTACAAAAGGAATAGACTAAGTCTATTTATAGGCTTGTAAAGCCATATTCTAATAGGAGCGTAGTAAGATTGAAACTCCTTATTCTAATCAATACCAAATAGATGGAGTTTAATAAGATTTAAAAAACCTTATTTAAAATAAAATAAAAGAAGTGTAGTTCTATAGGGATTCTTCTTTTATTTTATTTTACCATTGTATTTTATTTAAATATTGTATTTTATTTAAATAAGGATTCGGGTCACTTGATTCTAACAGTACATGTGTAACATATATGTTTATACACTTGTAAATTATTTATATATTTTATTATATAATAACCAAAAGATATTTATTAATTAATTTTATTATAATAATGTTATAATAATAAAATTAAAGAATAAAAGAAAGAGAATATAAAAGGAATGGAAAGAAAGAAAAGAAGAATAGAAGCGGAGAGTTCAAACGAAATAGGGGGAAAGAAAGAAGAAAAGAAAAGAAAAGGAGAAACTAGGGTTTGAGAGCTTGAAGTTTTAATAGGTAAGTTAATTAAGTCGATTTTTACTTAAATTTGATGTTTTAGAAGTTTTAGATCAAAGTTTTGTTGAAATTAAGTTGAAGTTTTGAAAGTTCTTAGGCTTTGAATATAGTTTATGTTGAATTAATTGGTGAATTAGGGGTTAAATTGATAGAATTTCAAGTTAAAATTGGGTAAAAGATTTAATTGTAAAATAAGTTGTAAGAAACAGTTTTAGACAGTAACAGTAGATTAACTTTGAAAAATCACCAAAAATTGTGAAAATTGAATTATAGAATGAATAAAATATGGAATTAAATATTTTTGAGTCTAGTTTTTTATAGAATAAGCGGTGTAAGCAATGAACTTGTAAATTACGAGTTATAGTAAATTTTGTGAGATAAGGTCAGAATGATTTCGGGTTCCCCTGTTCTGAGTTTGGAAAATCATCAAAAATTGGAGAAAAATAATTAGGGGCTTAAATTTACATGTTTAAATAATTAATGAGTCTATTTTTAATAGAAACAAATGGAAACATCATCCAAGTCCCGTACTAAGAGATAATTAATTTTTAGTAAAGAAAGGTAGAAGCTGTCAAACAGCAGAACAAAGTCAAGTTTGAAGATTTTACTGTACTTATTGGCTAAACTATAAATTCTGAAATTTTATGGTAGAAAAATATTTGTGTCTAGTTTCTAAAACATCAAGCGTGTAACACCCCTTACCGAGACCGTTGCCGGAGTCGAGCTCGAAGTATTACTAAATTTAACTACTAATTCGGGCATAAAAATTGAAACTGTCCATCTGCGTCATGTTGACTAAATTAACTATAACTCGAGTTACGAAAATCAAAATTTAGATCCGTAAATTTTCCTTGAAACTAGAACCATATATCTTCTTACTATAATTTTTGCATAATTTTTCTTTTTCCCAATTAGTACATTTTATTCATTAAATTTTATCCTGTTTTACTGTTTGATGGTTCTGACCTATCTTTACAAAAACTCAGTTATCTCATTGTAAAGAATTCAATTAATTTTATTGTTTATTCCAATAACAAATATACTCATTAAGGATTCTATGAATATAAACTATGATCCATGATTATTTTTGTAAAATTTTTAATAAATTTTCCAAAACAGAATAGGGGATCACGAAGTCTTTCAGAACCAGTCTCACTAAAATTTAAATATCTCATAATATAAAATTCTTTTGCCTACTCTGTTTCTTTCATATAAAAATAGATACAATAAGATTTAATTATATATCTTATTCACTTTCTAATTCTATTTCTCCTGTTTTTAGTGATTTTTCAAAATCACGTCACTGCTGCTAACTAAAAACTGTTTCATTGCAAAACATGGTTAACAAGTTTATAACATCTTTACTCCATTTCATTTAAACTCTATACATTAACCATCCTTATATATACCAAAACCAAATTAACCAAAACCACAACCAAACATAATCATCAAGCCAAAATATAAATTCCAAGATTAACAAGATGGGCAAGCCATTTTCGCATGGCTTATACAAATATATACAACTTCAAAACCAAACATAATATTACTAGCCTATACATGCCATATATGTTCATAGTTTCAAAAATTCAGTTTATAATATACCAAAATGAGTCGATAGCGTGATAGACTTCGACGATGATCCCCGAGCTCATAGTTAGACTTCAAAATCTATAAAATAATCAAATAAACACACACTGTAAGCTAACATAGCTTAGTAAGTTATAAGCAATTACATAACAAAGCCAAAATACATTGTAATAGTAATTTACGCACTATTAACTCATAAACCGAATATCCCAAGCATTAAAAAAAAACAGAATATCCCAAGCATTAAAAAAAAAAAAACAGACTTCTCATAAGTCTTAAATTCATTCGTCACTTGAATACAAAAGAATATTAACCTATCATCTTTCATAGTTCCAAAATCCGAACATACATACATTTAACAGTCAGTTTTTATTGATAAATTACTTATGAGATTTATACTTACCATTCAAATAATAAACTCTCATAGTATCGAAAACTTAACGATTTCAACCATTACATTGGTGTTTACACTCACACCTTCCATACTCATCGACCGAAATTCCTTTTTGTATCAAACGTGTTTTAAAGTTTGATCGTTGTGAATCAGAGCTTTAAAATTTATAAAAGAGAATGATCGAACCTGGAAACTAACTCTGACAACGATTAAAGGCAAGTGTACCTATCGAACAGTAGTATAGCTTAGGCAAGACCGGATTGTCGAACCCACAGAAACTAAAAGTACTAATACTAACTTTCTTTTTATTATCTAGCCTAAATAGGTGAAGTTGTTTTTAATCTAAAATTAACGAATCACTAAGCTAAAGACACAAAGACAAAAAGAACGAATTGGGGGGATAACTTTTAGAAAAACTCAGTTGATTTAGACGATACCCTCAGGAAGAATCCACCTAAACTTCACTTGTTATCTATCACTGAATCATACGATTTATTTACTTAGTTTGATCCGTAATACTCCCTAACGTATATTAAACCCTCTCTCGAGGCGAATAACGTCTAACCTTAGGTTAATTAGTAGAACTCTCGTTCTCTTATAATAACCCCTAGAATAGCAGTAAATCGATCTATGGACTCCTATATTAGGTTTCACCCTAATCCGGCGAAATCTCGTCAACCTATCTCTAAGCGTGCGATTAACTCCGCTTAATTATGCTAAATCTACTCTTAGGCAGGGTCTATTCCTCCTCCACCTAAGCACATCAAATTTAGATTAAGCTTACATAATTAAGAACAAACTAAGTATTTATCATATAATTCAGAAAACAATAACAAGATCCATCATAGGTTTCATCCCCTTTAAGTATCTGAAGGGTTTAGTTCATAACAAATAAAGAAAACATCTCAAGAGAAAAGATAAAACAAAACATAAGAAATCCCTAAAACTCCCTGAAGGAATTGAAGGAGAGATCCGCCGTTTTGAGTAGAATTCCGGCTCTTTGAGATGGATCAACTGGTTATCTTCGAGTGATTTCCCATAACTCTGACCTTTTCGGCTCGGCTCCTTGGCCTAGCTGAACCCCCCCTCTCAGCTGGTACTTAGGGGGTTTATATAGGCTCTTGAAATACGTTTCTTTTTCCCCAAGTATCCAAATCCGAGTGAAATTGCTCTTTCCAGTGAAAGGGACACGACCATGGCACACGCCCATGTGGATCGTGGCCAGGCTGTGCTCGGATTTTTTTAATGAGACACGGTCGTGTGAATAGGGAGAAGGTCGTGTTCTAGATGATCAATGAGGCACGGCCGTGTGGGCTTTAGTCCAGGCCGTGTCGATTTCTTCCTTGGCCCAATTTGCTTTGTTTTAGGCCCGTTTCTTGTTCTTTTTATCCTCGGGTGCTTTCCTGGGTATAGGACATGAAAAGAAAGGATTAAGAGCACCTTTTTATATGAAATAGAGTATAATTCATCCAAAAGCATACTAAATGTGGGATTAAAATATGTTACTTTTACGGTTTATCAAAGTTCAATTCATGCAATTAAAATTCTTTGTCCGATTTCGCACACTTAGTGCTCAGAAAATAGATTCGCACACTTAGTGCTTATTATCCGATTTCGTACACTTAGTACTCGAAAAATGAAATTCGCACATTTAGTGCTTACTATCCGATTTTGTACACTTAGTACTCGGATGTTAAAATTCGCACACTTAGTGCCACGTGACTGATTTCGCACACACAGTGCTTGGTATTCAAATTCACTCACTTAGCACATGTCTTGGTCTTGATACTTGTCTAAATAAACACACATATATATAAAAATTTGAATTCCAATCACACATATATATATGTATAAAAAAAATTATTCTTTTCTATATCCTTCCACATTCGGATAAATATTAATAATAAACAATTATTCATCATTTTCAACTATATTCATTTCTTGACATCAATATCTCACTTAGCCATGCCATGAGCATATATTTTATACTTCACATTCAACTAAATTCATCTTCCAACCAATAATACATTCGGCATTGACATATTGTACATATTACCTTTATTTAATTCATGTACTTCATTATA
This sequence comes from Gossypium bickii, assembly GCA_025503065.1. NCBI lineage: Eukaryota > Viridiplantae > Streptophyta > Magnoliopsida > Malvales > Malvaceae > Gossypium > Gossypium bickii. The sequence goes on from CP106716.1 coordinate 104,410,975, forward strand.
GATAATAATTCAATTCAACCCAATTGCTTAAAAACTTACCTCGGAAATCGATAGATTAGGTTTTCCCGGCTATTCGTTCAACTTTGCTTTTCCCCGATCCAATCCCGATTCTTTTTGTTCTTGATCTAAATAATTTCAAATTAAGCTCATTCAACATATTTTCATTCAATTTAGTCCAATAACATATAAATGGGAAAATTACTATTTTACCCCTGACATTTACAATTTTCACAATTTAGTTCCTATTGCATAAAACACAAATTACACAAAATTTAGGGCCGAATATTCATTGTATTATTACAAGCTCATACATTTCATTTGTTTCACACTTTAGTCCCTCAAAAATTTATTTTTGCAATTTAATCCCAATCACTCAAGTTCATCAAAAATTCAAGAAAAAAACTTGTTAATCTAACACTCATAATCAATATTTCATCATCAAACTATAAAAGCAACAACCTTTCTTCAATGGAAATTCACAAAATACACAACCAATTCAAACAATCAAGCATGGGTTAGCTAAATCACATAGCAACAATCTCAAAAACGTAAAAATTATCAAAAACCGAATTCAAATCACTTACCTATTGAGCTTGCAAAGGGCCTAATGTTTCTAAGCTTTCTTCCTCTCTTTTTCTTTCTTATTTTCGGCACCAAGAAGATGAACACTCCACTATCTTATTTTTTTTTACTTTTATTCTATTTAACATATATTAAAATATAACATAAAACATAAAATATAATAAAATTTCAATTCACTATTACATGCATAATCATGACCATCCACTATCTCCATTTTATGGTCAATTTGCAACTCTGAACCTCCAACTTATAAAGACATCATCAATTCAGTACTTACACATTTAACCACCAAATTTTCTTTTTATGCGATTAAGCCCTTTTTCACAATTAAGCACTAAAACGATCAAATTATAATACGAACTTTTCACACACACCAATTCACACATAATGAGCATAGAAAATAATATTAAAATATTTTTCCAACTCGAATTCGTGGTCCCGAAATCACCGTTCCGATTAGGGTCAAAATCGGGCTGTTACAATTCTCCCCCTTTAAGGATTTTCGTCCTCGAAAATCTTACCGGTGAATAAGTTAGGATAACGTTCTTTCATTGAATCCTCAAGCTCCCAAGTTGCTTCCTCGACTTCGTGCTTATGCCGCAGTACTTTCTCCAACGAGATTTTCTTATTACGCAACTCTTTCACTTCGCGAGCCAAGATACGTATCGGTTTTTCCTCATAGGTCAAATCAGATTTAATCTCAATTTCTGACGGATTAATCACATGAGAAGGATTAGATCTATATCATCGAAGCATCAAAACATGGAAAACATTGTGGATCTTTTCTAACTCAGGTGGCAACATCAACCTGTATGCAACCGGCCCGATACGTTCAATAATCTCGTACGACCCAATAAATCTTGGACTCAGCTTGCCCTGGCGACCAAATCTAAGTATTTTCTTCCACGGCGAGACTTTCAAAAATACTCGATCACCAATCTGAAACTCTATATCTTTACGTTTCAAACTCGCATATGATTTCTGCCGATCTGATGCTTTCAAACTTTTGCGGATCACTTTTACTTTCTGTTCAGTCTCTTTGATTAGATCAACCCCGTGTATCTTGTTTTCACTTAGCTCGGTCCAATACAAAGGTGTACGATATTTACGACCGTACAAAGCTTCGTAAGGTGCCATTTTGGTACTCGATTGAAAAGTATTATTGTACGCAAATTCAATCAAAGGCAAGTACCGTTCCCACGTACCCTCGAACTCGAGAACACATCTCAACATATCCTCAAGTATTTGAATAATTCTCTCAGATTGACCATCCGTTTGAGGGTGGAAAGCGGTGCTAAAATGCAATTTAGTACCTAATGCATCTTGCAGTTTCTTCCAAAACCGAAATGTATTCCTCGGATCTCTATCCGAAACAATAGAAATAGGTACTCCATGTAATCGTACAATTTGAGAAATGTACAACTCAGCTAGTTTATCAAGCGAGTAATCTGTACGGACTGGAATAAAATGAGCCGATTTCGTCAATCTATCAACAATAACCCAAATTGCATCTTTCTTGCTCGGTGTCAACGGTAACCTAGATACGAAATCCATCGTGACTTGATCCCATTTCCACTTGGGTATCATAATCGGCTGAAGTAATCCCGATGGCACCTGATGCTCGGCTTTTACTTGTTGACATATCAAACATTTCGACACAAAATCTGAAATATCTCGCTTCATATCGTGCCACCAGTAATGCTATTTCAAATCATTATACATCTTTGTGCTACCCGGGTGAATAAACAATCTACTATTATGAGTTTCATTACAAATCATTTGAATCAACTCAGGATGCTTTGGTACACATTGTAACATCCTGGAAAGGGCCTATGCATTTTCGGTTTAATTATATGAAATGACAAGTCTTAAGCATTATGAATAAATTTTTGATATTTTTGGAAACTCATAAATGTATAAAAATGCATGGAAATGAAAATGAACATTTTTGGAAACCTGAACAATTTTGGAAACCTGGAAATGCATTAGGACATGAACATTTTAGGAAACCCAGAAATGTAAGGAAATGGTTCAAAAATGGAAAGTTCACATTTTTGGAAACTAAGAAATGAAAATGGAAATGATCCAAAAATGGAAAGTATACATTTTAGGAAACTTGGAAATGTAAGAAAATGGCGAAGAAATGAGCCGATCGAAAATTTTAGGAAACTTGGAAATGACCCTAAAATGATGAGTTTTAAAGTTTAAAATAGGAAATCAAGGCAAGAGGGCCTTAAAAGAAAAAGTTGGTAAGTTTTGACACACAAACAGGCTTGGAAAAGTGGCCTGAAGATGTCACTTAGGGCCTATGGAAATGGCGCCATGTGCAAGAGGCATGGGCCTGGGTTCGAGTCACAAGGGAAGCAATTAAATGAAGGTTTTAATTTTTGTTTCCAGAAGCACAAGGAGTGGACGGCAAGCATCTTGAAAAAAAAAAGGTTTATTCTCTTTAAAATTCGGCTATTAAGTGATAAATAAGAGATTTTTTTTAGATTTTTAAATTTGGATTATTCGAGGAGATAAATGATGGATTAAATATTTTTTTATTTGAATAATATTATCACATATGTGGAGTGGTGGCCAAGTAAGGGACTCCTTGGCTGATAACTTTGTCTATAAAAGGAAGGAAGGAGGGCTACTCATCAGTTTGCTTCTTTTTCTGCTCTGCCAAAATTCCCTAATTCTTTCCCCTCTCTGCCGAATTTCTTCTTAAGCAAAATCCATCTTCTCTTCTTCTATTTTCTTCTCCTCTCCTTTACTATTATCAAGCCAAGACACTCTTTGATCCTTGTTAAATCTCCATAGCCGAATCTCTAAAGCAGTGTCAAGAAAGATCTGTCGGATTCATAAGGTAGGGATCTAGTGGTTGTCGATTACAAGAAGAAGTTCAACAAAGTTTCAGGATTTCTACGTATCTAAGGTAAGAGATATGAATATTCGGTCAAGAGTTATATTTTTATGTCTCCATGTTAGAATTAAAATCTGACATGAAATTATAGGGATTTCGACAAACAAAGAAAGGAATACTTTCGGGATTCAAGAATTAAAAGGTAAGCACCAAAATAAATTCGGCCAAGGCCTATTTTTATATATATATGGATTATCAAAAGCCAAAAACTAATCTTTGGAGTAACATAGTGTTTTAGCCGAATTCACAAGGAAGGAATACGAAGATCCGGCATTTGATTCTTCCAATCAATTCGGCAAACAAGGTAAGTGTTAGTAATTCTATTCCTAGTAGGATTTGGTTTTAAAATCAAAAGGGTATTAATATGTTTATATATGATGGGCCGAATATAGGAGTTAACAGATCTAAAGTCTGAATCTGTGATCGATTCACTTCAGGAATTCAAGGAATCTATTAAGCGAATAAGGTGTGTACCCACACTAACTCCCAATATATTACGGCAATTATTTTATATGTATATATATGAATGTGCATGCGAATGAGAATGTGGCTAAGTGTCACAAATGAGGTAAAAGTACCCAGGTACGTTTCCTACTTCCGATAGGATTACAATTATGATATATATATATTTGAATATGTAATATGAATGAGAAATAAGATATGCATGATATAAATATTTGGGGCATATGGGATATATGTGAAAGGGAAGAATAGGTGTTGACTACGGTCTCACCAACGAAATATGGTGGCTACGGTCCCATTAAGTGAACATGGTAACCGGTTACATTTTCTCGAACATAGTGTCTAATGACACAACGTATATATGGCGATGAGCACGTCGATCGCAGCTGATCGCCTTCGATGGTGTGTAGCGGAAGGAGGGTTGACTTAGTAGTCCCACGGTGTGACTGGCCGGGTACGGGTAGTGTGTAGCGGATGGATAATTAGGCTTGGGTTTGGGTTGCATCATTTTGATATGTATATGTTCTGATATGAATATGTATGCCTGAAATATTGTTTGTTAGTTTGTGTACACATTAAGTCAGTTAACTCACCCTTTGAGGATTATTTTTCTCGGGTGATGAGAGTAATGGACCGGGTCGGCAGGAGCTAAAGGTGGCCATGCGTAGCAAAGAAAATATTTACGAATTGGACCTTTATTTTTATAAAGTTCTTTAAATTTTAAGTTTGGAAATTATTGATGTAATAAGGCCTAAAAAGCCATAGTTTTATTTTCGTTACTATTATTTACTTGCAATTATTATGCTTCGAAACACTTTACATTTGTGATATTAAAATTTTATGTCTTTACATTTAAACCCTAAATTATTTTGTCACCCTAATTAAATGATTTCTAAATTAAATAAATGGGTTTTTAACCTAAGCCCAATCCAAAATGAACAATTTTCTAAAAATACACCAATATTCTCTAAGTAATAAAGGACTTCGAAAACCGATTTTCTTAAGGAACATACCAGATCCGGTTCAGGCTCGTGGGCCGGGTGTGGGGTGTTTCACACATATTTGGTTTCTAAATCAAAAACATCCCTCAGCATCAATTTGAAATTTTGAGTCAGCATTCGAACCGCAATGCTTCCTTTTCGCCATTAAATTATCGTCAACCTTTTGAGCTTTGTAAATCTGTTGAACAAATAATGGTCTCGCTTTTAATTCTGCTATAATTGTACCATCGTCAGTCATGGCTATAATTGTAAAGCAAACAGTGTTTTTCGGCTTAAGGCATCAGCAACTACATTAGCCATTCCCGAGTGATAATCAATCACAAGCTCATAGTCTTTTAATAATTCCAACCACTGTCGTTGTCTCAGATTCAGATCCTTCTAAGTCATTAAGTACTTTAGACTTTTGTGATCGGAATAAACATGACATTTTTCACCGAACAGATAGTGGCGCCATATCTTCAAAGCAAAAACTATAGCAGCTAATTCGAGATTGTGCGTCGGATAATTCTTTTCATGCGGCTTTAACTGTCTCGAGGCGTAGGCTACAATCTTTCCCTCCTGCATCAAAACACAACCCAAACCATTTAAGGATGCATCACTGAAGGTAGCGAACTCTATACCTGACTCAGGCTGAACTAGCACTGGTGCTTCAGTCAACAAGGTTTTTAGCTGATCAAAACTCTTCTGGCATTCCTCCGTCCACTCGAATTTAACATCTTTTTGAAGTAGCTTTGTCATTGGAGTTGCAATCATTGAGAAACCTTTCACGAAACGTCTATAATAACCGGCAAGTCCCAAAAAGCTCCGAACTTCAGCAATAATCCGCGGGGGTCTCCAATCAAGTACAGCAGAAATCTTACTCGGATCAACCCAAATACCTGATGCTGAAACAACATGCCCCAAAAAGCTAACTTCACGTAACCAGAACTCATATTTACTAAATTTTGCATACAACTGCTTATCATGCAAAATCTGTAACACAAGTCTCAAGTGTTCGGCATGCTCAGTTTCGTTGCGTGAATAGATCATAATGTCATCTATAAACACAGCTACAAACCAATCTAAATACGGTTTGAATACCCGATTCATCAAATTCATGAAAACAGCAGGGGCGTTAGTGAGTCCGAACGACATCACTAAAAACTCGTAATGGCCGTTGTTGTAGCCCAATTCTGCCCGTCAAAACCCAATAGCCCAACAAGACCAAAATCGGGGCCCATTTTACAATGACCCAACAAACCTAGCCCAAAATAGACAACCCTAACCCTAACCCACTTGCACCTGCCCTCTGCCTCTGACCCTCTGACTTCTGCAGCCACTTACCACCGTCTCTGCAGCATTGCCCCAACTTGTACAGCCCACGCACCTGCAAGGAGTAAAGGAGACAAGACAGAAGCAATAAAAGCATGTAAAAATGGCTATAAAGCCGAAAGAAGGAACGATTGTAGAGGACCTTTTTTTCTTTTCATTTTCTTTTCAATAGAAGCAGATTCTCAAATATAAAAACAGAGAGATCGAAACAAAAGAACAAGAGATTAGAGAAAAGTACGCATAGGGTAAACAAAAAAATCACTAAAAACCTAAGAATCAAAACAGAAACCAATGAGGTAACCTATTTTCTTTCATTTTTAAGTTTTTTTTTTCTCCCTTTTCTTTTCGGTCTATCCACAATATATTATTAAAGAATAAAAAATGTAATAAAAAATATACATTTTACCTTTTTCGGCCACCGCGTGTGGTGGTGTGTGACTGAGACGGAGAGCGACCGGAGTGACGCAGAAATTCCCCCTCTCGCCGGACTGCGCAGAGAACACAAAGGAAGAATCAGTTTTTTTTTTAAAGACAGAGCTGAAATGAATTTTGTAACAAAAAAAACCGCTTTTATAGCACGAAGAAACGACGCCGTTTCATGCATAGGCTATTAGCACCAAAACGGCATCGTCTGGAGAGAACCCGCGTGCGCGACCCGGCCTATCCAGAGGGTCCGCGCGTTTTCATTAATTGGGCTAATTGCCCACTTGGTCCTCCTGCTTTTTCGGAATCTGACAATCAAGTTTTAATTCTCTTCGATTTTGCCCCAAAATTTTGCGCAGCTTTAAATATTAATCCTTAGTTGAACGCTGCGTTTAATAAAGTGGGTAAATTGCCTTTGAGCCCCCCATACTTCGCGCTTTCTGAGCAGGGCCTTTTCCTTTTATTTTATTTCGAATTTCGCCCTAAACTTCTGTTTCGAAAACAATTTGGCCCCTCTTTTAAATATTTTGCAACTTTATTATTTATTATCGTTATATCATATTATTATTTTTCGTATAAGGTGTATATTTTATTACTATTATTATATTATTTTACATATATATATTTTATTGTTTGTTTATTAAATACCCTTATAATCACTAGTATCATCTTTTTTTAATTTTATTTCCAACATTATTTGTTATTACTATTATATCATTATTTTTATGTATCTCTCTCTCTCTCTCTATATATATATATTTATGATTTATTACTATCTATCATTATTATCCCTATCACCATACTATATTTGATACATATATAAGTTTTATTAAACGTCGTTAGTTACTATTGTTATTACTATATTATATTTATTATTATTATTATTACTACTTGTTATTTTCATTATATTTTACTACTATTTTTTTATTTATTGTGTGTGCTATTATTTTATTTTTTATTACTGATATCATTATCTTATTTATTATTATTATTTTGTTTTCATTATTATTGTTATTATTATCTATTTTTATACCATCATTATCATCACTAATATTATTATTATATTTATTACCACTATTAATGTATCTTTATATGTATATTGTTATTACTACCATTTTATTTTTCTTTTCTTTAAAATTATTACTCTTATTTTACTTCCATTATCATTTTTTATTAGTATTATTGTTATTGTTATTATTATCATGTTACTATTATTATTTCATCGTATTTTCCACTACGGTTAATATACGTAATACTTTCAATATATTATCATTACTTATATGTGTCTTTCATTATTCTTTTCACGTGTAACATCTCATCATTTATCGCATTAATCTTTCTCGATGCTTCAGATTTTTAAAAAATAATCGATACTCCGTATTAGCAATTCGAGTGAATCGAGCCCTAACTTACTGGGTTCTGGTTTTTTCTCGTTTAAGTTAAGCAACGGAATATCCCTTTCAAAAATCACAAATTTAAAGTTTTAAATCGATAGTCCGTGTTAGCAATTCGAGTGAATCGAGCCCTAACTTACTGGGTTCCGGTTTCTTCTCGTTTAAAGCTAAACAACAGGATATCCCTTTTGAAATCGCAATTTCAATTTTAAACAAAACACTTAATCTCGGATATTCGCAATGTCGCGCCCTAACTTACTGGACTCGACATCTAGATACTTCGGATAAGTTTCTTTATTTATTAAAATAGAGGCAATATTCGTAATTTGGACCTTCGAGAAAACGAGCCCTAACTTACTGGGTTCTGATTTCTCGTTTGACAAATGACGGAAGATCCTCTTCAAATGTAAAACTAAGTTTTAAAAGGCAAGCTTAGTTTCGGGAGTCTAAAGTATTGCGCCCTAACTTATTGGACATGATGCTTTATCTCTTCGAAAATAAGAGAGCCTTAAACGTCCCTTCCAATTCTTTCAAGTTTTAGAAAGAAAAAAGTATCTATTTCCAAATCATTTCAAAGTTTTCAACATTAGGACATCGATCAATCAGTTTGGTACCGATTTCGGGCGTGTCGAGGGTACTAATCCTTCCTCGCACGTAATTGACTTCCGAACTCATTTTTCTCAAATTTTCGTAGACCAAAAGCATCATTTTAATAAACTGACATGTTTTATTAAAACAAAGGTGATCCGATCACACCCAAATAAAGATCGGTGGTGACTCCCTTCCTTTTCGTTTTTCAAACCTCGAGTCAACTACGTCGTTTACTGTTTTATCAAAAAATGGTTACGACAGCCGTATCTCGTCCGAAAAGTAGTCTTTGGCACATCAGAATCTCTAACTCGCAACTGATAGTAACCCAATCTCAAATTATCTTTGAAAACACTGAAGCCCCTTTCAGCTGATCGAATAAATCATCAATGTGCGACTACGGGTATTGTAATATCCTAAAAATTTGAGTATCATCTTGTTACTTGTGTTAGCCGGGTATGATTTTATTGTGTGTTTAATATAGTCTAGTGAAGGCTTGGAATTATTAATGAAGCTAGAATAATTTTTTTAGTATTGAAAATTTAGTGAAGTGGATTAAGTGATCTTGACACTTAAGTTAACTTATGTGTCTAAATTTAGCACATGAGGAGTTATTGGCAAGGTGGTTGTGACGCATGAATGGTTGTTTGAGGGGAGTGGTTCGAATAGCATGGAGTACATTTTTAAGACTTTATTTTTATGCACCTTTACATTAAGTGTCGGCCAAACTTTACATAGGGTAAGTTGGACTTTAAATTTTTATGGCAAGTTGAATAATAGATTAGGAAAGCTTGAACTTTGGGAAAGGAATCATATGGATTAAGGAAGGATAAGGGGACATAAGGCTTGGATTAAGGATGAGGTTTTGGAAGCTTTTTAATGGCAATCTAGTCCATGTATGTGGATGGCATATTGGTCTAAGGGGGGTTGACCGAATTTGTTGAAGGTTTGGTAGGTTGGTAGTTTGTTAGTAAAAACTTCTTAAGCATTTGAGCATTTTTTTCTTTTCTCTCCACAAAAACTCTCCCTAGCCGAATGTGTTCTTGGCAATAAGGTAAAATTTTGTTTTGGTATTGGTATTATTCATTGTTTTGTGTCTAGCCGAAAAACCCTTTTGGAGCCTTGCCAACTTCCCTAGTACACCATATTGAGTAAAAACCGAAACCACCATTGTGCTTGGCCGAACCTCTCTTGTTCTCATCCTTCTTTTTCATTCTTTTCATATTTGTTCAAAACCCACATTTCTTCTTTTACTTTCTTCTATTGCCGAATCCTCCTTCTCCTATTTTCACTTTTCTTTTCCTTTCTCTTTCTCCACTCTAGCCGAATTCATTTGATTGTCTTCTATCCACCATAGCCGAATCTTCTTTATTTCTTTTTGTTTTATCTTGGCCGAATATCAACAAGGGTAGATTTTCTTTGGGTTCATCTATAATCGGTTTTGAAGACAAGGGTAGAATTTCCTTATTCCTTTTCTTTTCCCTCTATCGTTTCTCATGAGGGCAAAAGCCAAATTTTGAGCATTTGTTAGTAAGGTTCTAACCATAGGAACTTATTTCTTTTAGGCTCTTCGGGACTTTGGAAGCAATCGATTTAACCCTATTTCTCTAGCAATCGAAGTTGGTAAGTCAAGTGGTAAGGATTTATGTTGGTTCATTATTCTTTAAGAGGATGTAAAGCTGAAGGCTATTGAGACTAAGGTTTGTTGTTGGCCGAATGGTCTTTGTTATTGATCTTAGTGTTGGCCGAATGTAGGGCAAGGAGATCTAGTACTGTAGATCGGGTCTTCGGGATTGAGTGCTTGCGTTAGTGACAGGTGTGTAACTTACACACTTTATAACTTGGTAATATATTAATAACTTGATCATGTTTTAAAGCCGAAAATTGTGAAAATCTCGATATGATACCGTAAAGGTATGAGTAAGGATTCGGGTAAGTCCGTTTCGATATGTTTTGCTATATGATGCTTATTACCATGATATGTGATATATTTCTATATGATACATAATAAAGCATGATGGCATGATTTGCATAATAATTACACTGTTGTGGGTGATATGAGAGGAGGGGGAAGGATTTGATATCCGTGTCTTTGGGACACCAGAGGTTTGGCACCTCCAGTGGTTTGGTACCACATATTATTTCGTGTCTTTGGGACACCAGAGGTTTGGCACCTCATAGCGATTCATCCTAGTGGCTTAGTACCACAATGGGTTGGCCCCACATTTGATATTACGGGATCGTCGCCAATGATTTGGTATCACACGTGGGTTGGCCCCACAACTTTATTATTCGTGACTTTGGGTCACCAGTGGTTTGGCACCACATTATTGGATATCGTGACTTTGGGTCACTAGTGGTTTGGCACCACCAGTGGTTTGGTACCACACGGGGTAGAAAAGGAGTTATGGATGGCTAGGTTTTGGTGCATTATATATACTACTTGGTTATAATTATGTAAGTATGTTGCATCAACTGGGGGAAGGACTTATGCACTGAGTCTTGGTGACTCACCTTCTCCCTTATCTTTTCAGGTGATTCGTAGATTACGGATGAGGAGCCGGATGATCTCAAGGTGGCCATGCAATAAAAAAATTTGGTTTTACATGAACTTAGGATTGGGTACTTTATTTTATTTTAATTTGGCTTCCATCTTTATATAGATTTGTAATAAGGACTTTTAAATTATGTTTTGGGATTATTTATATGCTTTGGATTTGATTTAAACATGGCTTTATGAATTACATGGTTGATATAATAATTTGAGCACAAAGTTTTCTAAACTAGAAAACGCAATGGTTTTCTAAACGTTATCATCGGGTATTATAAATCATTTGATAATATTTAACAACTTAAGTGTTTTCGATGACTCCTACTATTTTCCAAAACTTAAGTTTCCAAATTTCAATTAGAAACAGTTTTCAAAATAATCGCTTGGGTTTCTTTTAAAATTATAAAAGGTTTTCTAATCTATGGATCTGCAACTAAGTTTTAAAGATTTATTTAATAATTTCAAAGTAAATTATTAGTTTTAAACTTATTATATACCTGATTTCTACAAACATAGAACAACAAAGAGTTTTTCACTAAAATTTAATCGTTAACTCAATTTTCTTCAAAACGTTTTCCTTCGTGGCATGCCAGATTCGGTTGTGTCGTATTGACCGGGTTTGGGGTGTTACAGGTGTTTATTCTTTAAGGTCACTTTATTGAATTGTCGGTAGTCGATGCACATTCTCAGAGTTCCATCTTTCTTCTTCACGAATAACACTGGCGCACCCCAAGGAGAGAAACTCGGTCGAGGAAAACCTCTATCTGTCAATTCTTGCAACTGAGCTTTCAACTCTTTTAATTCAGTCGGTGCCATTCTATATGGAGCTATCGAGATCGGAGTCGTCCCTGGTACTAACTCAATACAAAACTCTACTTTCTGAACAGGTGACATACCCGGCAATTCCCCCGGGAACACATCCGGATACTCACATACAACGGGTACAAATTCTATCTTCTTTTCGGTCACTTTACTATCGATCACATAAGCAAAGTAAGCTTCGCAACGCTTTCTCAAATACTGTCTAGCCAACATCGAAGATATTACTGCTGGTAGCCCATTCAAATCCTCAGATTCAATTCGAATTATCTCATTATTCTGACACCGCAGGTCTATAGTCTTTCTTCTGCAATTCACTACTGCATCATGCACGGTTAACCAATCCATACCAAGGATAATATCGAACTCATCAAATGGTAGTAACATCAAGTCAGCCGGAAAACATGAATCTCGAATCATCAAAGGGCAACTTTTGCACATTCTATCAACTAACACACATCGGCCCAAGGGTTCGAAACCCGAATCAAAAACTCAATAGACTAAACAGGTAGAGTCTTGCTGGATACTAATGTTTCACACACTTAGGAATGGGTTGAACTGGGATCAATCAGAGCAATTTCACTAGTATTAAAGAGAGTAAATATACCAGTGATGACATCTGGAGATGAAGCCTCCTCCCTGGCACGAATGGCATAGGCTCTAGCTGGTACACGAGCCTCTGATCAAATAGCTGTATCCGAAGTCCCTCTCTGAGTGCCGCTCCTACCTCCCACACTTCGGGGTGGTCTACCTCTAGCTGTAATATCGCTCGGTCTTGCACTCTGAGCATTATCCTTTTCAGCTAACTCCGGGCAATCCCGAATGAAGTGATCTTGCGAACCACACTTGTAACAAGCTCGATTGTTGGACTTGCTCCAACATTCACCAAAATGTCACCTACCACACTGATGACACTCGGGTTTATTCGATCGAGTATTGCCGACACTAGCAATCGAGGTAGCTCGTGAATTCACTGGTGGTTGTTCTTGTATAGAGGTCTCTGTATTAGCTTTGGATCGGCTATTGTCATTTTTGAACTTCTTTGATGACGATTGAGAAAAATTTACCCGCTGATCTCTTACGGAAATTTCTAGCTTCACTCTCAACTTTTCGTTTTTCTTTCCCAAGCTCTTCGGCTTTACAAGCTCGCTCAACAAGTACCACGAACTCATTTATTTCAAGTATACCAACCAGTAATTTTATATCTTTGTTTAACCCTTATTCAAATCTTCTGCGCATAGCAGCCTCAGATAAAACACACTCACGGGTGTATCTGCTAAGTCTTACGAACTTGCGGTCATACTCAGATACGGTCATACGACCCTGTTTAATCTCAAGAAATTCTTTGCGTTTCAGATCTATGAATCGCTGGCTGATGTATTTCTTGCGAAACTCTATCTGGAAGAAGTCCCAAGTAACTCGTTCTTTTGGAACAACCGATACGAGAGTGTTCCACCAATAGTAGGCAGAATCCCGTAATAAAGATATAGCACATTTCAGACACTCATCAGGTGTACAGGATAGTTCATCCAAAACACGAATTGTATTATCGAGCCAAAATTCAGCTCGTTTAGCATCATCATCATCTTCAGCTCTCAACTCTTGAGACCCGTGTTTTCTGATTCTGTCGACTGGATGCTTATTTATTCTCTCAAGATTAATGATCGGGGGTACCACCGGTACTATAAGTGGAGTATTCGGATTCGGGGGGTTGTTGAACAGTCGGATTGGTCCGGATATATTGATTGAACCAATAGTTCATTATACTAAAGAAGGCTTGTTTAGCCCCCTCATCTTGGTTACTCGTAGCGGGTTGAGATTCAACCAAAAAAGTCCCTTGTAAGGGAGTAGGCGCCACACTCTCAACATTATCGGCTATGACTCACTCGGGATCAGCATCCATTACTATATGAAAGAAGAAAACACATTTCACGGTCAGAAGTCATCACACTATCACAGTAAAAATTATGGCATGTATAACTAGACTCACAGCACTACATTAGTCTGAGAACTGACTAAACCGTAGCTCTGATAACAATAAAATGTAACACCCCTTACCCAAGACCGTTGTCGGAGTCGAGCTCGAAGTATTACTAAACTTAACTACTAATTCGGGCATAAAAATTGAAACTGTCCATCTGCGTCATGTTGACTAAATTAACTATAACTCAAGTTACGAAACTTGAAATTTAGATCCGTAAATTTCCCTTGAAACTAGACTCATAATATTATTACTATAATTTTTCCAAAATTTTTCTTGCTGCCAATTAGTACAGTTTATTCATTAAAGTTCCCCTGTTTCACTATTTAATGGTTCTGACCTATCTTTACAAAAACTCAGTTATCTCATTTTACAGAATTCAATTAATGGTCTTATTTATTCAAATAAAAAATATACTCATCAGGGATTCTAAGGATATAAACTATGCTCCATGATTATTTTTGTACAATTTTTAATAATTTTTCCAAAATAGAACAGGGGATCACGAAGTCTTTCAGAACCAGTCTCACTAAAATTTAAATATATCATAATATAAAATTCCTTTGCCTACTCTATTTCTTTCATATAAAAATAGATACAATAAAATTCCTTTGCCTATTTTTGGTGAGTTTTCAAAATCACGTCACTGCTGCTAACCAAGAACTGTTTCATTGGAAAACATGGTTAACAAGTTTATAACATCTTTACTCCATTTCATTTAAACTCTATACATTAACCATACTTATATATACCAAAACCAAATTAACCAAAACCACAACCAAACATAATCATCAAGCCAAAATATAAATTCCAAGATTAACAAGATGGGCAAGCCATTTTCGCATGGCTTATACAAATATATACAACTTCAAAACCAAACATAATATTACTAGCCTATACATGCCATATATGTTCATAGTTTCAAAAATTCAGTTTATAATATACCAAAATGAGTCGATAGTGTGATAGACTTCGACGATGATCCCCGAGCTCATAGTTAGACTTCAAAATCTATAAAATAATCAAATCAAAACACACTGTAAGCTAACATAGCTTAGTAAGTTATAAGCAATTACATAACAAAGCCAAAATATATTGTAATAGTAATTTACACACTATTAACTCATAAACCGAATATCCCAAGCATTAAAAAAAAACAGACTTCTCGTAAGTCTTAAACTCATTCGTCACTTGAATACAAAAGAATATTAAACTATCATCTTTCATAGTTCCAAAATCCGAACATACATACATTTAACAGTCAGTTTTTATTGATAAATTACTTATGAGATTTATACTTAGTATCGAAAACTTATCGATTTCAACCATTACATTGGTGTTTACACTCACACCTTCCATACTCATCGACCGAAATTCCTTTTTGTACCAAACGTGTTTTAAAGTTCAATTCATGCAATTAAAATTCTTAGTCCGATTTCGCACACTTAGTGCTCTGAAAATAGATTCGCACACTTAGTACTTATTATCCGATTTCGTACACTTAGTTTACTATCCGATTTCGTACACTTAGTACTCGGATGTTAAAATTTGTACACTTAGGGCCATGTGACCGATTTCGCACACACAGTGCTCGGTATTTAAATTCACTCAGTTAGCACGTGTCTTGGTCTTGATACTTGTCTAAATAAACACACATATATATAAAAATTTGAATCCCAATCCCAATCCCAATAACATATATATATGTATAAAAAAAATTATTCTTTTCTATATCCTTCCACATTCGGCTAAATATTAATAATAAACAATTATTCATCATTTTCAACTATATTCATTTCTTGACATCAATATCTCACTTAGCCATGTCATGAGCATATATTTTATACTTCACATTCAACTAAATTCATCTTCCAACCAATAATACATTCGGCATTAACATATTGTACATATTACCTTTATTTAATTCATGTACTTCATTATAGATGATAATTCAATTCAACCCAATTGCTTAAAAACTTACCTCGGAAATCGACGGATTAGGTTTTTACGGTCTCAAAAACGTAAAAATTGAGCTTGCAAAGGGCCGAATGTTTCTAAGCTTTCTTCCTCTCTTTTTCTTTCTTATTTTCGGCACCAAGAAGAAGAACACTCCACTATCTTATTTTTTTTGACTTCTATTATATTTAACATATATTAAAATATAACATAAAACATAAAATATAATAAAATTTCAATTCACTATTACATGCATAATCATGACCATCACTATCTCCATTTTATGGTCAATTTGCAACTCTAAACCTCCAATTTGTAAAGACATCATCAATTCAGTACTTATACATTTAACCACCAAATTTTTTTTTATGCAATTAAGCCCCTTTTCACAATTAAGCACTAAAACGATCAAATTTTAATACGAACTTTTCACACACACCAATTCACACATAATGAGCATAGAAAATAATATTAAAATATTTTTCCAACTCGGATTCGTGGTCCCAAAACCACCGTTCCGATTAGGGTCAAAATCGAGTTGTTACAAAGCGGATCTTAAATTGGAATTCTGTAACTCAAGATATAAATAATTTAGTGACTATGACTCAAATGGACAACTTTGAATAAATTTATAAGTAAATAGTGAAATTATAGATAATGTTACTTATAAGCATGTTATATAAATTAAGGATGTGGAATGGAGAGGAGGAGGAAAATATATATGAATACTTGGCTAGCATAGCTAATTTGCATGTTTTAGACTCAGGGACTAAATTGAATAAAAGTAAAACTTTAGAGGCAATTTTTGTAAAAATATAAAAAATGACCAAATTGAGTGAAATGAATTACTTTTATTGTCTAAATTAATAAATTGAATGAAATTATTAATCTAGATCAAGATCGATTGAAAAATCAATAAAAATAAAAAATTACCAAAATACCCCTGAATCTTGGTATTTCTGCAATTTAGCCAGGTAAGTTCGTGTAATCTAATTATGTGATATAAGGAAATACGAGTTGATGGTATATGAAATATTAATATAATGAATTAACTTATTTATGTTTATGAAAAACTGCAAGAGTATGATATTTATCATGACATGTAAATATGTGATTATCTTTGATACGTTTATATAAGGAAATTAAGTATGTTGAGTCGAGTAATAAATTCAAGTAAGACATGTCGAGAAAAATAAATATGTTTAAGGGACAATATGTTTGATTTTGATTGGTTCCAAATGTGAATACTAGATGAAATAAAATGTCTGATAAATAAATTTGAAACTTCGGTAATGCTCCGTAACTCTATTCCGGTAACGGATTCGGGTTAGGGGCGATACAACTTAAATCGTGTTTTTACGTCCGAGGTAAGTTTGTGTATAATACGAATTGTTTGAATCATATTTATGTGTTATGAAATGAATGAATATGTGGTTGATGAAATAGTAATGTTATTTGTGGAATTGTGAGATGTGGCACTAAGCGTGCGTAAATAGAATTGATACAGTGGTGAATGACACTGTGTGTGCGAAATAATGAAAGCATCGACTATATTGATTGGCACTGTGTGTGCGATACTGATTTAAATTCGGTTTAATGTAAAGGCACTAAGTGTGCGATAAGCTTCGGCTAAGAAATTGGCACTAAGTGTTTGAATAAATCGAATGATTAATGAAGATGGAACAAATTGTAGAATTGAGCATTGAATAGCAAGAGTAATCATTAATTAAGTGTTGGCACAGGTATGTTCATAACCTATGTGGTTGATGACATCGTATATAGATAAAAGAATGATTATGTGAGTAATGACTATGAATAAGATTAGATAACATTGTGGATTGAACCATGTGATAGTTTATTATGTATATTGAATTTGATTTGTTGTGTTTAACGTATTATATGTCGAACTTACTAAGCTTTTAAGCTTACTGTGTGAAGTGTTTCTCTGCTTTATAGTGTCATTAAAGCTAGCTCGGATCTGGGGATCTTCAGCGACTCAATCACACTATCGGCTATCTATTTTGGTACTTTTGGAAGTTGTATATATTTGGTACATGGCATGTATAGGCTAGTGATCATGGTATGTTTTGAAGTGTATAAATCTTGTCATGTGATATAGCTTGATAGTTTAATGATTTTGGTATATGCTTTGGGTATGTGTAAAGGATTGTTAATATGTGTATATGTGTTCTATGTGAATGATCATTTTGGCATAAGTTAGCTAAATGGAAATGGTATGATTCATGCTTAGATTTGGGTAAAGATTGAATTATGAATGGATTATATGTTTTGGATGTGAATTTGATACTTTGAATTGGTAAGTTAGAGTTGGAATTTGAATTTGAAATGAGTAATGATGTTAAAAGGTTAAAAAGGTGCATAATTGCTATATTTTGAATGCATTTGAGGCATGATTATGAATTGGTTTGATGCTTGTAGGTGATCCAAAGTGTGGGTGGCAAATTAGCCTTGCAAATGGCCTATATTTTCCCACACGGTTGAGCACACGGGCGTATGGCTCGACCGTGTCTCTTAAGTTTTCAAATTGAAACAAGTCAGACTCGCACATAGGCTGGACACACGGGCGTGTGACTGGCCATGTGAAATAAGTCAGTGTCAACCACGGGTGAAGCACACGGGCGTGTCTACGGCCGTGTGGACAAGTCAGTATGTATGCCTTATTTTGACACGGCTTGGACACACGGGTATGTCTGAGGCAGTGTGAGGCATACGGGCATGTGACCTCTGTAGCTTTGAAAAATGCTCAATTTTTGGAAAATTTTGTATGAGCTCGGTTTAGTCTCGACCCCTTTCTAACGCGTGTTTAGGTCTCGTAAACCTTATTAAGGGACTTAGTGATATTGTTTGATTATGATTTAATGATGTATGAATAATGAAAGTTAAATGTTATGATTTGATCAGTAATGCCTCTTAACCCTATCCCGGCGAAGGTTACGGGTTAGGGGTGTTACAACCTATTTGTTAGCATGCTAGGATCCTTCCTAATTAACCTAGGTTTGAATCCTTCCTTCCCTTTTAATTTTGTAATTTCGACAAGTCTCCCAAACATTAACATATGTAAAATTAAGTGTAAAAATTAAGCAAGAATGCGCAATATGCTTAGTGGTAAGGGATTGGTACTCTTTGAAATCAAGGTTTGAGTTGTTGCCTCCTTAACCCCTTTTCATTTTAATCTCAGATTCTTAAAAAATTTGGGGAAATTAGAAGTGACGCCCCTAGAATTTACAAACCCTAAGAATTGGGCCAATTCTTTCCTAATTAGAATTCATATCTTACCATTTCATAAAATTCTAATAGAATTAGAATTCTATCATCTTTTTATTTTCTTTTCCTAATTAGAATTTCAATTTGCCGCTTTTCAAATCCTAATAGAATTGTTTTTTATCTTTCTATTCATTCTCCCTTTTTTTTTCCACCATCTCCTTTGCAAAATATTTTCTCTCTATTACTGAAATTATTTTCGCTTTCCATACCAAACCAATTCCTGATAAATTGATTCTTTATCGATTTTTGAACTCTTTGTTAATAACCTCCATAATTCCATCAAGTTCGGTAAGTACATCTCGATTCAAAGTTTAGATCTCGAATTTTAGTAATATTTCTAATTGAAACTAATCCTTCATTCAAGCTAATTAATTTTTATCGATTCTTGTCACATCTTGAAATCCATCATTAATTCTTGTGTTAATGTCATTTGAAGAACTAGATTTAGCTGCCCTAGACCAGATTTGATTGCAAGGAACGACGTTCAAGATCCCGGAGTCAAGTGTGTTTTTTTACAAGAAAATCGAGGCAAACCGAGCATAGCCCAGACAATATGGCCAACCACATGAACTTGTAGGCTGCTTGTGTAGACTACACGACCCTCATAGACGACCATGCCACCCCTAAAACCCTAGGAAGTTCGACTTTCACATGGCCTCCGACACAGTCGTGTCTTCCTTGTAGGTTGAATTTTCGAATGTCACACAACCATAGTCTTTCAAACGGCCTAGCCACACGGTCATGTACACTATTCACATGGCCTAAGGCTTTCCACATGGTCCGGTCACACGATGATATGTCCCCTAGAACCAAGAATTTATAGTTTTGACCTAGAATTTTATGTGTTGATCAATTTAGTCTTTGAATAGGTTCTGAACTATTTTTAATGAATCAAATTATGCAATTAGGTCCTTGATGATATGAGATATGTTATAATCCATGGTTGAACAAATTAATGTAGTAATTATTCATATTTATGAAGGTTTGCATGAATTATGAATAGTATATGTTACCTTTCTATCTATATACTTGCGATCGTATGAATGACATGCCCTATATTATTGTCAAATTGAATACATAAGAAGTTTGATTTTACTACTGATTTGTCATGTGTTAGTATATTAAATGCCACTATATGTGATTATATTCAATATGTCATAATGCATTGCATGGGTTGGGACGATACGTACAGAGGAAGATCAAGCAGTTTATCTGCAAGTAAAATGGTGGTGCAAAGTCACAACCATGCGGTAGTTCTTATCTGCAAATTGTTGTGTATCCACAGCCAAAGGTAGATTCCATCTGTGGGTACCGTTGTGAATCCACAACTAAAGGCTAATTCCAACGGTGGAGTTTATGCTGTAGAATCTACAACCAAAAAGTAGGTTTAATCTGTAGGGCTTTTGCTGTGAATCCACAGCTAAAGGCGAATTCCAACCGCGAGGACTTGCTGTGTGTCCACAGCCAAATGGGAGTTGTTATCTGCGAACCAGTAGTGGTTTAACCACAAACTGGTATGTTGGAGGAGGGAGTTGTAGAAAACTTCCATTATGGAGTGTAGCGGTGGGGTAGGATATATACTTTGTTAAACCCAAAATTGTATAGCATCTTATAGGCTATGTGCATACAAATCTGAAAATCTTGTTATGTGACATATATATTTATATAAGTGTGTGAAAATATACATGTGCCTACGATTATGATCATTGTGGGCAAATCTGAGAATTTGGTTATTCTGAAAATTGTGATTGTGAGTTTTGAAATATTAATGATGGTTGCATTGTAAAACCGATACAATGAACTGAACTGCTATCTATGATTTTTAAAATATTTTAAGTTTCATTAATAGTCGGTATTTCCTTAAAAAAGATCATGTTATTTATTTTTGAACCGACTTAGGATTTAGGTTTACTTTATTTTGCATGACATTTTATTTGCATTTTTAAGATATTATTCTATGATTATTAATTAGTATGCATAAACACTCGGTTTTCCTTAAAACCAATAGACTCATTTTTCTGTTGCCTAATTAAGATTAAGATTTCGAGGATAATAAAATGGTTTGTAATTGAATTTTCTACTGAATTAAACAAATATTTTAAATCAACTTTTTTCAAAACTCAGATAACCCTGCTAACCCATCTCGGTAGTTGATGTAATTTTTCAAATTTAGATTTAATGTCTAAGCCGGGTTGGGGAGGTTACATTTGGTGGTATCAAAGTTTTGGTTTTCAAAACTCGAATTGTGGATTTTTGAGTGAGTCTGCATGCATAGAAAGGGGTATTTTGGAAAAAATCATGCCATAAGTTTTTTTTTTTAATAAAATTGATTAATTTTCTGTAGGAAAATTAAATACGAGACTTCAGTGCCGGTCCTGCTTTACTACTATTAAAACTTTAGATATACAGTAAACTTTAGATTATGAATAAAGACTAATGTTTGAACTTGTTATTTGAAAACTGTAGATAAACACTTAGACTTAAAGAAACGATAGTGTTTTTGTTAAACTAGGAATTTGGGGTAGAGAAAATTATTAGTGAAGTCACTGTAATTAGTTATTTAAGACAGTCCGTGATAGTGAATAGGATCTTCAAGAGAAGTCCGTTGGAGGTTTAAAGGGGAAGTATAGTATAAAATTGAATAGGAATCAAAATTGCGCAGCAAAAGTGCGGTGGTTGTTTTGAAAAGAGGAATAACGAAATTTGTGATTAAGTAATTAAAGTGTCAGCATGAAAATTTTGAGGATGAAATTTCTTTAAGGAGGGGAGAATTGTAAATGCCTCAAAGTATAGGGGGTTAGATAAAATGAATAACCAGATAATTGAATTGGGCTCGTGGTTAATTGATTAATTGAATTTAAATTTAAAAACGCATGATTATTAAGTTTTAGTAGTATGATGGATGATATGCATGATTGTTAAGATTATTTTTATATTATATAATTTATATAGTATGAAAATTGAATATATAGATTTATAATATAATTTTTTTTTAAAATAGGTTAAAGTTGTCTTGCTTAAAACTTTTAATAAAAGAACTTTTGTGTAAAATTACTAAAAGTTAAATAAAAATAATTTTTTAATGAAAAAAAAGTAAGAATGTATTTGAATAGGCATGAGTTAATTATTTTCAATTTTTTTTTTTTTTACAAATCAAGCATAACATAAAGGCTAAAATGGGAAATTTAATTTTTAATCCTCTAAATTTTATATAGTTTTAAGTTAGTTAAATGGTAAAATTTTACTTTAACCCACCAAAAATAAAAAAAATTGAATTAAATCCTTTAAAAATTGTAAAAATATAAATTATTAAAATAATAAATTTATACATCAGTTCTTATAAAAATATATAACTTGGTATCAAAGGGGAAAAAAAAATATTTTTTGATTATAATCATTTTTGAGAAAAATTTGGAACATATATTATTAGTTGGGCCAGATTTAACCAAAGATTACAACAGTGACTTTCACACCATTTGCAGCAACATGGAGGGCAAACTTCATGAGGCGTACATGCGCTGCCTTCATGGGTGGAGGTAGACCAAATTAAAGTGGGGGCTAACACATGGGGCTTTTAGCCATGCAAATTGCTCACAAATTCAGATTTACTTGCTTTCGGCCTTAACCCTATGTAATTCAATTGTTTTTCAGTCTGATAGCTCTATTTTTGTTTTAAAACTGATTAAAATTCTGTTTGTCATATCATCAGACACATAGGAGGATGCCGTAAGTGTCCCCATTTCTTGTTCTATATGAATTCTTGTTTTCTTTAAACCTGTACTTTTCTTGTTGTAATGACTAAAGCAAATCCGGCAACTTTAACCTTCTTTTCTTTAATAAAGAAAAAAAGTTTAAATCTCAAAGTTAACGATTTGTAATTGAGATCTATATATTCAGATTCTATGTAAGTGATGATATAAATATGTATTGAATAATCATACTTTTATACTCATCTCTCTCCTCAAAATACATGAAAAAACAATGAATATGCATACCCTTATGATGTTAAGCAACCCATAAAAAAGTTTATCAAATCACTTGACCATTATTTTCCCCGAGGGTTACAAACAAACTTCATTGGAACCTGTCTTCTCTCATTGTGATCCTCAAATGATTATTGAGGGCCTAAAGGCTCTTAATATGTTCAATAAAGCTCTTAAAGTTCTTGAAAGAAGAACCACCTTCATTGGAACTCTTTCTAACAATTTCTTTTACATGCAATGCTTTTGATTTTATGACATCAGACGAGATCAATGTGTTTATCTTTGAACTTATTTCATGTCTGGTCGTAATTCCATTTTCACCTTTCATCAACTCCTAACCAGTCTTCAGAACATTACATATGTAGTTCTTGTTACTGAACTGGTCTGCTATGTATGGCCAACATAGAAAAGGTACCCCCATGGTTAGACCTTCCATGGTCGAATTCCATCCGCAATGGCTCACGAAACACAAAACCGAAGGGTGAGCCAACACCGCTTCCTGCAGCGTCCATTCGATTATTTTCCCCTTTCCAGACACTCGATCCTTGAATCCGTCCGGGAATTTCACAGTTGATCCATCCATGAAGTTTGGTCTAACAACCCATAAAAATGGATGCCCTGAAAGTTCAAGATCAAGGGCTAGTTCTTCTACTTGTTTGGCAGATGCCATTGTTGAGCTTCCAAATGCAACATAAATGACTGAAGCAGCAGGTTGTTTGTTGAGCCAAGCCAAGCACGTTGAGTCTCGAGGCCAAGTTTTTCCAGCAAGTAATGGACCAATGGGCAAGGCATTGGGAATCAGTTTGAAGACTGATGAATCTAGTTCATAAACTGAGTTGCAAAGGATCAAATCATAAAATTTAGCATACTGAGGTACAATAGAATAAAATCCAAGTAAAGCTTTGCGTAAAATTGGATGACTGCTGGTCCATCCAATATCCGAGCTGCTCCAGGTACAGGCAGGGACTTCCTCTGACAGCATGATTGGCTCATATTTCATTACAATTCCTAGAAATTCAAGTTTTTCAATTAGGTCAAGCAGGTAAGGATTTTTTAAAGTGTGTTGGATAATCAATTTATCTTACCATCATTGTTTATAATTTCATGTTGAAGAAGTTGAGGAATGTGAGCTGCCAAAGCCAAGCATGGTGCACCAGCAGGCCAAATTGCCACTGCTTCAAGTCCCATCTTCTTAGCCACTTCCAATGCCCCCCCAACTGATGTATCAGCAATAACACAGCTGATCTTCTCTTCGTCGTCGGACTGATTAATTTTTGCGATCAAGTCCTCCAAATACACCGGGATGACCCTTCGAATCGACTCGATCGTCTCTACCGTCTTAAGAGCATCATTTCGAACATCTTCGTCCACACAGTGGGGGATAAAAATAAGGGTTATGGAGCTTTGCTCTTTCGGTAGTGGCTCCATAAATGTTCCATCTTCAACCTCTGTGGTGACAAATGTTACCTTAATTCCATGAGCAGCGATTTGGATGGACAGTTTCAATAAGGGTGATATATGGCCTTGTGCAGGGAATGACACAAGAAGCACACGCTGTTGTTTTTCCATCCTATATGCTATTTGCTTATTGCTTGCAAAAGCCTGCACTTAATATGATGGCTATTCTTTCACTTTCAGTTGCTCAAGAGAAACTAACAAAATTCGCATTGTTGCGAGATCGTCATCATCATCATATATAAATAATTTAAAAAAAGAAAGAAATTCCAATTGTAGTATATTTTTGTCGTTTACGGTGGACTGAGATTCCAAAACATGTACCTGCTAAATTCCTCATTTACATGAAACTTATACATGTTAGTCCGATCAAATCCGAATTTTTTTTTTTTTGACAATAATTTTGTTTATATTGTAGCGAATCAGGTCAGGCCTGAATGACAACAGTGACTTTCACTCCATTTGCAGCAATTTGGGGGGCCAAGGTCATGAGAGGCGTACATGCCCTTGAGCTGTCAGTGATGAGTGATATAAATATTCATGGGTCGAGGCAAACTAGACTAACCGACTATCAAAAACATGAGTTCTTTTAGTCATTGAATTTGCTGCAGATTTACTTGCTTTTGGCCTTTAACCCTCTGCAATTCAATCATTTTGGGTTCTTGATAACTCTCTTTTTGTTTTCTATTGACTATACTTTTCCGTCTGTCAAATCATCAAACACTATCTCTTCTCATGGGAAGATGTCAAGTGTCCCCATTTCTTGTTCCATATGAATTCTTGCTTCCTTAAAGCTTTCCTCTTTCTTGTTGTAATCACTTGCTTTGCTTGGTTTTGGTGGAATGAAAATTGGAAAAATAGAAAGAGGAAAGGTTAGAGGTGGCAAACGAGTTCAAATTGGGCTTTTCTTTATTCATATTAGCTTGTTTGAGATTGAATTGTACCGAATTTGACGGATTTATATAATTTTAAAATTTTCAAATTTTAAATATTTTAATTTCAAATTTATTATATTTTTATACTATCACAGTACTTTTCATTCTAAAAAAACATAAATTATATATTTAAGGCTTAATTGATCAAATTGGTCCTCAAATTATGCTCTTTATTTAAGTTGAGTACTAAACTATTTTTTTGGTCGAACTTAAATTTTGCTTCCGTAACAAAGTTGGCCCCTACTATTATATCTTTTTTTTTAAAAACCCGTGCACCCAATTAGAAAGTGACATGCCATTAAAAAATTTAATTTACCTTAATTTTGTTAAAAAAACAAAAACAAAAATTAATTGAACAAAACACAATAAAAAAATTTAACAAAGAAACCTCTTATGTCTTAACATAATAACCTATTTACCTTTCTACTTCAACTTCTGTTTGACAATTCCTCTACAACCTAAGGTTGAAAATCAAGATCTTTAGAATGTCGACTTCTGCAAGCTCAAAATCTCAAATCGGTTCAAGCAATAATGTGTATAGTTACCGTCTTTTTGGTTGTTCCAAATATAAAGAGGTAGGTGATGTTTATTTGAAGTTTCATTTAACTACGCTACATGGGTTTATAAATGAGATCAAATAAGTTATAATTTTAGAAATATTATAATGGTTGGTCTCTCTTAAACCGTGAATTGGACATGAATGTGAGGAAAATGTTATTTGAGTTGATGGGATACTTATTCTAATATCGGTTTCATGTGTTTGAAGTATACATTACTTAAGGGAATGGTTGTGAATTCTTTCAATGGCTAGAAACATGGGAATGTTGTAGTTGTATAGTTGATGAATTGTAAGCTCAACTTCAAATAATATTGAATAAAAACTGAGAAATCTAAATTGAAAAGATTGAGTTGAAGAAGATATTGAAATTAGATGAACTTGAAAGCATGATAAAAAAAGTAGCATATAAACTCATCGTGGCAAAGAGTAGAAAAGAAGCATTGTTTTATAATATTGCTTTCTTTGTATCATGGATTATCGATACGTTGTCGAGACATACAAAAATAAAATCACTTGAAAATATAAAATTAATAGATAATAGCAAGTCGGATCATATCTATAAAGATCGATAATAGCTTTATTTCTTGAATAAAACAATAAAGTAAATATGATGGGGGGGTTTTGGAAAATGAAAACTAAATTTAAATTAAAAACTTAGGGAAGAAAGCAACAATTAAAAGTTTAAGAAAGTCAACAAGAAAAAGCTCTAGCCAAAGGTAAAATCTTTGTTTGATTCATAAATTTGATCATCGGTGCAAGGATATTCTCAATGCTTTTAGTAAATTTATTCTAGTTGTCCACTCAATACCGGACAACTAATATCTCATTACATGTTCGATAACCAAGAAGCAACTCGTTTGAAATTACTTCTCTTACCACTAAATAACCTTGTAACTCAACACCTAAGATTTAACTTACCGAGAGCATTAAGAATGAGAGAGGCCTAATTCTAACCAACAAACTCACTGTAACAACCCGATTTGGGGGCTAGTCAGAACAGTGGTTTCGGAACCACTAATCTGAGGCCAGAGAAATTATTTTAATATTATTTTATGTGTTATAGCATGACTATATGAGTGCATGAAAATTTTGGTGAATTAATTTTAGTGATTGCATGCTTAATTTTGAAAAAGGACTAAATCGCATTAAGTGCGAAAGTGTTGTTCTACAAGCTAAAGGTGTCAAATAGCTATAGAACCTTAAATTGGAGGTCTTTAATGTGTAATTAGGCCCTTAGGAGAGTGTTGTCTAGCCATAGAGACAAGAAAATGAGATTTTCAAATGGTAGGTGAGGTTTTGGTGACAAATTGACTAGTAATAATAAAATAAAGAGAAAATGATATCATCTTTTCATCTTCTTCCTACAACCACCGAAAATTTCAGCAAAAGAGGAGCTTTGGAAAGCTTAAAATTTTCAGCAACTTGAACATTTGCAAGTAAGTGTTTTTTATGGTTATTTTTTATAATTTTTGTACTTTTGGAACCCTTATAGCTTAATCTAGCTAATGAGGGGACTATTTTGCAAAATGGTTGAGAGTCTAGGGTTTTACCATGTGAGTATTCATGATTATTTCTGAAATTTTATGGAAGAAAATGAATCTCAGTTATTAAATAAACAACTTTTGTGAAAGGGGTTTCCATAAATACATCTAAAATGGACCTTTTTGTAAAGGTTGTAAAATAAGTAGTAAATGTGTGTAATAATGGGATTTGTAAGTTGCTATAAGTTTAAAATAGATTTGTCTAAGCTTGGTTAATGAGGAAATTTGATGAAACTCATCTTACGAGCCTAAGGGTAAAATCGTAATTTTGTAAAAGTCTAAGGGCAAAACGGTAATTTTTCCAAAGTAGGAATTTTGGAATTTCTTGATTAATGTGGTGATTAAATTAGTAATTTTTTTCATTATAGATCAAGAAAAATGGAGTCCGGACTTGGACCGGGGGAAAACTAAAATAGTGGACTAAATCGAACTAGTTGCTCATATTTTGTATACCGAGGTAAGTTGTACGTAAATAATACAACTCTATTATTATTATGCATTAAATAATTTATGTTGCATAAAATTTTTGATTATTTTTATGAAAATGCATGATGAAATATGATATGATATACTCCCGGTTGAACCTTAGGAATAGATTGGATATCCAAGCCATGGCATCGGCGTTGATATGTGTGCTAGTGTAAGAACATGTCTGGGACATGGCATCGGCCACATTATGAAAGCCAATGTAAGACCATGTTTGGGACATGGCATCGACGTTGATATGTGAGCTAGTGTAATACCATGTCTGGGACATGACATCAGCCGCATAATGAAAACCAGTGTAAGATCATGTCTGGGGCATGGCATCAGCGTTGATATGTGTGCTAGTGTAAGACCATGTCTGGGACATGGCATCGGACACATTATGAAAGCTAGTGTAAGACCATGTCTGGGACATGGCATCGGCGTTGATCTGTGTGCTAGTGTAAGATCATGTCTGAGACATGGCATCGGCCATAATATGAGAGCTAGTGTAAGACCATGTCTGGGACATGGCATCGGCATTAAGACGAGACCTAGTGTAAAACCATGTCTGGGACTTGGCATCGGCCTCGACATGTGAGCCATTGTAAGACCATGTCTAGGACATGGCATCGGATCGTACCCTCTCGTGTGAGGCTTGTCGAGTATCCTTTGGTATTCTAATGGGTTCAACGGGTAAAATTAAAGCTTGTGTCAAAAGTGAGAAAAGTTATGACCATGTTGTAAGTGATACAGGTACTTATATGAAATTCATGAGAAATGAATTAGAATTATGTTGTAAGATTAATAAGGGTGAAAATGAGTAAGTTATGCCTTTATTCATACGAGAATCATGTGCAAGATTATAATATGTTATGAGTATGATAATGTATGGTAATTGTTGTTAATTATTTACATATGACTTACTAAGCTTTACACTTACTCCCTCTCCTTTTCATTTTCTTATAGAGTCGCCAAGCTAGCTCAGGGATCAAAAGAACGTCGGAGGCTAGATCACACTATCAATCTGAACATTTGGTATAGTTAGACTTAACATTTTGAATATGGCATGTATAGGGACTTAGTCTTTGTCAAGTGTCATATTGTTTTGGTCAAATGTGTTGGCTTGTTTTGAAGATGAATTCTTTTTGTATAAGGCCATAGTTGATGGCCAATACTTATTATTGATATATGAAAATGATTATGTTTTTCATGGATGTGTGAATTGCATGATTGAGTACTTGGTATATTAATGCATGATTGAAGAGGTTATTTAATGTAGCTTATTTTGGTGCAAGTAAAGGTGGCAAAAAGGGCTGTGTGAATAGCCTTGTTATTGTCCACACGAGTAGACACACGGGCATGTGTCTAGGTCGTGTGTGACACACGGTCTGTGTAACACCCCAAACCCGGCCCATACTCCATGACCGAATCTGGTATGTCACTGAGGAAAATATTTTGGAGAAAATTTAGTTAACGATTAAATTTTTGTGAACAACTCTTTGAAATTCCATATTTGTAGAAATCAGATGTTTAATAAGTTAAAACTGAAAAATTTACTTTGAAATTTCATAAATAAAACTTTTAGACTAAGTGGATAAATCATAGGTTAGAAAACATTTGTTTCATTTTAAGAAAACTCGAATTAATACTTTGAAAACCGTTTGCAATTGAATGTAGAAATTTAACATTTTGAAATCATTTAAATTGTAGAAAACACTTAATTTATATTTTACTATCAAACGATTTATATTACCGATGGTAAGATTTTAAAACCATTGCGTTTTAAAATAATTTAGAAAACTTTGGGCTTAATTATTAAATAACCAAGTAATTTATAAGCCATATTTAAAACAAGTCCAAAACATATAAATAATCCAAGAACACAATTTAAATGGCCTTATTACAAACCCAAAATAAATATGAAACCAAATTTAAATAAAGTAAAGTGCCCAAACCAAAGTTCATGTAGAACCGAAATTTATTTAATGCATGGCCACCTCGAGTCCTTAGGCTCCTCATCCGCTATCTATGTATCACACTGAAAAAGATATCCCACGAGGGGTGAGTCAACAGACTCAATGTGTAACGATACACCAAAAGTCCAATCGATCATAGCAAATAAGCCCATAATATAGCAAATCAATAATAAATGATTAAATCACATGTACATATAATGAAATGCAATCCCGAACCCAACTTAGATATCCATCCACTACACACCACCCGTACCTACCAATCACACCGTGGGGATTACTAAATCGACCCTCCATCCGCTACACACCATCGAAGCGCGCTTTGCGATCAACATGCACATCGCCTTTATAATCGTGGCATAGCCACCAGATAATGTGACAGAGTCACCGGATTCATAATATCGTGACCGAAGTCACCGGATTCATAATATCGTGACCAAAGTCACCGGATTCATAATATCGTGACCAAAGTCACCGGATAATGTGGTAATGTAACATCCTAGATAAGGGGTTATGCATTCGTGCCTAATTCATGAGTTAGTAGGTTTTGGCAGTGTTGGAAGTGTTTTAAGGGTTTTTAGAATTCTAGGATGGAAGAAGAAAGCTTTGGAAAATTATTGGTTTTTAAGTAAAAAGGGGAGCTAGGTAAATGAGGCTTTAAAAGAAACTCCGTGTGAAGCATGACACAAGGAACCATGTGGTAAAATGGCATGTTTTATGAATTATGAGTGTGTTATGTGAATTCTAGAAATATGGAAATGTAAGGAAATGTAAGGAAACGTATGGAAATGTAAGGAAATGTAAGGAAATGTATGGAAATGTAAGGAAATGTAAGGAAATGTATGGAAATGTATGGACATGTAAGGAAATGTAAGGAAATGTATGGAAATGTAAGGAAATGCCTTGTCTTGGAAATGTAAGGAAATGTAAGAAAATGTCTTGTCTTGGAAATGTAGGGAAATGTGTTGGAAATGTAAGGAAATGTCTTGTCTTGGAAATGTAGGGAAATGTGTTGGAAATGTAAGGAAATGTCTTGTCTTGGAAATGTGAGGAAATGTCCTGGAAATGTAAGGAAATGATGTGGAAATGATTCAAAAGAGGAAAGTAAACATTTCTGGAAACTTGAAAATGTAAGGAAATGTCAAGTTTAAAGAGGCAAACGAAAATTTTTGGAAACTTGGAAACTTAAAAAGAGGAAATTAAGGCAATGTGGCCTTAAGAAAATTAGTAGGAAGAATTTGGCACACAAACAGGCTTGGAAAAGTGGCCTGGAAATGCCACTTAAGGCCCAGGTAAGTGACGCCACCTACATGAGCAAGTGGGCCTGAGTTCGAGTCACATGGGAAGCAAATAAAAGAAATTTTATTTTTGCTTCCAGAAGATTGAGGTGGACGGCACATGCTTCTAGAAAGGAGGTGTTATCTTTTCATAAATATTCGATTAAAAAGGTGATAAATAAAGGATTTTTAAATTGGATTATTTTGAAGAGATAAATGTTGGATTAAACTCTTTTATTTATGATAATTAAAGGATAAAGTTATCAGATAGAGGAGTGGTGGCCAAGTAAGGGACTTTGAATTATCTTTTATTTTAGGTGATAATTAAAAAGATAAATAAGGGATTATTCTTTAATTTTTAAATAAGGAGATAAGGAGGAAAATAAGGAAGAGTGGTGGCCAAGTAAGGGACTCTAGCCTAGTAATTTTGGCTATAAAAGGAAAAGAGAGGCCAACCTTCATTCTTCCTTTTCTCTTTTGTTCATCTGCCGAAATTCTCTAGCAAAATTCTCTCTTCTCTGTTTTGCCAAACCAAAATACGTTGTGTTCTAAATGAATCCTCCATCTTTATTCTTCCTTTTCTTTTCTTTCTAATCCCTCCAAAAGCCGAAAGTTGTGAGAGCATCATTTAGCCATAGCCGAATCTCTGAAAGTTGAAGGGAAGGTGCAATCGATTTCTTCAAATAATGGTAAGATCCAAGTTTGGTTTCCATTCTTTTATATTTTAGACTTATCGAAATTTAGGGACTAATTCCTATTATTGATCTTGGCCGAATCATGGAAGGAAAGTTTCGGGATTTATTAAGTGTCGACTACAAGGAAGGAAAAGTTCTTTTCAGAAGCTACACCATAGGCCGCGTGTTCCTAGTTATTCGGTGAATTTCGGGATTTAAGAATCTAAGGTAAGTCATATTTAACATCCGGCTAAGGGTTATTTGTTGTGAATAAATGTTAGAAATTGATCTAACATATAGTTATAGGGATTTCGACAGAGGGATACAAAGATTTCGGGATTTGAGAATTTCAAGGTAAGTTTAAGAATACTAATCCTACTAGGATTTGGATTTATGGCCGAATGGCTTTTTATTAAAATAGTAAGTGAATAATCAAATGTAGGGATTAAGGATCTAAGCGGTAGATCAGATTTCGAGATCTCAAGGAATTTGCTAAGTGAATCAGGTGTGTACCCCACACTACTTCATAATACGTTTTATGGCATGTTTAATTAAAATATGTGACATTAAGAATATGAAAGTGGCTAAGGTACCATGTGATGGTACTAAGTACTCAGGTACGTTTCCTACTTCTACTAGGAATATGAAAATTTTATTAGTAACATGAGAATATGATAAGAATGTGAACTCTGGCATATTTATGCATATTATTATTATATGGGGCATATGGTTGTATATTGAAAGGGGAAGTGAAAAGTGGTGACTTAAGACCACGATGTCGAAAAGTGGTGACTTACGACCACAAGAATCGAAAAGTGGTGACCTAAGACCACGATGAATCGAAAAGTGGTTTCCTAAGACCACGAGATGCGGAGCCTTAAGCCCGCAAATTGGTGTGTAGCGGAAGGAGGGTCGACTTAGTAGTCCCCACGGTGTGTTTGGCAGGTACGGGGGTGTGTAGCGGATGGACAATTAGGTTTGGGTTTGGGGTGTTTCGGGTAAAACCACCGGAACACTTCCCCTTTCAATAATACCCATATGCCCATGCAATAACATATTATTTCAATATTATACCATAAACATATTATTTCAATAACATACCATATACCTCCAAAAATCATATTGAAATCATACATATTTCATATTTATGCTTATAGCATTATTAACGATGCAGATATCATGCCTTGTACATTACCCCAAAATCATAACCAAATGTCGGATATGTCTCATATCAAAAGTTTATACTAAATGCTAAGGGATAACGTACCTAAAATCACTGTACCATTGAATGGTACCCGAAGCCATAATCATTTATATTCCTTTATTAACACATTTTTATCAATAAAAACTATTAATCTATTAGAAGTTTAGTATAAGTTACACACATGATAATAGTGATAACTAAACTTTCCCGCTCATCGATACTCTCGGAATCTCGAACAACATCTATACGTGATTTCTCTCCGATTGATGGTTCATAACCAGATGAAGAACCACAAACGAACAATGGCTCGGGGGTACGAACGACTTCAAATAAACGATTATCGCCGGCAGAGGGTCCACATCCCGGTGGAAAGTCTCGGACTCCCGACACAGCCATTCGCTTGAAATTTGAGGGTATAGCAGAACCACCCCTCTTCCAAACACTACGAACTGCTCTTTTCGAAGCTATTCTTGATTGCTCCAAAATCTAATGTTCATGGAAAGAAGATAATAAACGGACGATAGAGTCCCCTAAAACTTAATCGATTAGAAGACCATCTAAAACGATATAACAAGCATAAAGATCCTTACCACTTGACTTACCAACTTCGATTGCTAATGGAATGGCTTAAACCGATTGCTTAGAAATCCCAATGAACCTAAATGAATAATCGAATCCCCTTTTGTCCAAAATCGATAGAAGAAAACCAAGGAGAGTCTACCCTTGAATATTCGGCCAAAACAAAGACTAAAAAGAGAGTGGAAAGTTTTCGGCAATAAGGTTATGAAAGAAGAAAGATATGCGTATAAAAGTGAGAAAGTGTGTGAGTAGAAAAGAGAATGAAAAAGAGAGAGATGAGGTTCGGCCAAACACTATTTTCCAAAGAAGAAAAGTGCACAAAAATGCATAAAGTGAAGTTTTGGTTTCAAAAGCAAAGATGAAAGAAAGGAAATAGCATTTTTGGTTCAACAAAATAAGAGCTAAAACAAAAGCAAAATTTGCACAAAATGCACAATAACATTCGGCAAAAAAAAGGGTTTTGGAGAGGAAAACAAAAATGCAAAAAGATGTTCAAAAGGAAAATTGGCCAACTATTCCCCCCAAGCTACCTAACAAAATTCGGCCACCCCCTAGACACCCATGCCGTCCACATACATGCACTAAAGTCCTAGGATTACTTTCCAAAACATCCTCCATATTCCATGCCTTTGTCCCCTCTTCATACCAAAACCTTAAGATTCCTATCCCCAATTCAAGCTTTCCTTAAACATAAATTCAACTTACCAAAAGAAATAGTCCAACCTATCATGAATAAGGTTGACCTTCCATAAATGCTATGACGAAATAAAATCCTCAAAATGCTTTCCATGTTACTCGAACCACTAACCTCAAGCAACTTTCCAAGCTCCTTAACCACCTTGCCATTCACTCCTCTTTTGTTTTAATTAACACTTAAATTAACTTAAGTGCTAAGCTCACTTAATCCACTTCATTAAATAACCCATACTAAAAATTATTCTAACTTCTTAATTAAAATCAAGCCTTCACAAGACTATGCTAACACACAAAAATTCCTACCCGAGCCAACACAAAATAAAATAATACTCTAATTTCCTAAAGCTCAAGGCCCAATCCTACTAGGCCCAAATTCGGGATGTTACAGATCTACCCTCCTTAAAGAAATTTCGTCCTCGAAATTTCCAACTAACTAACAGTCGTACATCCTATCTCGCCACACTACGCTCTTGCTGCGCACTCTGATCTTAAATAAAACCATAATGTACTTTTTAACATAAATCTTGAATTCTTTTTCACATAACCAACATCTAATCCACCATAGCAAACCATTATCTAACACTTACACTTATACTAAAAATTTTCCTACATTCAACCATCACTTCCAACCAAAACATACCTGACTTGAGAGTGAGAAAACAAACCCGAGCCTTAAGCTCCTTAGACCTACTTCTCAAGCATACTCCTAACTTCCTCTAACATTCTCCCAGATGACACCTTCCACAATAATCACAAGCCAAAAAGTTCGATCATGCCTTGACATGTTTTAGAGAACAAGATTGTGACCCTAGAGAACCGTGATCTCTATTCTTCTTACAGTCCACAGACCCCACTCAAAGTGCTTCACCGATTCCTTTAACTGTCTGAGTCAGCTCAACAATCCGAACTCGATCATGATACTCCGATGCTAACGCCTCCTTTCTGAAAATATGCCTCGGTGCCGAAGACCTAGCCCTAGCACATCAGCCTATACCACATCCACAACGACCACGATCTCGAGTGCTCATGTCTAACGTCTCGACTTATCAATTAAAAGTTTTATGCATTAATCATTATTCCACTTTCTTTAAAACACAATTTTATGAAAAGAGTTTAATAGAGATTCTTTCGAGCAATCAAGTTTTAAGTCCTCTATCCTAGTTCACACAGAGAAGCACATCTATTCCCTAATACCTTTCATACTTATTCACTCTTCGGGCATTTCTGTCCGTTTCTATCCCAGGGGTGTTTTCATCATTTTCCTACAGGGGTATTTTCGTAATAAACCGAAGAAATTTTAAGACTTTAATAAATCAAGATATTTTGAAATTTCCAAAACTGGAGGGTATTTCAGAAAATTTGTCAAATTAAAGGTACAGTAGAATTCTGGAAACCAGGGGTATTTTGGTAATTTTACCAATCGGGGGTAATTTTGTAAATTTCAAAAGTCAGGGTATTATTTTGAAATACAGAAATTTGGATACTTTTGCAAAATAAGAGAATTTTGTTGAAATCGGGGTAATACGGTAATTTTAGAAACCAAAGGCATTTTCGTAATTTTGCCACTAGGGGCATTTTGGTAATTTTGGTAAATTGAAAATATTTTGAAAATATTTCAAAAAAAATAAATTTTGCTACTATATAAAGGAGTATCGTAATAATTTAAAACTTAGAGCTTTCATAAAACAGGGTTAATCCCTTTCGGGTTTTATTTAGCGTGTTTAGCCTATGACCGAGTCCTCTTGGTTAGGGTGAACCGAAGCTACGCACCAGGTTGGAATCCCGCGAAGAGGAGGTGAGTCACGAGGACCGCTTAAGTACCAAGCTCTTCCGGATCCAATCCTAGACATGAACGCCAGGGTTACCACACCCTAACTCGGCGACTTGGTCGTAGGTTTGTTTAATTAGGCTTTTAAAGTCTTATATCCTTTGTTGGGGTATACTAGTCCTAAAGTTCAAAGCACCTATCATACTATCTACGTTCCATACCTACCCTTCTACAGATACTAATTCACAAAGAAGTCGAAGAAGTACTTACAGGCGGATTGGTGCCGGAGACTCGGTGCCATGCTGTTCAAAACCCAAAAATATTTCAAAAAGGCCTACCAAAACATTTTGGGCCTTGGGCCCCCACAGCCGAGCTTTGAACTTCGCTCTGATACCAATTTGTAACACCCCAAACCCGGCCCATACGCCACGACCGAATCTGGTATGTCACTGAGGAAAATATTTTGGAGAAAATTTAGTTAACGATTAAATTTTTGTGAACAACTCTTTGAAATTCCATATTTGTAGAAATCAGATGTTTAATAAGTTAAAACTGAAAAATTTACTTTGAAATTTCATAAATAAAACTTTTAGACTAAGTGGATAAATCATAGGTTAGAAAACATTTGTTTCATTTTAAGAAAACTCGAATTAATACTTTGAAAACCGTTTGCAATTGAATGTAGAAATTTAACATTTTGAAATCATTTAAATTGTAGAAAACACTTAATTTATATTTTACTATCAAACGATTTATATTTTCCGATGGTAAGATTTTAAAACCATTGCGTTTTAAAATAATTTAGAAAACTTTGGGCTTAATTATTAAATAACCAAGTAATTTATAAGCCATATTTAAAACAAGTCCAAAACATATAAATAATCCAAGAACACAATTTAAATGGCCTTATTACAAACCCAAAATAAATATGAAACCAAATTTAAATAAAGTAAAGTGCCCAAACCAAAGTTCATGTAGAGCAGAAATTTATTTAATGCATGGCCACCTCGAGTCCTTAGGCTCCTCATCCGCTATCTATGTATCACTGAAAAGATATCCCACGAGGGTGAGTCAACAGACTCAATGTGTAACGATACACCAAAAGTCCAATCGATCATAGCAAATAAGCCCATAATATAGCAAATCAATAATAAATGATTAAATCACATGTACATATAATGAAATGCAATCCCGAACCCAACTTAGATATCCATCCACTACACACCACCCGTACCTACCAATCACACCGTGGGGATTACTAAATCGACCCTCCATCCGCTACACACCATCGAAGGCAGTTGCTGCAATCAACATGCACATCACCCTTATAATCGTGGCATAGCCACCAAATAACGTGACAGAGTCACCGGATTCATAATATCGTGACCGAAGTCACCGGATTCATAATATCGTGACCAAAGTCACCGGATTCATAATATCGTGACCAAAGTCACCGGATAATGTGGTAAAACCACCGGAACACTTCCCCTTTCAATAATACCCATATGCCCATGCAATAACATATTATTTCAATATTATACCATAAACATATTATTTCAATATCATACCATATACCTCCAAAAATCATATCGAAATCATACATATTTCATATTTATGCTTATAGCATTATTAACGATGCAGATATCATGCCTTGTACATTACCCCAAAATCATAACCAAATGTCGGATATGTCTCATATCAAAAGTTTATACTAAATGCTAAGGATAACGTACCTGAAATCACTGTACCATTGAATGGTACCCGAAGCCATAATCATTTATATTCCTTTATTAACACATTTTTATCAATAAAAACTATTAATCTATTAGAAGTTTAGTATAAGTTACACACCTGATAATAGTGATAACTAAACTTTCCCGCTCATCGATACTCTCGGAATCTCGAACAACATCTATACGTGATTTCTCTCCGATTGGTGGTTCATAACCCGATGAAGAACCACGAGCGAACAATGGCTTGAAAGTACGAACGACTTCAAATAAGCGATTGTCGCGGCAGAGGGTCCACATCCGGTGGAAAGTCTCGGACTCGACACACGACCCTTCGCTTGAAATTTAAGGGTATAGCGAGAACCACCCCTCTTCCAAACACTCTGTTGCTCTTTTGAAGCCATTCTTGATTGCTCCAAAATCTAACGTTCATGGAAAGAAGATAATAAGCGGACGATAGAGTCCCCTAAAACTTAATCGATTAGAAGACCATCTAAAACGATATAACAAGCATAAAGATCCTTACCACTTGACTTACCAACTTCGATTGCTAATGGAATGGTAAATCGATTGCTTCCGAAATCCCAATGAACCTAAATGAATAATCGAATCCCCTTTTTGTCCAAAATCGATAGAAGAAAACCAAGGAGAGTCTACCCTTGAATATTCGGCCAAAACAAAGACTAAAAAGAGAGTGGAAAGTTTTCGGCAATAAGGTTATGAAAGAAGAAAGATATGCGTATAAAAGTGAGAAAGTATGTGAGTAGAAAAGAGAATGAAAAAGAGAAAGATGAGGTTCGGCCAAACACTATTTGCCAAAGAAGAAAAGTGCACAAAAATGCATAAAGTGAAGTTTTGGTTTCAAAAGCAAAGATGAAAGAAAGGAAATAGCATTTTTGGTTCAACAAAATAAGAGCTAAAACAAAAGCAAAATTTGCACAAAATGCACAATAACATTCGGCCAAAGAAAGGGTTTTTGGAGAGGGAAAACAAAAATGCAAAAAGATGTTCAAAAGGAAAATTGGCCAACTATTCCCCCAAGCTACCTAACAAAATTCGCCACCACCCCTAGACACCCATGCCGTCCACATACATGCACTAAAGTCCTAGGATTACTTTCAAAAACATCCTCCATATTCCATGCCTTTGTCCCCTATTCATACCAAAACCTTAAGATTCTTATCCCCAATTCAAGCTTTCCTTAAACATAAATTCAACTTACCAAAAGAAATAGTCCAACCTATCATGAATAAGGCTGACCTTCCATAAATGCTATGACGAAAATAAAATCCTCAAAATGCTTTCCATGCTACTCGAACCACTAACCTCAAGCAACTTTCCAAGCTCCTTAACCACCTTGCCATTCACTCCTCTTTTGTTTTAATTAACACTTAAATTAACTTAAGTGCTAAGCTCACTTAATCCACTTCATTAAATAACCCATACTAAAAATTATTCTAACTTCCTAATTAAAATCAAGCCTTCACAAGACTAT
This sequence comes from Gossypium bickii, assembly GCA_025503065.1. Lineage (NCBI taxonomy): Eukaryota > Viridiplantae > Streptophyta > Magnoliopsida > Malvales > Malvaceae > Gossypium > Gossypium bickii. The sequence continues at coordinate 104,450,573 of CP106716.1, forward strand.
GCTAACACACGAAAATTCCTACCCGAGCCAACACAAAATAAAATAATACTTTAATTTCCTAAAGCTCAAGGCCCAATCCTACTAGGCCCAAATTCGGGATGTTACAGTCTGCCCCATGGGTGTTAGTTGGCCGTATGTCCCCCTGCACCCTAAGTTGGCAAACCAGAATGCCCAATAGTAAACACACAGGCTGAGGCATGGCCGTGTGTCTCAACCGTGTGGATGACATGGCCATAGGACATGGGCATGTGCCCAGGCCGTGCGAAGTTTTCACTTGAATTTAGAAATTTAATTTGCCACACGGTCTAAGGACATGGGCGCGTGCCTTGGTCGTGTGATCTTATTGGGTTGATGACGTCAGAAACAGAATGTCAAGGTTTTTTCACACAAGCCAAGATATGGGCGTGTCATGGTCGTGTGAGGGACACGGGCCAGAGACACGGGCATGTGCCAGGTCGTGTGAAAACTCCTGTAGGTTCGAATTGAGAAATAAATCCACACGGCCGTGGGACACGGGTGTGTCCCTATATGTTTAGGCCGTGTGAGTTACACGGTCCTTCAGCATGGCCATGTTATCAGGACATACGGGCATGTCGCCCTTCCACACAGGCGTGTGCCCCTATTTTTAGTGACATTTTTGAAAGTCTTCTAAAGAACTCGGTTCGATCCTGAACTGTTCCTAAAGTGTGTTTTGAGCCTCGTAGGCTCGTATTAAGTATTTTAAGACAAAGTTTGACAAGTTTTAAATTTGAATGAAATTTTATGACTGGGAAATGTATGCTAGTATGTTTTTTAGTAAGGTAACGCCTCGTACCCTGTACCGGCATCAGTTACGGGTAAGGGGTGTTACACTCACCTCAACGGAGTTTATTTAAGCTAGATCACACATTCATACCACATAAATCATATATTATTACATACACAATTATGAAGGTTTTCACAAGTATTAGAATGAATTACATAATTAAAAATTTAATTATTTTAATTGACAAGACAATCATTCTAAGTTATCAAATATGTCACATATTTAACAAACTTGAGCAATTGTAATCCAAGCAAAAGATGTTTAACAACAACAAATGGTTAACAACAAATTAAGTCCAAAAAATTTATAGAATCAAACTTCTAATCCTTTGACTAGAGAAAAAAGACTTTAGAAAGCCATAGAGTCAAACAGTGAAATAAACAATAAAATTTCTATAATGCTAGAAAATAGTCAAAAGGTCCCTAACTCCCTTTCAAAATATCCTATTTATATTGTCTAGTTAACCTAGATTAATTTACAAGAGCTTGCTTGAAGTTGCAAAACTCATAAAGGACCAAAATACCCTTAAAGCCCAGACAAAACGTGGACAAAATATGCACACTAGTGCTGAGGTTGGCGCAAAGGTGCTGGAGTTAGCGTAGGGGCATCGAGCGAGAGGCTTAGCTTCAAAGTTTAGGATGGAGGGGCACTAAAATTAGTGCAGGAACGTTGAAATTGGCGTAGGGGCGTCGACAAAGTGTCTTGCAATTACATTTTGGGACACCGACAAACTTTCTCGTTGAAAACTTAGTTACAAACTAAGCATAAAATAGATTTTTTACCAAATAAATGTTCCAGGAAAAAGTTCCTAACAATGAACAAAATAGTGCTAAATCAAGTAAACAAGCTTTCTTCAAATAAGCCTTGTAAGCTTGCCAACTCTAGTAGTATGAACATGACATCCCTTGAATTTTGCATCAATAAGACTTGTTATATGGCATCAAATAAGCAAAGATCTTCAAGGATTGTACTTCTATAGAATCAAGATCTCATCACATTAAGGTAACATGATCACACATAAAACCTTAAAATAAAGTCATTACTTGACTAATATTTAATGTAATCCAATTCATAAAATTGCTACTCAAAATCTTCAAAGTGATTAAAAAATAACTAAGAATTTTCAATCAAAAGTATGTCAAAATATATGGCAAGTTGCACAACCGTCAGGGGCGAATCAAGGAATTTTTTTAGCAAAGGTCGGTATTTAATTATAATTTTTCCATAGATCAAAATATAAGTTTATTATGAATTAATTTCTAATTTCATTATTTCTGAAAAGACTAAACAATTTTTTTATTTTTTTTCTTATATATTAATTTATAATCTCTATATTTATAAGAGGATTGAATTGAAAAATTTTCATTTTGAAAGGGTCAAAGTTCAATTTCACTATATATTAATTTATAATTTTTCTATTTATAAGAGGACTAAAATGAAAAATTTTCATTTTTGGGAGGTCCTAAGCCCCTACCTCCCCTCAGATTCACCTTCGGCAACCGTCCAACTATAAATGAGATGCATTTAGCGGTGCAACTAAAACGTGAAACCGTCACTAACACTATTCTGTCTTTTGATTTTCTTTGTAACAGGCCAAACCTGATCCTTTAAAAGAATCCGAGTATGACGTGTCATTAGTTAGAAATCATCTTCATTTTAAAACCAGTTCTGGCAAAAGCTTTGTAAAACTTCAATGTTGAAAATAAACTATTATTGGACTAAATAAAATGTTTAAATCTTATGGCGTATAAACTCAAGTACAGTAAATTTATTAAACAACATATAATACTTAATATCCACAGCATGAAATTTCACTAAGATTTTATAAAAACAAAGTCTTAACAAATAGAATTTCTTTGTACAAATTCTTCTAAAAAATACACTAGATGTCACTCTCATGCTTCATGTATAATACAAACAAAACATCTATCTCACAATAGCAGTTGTGTTCTGGCATAGTTCTTCTGATAGGTCTCCCTTCAGTCAGTAAGCCTGAGAAGGAATGATCGCTGAAATCAGAGCTTTAAAATTTATAAAAGAATGATCAAACCTGGAAACTAACTCTGACAACGATTAAAGGCAAGTGTACCTATCGAACAGTAGTATAGCTTAGGCAAGACCGGATCTCGAACCCAAAGGAACTAGAAGTACTAATACTAACTTTCTTTTTATTATTTAGCCTTAAAAATAGAGTGAAGTTGTTGTTAACTGTATTGATGAAGACTAAACTAAGGACACAAAGACAAAAAGGACGAATAGGAAAATAACTTTGAAGGAAAACTCAGTTGATTACGACGATACCCTTAGGAAGAATCCACCTAGACTTCACTTATTAATTAACCCTAAATTATATGATTTTTTTTACTTAGCTTGATCCGTAAGACTCCCTAACCTATATTAAACCCTATCTCGAGTCGAATAACGTCTAACCCTAGGTTAATTAGTGGAACTCTCGTTCGCTTATAATAACCCCCTAAGATAGCAGTAAATCGGTCAATAGACTCCCATATTAGGTTTCACCCTAATCCGACAAAATCTCGTAAACCTATCTCTAGGCATTCGATCAACTCCGCTTAATTATGTTAGATCTACTATTAGGCAGGGTCTATTCCTCCTCCACCTAAGCACATTAGATTTGGATTAAGTAACATAATTAAGAACAAACTAAGTAATTATCATATAACTTAAAAATCAAATAAAAAGATTCATCTAGATTTCATCCCCTTCAGGTATCTGAGGGGTTTAGTTCATAATGAATAAATAAAACATCGCAAGAGAAAGATAAAACAAAACATAAGAAATTCCTAAAACTCCCTAAAGGAATTGAAGGAAAATTCCGCCGTCTTGAGTATAATTCCGGCTTCTTGGGATGGATCAACTGGCTATCTTCGCGTTTATTCCCTAACTTTGACCTTCTCGGCCTCCTTGGCCTAGCTTTGACGCCCTTCAAAGGTGGTACTTAGGGGGTATATATAGGCTCTTGGAATGCGATTCTTTCTCCCCAAGTATCCTTTTCTGACTGAAATTGCTCATTCTGACGACAGAGGCACGGCCATGTAGCACACCCGTGTGGATCGACTCCAGGCCGTGTGAATCGGGGAAGAGACCGTGTACTAGATGCTAAGCGTGGCACGACCGTCCACACTAAGCTAGGCCGTGTCGAATTCATGATATGGCCCATTTACTCCATTTTGGGCCCGTTTTATGTTCTTTTCATCCTCGGGTGCTTCCCTGGGTATAAGACATGAAAAGAAAGGATTAAGAGCACCTTTTTACATAAATCAAGGGATAAATCATCCAAAAGCATATTAAATGTGGGCTTAAAATATGTTACTTTTACGGTTTATCAAGGAAAAAGTAACAGAGTAAGTTCGTATGAACTTAGTGAGTTCCAAAAAGATCTTAAGTAAGAATATAACTGCATAATTGAACCTTTAAAAAGAAATTCACACATTCTCACTGAGTACGCCTAATGGCGTATACAGAACTCAAATAGACTTAATACGCCAATGGCGTATCACATATGTGAATACTATACGCCCCACTCAACATAACTCAATTAATCTATTTTCATGCCAGCCATGTACCCAGATTTCAGAGCCAGATAGATAACATACAGTCTCATTCATATACATTCTTCACCATAACTTCTCATATCATTTACACCCAGTATAACATGTACTATCGTGTTCTATCAATTTGGTTTGCAATATACTTGCCCCATCGGAGGCTATACAAACATATCTCCTCATCTCCAACTCCACATATCAGCTCACTTCATATCATTCATTCATATCAGAAGCAATTGGTAGTGGCTTAAACATGAAAAATGGCTCATACTTCATATCACAGACATACTAAACTCAAACTAACAACTCTGAACAACCGTTATTCACACACATACACTTTTCATCCTTTACAAAAAAAAATACTTACCTTATACAAATATAAAATAAAGAAGGCCATTACACATGGAAGTAAAAAGGAGCTCACCTGAAATTATAGTAAGGTCTATAAAGCAGGTCCTTTGCCTTTATCACTCGGACCTTCAGTAGCTTCTTAAGTTAAAAATAAGGATAATTAAACATATCATATCATTGATCTATCAAATCTAAACATGCATGCAAGAATCATCAACACTTAATCCAAAATCAAGAAGTTTCCTTCCTTACACACCATTCTAACATTTATGCATGCAAAACTAAAAACACGTAAATAACTTTGAAGATAACCTATGTAATAGCCCAATTTCGGTGAAATCGAAACAGTGGTTTTGGAACCACAAATTTGAGCCAAAAAAAATTATTTTAATTTTATTATATGGTCCGCATTATGTTAGAGATGTAATGTGAAAATTTTGATAAGAAATTTTACCGGTTATGTGATTAATTATGGGAAGGGCTAAATCGCATAAAATGTAAAAGTTGCATTCTAATAGATAGAAGGATTAAATAGCTATGGAATTCAAAATTTCATGTCTTATATGGTAATTTGAAACACCCCAAACCCGGCCCACGAGCTTTGACCAGATTTGGTATGTCCCTCAAGTAAACCGGTTCAAATCCTTTTGTTACTTTTGCGAAAAAAACATGCGATTTTTAATAATTTTGTTTTGGGTTGGCTTTTGTTGAAACGGATTCGATTTTATTTTGAAAACCCCTTTGTAATATTAAGTGATAAAACATTTAAGGTTTAGTTTAAAGAAATTTTACTTAAACTTTAATAAATAAGGTTCATAAACATAATAAATAAATAAATAAAATGTAAAATGATTCAACTATGGCCTTATGGCCTTATTACATCAAATAATTTCCAAATAATTCAAGTACTTAAAAACTCATAGTCCATAAAAATAAAGACTTCATGTTGAGCATGGCCACCACAAGTTCTGCCGTCCCGGTCCATCACTGTTCATCACCTAAAACATGGTCCCACAACGGGGTGAGTCAAACAGACTCAATGTGTACACGACACTAAGTCATAATAGAATCAGGCATACAAGAGTTACACATTCAAAGTAATGAATACAAGTTATGATGCATTCCCAAACCCAAACCTAATTATCCATCCGCTACATACCCCCGTACCTGCCAATCACACCGTGGGGACTACTAAGTCGACCCTCCTTCCGCTACACACTAAATTGCGGTCTTAAGTCACCGCATTCGTGGTCTTAGGTCACCACGTTCAGATTACTGTGGTCTTAGGTCACTACTTTCAGATTACTGTGGTCTTAGGTCACCACTTTTCAGATATCATGGTCTTAGGTCACCGTGTTCGTGGTCTTAAGTCACCACATTCACTTCCCCTTTCAAAATAAAACCCATATGCCCATAACATATTATGCAATTACAAGCCAAAGTTCACATTCTTATCATATTCTCATGTTACAAATAACATTTTTCATATTCCTAGTAGAAGTAGGAAATGTACCTGAGTACTTAGAACCATAACATAATACCTTAGCCACTTTCATATTCTTAATGTCACATATTTTAATTAAACATGCCATAAAACGTATTATGAAGTAGTGTGGGGTACACACCTGATTCGCTTAGAAATTCCTTGAGATCCCGAAAAGCTTGATCTAATGCTTAGATCCTTAATCCCTACATTTGATTTATCACTTATTACCTTAATAAAAAGCCATTCGGCCAAAATTCCAAATCCTAGTAGGATTAGTATTCTTACCTTGTTTGCAGATTTGATTAATAGTCAAATCCCGAAATCTGTAGTATTCCTTCCTTAAAATCGGCTAGCCACCAAATCATTTAACTATGTCAGTTTCTAGCTTTTGAATAAATAGGAAATAGTGCTAAATACCAAAAAATATAAGCCTTGGCCGAATACTTACCTTGTGGATTCTAAAATCCCGAATTGGATCCTTGCTTCCTTAATAATCTTTGTCGAAATATCTATACACATATGTTAGATTTTAGTCTAACTTGAAATCATACTTATGGCCTATGGCGAATATCACTTTATTGTCTTATCTTGATCCCTTAAATCCGAAAAATCCTTCTTACTGATCGACTTGAGACAGATCCAGAAAAGAGTTCTTCATATTTCGCCAAAATACAATATGAGAGATTAGTCTCCAAATTTAAATGAGCTTAAAAAGAAAAAGAATGGAAACCGAGTCTAGATCTTACCCTTACTTGGAGAAATCGACAACACCTATGCTTGAAGCCTCTCCAAAATTCAGCTTTTGAATGGATTGGAAGGAAAGAAATAGGAAGAAAAGAAAGATGAAGAGAGTGGCTTGCTTGTAACGACCCAAAATCCGTGGGCACCGGAAAAAGTGTATTATTGGGCCTCCTTTTTAGTAAATCAAGTTAGCAAATAATTATTAGGAGTAATTATGAGTCTAATAGTGTGATTAATTAGATTTTCATTTAGTGAATTTAGCTTAATTTAAAGTAATTAGGAAAAAGGATCAAATTGAATAAAGAGTAAAAGTCTAAATATAGATTAAAAGAAAGTAAAAAGGGCTAAAATGGCAATTAAGCCATTTGGAATAAGTTGGGCAGCAGATGATGATAAGAATCTAAGATTTTTATTGTTTTATTATATTAAATTATAATGGATATGATTAGTATATAATTTTATATTAGATATATATATTATATTATTATAATATAATAAGTAGATAAGATTAAAAGAAGTAAAAGCAAAAGCTAAAAAAAAAAAAGAAAAGAAAGAAGAAGTAGTAATAGAAAGGCTCTCGACACAGAGAAGAGAAAGAAGAAAAGAAAATAACAAGGGGAAAATAGGGATTTTAAAGCTTGAAGTTTAAATAGGTAAGTCAATCAAGTCCTATTTTCTTAATTTTTGATGTTTTAGAAGCTTTAAAGCAAGATTTTGATGAAACTAAGTAGATATTCTAAGAGTTTTTAGGTTTTTAAGTATAGTTGAGGTTGAAGAAAAAGATGAATTAGGGATTAAATTAAATGAAATCTACGTAGAATTAGTAAAAGGATTAAATTGTAAAGTAAACTATAAGTTTTCTACTATAGGGATTAATTTGGAAGAAATTATAAATTAGGGTTTTATTATGAATTAGATAGTCAAGTTGATTATGGAAGGAATTTAAGTAGAATCAAAGCATGAAATAAGTTAAGAAAATAAGTAAACTTAATTAGGATTAAATTGTAAATTGAGTTATAAGAAAACAATTTTAGGACAGCAGCAGAAGAGTAAATTTGAAAAATCACCAAAAATAGTAGAAATGGAAATAGAAGTTGAATGAGATATGAAATTATACCTTAATGAGTCTATTTTCATATGAGAGAAACAAAGAAAGCAAAAGAATTCTGTATTTTGAGATATTTATATTTTTGTGAGACTGGTTCAGAGTGATTTCGAGATCCCCTGTTCTGACTTATAAAAATCATTAAACATTTTACAAAAATAATTGTGGGACATAACTTATATGGTTAGATTCCTTAATGAGTCTAGTTTTATAAGAAACAAACTAGAACATCATTTGAATTCTGTACAATGAGATAATTAAATTTTAGCAAAGAGTGGACGGAACTGTCAGACAACAGAATAGGGGTGATTTCAAAGAATAAACTGTACTTATTGGCTAACTAAAAAATTCTGAAAATTTTATGGGGAGTAGATATATGAGTCTAGTTTCATATAAAATTTACGGATATTAATTCGGAATTCTGTAACTCGAGATATAGATAATTTAGTGACAATGACTCAGGTAGACAGCTTTGAAAGAACTTATAAGTAAATAATAGATTTGTGTATAAAGAATGTAGAATGAAGAGGAAGAGTAGAAATTGAATAAAATTCATTATTTATTGTAATTTAATGCTGTAATTAATAATGTAATAAATTATTATTTTCGTAGCTAACAAGGAAAACGAGGCATCGGCATCCAAGGGAAAAGAAAAGATCGTGGAGGAGTAAACTTGTATTTCGGTTTGTATTACTATAATTCAAACTACTATTTAGTTAATGTTATTTTTAAATTTATATGCATGGTAAGTAATTTATAAGGTAAGTATTATTATTGATATGAATGAGAATGAGATGAAGTGTGAATATGTTTTAGTATTTAAATTGTTTAGTAATTAGAAAGTGGAAAATGTATTAAAATGAAAGGTGTGTTTTGAATTGAATTAAAAATTTAATTGAGAAATGATTTGAATACCCTATTAACTTGTCGGACTAGATTTAATACAAATGGCATGCCATTGGATTTGTGATGTGATGAGGAGATTTGTAGCTCGGCCGAGAAGATGATTCTGTTATTATATGCTTGGTTTATCCAGAAGAGGCATTTAATGCCTTATTGGTGTGTTTGGGAGGACATGATATATTGGTGTGTTTTGGAGGTTATATTATCTTTGGTGTGTTATGGAGGATTTATATTATTAGGGTGTGATTGGGTTGGATATTTTGGTGTGCTTGGGTGGAATCCACGTATCACATGAGTCAGAGCATTGTTAATAGGGTAAGTAATTGAAATGGAACTTTGAAAATGAGATGGATTGATTTGGCTCTATTGAAAGGTATGTGAAAGAATATACGTGTTAAATTATGAATTGAATTAGTATGTGTTAAATGAAATGTGAATTTAAGATTTATGAAGTGATATATATAATTATGTATAATTAGTTTTAATAATTTATAAAGTTTATGGTGATGTTTGTAATTTATTAATGTTAAATAATTTTGATTTATAGTAATACCACTGAGTATGAAATACTCAGCGTACGGTTGTTTCCGTGCGCAGGTCATTAGAGTTTCGGATCCGGTCCAGCATCCAAAACAAACCCGACTCCAACAAGAAGATTTTGGTGATGAATTTCTTCCTTTTTGTTAAGTGGCATGTACTAGATAGTTATATGAATTATAAACATACATAAAGTTAAATGATTTTGGTTGTATATAAATGATTATAATGTTTTGGATGAGGAAAACGATATGAAGTTATAAAATGATAAATTTGGTATTGGTTGATTTGGTTTGAATTTGCAGGGGGAGTTAGGTAAAAATAAGTAGAAATGCTGCCGAAATAAAATAAGTAGAAATGCTGCCGAATTTTTTATAGGATTTAAGTCACATTCTACTTTTATAAATGTTTTGGGATTTGAAAGTCTATTATAGGGACTTATTTAATAATTATACTATAAATGTTATTTTATTTGTGAATTATTTGTAATTAGTCTGATATGTCTGGTAATGCCTCGTAACCCTATTCTGGCGACGGTTTGGGGTTAAGGGGTGTTACATTGCTTTACTAGGGTTTTTTGGTCTTGGCAAAATAGCAGAGAAAAGAGAGAATTTGCTAGGGAAAAATTTCGGCAGAGAGAGGAGAATGGCTTAGGGAATTTCAGCAAAGGAGAGAATGAATAAAAATTAGCCTTATTTTCCTCCCTTAGCCGAATTTACTAGGCTAGAGTCCCCTACTTGGCCACCACTCTTCTTTATTTGATAGCTTTATCTCTTTAATTTAAAATAATAAGAGAATAATCCTTTATTATCCCTTGAAAATAATCCAATTAAAAATCCTTTATTTATCACCTTATTAATCAAATATTAAAGAGAATAAAACTCCTCCTTTCTAGAAGGCTTTGTGCCGTCCACCATTACTTACGGAAGCAAAATAAAACTTCTTTTATTTGCTTCCCAAGTGACTCGAACTCAGGCCCAACACCTTGCATGTGGCGCCATTTCCAGAGGCCTTAAGTGGCGCCTCCAAGCCACTTTTCCAAGCCCATTTGTGTGTCAAATTTCACATACTTTTTCTTTTAAGGCCACCTTGCCTCAGTTTCCTCTTTTAAACTTTAAAACTCGACATTTCTAAGTCATTTCTAAATTTCCTAAAATTTTCGTTCGGCTCTTTAAACTTGACATTTCCTTACATTTCCAAGTTTCTAGAAATGTTCACTTTCCTCTTTTGAATCATTTCCTTACATTTCCAAGTTTCCAGAAATGTTCACTTTCCTTTTTTGAATCATTTCTAGATCATGTCCATACATTTTTAGGTTTCCAAAAATGTTCATTTCCAAATCATTTCCATTCATTTCCGGGTTTCCAAAAATGTTCAAAATTTATTCTTAGTACATAAAACATGTCACTTCGTACAGCTAAACCGAAAATGCATAGGCCCTTTTCAGGATGTTACAGTTCTACCCCCGTAAAATAATTTTGTCCTCGAAATTTTCTAACTAAAATAATTGAGTGTATTGCTATCACATCGTCTCTTCTGGTTCCCACGAAGCTTCCTCCGATCCATGATTGCGCCATAACACCTTGACTAGAGGAATTGACTTCCTCCGTAGCACTTTCACATCACGTTCCAATATCCGAATCGGCTCTTCCTCGTAGGATAAGTCTGGCCTTAGCTCTACTTCTTCGACTGGTACCACATGAGATAGATCCGATCGGTAACGACGTAGCATGGATACATGGAATACGTCGTGCATCTGCTGTAAATCTGGTGGCAATTCTAACTGGTATGCCACTGGTCCAACTTGCTTCAGTACTCGATAGGGCCCTATAAACCTTGGGCTTAACTTCCCTTTGCGACCGAACCTCATAACCTTCTTCCAAGGCGAGACTTTCAGAAATACTTGGTCTCCCACTTCAAACTCTATTTCTTTCCGCTTAAGGTCTGCGTACGACTTCTGCCTATCAGAGGCTTCCTTTAACTGTGCTCGAATCATCTCAACCTTCTCTTCAGTTTTTGCCACTAACTCCGGTCCCAAAACTTGACGTTCTCCTAACTCGGTCCAACAAGTAGGAGTTCGACACTTCCGACCATACAATGCTTCATATGGTGCCATCCGAATGCTAGCCGATAAGTTGTTGTTGTGGCGAAACTCGGCTAAAGGCAAATAATCTTCCCAACTTCCTCGGAAATCCATCACACAGCCTCTTAACATATCCTCCAACACTTGTATAACCCGTTCAGACTGCCGGTCTGATTGTTGATGAAAAGCCGTAGTGAAGTCCACCTTAGTGCCTAAAGCTTGATGAAGTGCCTTCCAAAATCGAGACGTAAACCTTGGGTCTCTATCGGAGATGATCGATACTGGTACTCCATGTAATCTCACAATTTTCGCCACATATAATTTGGCTAGCTTCTGAAGAGAATAGTCAACTCTTACCGGGATGAAGTGCGCGGACTTGATCAAACGGTCCACTATCACCCATACCGAGTCCTTCTTAGTAGGCGTAAGGGGAAGCCCACTAACGAAGTCTATGGTAATTCTCTCCCACTTCCATTGGGGAATCTCGATTGGTTGAAGCAATCCCGATGGAACTTGGTGTTCAGCCTTAACTTGCTGACACGTCAGACATTTTCCCACAAATTCAGTAACCTCTCGTTTAAGATCAGACCACAAAAATTGTTCCCTTAGATCTCTGTACAGCTTAATGCCTCCGGGATGCATAGCAGAAGGGCTACTATGCGCCTCCCGAAGAATCCTTTGTCTTAACTCCTTGTCCTTCGGCATACAGACTTTTCCTTTGTAACACAATACTCCTTCATCATTAACGCCATAATCCTTTAATTCCCCGTTCTGCACTTGCTGTAACTTAGCACTTAGATCCTTATCAACCAACTGTCCCTCTTTCACCTCCTTCAGCCATGTGGGCTTGACTTGCAACTCTGCCAACAGGCTTCCGTCATCATACAGACTCAAGTGTGCGAACATAGCCCTTAAATTCGACACAACCTTCTGACTTAGGGCATCAGCCACTAATTTGCCTTGCCCGGGGGGTACTCTATCGAGCAATCGTAATCCTTCAATAACTCTACCCACCTTCACGCCTCTCAAGTTCAACTCCTTACGAGTCAACGGATACTTAAGACTCTTGTGGTGGTCTGTAAATCAACGACCTTTCTCCATAGAGATAGTGCCTCCAAACCTTAAGGGCGAAAACCACTGCTGCGCCAATTCTAAGTCATGGGTTGGGTAGTTAACCTCATGAGGCCTTAGTTGCTTAGAGACGCATAGCGACTACTTTTCTATCTTGCATTAGCACACATCCTAATCCCCGTATGCGGCGTCACAAAGACACTACAAAATCCTTTGACCTCCGTCAACACCTTCTTAAGCTTTTCAAAGCTCTCCTGTTGCTTATCAGTCCATTCAAAGGGTACTTCCTTCTTTAGTAGCTTTGTCAAAGGCGCGGCTATTGACGAGAACCCTTCCACGAACCTTCTGTAATAGCCTACCAAACCTAAGAAACTTCGGATCTCAGCCACGGACCTAGGTGGTTTCCAATCCAACACTGCTTCGATCTTTCTAGGGTCCACTCTTATTCCCTCTGCGGATACCACATGTCCTAGGAATGCCACCTCCTTAAGCCAAAATTCACACTTGCTGAATTTGGCATAGAGCTTCTTCTCCCTTAACACTTGCAGCACAACTCGGAGATGTTCATCATGCTCCTCTTCAGACTTAAAATACACCAAAATATCGTCGATGAACACAACAACGAACCTATCCAAGTAGGGTTGAAAAACCCGGTTCATCATATCCATGAACGCGGCTGGAGCGTTTGTCAATCCAAACGGCATCACCATAAACTCAAAATGGCCGTATCTTGTCCTAAAAGCAGTCTTATGGATATCTGCCTCCTTCACCTTCAACTGGTGATATCCAGACCTTAAGTCTATCTTTGAGAATACTGCGGCCCCCTTCAGCTGATCGAACAAGTCATCGATCCTTGGCAAAGGATACTTGTTCTTGATGGTCAGCTTGTTCAACTGACGGTAATCTATGCACATCCGCATAGTTTCGTTCTTCTTCTTTACAAACAGGACCGGTGCTCCCCATGGAGACACACTGGGTCGAATGAACCCACGATCCAACAACTCTTGGATTTGGGCCTTGAGCTCAACTAACTCCTTTGGCGCCATTCGGTATGGAGTGATTGACACAGGAGCTGTTCCCGGTAGCAAATCTATTCCAAATTCCACCTCTCTATCTGGGGGTATTCCTGGTAATTCCTCCGGAAATACGTCTTCAAAGTCCTTTACCGTTCTAACTCCACTAACACCCTCTTCCTTTCCACCTAACGCACTTACGAAGGCTAAGAACGTCTTGCACCCATTCCTAACCATTTTCTCAGCCTTCAGCGCTAAAACTATGTTAGACAGGTAGTTTCTTCTTTCTCTGATCATTACTACTACTTCATCCTCTGGGGTCCTTAATTCCATACGTTTAGCAGCACAATCCAACACGGCTCGGTGCTCTACTAGCCAGTCCATTCCAAGTATAAGTTCAAACTCCCCAAAAGGTAGTTCCATTAAGTCAGCCTGCAAGTTCACTCCCTGAATCTCTAGGGGTACATTCCGAAAGATCTTATCCACCACTACAGTTTGGCCTAATGGGCTTACTACAGTCATCTGCCTATCAGAAAGTTCAGAGTCTAGGCCTAGTGTTTCCACTACACTACATGCAACATAAGAATGGGTCGAGCCCACATCAATTAGAGCAAAATAGGGCTTGTCAAAAATAAAGAACGTACCGGTTATAACATCCGGCGCGTCTCCATCTTCCCTCCAGCGAATCGCATAAACCAAACCCGGTTGCCTTGCCTCAGCATTAGCGGCACCTCAGCCCTATGTTCCACGGCCTCTGCCAGCACCATTACCTCGGTTACTCGAACCACGACCTCGTTGAGGTTGCGGTCCTCCTCTACCAGGCGACTAACAACACTGCGAAGCTCTTTGGTGGCTTTCCTTTGAGTTTTTGGGACAATCCTTGGTCACATGGTCCTTGGACCCACACCTAAAACATCCTCCTATTTTCCTCCAGCACTCTCCCAAGTACTTCTTTCCATACACATCAAAAGGTCGATACCGCCCTTCTGATCCAGCTTGCTGACCTCGTGGCCCATCAACTCTAGGCCTCTTATGAACCTTTCCAGATGACCCAAAACCTCTTTTGGGCCTATTCCTATCCATAGCTGCTTTGTAGAATCCTTGATTCCCTCGGCCACCTTGGCCTTTTCTACCAAAGCAGAAAACTCCCGCTCCTGATGCGATGCTATCAATAGTCTCAGATCATCCCTTAGCCCGTCCTCAAAACGGACACAGCGCTCATGCTCAGTTGCCACTATACCTCGAGCATACTGGCTCAACCTCAGGAATTCAGCCTCATATTCTGCAACAGACTTGTTCCCTTGTACCAGCCCCAGAAAGGCCTTCCTTTGCTCATCAGTATACCTTGTTCCCACATACTTCTTCTGATAAGCTTCCTTAACGTATTCCCAGGTCAGATCCTCAGCCATGGCACCATCCCGAACAGTTAACCACCACTGATACGCTTCATCGTATAACAGTGCCATCATTCCTTTTAACTTTTCCTCAGGGGTCAAGTCAAGCTCATCCATGATGCGCTTAGTTGCTTCCAACTAGTACTCAGCTGTACTGGGTGCCACACCCGATACTCCACGAAACATTTCGGCTCCATTAGCTCGGAGCCGTTCAGCCTGAACTTTAGATTTCCGAATTTCCTCCCGCACTCACCACCAACTCCAAAACTCGCGACACCGCTGCGACAAGATCCTCCGTCGTCGAGCTTGCTGCTCAACACACCAACGGTGGGGTGGTGGTGGCGGTGGCATCTCGTTGTCAGATCCTTGACCCGATCTAACAGGTTCTGACACAGTCATCCTTCCTCTACCCCTTCCACGATGACCACGTCCTCTAGAGCTCATTTCTAACGTCAAAATCTGATTAAGAGGTTTTATGAATTAGTCATTGTTCCACTTGTTTACCGCGAAGAAATTTTTTATGTGAGTTTTAGGAGTGGTTCTTTCGTATTCATACACATGCACACGATCTTTCCATTCATTCATTCATCCATCAAACAAGTATAAACTTTCGTTCATTCAGAGAAACGTTGTAGTTTTCATTGTTGTTGCTTTTCCACTACCTAGGGGTATTTTCGTAATTTTGTCCTACAGGGGTATTTTCGTAATTTTTCAAAAGAAAAAGTTTCTTGGTGATTTGCCGACAAGTATTTTGGGAATTTTAAGTTCCCGGGGTATTTTGGAAAAATTTTAAAATCCGGGGGTATTTCGGTAATTTTAGACCTCGGGGTATTTCGATAATTTTTCACAAATCGGGGTAAATTTGTAAAATTTACTAAATCAGGGATATTTCAAAAGTTGCAAAACTTTGAGGGTTCTTTTTGAAAATTGTACTTTCCAAAACAGTGATGTTGCAAAAATTTTGGAAATCAAGGTCATTTTGGTAATTTTGTAAGTTAGGGGCAATTTTATAATTTTTTCCAAAATCAAGGTATTTTTGATATTTTGCAAAGTAGGGTTTTTGACTGTTTATGAAATTTTGGTAAAACTGTTGGGTAATTGAACATTTTACAAACCAAGGGCATTTTTGTAATTTCATAAAGCGGAAATTTTTCGAAAAATTTTGTAAAGATGGTTTTCACAAATTTAAAAGAAAGTTTTAAGAGTTTTAAAACTAGGGTTTTGTTGTTTTTATTAAAAACACGGCTAGTTCCCTTTCGGGTTTTAGTCATTGTGTTTAGCCTATGACCGAGCCCTCTTGGTCAGAGTGAACCAAAGCTATGCACCAGGCAGGATTCGAGTGGAGAGGAGGTGAGTCACGCGGACTGCTTAAATACCAAGCTCCCACCGAAACCATTCCTAGACATGCGCACAGAGGTTGCCACACCTACTGAGCCCTCTGGGTTAGGGTGAACCGAAGCTACGCACCAGGTAGGATTCCTGCGAAGAGGAGGTGAATCGCTAGGACTGCTTAAATACCAAGCTCTTCCGGATCCAATCCTAGACATGTGCACAGGGGTTACCACACCCTAACTCAGTGACTTAGCCATGGGTTTGTTTAACGTTCCTTAAGTCTTATGTGTTTGTGTTTGAGTAGACTAGTCCTAGGGTTCAAGTTCCTATCATGCTATTCTACGTTCCATGCCTTTTTTTATCCTTCCATAATTCTTAAATCATATAATCACATAATCACACAAATGGTTAGGGTACTTACAGTGGATCATGGTCGAAGACTTAGGTGCCATGCCGTAAAACTGCAGAAATACTTTCCATAAAACTCATTTAGGCTCAATTTGAAAACATTTTGGGCCTTAGCCCATGTGTAGCCGAGAGTTTAAAGCGGGCTCGATACCAAATCTGAAACACCCCCCAAACCGGCCCATGAGCTTTGACGGTTGGTATGTCCTCAAGTAAACCGGTTCAAATCCTTTTGTTACTTTGCGAAAAACTTGTGCGATTTTTAATAATTTTGTTTTGGGTTGGCTTGTGTTGAAACGGATTCGATTTTATTTTGAAAACCCCTTTGTAATATTAAGTGATAAAACATTTAAAGTTTAGTTTAAAGAAATTTTACTTAAACTTTAATAAATAAGGTTCATAAACATAATAAATAAATAAAAATAAATGTAAAATGATTCAACTATGGCCTTATGGCCTTATTACATCAAATAATTTCCAAATAATTCAAGTACTTAAAAACTCATAGTCCATAAAAATAAAGACTTCATGTTGAGCATGGCCACCACAAGTTCTGCCGTCCCGGTCCATCACTGTTCATCACCTGAAACATGGTCCCACAACGGGGTGAGTCAAACAGACTCAATGTGTACACGACACTAAGTCATAATAGAATCAGGCATACAAGAGTTACACATTCAAAATAATGAATACAAGTTATGATGCATTCCCAAACCCAAACCTAATTGTCCATCCGCTACACACCCCCCTAACCGCCAATCACACCGTGGGGACTACTAAGTCGACCCTCCTTCCGCTACACACCAAATTGCGGTCTTAAGTCACCCGCATTCGTGGTCTTAGGTCACCATGTTGTTCGATTATCATCGTGGTCTTAGGTCACCACTTTCGTTCATCGTGGTCTTAGGTCACCACTTTTCAGATATCACGGTCTTAGGTCACCGTGTTCGTGGCCTTAAGTCACCACATTCACTTCCCCTTTCAAAATAAAACCCATATGCCCATAACATATTATGCAATTACAAGCCAAAGTTCACATTCTTATCATATTCTCATGTTACAAATAACATTTTTCATATTCCTAGTAGAAGTAGGAAACGTACCTGAGTACTTAGTACCATAACATGATACCTTAGCCACTTTCATAATCTTAATGTCACATATTTTAATTAAACATGCCATAAAACGTATTATGAAGTAGTGTGGGGTACACACCTGATTCGCTTAGAAATTCCTTGAGATCCTGAAAAGCTTGATCTAATGCTTAGATCCTTAATCCCTACATTTGATTTATCACCTATTACCTTAATAAAAAGCCATTCGGCCAAAATTCCAAATCCTAGTAGGATTAGTATTCTTACCTTGTTTGCAGATTTGATTAATAGTCAAATCCCGAAATCTATAGTGTTCCTTACTTAAAATCGGCTAGCCACCAAATCATTTAACTATGTTAGTTTCTGGCTTTTGAATAAATAGGACATAGTGCTAAATACCAAAAAATATAAGCCTTGGCCGAATACTTACCTTGTGGATTCTAAAATTCCGAATTGGATCCTTGCTTCCTTAATGCTGTCGAAATATCTATACACATATGTTAGATTTTAGTCTAACTTGAAATCATAGTTATGGCCTATGGCCGAATATCACTTTATTGTCTTACCTTGATGCCTTAAATCCCGAAAAATCCTTCTTACTGATCGACTTGAGACAGATCCCGAAAGAGTTCTTCATATTTGGCCAAAATACAATATGGGAGATTAGTCTCCAAATTTGATGAGCTTAAAAAGAAAAAGAATGGAAACCGAGTCTAGATCTTACCCTTACTTGGAGAAATTGGCAACACCTATGCTTGAAGCCTCTCCAAAATTCGGCTTTTGAATGGATTGGAATGAAAGAAATAGGAAGAAAAGAAAGATGAAGAAAGTGGCTTACTTTACTAGAGTTTTTGGTCTTGGCAAAATAGCAGAGAAAAGAGAGAATTTGCTAGGGAAAAATTGCGGCAGAGAGAGGAGAATGGCTTAGGGAATTTCGGCAAATGAGAGAATGAATGAAAATTAGCCTTATTTTCCTCCCTTAGCCAAATTTACTAGGCTAGAGTCCCCTACTTGGCCACCACTCTTCTTTATTTGATAGCTTTATCTCTTTAATTTAAAATAATAAGAGAATAATCCTTTATTATCCCTTGAAAATAATCCAATTAAAAATCCTTTATTTATCACCTTATTAATCAAATATTAAAGAGAATAAAACTCCTCCTTTCTAGAAGGCTTGTGCCGTCCACCTCAGAGCTTCTGGAAGCAAAATAAAACTTCTTTTATTTGCTTCCCAAGTGACTCGAACTCAGGCTCAACACCTTGCATGTGGCGCCATTTCCAGAGGCCTTAAGTGGCGCCTCCAAGCCACTTTTCCAAGCCCATTTGTGTGTCAAATTTCACATACTTTTTCTTTTAAGGCCACCTTGCCTCAGTTTCCTCTTTTAAACTTTAAAACTCGACATTTCTAAGTCATTTCTAAGTTTCCTAAAATTTTCGTTCAGCTCTTTAAACTTGACATTTCCTTACATTTCCAAGTTTCCAGAAATGTTCACTTTCCTCTTTTGAATCATTTCCTTACATTTCCAAGTTTCCAGAAATGTTTACTTTCCTCTTTTGAATCATTTCTAGATCATGTCCATACATTTTCGAGTTTCCAAAATGTTCATTTCCAAATCATTTCCATTCATTTAGGGTTTCCAAAAATGTTCAAAATTTATTCTTAGTACATAAAACATGTCACTTCGTACAACTAAACCGAAAATGCATAGGCCCTTTTCAGAATGTTACATAATTGCACCATTAAAGAAAAGTACGTAGATATTTTTGGTGACTCATCCATGGAAAAATTAGAAAAAGGCTAAGGACTAAATTGGAAATTGAAATAATTTGATTAATTAAAATATGATAAAAGAATTATCAAATTATTTTCTCATCTTCTTCCCCAAAATATTCCATGGAAACCCTGGGAAAGAGAAAGCAAGCTTTCTTGGCCAAATTGGGTAAGTTTTCTTGTCTCGTTTTTAGTAATTTTGATATTTTTAAAACCGGGATAGATTAATCTATCTATTTGGGGGATTAATTTGAAAAGTTATCAAGGTATGGAAATTTGGTCATGGATGAATATGCTAAAAACTTGAAATTTATGGTAGGAAATGAAAGGTTGTTGATAGGTAAACAACTTTTACTAAGTGATTTTTGATGAAAACATGATTTAGGGACTAAAATGTAAAATTCTAAAATTTGATGAAAAATTTTGAATTTTATAATACATGTGCTGTAATTTTTGTGATGGAATTTTGGTTAGGCTTGTAATAGGGAGTAAATTGCACAAATTTCATTTTCCGTGCCTAAGGATGAAATTGGAATTTATGGAAAAGTTAGGGGCAAAATGGTAATTTTACCTAGGATGTAAATTGAGTCCGGATAGACCAAATTTGGATTAGTATACTTTATGTACACGAACATTTGTCGAGGTAAGTTTATGTAACTAAATTGTGTATATTTATATGCTTGAATTAAATGTTGTGTTTATGAATTGTATAAGTGCCATAATTATGTAAAATGATCACATATTCGTTAAAGTTTGATAAATGAAAGTGCCTGATCAATAATAATGCCCGATAAATGATAAACAATAAAAACGTTACTTATATGCTTGAAATGAATGTGGAATATGTTTATTTGAATTATATGAATGTTATAGATGTATGAAATGTGATGACCCAAAATTTACGAGCATCAGAAAAGTGTGTTGTCGGGCCTCCATTTTCGTAAAACGGATTCTTAAATATTTATTAAAAATATTTACAAAGTTTGTTGTGTAGTAGATTAAGTTTTGGTTAGGAGAATTAGCTTAAATTAGGAGTAATTAGGAAAATGGACTAAATTGCAATAAGAGTGAAAGTTTAATTATAGATTAAAGAAAAAATAAAGGGACTAAAGAGAAAATTAAATCATTTTCTATAGTTGAGGCGGTTTAATGTGGAAAATATTAAAGATTTTTATAATTAAAATATATATTTACTTAATAAATAATATTATTATATTATATTATAACTAAACTAAATAAAACAAAACAAAAGAGTGAAAATAAACAGCATAGCAAGGGACGAAACAGAGAAGGGAGAAAGAAAGAAAAGAAAAAGGGAAAAATAAGGTTTTAAATGTTCCAAGCTAATTTGGTAAGTCAATTTAGCCCATTTTCTTATGATTTTTGAGTTTTTGGAATCCTAGAACAAAATACTACTTGATTTATGTTGAAATTTTAGAAGTTATTGTATTTTTAGACATAGTTCATGTTGAACAAATTGATAAATTAGGGGTTAAATTGATAGAATTTCAAGTTAGAATTGGCTAAAGGATTAAATTTTAAAATAAGTTATAAGTTTTGTGTAATAGGGACTAAATTGAGAGAATTTCAAAATTAGGATTTTCTGGAGAAAATTAGAGAATTAAGTTTAGTTATAAGTAGAAATTGAGTGAAAATAAATAGTGAATGGAGATAAAAATGGAGAAAATTTTAGTTAGAGATTAAATTGGAATTTAGGCAAAAGTTAAATAGAAAATCAAAGTATTTGATGTAAATTGGTGTTGTTTTGATAATTTAAAATTGTTTTAATTTTCGTAGCTAACGTCGTGCCGAAAACATCGGCTAAGAAGAGGAAAGAGAAAGTTAACGAGGAATAACATGAGGATATACGGTTTGTATTACTATAATTCAAATCTATTTATTATTAATTGTTATATTTTAATTAAAATGCATGGTAAGTAAAATGAGGTGAGTATTGATATTGAATTGAATAAAATTGAATTGAATTATGAATATATGTGAGTATTTGAAATGTATATTGATTGGAAAGTGGAAAATGATTTGAATTGAAAGTATGAGAAATTGTGATTGATGTGAAATTGATATAAATATTGAGTGAAATTGAAATGTGTTTTGAATTCCCTATTAACTAGTCGGGCTGAGTCGGATATAGTTGGCATGCCATAGGATTGGAAGTGTTCAGAAATACTTTGACCTCGAGTCGATGAGACACTGGGTGTCATACTGTTGCTTCGGATAGATTCGATGAGGTATGATGGAGCTCGAAACTAACTATTATTTCGACAAAGGCAAGCGCACCTATCGAACAGTAGTATAGCTGTGGTGAGTCCAGAATATCGTATCCTCAAGGACCAGGAGTACTAGTATTAACTATCTTTTTATTATCTAGCCTAATAATTAAGAGAATTTGGTTTTTAATCTAAAATTAACTAACTATGAACGCGACAGAAAGTAAATTGGGAAAATATTTTTGGACAACTTTTATGAGATAAGCAATACCTAAGGAAGAATCCACCAAGACTTCACTTATTACTTTCGATTCATGCGATTTACTCACTTGGCTTAATCCGTAGAAATCCCTGATTTATATTAATACCTTTCTCGAGGCTACTAACAACTGACTCTAGGTTGATTAATTGAAATCTCTTTCTAATTAAAACCCCTATTGTGACATTAACTCGATCTATGGATTCCCTTATTAGGTTTGACCCTAATCTGGCAGATTTTCGTCGCCCTATCTCTAGGGTTGCAATCAACTTCGCTTAATTGTGTTGATCTACTCTTAAACAGGGACTTTTGCTCCACTAAATAAGCACATTCGACTTGAATCAATAACCTGAATTATCAAAACAAGAATAAGAACTCACAATTAAGAATAAGCACAAGTATTTATCTTATAAATCAAATAACAATAAGATCTGTCTTAGGTTGCATCCCTGTAGGTATTTAAGGGATTTAGTTCATACTAAACGAGGGAAACACCATAAAAGAGAAAAAACAACAAAACATAAGAAAACCCAAAAACTCCTAAGGAACTTGATGGGAGATCCTCAGTCTTGATAGAGATCCTTCTCCTGAGCTATTCTTGACGGCTGTCTTGGAGTATTTTCTCCTTCTATTCGGCATCTATTCGACGTCCTGTCGAACTCTCCCTTTTAGGTTGCCCTCTAGGGTGTTTAAATAGGCTTAGAGATGACTTTCTTGGCCCACAAGTACCCTAATCCGAGTAAAATTCATCCTAGGATCGGCAGGGACACGCCCGTGTGACACGCCCGTGGTCGATAGGCCAGGCCGTGTTCAATTCGGCTTGCCACACACGGCCGTGCAGCCCGCTCGTGTGCAGTGGTCCACGCCGTGTTGGCCCATTTTGTCCCTTTTTAGCCCGTTTCTCGTTCTTTTAGAATCTTAAGCCCTCCTGAGTATAAAACATGAAATTTAAAGGATTAGGAGCATCGAATTCATTACATCTAATGAATATTCATCCAAAATTAAGCTAAGCATGAGGTTAAAATATCTGTAATTTATGGTTTATCAAGGTACTGGGTACCAACTTACTTCGACTTGGTCGATGAGACACTGGGTGTCAACTATTGCTTCCAACTATCCGATGAGGCACTGGGTGCCATATTGGTGTGTTTTGGTTGGATCTGTGAATCCACTAAAGTCCGAGTCGTGTTAATAGGGGTAAATAAATGAATTGGTAATTATTAAGATATTGAGTTTTGAGTAAGAATTGAAATAAGATATTAAAATGAAATATTAAAAAAAATGATTTTTGATATAGTGAGATGATGTTTAAATCTAAGTAAAGAAGTGCTATTTGGAAATAGCTATTAATAAGAAATGATAGAACAATGTATGAACTGATTATTGAAAGACTAATGTTGTAAGATTTTAGATATGAAATGAAATAATATATTGAATTGGGATATGGCAATGAAATGTATGAAATAATGGTTTATGAAATGGTTATTGATGAAATGCATGAAATGGATATTGATATAGTAAGGAGATATGTAAATTAAAATGAAGAAAAGCTATTTAAGATAGATATTATTAAGAAAATTTGAAGTTTAACTGCATGATTGATTCATTGAAAGTAAATGGTGGTAAGATTAAATGTGCATATTTATTGTTTCTACCTTAAGTATTTGAATTATAGTAATACTACTGAGTGTATAGGCAGCGTACAGTTTGTTTCTATGCGCAGATTAGGTACAGTAATTTTGAAGAGTTGTATTTGAGATTGCAAGCATTCATCTCATCACATCTCCAAGTATCAAGAAGGTATGTTTTAAAATTTTGAATAGAATGTAGTATTCCTATATCAGGTTCCTTAGGTCGAACATGGTATAGGGGTGTTACATGAAATAAACACATGCCTGATAATGCTTGAAAAACGTTAAATCCCGTTTGATAAATGAAAAATCGATGGATATGTGATTTTCCGAAATGAATGAGGTCCTACATTTGTTGCGGACGGGTAATCCAGATCAAGCTCTTTAGAGCATATGTCATAAAAAGGATTTAGCCTGGATTGGTAATCCTGACTAAGCTCTATTAAGTATATATTGGAGACAGGATTTAGCCTGGACTGGTAATCCTGCTGTATATGTATATGTGTGGCTCGAGAGTGTATTTGCTGAAATAGTATCTTATGGGTACCATTGGACATGAATTGACAGATTCTGATTTATACACCTTGAGTGTACTACCTGTGTATCCATCGATATTCCGAATAAATTCAACGGGTAAAAATCTTGACATGAGAAGATATGAATAAGAAATGAGTTATCAGACGTATTTGTCAAAAATACATGAAAACGATGATACATGACAATTGATATAAGAAAACATGAGATGATGATACTTGTACATGGAATTCATTTGATGAATATGTCATCCTTGATTATAGACTTGTACACTTTGAAAGTACTACTACTCGTGTGACATTGATATTTCGAGTAATATGAGTAAAGTTCTGATATGAAATAATCTGAACTCGAGATGAATTGTATGGAAATATACATGAGATATAACGATGATAAATCATAATTATAACATATTTTAACCCCGCATTTAGCTTACTTTTGGATGATTTATCCCTTGATCTATATAAAAAGGTGCTTTTAATCCTTTCTTTTCATGTCTTATACCCAGGAAAGCACCTGAAGATGAAAAGAACGTAAAACAAGCCCAAAACAGAGTAAATGGGCCATATCACGAAATTGACACGGCCTGGCCCAAATACCTCACGGTCGTGCCTTGTTGAGCATCTAGAACACGGCCTCTCCCTCGATTTACACGGCCGTGCCTCATTAAGAAATCCGAACATGGCCTGAAGTCGATCCACATGGGCGTGCTACATGGCCGTGCCTCTGTCGCTGGAATGAGCAATTTCAGTCGGAAAAGGATACTTAGGGAGAAAGAATCGCATTCTAAGAAGCCTATATATATCCCCTAAGTGCCACCTTTGAGGGGGAGGCGAGCTAGGCCAAGGAGCCAAGCTGGAAAGTTCAGAGTTGTGGGAATCGCTCGAAGTTAGCCAGTTGATCCATCCCAAGAAGCCGGAATTATACTCAAGACGGCGGAATTCTCCTTCAATTCCTTCAGGGAGTTTTAGGGAGTTCTTATGTTTTGTTTTATCTTTTCTCTTGAAATGTTTTCTTTCTTAGTTATGAACTAAACCCCTCAGATACCTGAAAGGGATGAAACCTAGATGAATATTGTTATTTGATTTTTGAATTTTATGATAAATACTTAGTTTGTTCTTAATTATGCATGCTTAATCCAAATCTGATGTGCTTAGGTGGAGGAGGAATAGACCCTGCTTAAGAGTAGATCTAGCGTAATTAAGCGAAGTTGATCGAACGCCTAGAGATAGGGTTATGAGATTTTGCCGAATTAGGGTGAAACCTAATATGGGAATCCTTAGATCAATTTACTGCTATTCTAGGGGGTTATTATAAAAGAACGAGAGTTCCACTAATTAACCTAAGGTTAGACGCTATTCGCCCAGAGAGAAGGTTTAATATACGTTAGGGAGTTCTACGGATCAAGCTAGGTAAATAAATCATATAATTCAGGGTTAGATAACAAGTAAAGTCTAGGTGGATTCTTCCTGAGGGTATCGTCGTGATCAATTGAGTCTTTCTTCAAGTTATTTCCCAATTCGTTCTTTTTGCCTTTGTCCTTAGCTTAGTCATCGTTAAAACAACTTCACTTTATTTTTAAGGCTAAATAATAAAAAGAAGGTTAGTATTAGTACTTTTAGTTCCTTTGGGTTCGATATCTGATCTTGCCTAAGCTATACTACTGTTCGATAGGTACACTTGCCTTTAATCCTTGTCAGAGTTAGTTTCCAGGTTCGATCATTCTTTTTATAAATTTTAAAGCTCTGATTTCAGCGATCAAACGACGTGATTTATACATGTTTTATGAATACGGGATATGGAAAGTATGTACATATATATGTCTAGAAACCTGATTGTTGTTGAGCCCATATATGTTTTTGATGTTATTATGGAATATATGACTAACAAGGGCAATGAGGATGTGTGTAGGGCTTGAAATCAAATTGATTGAATGTGCCTTACATGTTTACTTGTTGAATGGTAAGTTATGTACCATGTTATACGAACTTACTAAGCATTTTATGCTTACTTGGTTTTATTTCCCTGTTTTATAGTAAATCGGAAGCTCGTTAGATTAGAAGCTTGGAGAAGATCACTCACACTTTCCATCGGCCTATATCGGTACATATGGTAAATCAATTATGGTTATAATGGCATGTATAGGTTATATTGGCCATATTGGCGTGTAAATGTAAATGATTATTTGTAAACTAGCCATTGGAATGGCTACTAATGATTATATTTTGGTACTTGTATATATATGTATTAAGTTTAATTTATGGAGATAACATAAGTGTTTGTTATTGATTGATTGAGAAAGGTTAAATGAGTATGCTTATAAAAGGTAAGATTAAAAGTAGGAATGCATGTAACAATTTATCATATTAGATGTTATAAATTGTTTGAATTCAATGCTTGGATTGGTTGGTATTTGGATATAAGTTGGTGCAGGAACTTGGTAAAAATTTTGGGTCAGAAACGAAGCTAGAAATGGCTTTATTTTGTCCACACGGGCGTCTATCTAGACCGTGTGTGACACACGGCCTGGAACATGGGCGTGTAGTTAGGCTGTGTGTCCCCTGCACCTAAATTTTGAGAAACAAAATGCTCAAAATTGAGCACACGGGCAGAGACACCGGTGTGTGTCTCAGCCGTGTGTGCTACATGGCCTAGAACACGGGCATGTGTCTTGGTCGTGTCAAACCTGCACCTAATTTCGAAAGAATTTAATTAACCACACAGCCTAGCACATGAGTGTGTGGTATGGCCGTGTGCACAAGTCAAAGAGTTACACGAGGTCGAACACGGCTTATAGCACAGGCATGTCCCTTGGACCACATAGGTGTGTGAACCTTTCAACTTGGAAAGAAAATTGTAATTTTTCGTGAAAAATTCTTAAGAGTTTTCGATTAAGTC
Organism: Gossypium bickii; assembly: GCA_025503065.1. NCBI lineage: Eukaryota > Viridiplantae > Streptophyta > Magnoliopsida > Malvales > Malvaceae > Gossypium > Gossypium bickii. Next base: position 104,477,783 of record CP106716.1, read on the forward strand.
CCGACTCGATTCTAATGCTTGTATTGGGCTTCGAGGGTCCATTTAAGGGACGCTACAAATAATCTCAAAAAAATGAACAATAATTGACAGGATTTATCGGTAAATGTTCTGTAAACTCTGGTAATGCCCCGTAATCCTATTCCGGCGATGGACACGGGTTAGGTGTGTTACAACCTAGGGTTCATCAGTAATTACTAGTGAGCTAGTACATACGTATAAGTTAGCTGAATACAGCGAACCCAACTTCGGAGAGGTTTTCTAACTAAAGTTTTCAGATATTTCAAAGAAAATCAAGAAGAAAGAATAAAACAATGAAGACGCAAAGGTTTTCAGAGAAATCATTGCTATCCTTATATACTTAAGCACAGAGACAAGGTTTAGTGGAAGAATTAGATAATTCCACTAACACTCTTGGTTCTTCTGATTAAGTACGCTTATCATAATTTAAGTCTTTTTTTTTTATATAGTAGCTTAGTTCCATTATAACTAAATCCCAACTTAACTAACTAAATTACCTTACTAAAATAATAAACAAATCTAATTAACTACGAACTTGACTAGTTTGCCAAAGCATCTGGGGTGGCGTATGCTTCACAGAAGAGTATTCCAACCACAAATCTTGCCAAGGTTAAGAGTTCACCAATTGGCGTAACACTCACAACTCTATACTTATCCAAAGCAAACACCTACTTACTCTTATCTACCCTTATATTACCAACTATATGCCAAAGAGTACTCAGATAAAAAGACTTCATCGGGCAAGCTGTTACATTCTTTCAATCTTCTTCTCTACTCTTCTCGATGAGTCCTTGAAGGTGTCCAAGCTTTGAACCTCACAATAAGATAAGCTGAAGGTTGGCTATGTTTTGCTTCGTTGAGTCTAGTGGTTGTCTATTTAGTGTTTCCATTGAAGGTTCAATTTGCTTCTTGATCTGCAATTTCTTTGTGTTTTCACATTTGTGAGATCTTTTCATGTTCTTGTTGACTTGATCTATTGTATTGCTAAAGCTTAGTAGTTGCGTTCTTATTGAATCTTTTGATTCTTTGGTTCTTATTTTCTTGATTTTTCTAGATCTTTGATTAATTTTAGCTAATCTAGCTCACAATCTTTTGGTGTTCTAATAAAGTTGTTGGTAGTAATACCTTTCATTCTTGAGTCATTGTTAAATCTTCATTGATTTTCTGTAAATCTAATTAATAATTATTATTTTAGTTTTTCATCTCTTGGGTACTCAAATGAAGTAAATGGTTCTTTCTCACTTTTCAATTGATGATAAGTGATTTGCTCACATGTTTAAAATAATTAAAAATAGGGTAAAGTACACCAACAATCACTCAACTTTGATCTCAATAACAAAACAGCCACTCAACTTTCAACTCAGTCACTTAACTTACAAAAAATAACAAATCAGTCACTAACATTATCAAAAAGAAACAAATCAGTCACCCACTAACATTTTTCGTTATAGGCCTAACGAGACAGGTGATGTGGCCAGTTAACTTGCCATGGTGGAAACCCAAATTAAGAACCAAACAAGACAGTAAAAGAAGAAGATGAAGATGAAGAGAAGAAGAGGATGAGGATGAGGAGGAGGAGGAGAAAAAGAAGAATTGGAGATGCCGAAACAAGACAAATCATTAGAAATCCAAACTTTTCCTTCATCACTGTTTATTCACCTCCCTCCCAACTTCCTGCCGCTTAACCTAGTGAAGAAACCTTAATGATGTTTCGTTTGTGAATCAGCCTCAATTTTTAAGGTCTTAGTTAAGACGATTAAGTCAATTAAATTAGTTTTAACCTACTTATGCTCTTCCCTATCCATAATGCCAGAATTGTTCTAGTTGACCGATTGACTCGTGATATAAAAAACATGAGGCTTTAATTGAAATGGTAAAGTTAAAATGTTAAATACTATAATATCTTAGATTAAATCCCATTATCTGTATTGTTTTTAGGTTTTACATAAAATATAAATTGATAAAAATATCCTCACAATAATGTTTGTTATTTTATTAAGACAATAAGCTTTGGTAATTAGACTCGATTGATTGATGACACCAACTCAATCAATATATTTAAAATAATTAATATATATAAACTATTGATTATAAATTTACTTTAATATAAAATAAAGGGATTTTATGAGTAAAAATCATAAGTTAAGGGCTTGTTTAAACATAATATAGTGAGTTGAAGGGGAATAAAAAGATAATAATAAATAATGAGGGTTTACAGGGCAATTAGCCACATTTAAGGTTTGGTGCCGCCACATTGTAAGGTGGCACCATTTCACTTTTTTTCCAGTAGCCACTCGAAATGAAAAATTTTCATATCATGTCCCTCAATATTTTAGATCATTACATTTCAGTTCGGTGCCGCCAATTTGACAGGCGGCACTAGTAAAACTATACCATTTTGGTAAATAATCTTATGGGCATGCCATTTCAGTTATTAATTTTATTTTTTGTATTTTTTAGGTAAAAGAGCCAGAATAAATTGATTTTAACATATTTATGTTTTTTCACAATTGACAATGCTGGAATTGGTATGATTAACCCATGACAACCCAACAACTCGCATTAGCTAATATTAGAGTGGCACCTAGAATCAAGCTCTTTTACGAATTTTGAGGGTAGTATATATGCTTTGATTCATTACAATAAGTTTAGGATCGATTCATATAAACAATGAGAAAGAAAGATTAGAGAAAATTGAACACACAAATTTACATGAATAAATACATTGCATAGTCACATTGTCGGGACGTTCCGTGCTTTCTCTTCAAAACGTCGCCTCTACTTCAATTCTAATTGTGTCAAGTGCCTGCAAAATGTCTAAAAATACGAAGCACACTCCATGATAAGATTAATAAACAATGAAAAAGACCACTATAAGAGCAGTGGTACTGCCCCTTTTATTCTTCAATTCTACTTTTCTTCCATCCATTCCATTCACACCGTTTGCCCTGACTTTTAACTTTTGTTTGGTTTATTTTGGCTCTCATACATTTACTTACCTATATAAATATATATATTTACAAATACATTGTATATGTAAAGTACTTTGAGTGAGGGCAAAGTACTAATGTAGCTAATTTAGTTAAAGCAATAGGTTAAGATTTGCTCAATATCTCTCTCATTTAAGAAAAGAATAAAGTAAGAATTATAGTTTCTAGATGAAGTGTTGATATGTATGAGTTGTTCATGATTTCAATACAATATACAAGAATGGTATAATCATGAATTATAGACCTCATTCAACAATTAAAGGTATTTTTACAGTTCAATTCCAAGCTGAGGACCCATAAGAAAATTCCAATAAAGAATTTCTATTATGTTTAAGATTTCACATATTTTAATTTAACATAAATTATTTAGTTTAAATAAAAACGTTATCGTAATTTTTTTTTCTTTTTAGATTACAAAATACATTAATAACTTGATATTGCAGCACAACTAAAGAAGCAAAAACATCAACTGACCAATGTCTATACTCCCCAGCAGAATGGGATAAGTGAAAGAAAGAACAGAAGTTTGATGGATATGGCCAGGTGTCTCATGTTTGAGAAGAATTTTCCCAAAACCTTGTGGGCTGAGGCAGTAAACACTGCTATCTGTCTTCAGAATAGGCTTCCAACAAAGGCTCTTGCTCACAAGACACCTTTTGAAGCTTGGTTTAGATTCAAGCCATCAGTGGCTCATCTCAGAACCTTTGGTTGCATATGTTAAGCACAAGTCCTAGTTGTAAAAAGAAGCAAGCTGGATAAAAGAGCTCAAGCAGGCATACTGGTAGGCTATAGCTCAATCAAAAAGGGCTATAGAATCTTGAATCCATCAACAAAAAAAGTTCTAGTGAGCAGAGATATGGTGTTCAATGAAAAGGGATGCTAGAATTAGGAAAAAAAATCAGCCAGAGGCTACTTCTGAAGAACTCATAGCAGGTCTGATTGAACCTGAACAAGTTGGTCTAGAAATGGACATAGATGATGAACCAGTGAGGGGCACTCGACCATTGGTTGATATTTATGAAAGAGCTCAAGTAGCTATAGTGGAGCCAACCTACTTTGAAGAAGCTGAAGGTCAGCAAGGCTGGAAACAAGCCATGCTTGATGAAATTCACATGATTGAGAAGAATCAGACTTGGGAATTGGTTCAGAAACCTGTCAATAGGAAGATTATTGGAGTGAAGTGGATCTATCAAGCCAAGTAAAATACTGATGGGAGCTTGAACAAACTGAAAGCTAGGATAGTTGTGAAAGGGTTCAGCCAAAAGCATGGTGTGGACTACCTAAAGACCTTTGCACCAGTGGCTAGACTTGACACCATTAGGCTGCTAGTTGACTTAGCAGCTCAAATGAAGTGGAGAATCCACCAACTTGATGTGAAGTCAGCCTTTCTCAATGGTTTCCTTGAAGAAGAAATCTATGTTGAGCAACCTCAAGGCTTCAAGATGGCTGGTAAGGAAGAAATGGTGTACAAGTTGAAAAAAGCTTTGTATGTCTTGAAGCAAACACCAAGAGCCTGGTACAGCAGAATTGATGGCTACTTGATCAGCCTGGGATTTGATAGGAGCATTAGTGAGCCTACATTGTATGTCAAAAAGGAAGGACTTCAAACACAGCTCATTGTCTCCCTGGATGTTGATAACCTGTTGGTGACAGGAGGAGACAAATGTTTGAAATGTCTGACTTGGGATTAATGTCCTACTTCCTAGGCATGGAAGTCACACAAACTCAGAAGGGAATTTATTTAAGTCAGAAGGCTTTTTCTATGAAAATTTTAAACAAGTTCTCAATGAAGAACTGTAAAGCAACAAGCACACCAGTTGCTGTTGGAGAAAAGCTATCGAGCCAATGTGTTTTCGAGAAGGTATGTGAATCAACATATAGAAGCCTAGTAGGTTGTTTGTTATACTTGACAGCTACTGGCCAGATATAATGTATGCTGTGAGTTTACTCTCAAGATTCATGCATTGTTGCAATGAAAGTCATTTCAAAGCTGCAAAGAGAGTCCTCAGATACATCAAAGGCACCTTGAGCTATGGCATGCTGTTTAGCAAGGTTGAACATTTGAAATTGGTTGCCTACACTGATAGTGATTGGGCAGGTTCAATGGATGATATGAAAAGCACATCTGGTTATGCTTTTAGTCTTGGATCAGCCATGTTTTGCTGGAGCTCGAAAAAACAAAGTCTAGTGGCTCAGCCAACAGCAGAAACTGAGTATGTTGTAACTGCAAATGCTGTTAATCAAGCCATATGGCTGAGGAAAGTCCTAGCTGATTAGAACCTACATCAAGGGGTAGCAACAGAGATTTTGTTATTTGATGCTCATAATCCGTTAATTTTGTGTTTTATACTTAAGAGAGCATCAGAGGATGAAAAGAACAAGAAACAGGCCAAAAACGGAAAAAATGGGCCAAAGTAAGAGTCCACATGGCCTGGAGATAACCACACGGCCGTGCCACTTTAGCAGACCTGAACACGGCCTGGGCTCGATTCACACGGTTGTGCCACACAGGCGTGTCCCTGTCGTGACTCGTTTTAATTCCATTCGGATTAGGTTACTTAGAGGCCAAGAAAGACATTCCAAAAGCCTATATAAACACCCTAAGTGTGAAGTAAAAAGGGGGAGGCCGAATAGCGAAGCCAGAGAGAGCCGAATAGTGGGATTTACTCGAAGACAGCCAGTTGATCCAAGCTGGAATCATACTCAAGACGGAAGATCTTCCCTTCAATTTCCTTCAGGGGGTTTTAGGGTTTTTCTTATGTTTTGTTTTATATTTTCTTCTGAGATGTATTCTTTTATAAACATGAACTAAACCCCTCAATTACCTGAGGGGGATGAAACCTAAGACGGATCTTGTTATTGTTTTCTGAATTATATGATAAATACTTGATTTGTGCTTAATTATGTGTTTTTAATTCTTGCTTTGATATTTCAGGATATTGATTCAAGCATTGATGTCTTAGGCAGCGGAGCAAAAGTCTCTGTTTAAGAGTAGATTTAGCATAATTAAGCGGAGTTGATCGCACTCCTAGAGATAGGACGACGAAAATCTACCAGATTAGGGTCAAACCTAATATGGGAGTCCATAAATCGAGTTAATGTAACTCCAGGGGTTTTAATTAGAAAGATATTTCAATTAATCAACCTAGGGTTAGACGTTAGTAGCCTCGAGAGAGGTATTAATACAAATTAGGGAACCCTACGGATCAAGTTAAGTGAATAAATTGTCTGGTTCAGGGTTAAATAATAAGTAAAATCTAGGTGGATTCTTCCTCGGGTATTGTCTTAATCAATTGGTTTTCCCAAAAGTATTTCCCCAATTCATTCTCTGTGCCTTAGCATCTTTAGCTTAGTAATTAGTTAGTTTTAGATTAAACATCAATTCCCTTAATTCTTAGGCTAAGTAATAGAAAGATAGTAATTACTAGTACTCTTTGTCCTTGAGGATATGATATTTCCGGTCTTGCCATAGCTATACTACCAAACGATAGGTGTGCTTGCCTTATTCGTTGTCATAGTTAGTTTGGACACGATCATCCCTTTTCATTGAACACCACATCTCTGCTCACTAGAACTTTGTTTGTTGAGGGATTCAAGATTCTATAGCCCTTTTTGATTGAGCTATAGCCTATCAGTATGCCTGCTTGAGCTCTTTTATCCAGCTTGCTTATTTTTACAGCTGGGACTTATGCATAACATATGTAACCAAAGGTTCTGAGATGAGCTAGTGATAGCTTGAATCCAAACCAAGCTTCAAAAGGTGTCTTATGAGAAAGAGCCTTTGTTGGAAGCCTATTCTGAAGATAGACAGCAGTGTTTACTGCCTCAACCCACAAGGTTTCAGGCAAATTCTTCTCAAACATGAGACACCTAGCCATATCCATCAAACTTCTGTTCTTTCTTTCACTTACCCCATTCTGCTGGGGAGTATAGACATTGGTCAATTGATGTTTGATGCCAGCATCAGTATAAATAGCTTGGAACTGAGCTGAGGTGTACTCAGCTCCATTGTCAGACCTGATGGTCTTGAACTTGCAACTTGTTTCTGTTTCAGCTTCAACTTTGAACTTCAGGAACACCTGAGCTACTTCAAACTTATGCTTCAAGAAATAAATCTAGCAATAGCTGGTACAATCATCAATGAAAAGTATGAAGTACCTGTTTCCACTGAGTGATTCAGTCTTCATGGGACCACACACATCAGTGTCCACAAGCTGAAGTTTTTCTGAGGCTCTCCAGGCTTGATTCGAGGGAAATGGTTGCCTGGCCTGGTTTCCTAGCTGGCATACTTCACAAACATCATCATGCTTCACTGAGTTGGTGAAGTTTTCAACAAAATCTTCACTGACCATTTGAGCCATCGAACTGAAGTTGGCGTGCCCAAGCCTTTGGTACCAAAGCTTGGAATCTTCAACAGAGGCTATGCAAGCTGAGTGTGAGTCACTTGGCTAGTTTACTTCAAAGCATTTATCAATCATTGTGACTGTCATGAAGCTTGATCCATTTGGATCAGCAATTTGGCACTCCTTGCCTTGAACACCATTGAGTACCCCTTTTCTAGCAACTGAGCTATACTGAGCAGGTTTCTGTCAATTTCAGGTACAAGCAACACATTTGAGATGAGCTTGTTACCTGTGGAAGTGCATATTAACACATCCCCTTTGCCTCCAGCTTTGATAAACTGACCATTGCCAACTTTAACTTTGGTTTTGCAGCTTCTGTCCAAAGTCTTGAAGATGGTTGCATCTGGTGACATGTGGTTAGGGAAGCCACTGTCCAATAGCCCTCCTTTTGAGCCCTTATCTTTTGCAGCTAAGCATGAGACTGCAAAGACTTGTTCTTCATTTTCACTGCCTTCTTCAACTACTCGAGCTTCAACCTTTGGCTGTTGATGTTGAGCCTGCCTTGGTCTGCCCTTGTTCTTGCAAACCCTTTCAACATGGCCTTTTTTTCTTGCAATGCTGACATATTGCATCTGGCCTGAACCAACATCTTTCTTCTGGATGACCTGGTCTTTTGCAATGCCTGCAGAGTTGCTCACCACCTCTTGCAGTATCAGGTTTAGGCATGTTCTTCCAAGTCTTCTTGCCTTTATAGGCATTGGTGCTCGAGGCGGCCTTGGCCTTGGCTTGAAAAGTACCTTCTTGATGCTCCTCCATCCTGCTAGTTGATGAATCGTAAAAGTAACATATTTTAATCCCATATTTAGCATACTTCTAGATGATTTATCCTTTGATTTATGTAAAAAGGTGCCCTTAATCCTTTCTTTTCATGTTTTATACTCAGGAAAGCACCGGAGGACAGAAAGAACAAGAAACGGGCCTAAAACAGACCAAATTGGGCCAAAGTGGAAATTAACACAGCCTCGACTTAAGCCCACACGGTCGTGCCTCCCAGATAAACTAGAACACGGCCTGATCCCAATTCACACGGTTGTGCCTCATTAAAGAAATCCAAACACAGCCTGACCACGATTCACAAGGGCGTGTGCCATGGCCGTGTCCCTGACGTGGAGAAAAGCAATTTCACTCGGAAAAGGATACTTAGGGGCAAAGAAACCTATTTCAAAAGCCTATATAAACCCCCTCAGTGTATCCTTAAAGAGGGCGGTTAGCTATGCCAAGGAGCCGAGCCGAAAAGGTCAGATTTGTGGGAAACACTCGAAGATAGCCAGTTGATCCATCTCAAGAAGCCGGAATTCTACTCAAGACGGAGGATCTCTCTTTCAATTCCTTCAGGGAGTTTTAGGGATTTCTTATGTTTTGTTTTATCTTTTCTTCTGAGATGTTTTCTTTTATAGTTATGAACTAAACCCTTCAGATACACAGAAGGATGAAACCTAAGACGGATCTTGTTATTGTTTTCTGAACTATATGATAAATACTTGATTTGTTCTTAATTATGTGTTCTTAACTCTTGTGTTGATATTTCCGGGATATTGATTCAAGTATGATGTGCTTAGGTGGATGAGCAAAAGTCCCTGCTTAAGAGTAGATCTAGCATAATTAAGCGGAGTTGATCGCACACCTAGAGATAGGGTGACGAGATTTTTCTGGATTAGGGTGAAACCTAATATAGGAGTCCATAGATCGAGTTAATGCGATTCTAGGGGTTTTAATTAGAAAGAGATTTCAATTAATCAACCTAGGGTTAGACGTTATTCACCTCGAAAGAGGGTTTAATATAAATTAGGGAATCTTACAGATCAAGTCAAGTGAAACATCGTCTTAATCAACTGAGTTTTTCCAATAGTATTTCCCCAATTCATTCTTTTTGTCTTTGCGTCTTTAGCTTAGTAGTTAATTAAAATTAGATTAAACAACGACTTCACTTATTTTAGGCTAGATAATAAAAAGAAAGTTAGTATTAGTACTTTTAGTTCCTTTGGGTTTGACAATACAGTCTTGCCTAAGCTATATTACTGTTCGATAGGTGCACTTGCCTTAATTCGTTGTCTGAGTTAGTTTCTAGGTTCGATCATTCTCTTTTTATAAATTTTAAGACTCGACAGCCACGATCACTAGCTCTCCTTTGCTCCTGAGCATAAAGGGCATTGATGAGCTCAATTAAGGAGATGCTTGCAAGGTCTCTCGAATCCTTAAGGGATGAGATTTTTGCCTCATATCTTTCAAGCAATGTTGAGAGCACCTTCTCCATGATTCTTGCCTCACTGAATTGTTCTCCTAGCAACCTTATGTTGTTGACCACAGCCATGATCCTGTCTGAATACTGCTTCACTGTCTCTTCTTCCTTCATTTTCAAGTTCTCGAAATCCCTTCTCAAGTTCAATAGCTGCTGTTGCCTTGTCCTTCCTGTGCCTTGGAACTCTTCCTTGAGTTTGTCCCAAGCCTGCTTGGTGTCTCACAGGCCATGATCCTTGTGAAGATTACATCAGACACACAGTTCTGAATACATGAAATGGCCTTGTGTCTTTTGGTCGTCTCATCTGCATGTTGCCTTATCTGAGCCATTTTTGGGTTGGCTTGAAGGGTACTGGCTCGACATCTGAGGTCACAACTTCCACAGATCAAAGGCATGCAGGTAAGTCCTCATCTTGACCAGCCATATATGGAAGCCCTCTTCATTGAAGACTGGTGGTGCAGCTGGTGAGAAGCTTGATGAAGCCATTCAATTTCAAGTTTAACAACAACAAGTCCTCTAAGAAAAAAGCTCTAGATACCAATTATTGGTGTTTATGACAAGGTTGAGCCAGCTGAGCAGCAAGGTTGTACAGCAAGTCTCGTTGCTTGGTGAAGAAACAAAGCAGAAATTTGCTAAGAAGAAAAGAACAGCAGCTAGAAGCAAGAAAAATGGAGCTTAAGATGAATGAAATCTTATGATTTTTCATTAACAACAACTTTGGCATGCTGCCATTATATATATGAGTCATTGACAAAGCAAATCAAAGCAAGCTTTCACCTAATACTTACCTAATCCCACTAATTACTTTGAAATAAGAAAAACTTGTCTTGCACACATAAACAAAGCTGATTTGTCAGCTCAATCACCACCTAATTACATCAAATATCATCCTAACATAGTTCTAATGAAACTAGACTACATTACATTAACAAAATGTTACAAAATAAACTAAAACAACATCAGTTGCACATGAAATAACAGCTTTTGCTTGGCTCGTCTGCATGGCCACCTTTTCTGCTGCATGAGCTGCTTCTTTGGTGCTGCATGGGCTGCATGGAAGGCCATCTTCTAACAATTCAAAGTCCCCAGCTCTAAATGCTCTTAATATGTTGAATGAAGTTATTGAAGTTCCTGCAAGAAGACCCACCACTTTCATGCAAACTCTTTCGAGCAACCTCCTTTACATGCGCTGCATTCGCCTTTATATCTTGAGAGGACAACAATGTTTTAATCTTTGAACTTATTTCATCCCTCGTTATGACGCCATTTTCGTCTTTCCTTAACCCCGAACCGATCCTCCAAACATCGCAAATGTAGTTTCTATTGCAGAACTTATCAGCAAGGTAAGGCCAACAAAGAAAAGGAACCCCCATCGTTAGGCCTTCCATGGTTGAATTCCAACCACAATGGCTCATGAAACAAGCCACTGAAGGGTGAGCCAACACCTTCTCTTGAGGTGCCCACTCAACAAACTTTGCACGCTTTGATACCCTATTTATGAACCCTTCGGGTAATTTAGCCAATGAACCATCATTCATTAAATCAGATCGAATTACCCATAAAAAAGGTTGGGCTGTAAGTTCAAGACCAAATGCTAGCTCATGCAGTTGCTGAGAGTCCACCGTGGTTGTGCTACCAAATGCAACATAAATGACTGAACCTGAAGCTTGGTTATCGAGCCACTGGAAACATGTGGAGTCTTGGGGCCATAAGTTTCCAGCAAAAGTAGCCAAATGGTTGCTCGCAAGCAATGGCCCAATGGGCAAAACGTTGGGAACCAGTTGCAGAGCTGCAGAGTCGAGCTCGTAAATTGAGTTGCAAAGGAGCCAGTCATGAAATTTGTAATACTGAGGAAAAATGGTGTAAAAGCTAAAAAAGGTTTCTGAAACTCTTGGATCTGGGAAGGCCCATCCAATCTCAGTGCTGGTCCAGGCGGGCACATCCTTTGAAACTGAGATTGCTTCATCTTTCAATACGGTTCCTATACATCAGAAGATCAAGCTCAATTACATAAATCAAGCCATTACTTTCAGCTATTTTATTAATCATGAAGATTTGTCAAAAAAAAAAAATAGTACATCTATTACGCCTTCCATACAGATTATATATAAGTTAATATAAGATAAAATTGCATTTTATTCTTCAAAAATCATAAATTTTTAATTTAATCTTTTAAAAATTATAAAACTATAATTTAATAAATTAATGAAATTATATATTATTTTTTATAAAAATATGCAATTTAATTTCAATCTCCTGCAAGAAAATTTCTGACTTTCTCTTTAAAAATCGGGATTTTTTTTTTCCCCAAAAAACTGGTTTTCTTATTTAACTAAAATACCTTTTAGATTGGTTTTACTGTTCATAAAAACCAATTCTTTTGGGTTGTGTTTATCATCTTTAGAGTTCCGCTTTAAATTCTCTTTTTATTAGTGCGATATACTTTATACTAACCGTCAGTATCTATTATTCCAGCCTCAAGAAGTTGTGGAAGGTGAAGTGCGAGAGCCAAGCAAGGTCCACCGGCAGGCCAAACTGCGACAGCTTGGAGTCCAGCTTTCTTGGCCAGTTCAAGTGCCCAACCAACTGATGTGTCCGCCACAACACAAGTGAACTTCTGATTCGCATTCGATCCATTAACTTTCAATATGAAATCCTCCAAATAACCTGGCATAGTTCTATGAATGGAGTCGTTCAACTTCACCCAATCGGTTCGATCATCTTCCAGTTCCATTCCATCGGGAAGCGAAACGAAGCTTATCAGGTGTGCCTCCTCAACATTTTCTGGTAAAGAAGCCTTGATTTTTGCATGTGTGGACTCTGTGTTAACGAAGGTCACTTTCACACCATTAGATGCGATTTGAAGGGCCAATTTCATAAGAGGAGCCACATGCCCTTGTGCTGGGTATGGTATAACTAGCGCATGTGGTTGCCTTTCCATAATATATTTTTGTATGGATGGTAAGAAAAACAAATAAGAAAGAAAGAGAAGATGGAGGGGAAATTTTGAAGAAATAAAGAAATGTTTAACAACAATTGCTAACTTTTTTTTCTCTTGGATTGAAACGTTTTGATTCATCTATATGTAGAGAAGAGGATCCATGCTCATGTTAATGTAAATTAATCGAGGAAAGATTATATGAAACTATGATTTCACACTAAAAATCTTAAAAATTAAGAGAAAAAAGTTGATTTCTCATTCTCCTATTAGAAAATGATAGGGGTAATATGGAATTTCAGTTTCATACAATCACTTCTCAAATTAATCAATGTTTTTATAACTTTTGGTATGATTAACTTTTAATAACTTGATTATCAAATCAATATATTAAGTTTTGAGTAAATTAGTTTATTTAATATAAAAAAGAATAATCCTAATATATTATTAATGTTTTATTATTTGTTTAATTTGAAATTTTAGGTGATTGACTAGTAAAGTTATATTACTAAATATTAATAGTACACTAAATTATAAAAATATAATTAAATGTTATACTTACTGTATTAAGCTAATTGTTCATTTAGAGAAATTAATTAATGAGTATTTTTGTCACATTATTCATCGTCCTTTTTCAATTATTTAAATAATCTTTTTCATGTTATTAATACATATTTTGATAAAAAAATTTAATCTGAATCTCGAATCTCAAACCGTTCGGAGTTTGGAATTTTGAATTTTGAGTTTGGGTTCAAAATCGTGAGTTCAAATTTCTGAGTTTCAAAATTGATAAATTTGTGGTTCTTTTAACCTAAATGTTTGTTTTCGGAAGGAATAGAGCAAGGTTTAGCAAAATGACATTTCGTATCTTTGTCTGTAGTTTGTTGCTTGTAAATGCCGGCATTTCTTACTTAGAAATATTGATGTGGATTTAAATGGATTTTTCTTTTTACTGAGTTTATGGTTAGCTACATCCAACAGCTTCAACAATGAGAATATGAAGTTTACATTGGGAAATTTAGAATTTTCAAAATGTTAAAAATTAAAGAAACACGTTTACATAAGGAAATTTAGAATTTTCAAAATGTTGAAAATTAAAGAAACACGTTTACATAAGGAAATTTAGAATTTTCAAAACACTCGCAATTGATGCAAACCATCCCTTTCAAGCCTACAGTTTTTTTTCTTTTTTTCTAAATAATTGCAAACATCTTTTAATTAAAGGTTAAATATAAAATTAGTATATGAATTTGTCCATTTTTCTCAAATTGGTACTTATATTTTTTTCTAGATTGGTATTCAAACTTTTTTTCCGTCAACTATATTGATACTCGAGTCTAATGCCGCTACTTTTTGAAAGCAAGAATTGCGAGCTTGAAAATAAGAAAGCCAAAGTTGAATCTGAGTTGGAAATACTGGGGAAAAGATTTGAGGAGTTAGATAAGAGAGCTTCGTGTTTAGAGATTGACTTTAATAATTTATAAGATGAAGATGATTTCAAGAACAATAATGGGATTGTGGGAGAAATTGGGGTTTCCGAAAATGGGAGGCTAAAATCTGTTGAAGCTAATAGGCATGCACCAAATGCTGGTAAAAATTCAACCTTCTTTAACCTTTTTTATTTTGTTTTTGTGTTTATTTATTAACTGTTGCATGCTCGCCAAAATGCTTGTTGATCAATTTTACTCTTAAATAATCAGAAGTCATGAAGCTCAAAAATGAGAGATGAAGATGAAGAAGACAATGTGGCAGCCAGGGTAGGAAAAAGAAAAAGAACAAAAGAAAAAGGGAAGAAAAGGAGGGAAAATGAAAATGAAAAGGAGGTACAAAAAGGATGATACGTGGCGTTGAACAAATGGCCAATTTTGCCACATTAGCAAAAATGTAATGGTGTTAAGCTTGAATACCAATATAGTTGACGGAAAAAAAAAATTTGAATATCAATCTGGAACAAAAAAATTATAAATTTCAATTTAAATGAAGTAAACAAGTTCGAGTACCAATTTTATATTTAACTCTTTAATTAATAGTAAATAAGAAATAGGTTTCTTGGAAAGATGTTAAATGCTATATAGACTGGAAATGGGGATAGATCAGCGATAGGATTATAGTATTTAATAATTAATTTTCATTAAATTAGACAGTGTATTTTTTTTTATAAAGTTTTTCAAATAATATGATTTTGAAATTAAATTATTTTAATTTTAAGAAATTGTGCTTCTAACATTAATAATTAAGTTAGATCAGAATAAATGGCAGTGTTATTTTACTTAATATTTATTATGAAGAATAATGGTTATTTAGAATAGTTGTTGCTCAAAACAACTGTGTTCAAAACAACCATTTCAGAATAGGGTTTTATTTTATAACAACTATTATCTGTTCGACCCAAGAATCTGATATAGGAATATTACATTTGGTGCCAAAGTGATTTTGGTTAATCATTATTATATTTTAACATTAAAAATAAATTTAGATAATTTATATTTTAGTCTTTACTACTTGAAACACACTTGATCTTCCTAAGTACATGCCATTCTATTCCAGAATTTTGAAACATACCCTCTTGGCACTTAGAGAAGTGATGAGATAGATGCCCACAATCTTAATAACAACTCTTTAAAATCATTGTACCTAATCTGCACACGGAAATTAAAACCGTACGCTTAGTAAAAACTCAGTAGTATTTCTATAATCCGAATATTTAAAAACAATATAATATAATATAATAGGCAAAATTAAATTATAATGACATATTTATGTCTAGTATCATAACTGTCATTTTTCATTTATTAAACAATATCCTAATTCACACGATTACTATATAAATGGTCATTCACATATCAAACCATATTTATTCGTATAATGACATTAGTCATACAATACTCAATTATCACATAAATCACAATTTCTCATACATTTATTTATAACTTATTCAATCTTTATCATTTGCTATCCTAGATAGTTTTTCACAATATGAACACAAATCACATTTTATTTTCAATTCACTATATCAATTTGACTTACATACCATTTCACTATATCAATATCCATTTCATTCATTGCATCAATATTTATTTCATGCAACCATTGTTTCATACTTTTCATTTTCATATCTCAATTCAATATTTCATTCCATTTCATATTCACAATCATTCAATATCATTCAATTTGCCAATTCATTTACTTATCCCTATTAACATGACTCAGACTCAGACGGGTACACGGATCCAACCAAACACACCAGTACTCACATTGTGCCTAAAACAGTACTCAGTACCTGATCAATATATCAGAAGTAGTATACGACACATAAAGTGTCTGAAACGAGACACGTGGTGCCTGATACGATACATATAGTGCCTGATCGGCAAAGCCGATAAATTCCCGTACTCTTCCAATCCTATGGCATGCCAACTATATCTGACTTAGCCCGACTAGTTAATAGGGTATTCAAATCATTTTTCAGTTTCAATTCCACTTTCAATGTACAATTCAATTCGATACAATTTTCCAATTTCCAACAATATACTATCAAATATTCATATATAATCATACTTCATCTCAATTTCATTCAATTCAATATTGATACTTACCTTATAATTTTACTTACCATACACAAAAATTTAAATATAACATTTAATAAATAGTAGTTTGAATTATAGTAATACAAACTGTAATTTTCGAGCTACCCCTCGTTAACTTTATCTTTTCTTTTCTTAGCCGAGGTCTTCGGCACCATATTAGCTACGGAAATTAAACAATTAAAAATCATCATACAACACAGTTTCACATTGAATATTTCAATTTTTATTCAACTTTTGCCTAATTTCCAATTTAGTCCCTAAACCGAGACTAACTTTATTTCTTCATAATTAATCTTATATTTTCATACAAATTCTACTTTAAACTAAATTTAACTTCCTAATTTCACTTAAATCCATAAATTTCAAAATTTTCACAATTACTCCAGCTTTTACAATTTTTACAATTTAGTCTCTTAACTAGTTAATCAAATTCAACTAATTTTTTCTCAATTAATACTTAAACCAAATATTCTAGGCTATCATACAGCCCTTAATAAGACATAAATTTAATACCAAACCCTAATATTTTAACTATTTTCACAATTTGATCCTAACATCAGTATTTAACAAAATTACTTTATAATATCTTCATACAACAAAATTAAAGCTCTAAATGCACTTAATATTAATAATTCCTTTCAATATATAATTTATTCATGCAATTTGGTCCTTTTAAATATTTTTTACAAAATTACCCCTAAAGTTTTACTTTTATTCAATTTAGTCCCTGAGCCTAAAACATGCAAATTAGCCATTGTTAATGTAAACCCATACTAGCTGAATATTCATATATTTTCCTCCTCCTCTCCATTTCACATCCTTAATGTATATATATAATTCCACTATTTACTTATATGTTCATATCAAGTTGTCCACTTGAGTCATAGTCACTAAATTATTTATATTTTGAGCTATAGAATTCTAAATTAAGATCCGCTTGATGTTTTAGAAACTAGATTCAAATATCTTTCTAACATAAAATTTACCAGACTCAAATAAGTACATTAAAATCTTCAAATTTATCCTTGTTCTGCTGTTTGACAGCTTTGACCTTTCTTTACTAAAAATTAATTATCTCTTAGTACGGAATTCGGATGATGTTCCCGTTTGTTTTTCTTGAAAATATACTATTAAGAATTT
The DNA here is from genome assembly GCA_025503065.1 of Gossypium bickii. NCBI lineage: Eukaryota > Viridiplantae > Streptophyta > Magnoliopsida > Malvales > Malvaceae > Gossypium > Gossypium bickii. The sequence continues at coordinate 104,495,098 of CP106716.1, forward strand.
AAAAATATAAAATTATCCCCTAATTATTTTTTTACAATTTTTTTATGATATTCCAAAGTCAGAACAGAGGAACCCGAAATCATTCTGACCTTTTCTCATAAATTTTTTTATAACTCATAATTTATAATTCCATTGCTTACACCGCTTCTTCTATAAGAAACTAGACTCAATAAAATTAAATTTTATATTTTATTCAACCTCTAGTTCGATTTCTAAAATTTTTGGTGATTTTTCAAAGTTAGACTATTGCTGCTGTCCAAAACTGGTTTAGTGCAAAATGTTGATTACCAAGTTTATAACACTCTTATTTCCTTTCTCTACAATATTTCCCATCATTTTCTCTTATTTCCCTTCACTAATATATCAAGAACATAGAACTTTATATAAGAAAACTCTACTTTAACATCATTTTCATGCTTTTGATATTACCTTATATAAGAAAACTCTACTTGAAATATATTGAAATCTTAAAGTTCTTACCTTGTCCTATTGATTTCAATCTTTAACTTGATTTTCTCTCTCCTCCAGCTTCCATTTCTTAAATCTTACTTGATATTCTAGCTCTCCATTGTCTTCTTATAATTTTACTCTCTTGGTAGCTATGGAAATTCTTTTGATTTCTAGGTGAAAATGATGAATTTTTTTGTGAAAGGACTAAATTGTAAAGAAAGCAAAACTCTTTGTCTTTCTCTCTTCTTCTAACGTGGGTTCATGCATGGAAAGATGAAGAGAATTCTTCATATTCTCTTCATCTTTCCTTCCTTTTATACTAAATAAATAATAATAAAATAATAATAAATATCTTATTAATATTAATAAAATAATATTTATCTAATAATTAATTTAAAATATCATCAACGTAATCATTACATTCTAGAATTCTCTCTCTTACTAATTGACCATTTTTTCCTTTATGATCTTTTAAAATTTCATCCTTGAGTCATCACTTAATTTGGTAAAATTGTGATTTAGTCCCTCATAATTTTTCACCTATTCAATTTGGTCCTAATTCATCCATTTTCCTTAGTTTCTAGATCATTCCACCCATAAAATATTTGCACTATTGGTCCTTCAACTTTTTTATATTTACACTTTAAACCCTTCAATTTTTGAGTATTTACTCTTGGGCAACAAAACTTTTCTCACTTTTGTGGTTTAATCCTTTCTTAAATTAATGTCATAATATACTTCCTAATGTTGAGATAACTCAAAATTTCCCCTTTTTGTCACTTTATTTATTTATTTTACTATATCAAGATACTATCTTACTTTCTTACTGTAGAAAATTTCGGGGTATTACAATTATCATCTAGTGTAGCTATTATATGTGAAAAGCTAAAATTCAAAACATCTAGTTTTTAGAATAGTTGTGTTCAAAAAAATTGTTATTTGGAACAATTTCTGTTTAAAACATTTGTGTTTTTAAGAAGAGGTATTATTTAGAACAAGCTCTTTCAAGAAAAGTATTGCCACATAACATCTTGTTTAGAACAACTTACGTTTGGAAAAAGCTGGAACAACAGTTATTCAAGAACACTCCTCATCTTGCACTTTGTTAAGTATGACTCCTATTTCAGTCAAATTTGAGAAGTAATCTTCTAGTTAAACTTTGTTTATTTGTTTCAATCAAACACTGATTAGTTTAGATTATTTTATTATTATTTGACCTATGAATTTAGCCTATAAATAGGCTCTTTTACAACCTTAGAAAATACATCCATTAGAGATTAGACCTCATAACACATTTAGTGAATTTTGTGTTTATGTTTTGAGGGTTCTTTGTTTTCGGGTTTTCAGGTTTTCGGGGTTTAGTTTTTTTTTATCTCCATCTTTGTACTCTTCGTTCTTTTTCCATTATAGTAAAATTATCTTTGCCCGTAGTTTTTTATCCTCTTTGGAGGAGTTTTTCCACGTTAAATTTGTGTGTTCAATTTCTCAATTTATTCCGTTATTTTTTTCTTGTTGCTTAACCGGGTCGATCCTAACAAGTGGTATCAAGAGCTAGTTCAATTTTCATAGATCAGCCCATTTAGATATGGCAGCAACAAGGTTTGAAATTGAGAAGTTTGATGGGGAGAAAAATTTCAATCTGTGGCAAGTTCGGATGATGGCAATTCTAGTTCAATCCGGTTTGAAAGAGATTGTTACCGGGAAAAAGCCTGAGAATCTAAATAAAACAGAATGGGAAGAGCTTGATGAAAAGGCTTTGTCTGCAATCCAGTTGTGCCTCACGAATACGGTATTGCAGGAGGTATTGATGGAGAAGACCTCATCTGCCTTGTGGAAAAGGTTAGAAACTCTTCATGTGACTAAGTCTTTGGCTAACCATTTAGTGTTGAAACAACATCTATTTACATTTCGCATGAACGAAGGTGAGCTTCTTAGAGATCACATCAGTCAATTCATTACTCTTTTAAATGATTTAAAGAATGTTGATGTTCATATTGACGATGAAGATCAGGGTATGCTATTATTATGCTCTTTACCCCCTTCATACAAGTCTTTCAGGGAGACCCTGATTTATGGCAGAGACAAACTCTCGTTCGAAGATGTGAAGGGTCATTTGTTGAGTAGAGACAAACTCGACAATGAGCTTCATTTGGATAGCAAGGCAGATAGGCAAGCTTCCATTTTGATAGCATCAAAGAAACGAGACAAAAGGTGTCGCTATTGTAAAAAGTTAGGTCACATCAAAGCAAATTGTTATAAACTGCGAAAGAAAAAAGCTACTGAGAGTAACGAGGAAGATGTAGCTGGTGCTAATTTGGCCGATGAAAGTGGTGATGATTTCTTGTTAGTATCAACGAGCGATAACTCCAAGCTCACGTCCGAGTGGATCCTAGATTCGGGATGTTCTTTCCATATGTGTCCCAATAGAAAATGGTTCTCCACATACAGTTCGGTTGAAAGTGGAGTTGTGTGCATGGGAAACGATTCATCTTGTAAGGTAATTGGTATTGGTACTGTTAAAATTAAGATACACGACAGGACGATTAGGACACTCTCAGATGTCAGGTATGTACCTGATTTACGAAAGAATCTCATTACACTCTCAGATGTCAGGTATGTACCTGATTTACGAAAGAATCTCATCTCCTTGAGTATTTTAGACTTGAAAGGATGCAGAATCAACATCGAGTCGAGCGGTATTAAAGTATCTCGTGGAGCTCTTGTTTTGTTAAAAGGTAAAAGAACTGGCAGTCTTTATATTCTGGAAGGTTCTACAGTGACCAGTGAAATCGGACGTCCCTCGTCCGTTACAGAGTCAAAGTCAACTCATTCAGAGCGGAGGCAACTTGGTCATAGGAGGGAAAAAGGTATGACCGTTTCGTTGAAGAGAGGTTCTCTTTTTGATGCAGGTTTTGAAAAGTTAGGGCACTGTGTTAGTGAAAATCAAACTCGTGTTAGTTTTGATTTGGCAGTGTACAAGTCGAAGGCTAGAAGTTTTCCAGTTTCTAAGCACAGATTCGACTCAGTTAATTCCCTGCATGGTTCAAGATAGGCTCATGGCGGGCTTTGGCAAAGATGTCATTGTGGAAATATGAGTCAAGGTGGAGATTTGTTAAGTATGTCTCCTATTTCAGTCAAATTTGAGAAGTAATCTTCTAGTTAAACTCTATTTATTTGTTTCAATCAAACACTGATTAGTTTAGATTATTTTATTATTATTTGACCTATGAATTTAGCCTATAAATAGGCTATTTTACAACCTTAGAAGATACACCCATTAGAGATTAGAACTCATAACACATTTAGAGAATTTTGTGTTTACGTTTTGAGGGTTCTTTGTTTTCGAGTTTTCGGGTTTTCGGGGTTTAGTTTTTTTTTATCTCCATCTTTTGTACTCTTTGTTCTTTTTCCATTATAGTAAAATTATCTTTACCCGTAGTTTTTTATCCTCTTTGGAGGAGTTTTTTCACGTTAAATTTGTGTGTTCAATTTCTCAATTTATTCCGCTATTTTTTTCTTGTTGCTTAATCGGGTCGATCCTAACACACTTTAAGAGATATTTCGCGGAAGATGTTTCACATAGTACTACTTTACCAAAGTAGAAGGGAAAATAAACTTAGAATATGGCATGGTTCTTGGGTTATCTTCATTCTTAAGATGTTTTGAAAAACTTGATTTGGTGAAATAGGTACGAAGGTAGTTAAAAGATTTCTTTTTAAACTTTTTTTCTTATAACATTGAGTATTTTTCCTTTCTTTTAAAAACATAATAAACTCTTCTTCATCAATCGCCATTATTATCACCAACAAAAACCGTTACTAAAGAAAAACTATTTATGTCATTATAACTGAAAATTAATTTCATTATTTATATTAATTATTTAGTTTTGTAACTCTCATTTTTTGAAATCTATTAATAATAGCATTTCACAACTGAAATAATTATCAAATACTAAGGTTTTGGCAATCCCATCCCTTTCTTCGATATATGTTTAGCAATATTAAAAATTATACTAAAATAATTTTATTTTAATAACTAAGATAATTTTTAAAACTAAAAACTAATTAATATTATTACGGTACATTTAGCTGTATTTAAGTTTTACCTAAATATCATGCTATTTTTTTATACAATCAAAAATTACATTACAATTTAAAAAAAAGAGATGTCAACATCGAAGACTCGAACACTGAATCTTGACCCCATCATAGAAGTTTAACCTTTTACTCTTTCATTTTTAAGTTGTTGACAAAATCATGCTACTTAGAAAGAGCTGCTTCTTTTTTCCGAATGTTCTTTCCCTTCAAAAATCAAAGAAATACAATTTTAGCAAACACCTTATTTTCCTTTCGTTAGTTAATCTTCGCGAAACAAACACTAAAAATAAGTTTTGGAAGTTATTTTCTGCCTAGCAAGGGCACCCTTAGCAATGTTATTCGAATTGAATGTGTTGAATACAAGAATGATTAAATTTTTCCAAGTCTGGAAGCTTCTTGGAGGTCATATCCTGATAGGATACAAGTATCAGACATGCATACTTCAAGAAAAAATAGTCAAAATAATATATTACAAAGTAATTCTCATAGCAGATTGTGAGCGGCCCTAAAAGTAGGGATTTTCATTTTTATAAATATAAACCAACTAGTCATATAGAATATAATCATCAGACAAAATTGTTCTTGAATAAGGTCACAATTTATCTAAACTTCATGATCTGATATCATCGTGCAAAATGAAATTAGAAACTTAACTACATCATTGGAGTGATCTTTAACTCTGTTTTCCTGGTCGAGCTGGTCCGAAATAGTTTGTAACTAATCCCATGATGGCAAACCTGATTTCAAGACAGAATCGAATGAGTAACATATACACAATACGGTTGAACCATCATATATATTAAAGTGAGATAGCACAAATATTCCATACATAACAGGGAAATAAGTGAAAACGCTGCCTAGAACGAGAAATATATTTGATTAACAAAATCCATCTCCACAAACTTTTAACAAATGGTACAGATAACATCAAGTCGAAAATTTCTCTAAGATCTCTGAGCTAGTTATAAAAGTACTGTAGCAAGAGAAGGTAATTATTAAGGAAAATTGGTGTTTTCCATAGAAAAATCTGCCTAAACACTGAACAAGGGAGCAGAAAACTGTGCATAAATTAAGTTGAGAAGCTCTCTAAGAAACTATGATACTCGTAAAAGTTCAAAGAAGGATTATCCAATTCAATTAGAGGTCACACGAGATTTTGAGAGGAACCAACAGAAAAGCCAGTAGAGTTCAAGTGATCTGCAGAAAAAAGTAAACCTAACCCTAAATAGAATAATGTATTTCATATTAAAAGCAACCAATCCAAGGACAGAAACTGAGTTGAAGAAAATGTCAATTGTTTCGAGGAAATTGGCATGGAACAAAAATGGTCGTCTCAACTAAGTAAACAGGACCCTAGATAAAATAATGTAGCATTACTTGAAGTCAATCTTAATTAAAAGAAGCAACCAATCCAAGAACAAGAACTGAGTTCAGGGGACGTCAATGTTTCAAGGAAATTGCATGGATCAAAAGGATCTGATCCTAACTAAAATAATGTAACATTACTTGAATGAAGTCCAGATAAAAAGCAACCAATCAATCAACCAGAACTGAGTTAGAAGAATGTCAGTATTTGAAGGAAATCCGCATAGATTACTAATGATCTGCTCAACAAACTAAACCAGACCCCAAAATAAATTACTGTGGGATTACTAGAAGAATGTCCAGATAAACAGCAATCCATCCAACAACAAGAACTAAGTTAAAGGAATATCAGCGTTTGGAGGAAATTGGCATAGATCAGAACAGCTACCGTCCTCTTATTGGCTTAGATTAGAACAGCTACCGTCCTCTTATTGGCTTAGATTAGAACGGTTACTGCTCTCTTTCATTTTCTAGACATAACCCATTTTCTTAGTTGGAATGGCAGAAGGTTTTCAGAACTAGATCGGTGGTCGAATCAGTCAAGCCACCGGTTAGATGGTCTGACTGGTCCGTCTAATTCAATTAAATAAATCATTAAAAAATTCATAAAACTAAAAATTTATTAAAAATCCGGTTTAACCGGTTTTTGCCCAGTCCAACCGGTTCCCGAGTCAACCAGTCCAATGCCCTTATCCAGACCAGTACCTCAGCCAGTCCAGTCTTGTTGAAACAACCTTGAATGGCAGCATGCGAAATCCTTGAACTGGCACCTTATCTCACTTAGTTCTTTTTGCTCAAATCTATCTCACTTAGTTACCCGGCATGCTTTTCTTAATGGAAAGTCTTGCCCTATCACCTCAGACTTAATCAATGGATATTTTATGCTTTAAACAATGTTTGTTGAGGTCAACAAACAGTAGGAATTCAAGGATAGTCTAATTCGACAATGCGTGCATTTAGCAGATCAAAATGTAGAAATAACTAAGATTTGCCAATTTAACGAATATAAATTCAGTTGAAATAAAGCGTTTTAAAAATATATATATATATATCTTATAATCCAATTATTGTCGGATCCATTAGAACTCCTAAGTAGAAACCCTAAATCTAACCAAAAAAACCAATACTACCATAATTGCCATTGTTAATATTTCGAATACGGACGAAACGGCAATTTTAATAATAAATGAACAAATAAATGAACGGAAGAGGAAAAGAACTAACATCATAGCCATAGAGATCTGCTTGAGATCGTTCTCAACGTTCTTCATGTTCGCCAGTGATTGGGCACAGAATATGATCGCTAGCCACGAGCTCAGCTTATACTGCAAAAATAAATAAGATGAAATTCAGATCTGAAAATTTAAAGAAATTAAACGAGAGAAATCAATTCAAGAACAGAAGACAAATCGAGAGGTAGAGGAAGAACCCTGAACATGACGCCTGCAATCCCGAAAATCACGGCGATAAAACCGGAATAATCGACAGGGAGATCTTGCGGCGAAACAGGCTGCGCCACGTATGGCTTTGCCGCCGACGGTTGTCTGGGATCGTTGGCCGAAGTTGAATTGTTATTGTGTGATGACATCTCTGATCCGATCTCTCTCAGCTCTCTCTTCTATTTTGATTTCTAGATTTATTCGAATGACTAGTGCGACTTTCGCCAATGAAATCTCGACGCCTCTCAAAACTTAACCTTCTATGGAATTAAAATAAAAGATACAATCATTAATTTACCCTTAACCCCTCAACATTTATATTTTCACGAGTTAAATTCGACCATTCATCATTGAAAAATAGTGAAATAAGTTTTCTTTACTAGGTATACTGACCAAAACATTTTATTTTTAACGATGGTATAGCAATTCGTGTGTCATGATAATTAGCGTCGCAATTTACGAGTACTTTTATATTAATTATTATACTATTTATCTTATATGTCACGTTAATAAATAATTTAAAATTTATAAAATTATTCGAAATAAATAAATAAATATAAAAAGCTTATAAAAATTCAAAAGAAAAAGGAAATATAGACGTGAATTGTCATGTAAGCCACTATGTTTAAAAATTTAACATTTTAATCAATGTTTTCGTTAAAAAAAGATCAATTTAACTCTTTTTAAAATGTTAATAATTAAATTCAACTCTTTTTAAAATATTGAGTACCAAATTTAGCTAAGAAAAAGCATAAAAATTATTGACAATAAATGTAAACGTTAACAACTAAATTTGTCAGTATAATTAAAATAAACTTAGGTAAAGTTTTATCTATTTAGCAAATTACAAGCTCATTAAAAAACCATTAATAAGCATTATTAAATTTTAAAAGTAATGTATTTTAAATAATAATAATATACTGTTAAAAGAAATAAATTAAAAATATTGAGGGTAAAAATGTAAAAAAAAAATTACATTACACAATGCGTAAATATTGAAGGCTAAATTTTTTTTTAGAATCAAGACTAAATTGACATAATTTATAAATATTGAGAGTTAAAGTTATTATTTCAATTTTAAAATCTATCACAATTAGCCAATTGATAACCAAAAAAGACAAATTAAATAATTAGGTGACCATTTAATAACTTTTTGTAGTTGAGTGACAAAAAAAATATTAACAATTAGATAACTACTAGTGTAATTTATCCAAGCATTAAAACAGGGAAATGTTAGGTGCAGGACAGAAACTCCGAAGCCTAAATCACATTGCTCGTGTTCAATATTTTATTAGAAATACTATCATACGTGTATGCATGTGGAAACCACAAATATAAAATATAAAACACAAATGTGTATTGAAAAGTAACGTAAAATAAATAATTACATATATGGCTTGAAACTAAGTAATAATACTTACACATTAAATATGTATGATATTAAAAATTTAAGGAAATTAGATTAAATAGTTTAACATTGTGTTGTCATCAATATTGAGTCAATGTTGAGTTATCTTGTGACACCAACTCAATCAAATACATTATTAATATTAGAAATTCTATCACACGTGTATGCATATGAAAACTACGAATTTAGAAACAGATGTATGTTTAAAAATAAAACACAATATGGTTTGGAATTAATTAATAACATATGAAATATACACAATATTAAAATAAAAATTAAATTAAATTGTGAGTAAAACAAAATTTAAACACATAAATACATCATATTAACAATACTAATTAAATGTACTATATTTGTTTATCAAGGTGTTATCTTCAGTTGTAAGCTGGTGTCGAATTAATTTGTGACACCAACTCAATTAACAACTTATTTAATATATATATATACAAGTGATGGAAATAATAAATTGTACATACCAAAATAAAAATGTATAAAAGACATAATAAAATAAAGTTATGATTGAGTGATAAATTTAAAGTTTTACTAATACAATTGATCCGAGTTCAAATCTCATTGTATTCATAGCATCAACTTAGTTACAAATTTTATCAATAATATAAATACATACTATCGATGGAAGTATAAGTGAGAAATTGAAAGTTTTATTAATACAATAGGTTCAAGTTCAAATCTCTACATATGCATATTTTTATTGATTTTTTTAATTATAAAAATAACTAAAATACCCTCTAACAATATGACTTATATTAATTTCCCTAAACCAAGTTGAGGACCCAATCGAAAGTAATGCAACTCAATTAGAAGCTTAAATAACAATGTATATTTATATCAAATATCAAAATATTCATATATTTTTATTATATTTTTATTATTTATTCATATTATTTTATATTTCAACGCAATAATATTACTTATTATGTGTTCATATTGTATTTTTATTTGTATTATTTTAAATCTATTTTTGGTATAATAAGAATATTTTTCATATTCATTTAATGATTCATAAAAATTATTTCTTTCAAATTCATAATTGTTCACCAAAATTATAAATCTAATTTCTCTACCTGAAAATACAATAACACATGTCGGTATTAATTTAAATCCATTCTATTTTTTTTTATTTCGTACTGCAACTCGAATTCTTCCCCCAATGCCACCTTCATTTATGTTAGAATGCGACCGGGTAGCATATTTGTAAATACAAAAAACCTACACCCTTAACGTTATGAGCGAAAGAATGTTTCGCTCTCGTAGTATAAGAAATAGTAGTTTTAGAAAATATTAGACGCAGCAAGATAAGAAAACATGATATGACCAAAAATATAGACAAGAAAACATGATACCATTAGAAAACACGATCTCATGAACATCCCAAAATCATTAATATATATGTGTGTATATATGATCCAGCATTTTATAAATAACAAATACCCTAAACATGATTATGATATTACAAAATATACAAACATGTTACATATACACATATCTCAGGCCATGAAAATGAAAAAACAATTGTAAATGCTAAAATTTGAACAGTCAACTTTTTTAGAAATAATTATTAAATGAACTAACTAAATCCCGAGTTCACCTTTGCCTTTGTCTAATTATTCAATTATCATAGCAGAATCAAAAGTGACAATAATAGATCAAAAGATTGGACTTGTGGACATTAAACAAATTGTGATAAGAGAAGACGTTAAAAAAAGTAAAAAACCATCCACTTGTGATGAGTGGAATCCAAAAGCCTTATTATAATAAATACACTTCATTACCTGAATATTCAGCTATTTCTTGAAAAATCAAAACGAGCTTCTGTTTCTCCCCATTTTTCTTACCCAAAAATCAAGGAGCAGCTTATCTTTCTCTCAAGATTTATGCATATAGCTCAACAGAAGCACAAGGACTTGGTAATAATGAACACGGCATGAAAAAATATATAACTAAAACACAAAACATGAACACAAACACAAACACAGCACAAATACAAAAATGTCAAAATGTATAATAAGAATTATTAATGTATCAAAATTTATATAAATATGAAATGGCTTTAAACGATTATAACATGGAAAAATATACAAACAAAACATGAACATGAATTGCTAGGTCTATATGACATCAATGGCCAACACAGAAATGAACGAAGAGATGCACATTCTTCTACATTTCCATTAGTGTGGTTCAATTATAAGAAATGGACCACCAAAAGCATATGAGGGATTTGATGACAATTGGGCCAAAATAAAGAGGGAATGCAAAAAGGTTTTTGACTTGTATTGCCACACATAAAGTCTATTAGTATCATATATATATCCTATTTGTAGACTATAAAGAACATAAGTAAGGAAAAATAATCTACAGCTGCCAATCTATATTTACAACAATTATAGAGTATTTACAGCTAAGAAATCTTCAGAAGATTTCACCTATAAGTCAGCCAGTATCCAGTCAACTCTTGAACCGGAAAAAACCAATTAGCTAATCATCAAAGTGGAAGACATTGTACCTTATCAGGAACATTCCTAGGCATCGGTACTGCAGAAACATATCTCTGGATGAAGAATTTGGGAGGGCTAGCAATTGCTTCAGAGGTCGATGAGGTCTCAGCCCTGTCAGCTTGTCCCCGTCCATAGAACTTGGCAAAACGATTGATGAGTGAGATCTTCTCTAGATCCTGGCATTCCAATCTTAAGTCCAAGATTGAGGATCTCTTGTCCAGACTACATAACAAAATGAGGAACATTAGAAGACAACCAGCATGACAACAGCTGCTTAGGGTAAAACCAATAGCGGGAGCAGCATGGGGCAAACAAAGGATTTCAAATATATATATAATGTAACTAATAAATAGTGACATAGAGCAAAACCTTGCTTCCAACTTATACACAACTTGTAAGTATATTAAAAAAATTGAAGACGAGATATTATGCATAAAACATACTGGTAAAAACTTGATCTGGATTACCTCTGTAAATCATTTTCCAGCTTCTTTGCAGTGATGACAAACTGTTCCGCAGCAATGACAAACTGTTCTGCAGCCTTTAAGATGGACTGCTTTCTCTTCTTAAGCTTTTCAGGGAGGCTAAAAGCAGAAAAAATAAAACGCATTAGTACGATAGTAGAAAAACAATCCCCAGTTGACAGTAAAAAACAGGATTCAGGGGTTTCAAACATAATTAACATGTTCTTACGTGCTTCCACTCTCAGAAGGAACAGCTTTATCACTTTCACATATATATGCTGAGCTGCATGCTTCTCCTAAGCCTAATCTGGCAACAAAATAGACCACAGTCTCATAGTTTTTTATAGCATCTGCAGAAAGAACTGCTCTTGGAGGAGCACAATGTAGTTGCTGCATAAGCTGTGTTGTCAAGATAAGCCTTCTTTTTGATCTAAGCACAGGCGGCCAATCTTCAATCATTTCAGGTTCGTTTTCAGCCTGTGATATCAAGATCAATGTCCTTAAGTGGGAACTGTCGTAGTTCAAATAAGGAATAAACTAAGATCAAGTATGGTAGTTTGACACCAAACACACCTCAATCATTCGATTTGCTGCATGTGCCCATCCCGCTTCAGCCGCACTGCGATCAAAAGAAAACCTCAACATAATTCCAATGAAGAGGAAAAGCATAAAGAAAGTGAGAGAAGAGAGCAACTAATTTCTGTATTTCATCAAATTGCTATTGGGAAATATTTGTGTTTTTGGTTATTGATAGAGTATACACACATATAGAGACACATATATTACATGTGCTGTTAAAATTGCAGTAAATTGGAAAATTATTCCAAATACCTGAGGTCCTGAGGTCTTGAACGACCTTGTGTCACTTCTCTATGCCATGATACAAGCTCAAATGTCATACTTTTACGCTTTTTTGCTCTCATAACAATCAAGTTCTGATTTGGAATACCGGGAGGAAGCAACTGATGGGAGATATGTCCACTTGCTATTGGCATGAGGTTTGAGTTTTGCCGGGTACCATCCAGCTGACTAGCATCAGCAGCATTAACCTGCTCACTAGAATCAAGAGCATGCAAATTATCAGAGGGCCTACCAACAATAAATCCTTTGTCTGCAGCCTTCATTGTGGCAATTTTCTGAGCATCATAAATAGGCAACATTTGCCCCTTTTTAAATGCCCCGTACTGATCAAACCAGAATGGAGCCATCTGGGGTCTGATCTGAGGGTGTTCACTCCTATCAGAACCAACTGAATTAGTAGCATTGTTGAAATTCAGAGAATCATTCTGAACAAATGCCAGTGTATCATTAGCAGATGACTGTCTCTCAGTGTATTCTCCAGCGCCCGATGACGTGTTTAGCATCTTAGAATCTCCAGAAGGAACTATAGAAGAACTCATTAACGCATCTCTCATCATATTATTGGATCCATAAGGTAGCAGATCTGCACCTTGAGATTTCTGTTGAGCATCCAAAGCAGACTCTGGAATTGGACCTTTAAATCTTTTGACACTCCTATTACTTGGATCAATCTCTATATTTTTCATGGCCTGCACCTGATGCAACAACAAATAGTTCTGATGTACATTATTATTTGGTCTTAAAGAACGGCCAAAAGCTTCAATGTCTCTCTGCATACATGCAGGATTTTGGCTGGTATCAGCCTCTGGCAATAACTGCTGGCCTTTTGCTGGTTGCTCTTCTCTACCAGAGTTCTGTGGTTTAGCAGATCCCGCAGGGAACTCAGTTGCACCATTCCCTCCTGCCCAGGCAATTTGATCATCTAGCTTCTTTTCCCCAGGAAGAGTTGTTTCTGAGTTACCATTTGACTGTTGCTGGTGCTTCAACAAATTCTGTGAGGCCCAAGAAGACTGAGCTCCTAATAGATGTTGAGCAGCTGAGACACTGGTCCATACATTAGGCATTTTGGTAAAAGCACCTCCTGAAGGTTGGGAAGCTGGCATAGCCTCCAACACTGGGAACTGCTGGTCTGTAACCTTTGCATGGTTTTGGGTGCTATAACTTGGCCAGGAAGTTTCTGAAGAAGAAAGGTCATCCGTAGCACTTTTTGGCATGCGAGGTGCTGATATCCTTCCCAATTGACTAATTTGAGCTCTCTCAGAAGAGTCATCAATCCGCTTTGACTGACATGTCAACCCACTAAAATCTGCATTAACAAATTTATTTGGTATTACCTGATTACCCACATCAATAACATGCTGGCATTGAAGATGACTTTCTAAATAAGGATAATCAGAGGTAAAACCTGCAGAAACATTGCCCACAATATTATGTTGTGAGGCTTTGTAGTTGGTATGACCGGAGACTCGCGAAATATTATTCCTGCTATCTCCATTGGATTCTCCATGAGGTGACTGAACAGAAGCTGTTGGACCAACTAAGGTATGACCCCTCCTTCTTGCCTCAGAAGAGATGTGAACTGAATTTAGAGAATTAACTCTTTGTGGAGAACTTTGAGATGAAATTGACCGGTCTGGAATGGTGAACCTTTGAGATGGGGGACCTAGCTGTAACCCAAAACCTTGAGAAGCAGAGGGCCTATTGTGCTGAAACTGGCCTACTGATCCGTCAGAAGTTTCTGCATCTGGCATTTCAGATGATTGATTGCGTTCAGAAGAGCTTAAGTGTGTTGCAGTACCAGGTTCCCTAGGTTGATCAACCTTTTGAAGAAGCTCCAGCATATTTTGACTGCCAAATTTTAGAATATTCAAAGAACAACAAAAGGTAAATTAAGGAAATCAGCACAACATTAAAAATAAGGAAAATAGAAGAGCCAACATTACCAAATAAAAAAAATCATATTTCAAATATCAATATTATGAGTAAGTTGTTAATATAATTGTTTTAAAAACTGAAATGAATGTTTCTTGCAGATAAGTTACATCAACAATTAAAATTGAGAAAACCAAAATATTCAAGTCAAGCTATAAATTGAGAACAACAATTATTCAACTACCTAATTGAAGCTGTCTTGTTTGGGATGAAATTAAAAGATCTGTCAGGTGCAGAACCAAGAGTTGAAGGCATCTCTTCTACTTGAATGCCAGGAATACAACCCTAACACAGAGGACAGAGAATGTTTAGTCTTCTAGAGACTTATTATTCTAAAGATAAAGTAAATTTCTGCAGGGCAGGACAGAGAGAAAGACTAGGGGATTTCACGCTATTCACATATACAGCAAAAATAAAATAACCTTCTCAGTTTCTGTAGACTTGCCAGCAGCATGTCCAGTATAATTTGACTGCACAAAATATCCTTGGTCATGACCTTTGAATCCTTGAGAAACATGTTGGGCTATTGCTTGCATATGTGTGAGATTTTTAGTTCCATAAGAAGGTTCAACCTCCGCATCCAGATCCCCCATAGGATGATACTGAAATTTGTAGGCTCCAGAAGGTTTACAACTAACATGAACAGATGACTTCTGTTCTCCTGCCAGTGGATCATTTGCATCCAACCAGCCATTGCCTATAATGCCATCAGTGGAGGTATGTTGGGATAAGTTCGAGTGAAAACTGTCATTTGAAGTTTCTTTGACATTAGAGTTCTCCAACATATTTGCTTCAGACAATCCTTTCTCCAAGCAATTATTTTGTGATGAATCAAAAGATAGAGGGCTTTTATCAAGATTCTGCTGATAATTTGCCGGTGTCCTGCTTGGTCCAGAGTTTACTTTAGAATCAATATTTTTCCAGAGATTAAGATTATGTCCATTTGGAAGTTGCTGACTGCTTTCCTTGGTGACCCTTCTTGTTCTTGAATCTGTTACTGCAGCAACATTACCCAGACCAGAACCTTCATTCACTTGTGGGCTTCCCAAGCCAGAATCCACATTCCCTGGTCCAATATTAACATCAGAAAGAGGATGATCAAGATCAGAACCAAAGCCTTTCTCCTCATACAAGCCACCCTTGTGATCAGTACTCTGAGAAGGTTGAGATGAGCTTTCAATATCCTGACTATTTGATACAGCCCCACCACTACGTGATGCAGACTCAATGTAGTTCCAATCATTTGGCTTATTGTGAGGCTGACCATGAGGATTAAATAAGGCCATGCCTTGGTGGCCTGGGATGCTCTTTGCACTTGCTTGCACATCAGGAGAGTGTGCAACATTTCCAAAGAGTGAGGCACTTTCAGCTACAGGCTTTTCAAGAGGACTGCGATCTAACCATTTGCTTCTTTCTTCTGTTAACTGTTGAACAAACCTCTGACAAGAATCATTATGCATTCTCCCAGTCTGTTCATTTGCAGTCTGGACGCCTGATTGCTGAACCCCAAGAGTACTAGCAAAATCACAATTGATATCAGCATCAATAGACATGGGAAAAGGTTTAAAGTTCACGGTTGAGGCATTTTGCAAGTTGTTATCAACTCCAGGCAATTGCTGTTGGCTGCCATCATTGGCAATTAATGATGGCATGTTTCCGCTAGGAGGTTCACTAGTCTGCAAAGCTAAACCACTCCACTCTTCCTGTACCCCTATATCATTGCTGGATGTTTCTGCTACAGCAGACTGCATAAGAGCACTCCAACTTCCACTTTGCAGAGAAGGAAATGCCCCAAAAGAATCTGTACCATCCAACACTGCGCTCGTGTTGGTGCTCTTTCCAAAGATATCCCACACACTGTCATCTGAACCAAACAAAATCTTTTCTTCAGCTGGATCTAGTGAAGCGACATTCTGAGAGTGCACAGCCTGAATTGCTGACTTTTCCAGGGATGTTTCTGATAGACCAGGATGTTCTTCTTGCCTCCCATGAGACTCCATCAATGCACTTTTTGGCTGGATGGTCATTTGCTGCAAGTTTTCTGAATGAAATACACTATTTAAATCTTGAACAGCTGCAGCACCAAATAAATTTTTACCCAGATCACCCTGTCTAGAAAGCAAAGTTCCATCTTGCAACCCAACTTCATCTGAAAACATAGCATACTGATTACCTGGAAAGGAATTACTGCTAGCTGGCACCTGCTGTAATAAAGGCTTATCCATTTGGACAGACAAATATTGATATTGATTTCCTCTTGCACTGCCGTTAAAGACCCCATTAAATGATTGATTATCCTGCTGAGGATCCAAACCCACCAAATGCACCTGGCTTTGCACAGGGGAAAACATAAATCCACCAGATGATCCCTGCAGAGCTGAAAAGGCATCATGCTGCAGCCAATTTGCATTTGATGTCATAAGCTCAGGTTGCAAAGAATAATTTGAAGCATCATGGACAGGAACACCATTGATTGTAGCTGGAGAAAGGCTGCCTGATCCCTGTTTTACAAAAGATGAAACCTGATTCATAGAGCTCAACTGCCTTGCTTCTTGTAGCTGCTGAGGATTTGGAAATTGTTGCCTCTGAAATTCCTGCATTTGCTTAAGAATAGAATGTTGCTGTAGCAGTTGTGTGCCAGTCATCCCTGATTGCTGCCTCGGTAAAGGCTGGATCATGCCAGGATGCTGTCCATTTCCGTGAGGTTGCCCACCAAGAAAGTCGTAATTAACGGGAGATGCAGTAGATTCCAACCTCAATGAATTTTTCTCATGAAGATCAGGGCCACTTTCTATATGTGAATCAAGAACTGGCAAGCATCTAGATGCTGTATCCACTCCCAAAAAGTTTGTATTATTCTGCCTTGCCTGGAAACCCTGATGCACTTGCATATAGCCAGTTGCAATTGATGATTGATTTTGCGAGTGATTTCTGGCAATTTCAGACCTCATACCAGATTGTGTGAAGTTCAGCCCATGCTGCAGGCTTGAAGTCTGACCAGTATGCCCCCTGTCAAACTCAGCTAACCCCAAAAGAATATATAATTATGCCAACCAAACTGTGTTTTAGACAAGTAAAGTTGTATTACTAAATTGTTGTAACATTAGTAAAAGCTAAACAAACAAGATACCTTACCTAACTGATGTACACTCAAATTCTTCGCACTAGAAACAAGGGGTCCAACTTGTCTCTGGCTTTCAACCCACAGATTGTTACTTAAGCCAGGCCAGGTACTGTCAATGAGCTGTGAGTGATGCTGGCCCAGGGACAAGCTCTCTTGGCCAAGGAAATTATGGATACTGTCACCAACTTCGTTGCCAGGCATAGATAATCCAAGCCGAAAATACTCAGCAGCTAAAATTTTGTGAGAACAAACTTACTACCTACAGAAGCAAGAACTAAGTTAAACTTTTCACAGTTCCATTACAGGGCACACAAAAATATGAATCCTTCTTTTTAAATCCAATTGTAATAGAAACAAACCTCTTCCACACATTTAAAATTCACCCCAGTTGCCACGTTTTGAAACTCAACCATATCCTGCATGCATAAAACCAACATATCATCTCTTCATGGAATCAAAAGTTAAACCAGCAACCCCATGGTGAAAATTATTCCACCTTTTTCTTCATTTTGAACGGAAGGTGCACCAACAAGTATAAAAATATCCCCAAAAAAGGGAGCATCCGACAAACATATCAAATTGCAGACGGCAAATATTAGACAGAACAAATCTTGGCACTTCTACTAAGATCATATAAACTAAGCATTAATAAATGTAAGTATGTTTTAATCTTGGATTATTAAAAATGACAATGAACACCTTCAACACCATAGACAACCATTTTTTGTTGACAATATGAAAAGCATCGGAACTTAATTTATAACTAATCGGTTCTCGAGCAACGCATTTATGCTTGGCATTTTAAAGTTGGCATGCATCAAAGTCATTGTTATATTAAATATTATATTAGTTCCGAATGGATAAAAAGAGTAATGTTAGAATTACTTTTAAATTGGAGAAAAAAAAAGAATAGTTAATTAACATATTTTTCATTTCCTTATAAAAGAGAAACTCCACGTGCATCTCTCTTTCCTTTCCGTAGAAGTAAAATAACCATGAGATGCTACAAAGATATGCAATATATTATTCTCTTGTATGAAACTTCAATATAATCAATAGTGCACCAGACTAATGTTGTTTAAGCGGACTGTCCCCATAGAAACTTAAAAAACCCCAACATTCCTGCATCATACCATACACCCCGAATGGTTAATCACAGTAGTGTGGTTTAAGAAGGCTTCTTTCTTCAAGCAACTTTTCAAAATCTATTCCATGGATCATTCTCAAGATCCCAAATATCTTTTCAGCATCTACTCCATGGATCATTCTCAATATCTATTCCCCTATACAGGAATGCATAGCATGCTGACAGTAAGTCTACTGACATACAAGTTAAATATGAACTTTTCATAAAAGAGAAGATGCTGTATCACAACCTAACATTTATTTTTATTTTTTTTTGTTAATGGCACCATTTTTCCTTGATTCCTTATCAATTTAGGTTGCATCCTCGTTACTCAATATGAAACAGTACAATCTTCAAATTTGTAAAGCCGAATTAAAGTTAGATTCCTTAATCACTAAATTAAAAGTATATATAAGAAGCTGGCAATCTGGTAGACCAAAAAATAGAAATATGGAATAATGGATAGCAGCCATCAACAGAAAAGAAAAGGCTACCTCCATTAAGAAAAACAAGCATCAAAAGCTACCATGTAAAGCTCAATGGACTCCAAATGCTAAAAGATAAGATTAAGAAGCAACCAAACCAAATACTACAAGCGAAGTACAAACGCAAATCCACTGCTAATTAGAAATGTAGGGAACCAAATTAAAGACAAAAACAGAAAAGATTTACATAAGAAAGCTTATAATCTTTTAAAGAGCAAAAGTAAAAGAACTGCTACAACTTCTCCTGAAATTAAAATTTGTAATTCCTCGGTAAAAAATGCCCCGCATCCTCCATTTTCTTGGCAACCAAACAGGCGCTAAAACTCAAAAACCATGTCCAAAAACTCACATTTCTAACCAAGGCCACAAAAGAACGAAAAAGAAACATGTAATTGCCATCCAAAAATAAAAAGGCAATATAAGTAATTGCCCTAGCATATATTCAGCCTCTCAGTGTTAAAAACGTATTAGGGGTCCTGGGGAGGGCAACATGACGAGTGAACTTACAGTTAAGCGAACAAGCCTTTAAAATGGAGTTCGAATAATCGATCCTTGAAGAACATAAAAATTTTTTAGGGTTTGAATCCGAATGAAACTTTTAAATGGAGAGAACTATTTTGGTTTTTTTTTTTTTTTTTTTAGAGAGAGAGAGATAAAGTGATCGATAGTGTAAAATTTTCAACTACCGGAGGATCAAATTTGAGGTTCGGAACCGAAGGTGAGGTTTGGAGTCGAAGCTGAAAGAAAGGGCGTTGTAGGAAGGAGGAAGCCAGAAAGGGGCGAGGCATGTTTGGTTTGGGGAGAATGGGAAGCAGATGGGTAAGTGTGGGTAGAGATGGAATTTGGTGTTCCTGCAAGGAGATTCGGACACGTGGAGAATCATCGGTAGTGGCGCCCACGCTTGAGGATGTCTAGACTTTTGGCCGTCCGATCTACATAAATGATTTTGTACATCTTTCATCTTCTTTGCATTGTTTTTTTTTTTTTTTTTTTTTTTTTTTTCTTTTGCCGAAAGAGTCCGCGTTCTGTAAGGGACTCCCATAATTTAAAATTGCTCCATATCGAGAGGACGAAATCCTGATTAAGGTAGGAACACTTTTATAATTTTATTTTAAAAGCTATTAATAAATAAGATACAAACTAGTAATCCATATATATATATATATTATAATAGGTTAAAATATTTCATACATTTCTATATTATTCATAAATTTTCTTTTTATATTTTTATTCTATGAATTTAGTCTACTTATTTTCTAAATTTTAAAATTCAGGTCTAATTATTAACATTGTTAATTTTTTTATTAAATTTGTTGGTGTGGCATTTTAAAAATTAAAAAAAAAATTATTTGGTAGCCATGTAACTAAAAAGTAGTATTGTAATGAACTCTAATTAAACAAAATAATTTTAATAAGGTTAACCGTTAAACCTGAACTTTGAAATCTGAAAAGTAGAGCAACTAAATTTCTAAAAATAAAAGTACAATGACTAAATTCTGAAATTGTGAATAGTATAGAGACTTATGACATATTTTAAACTATATAAAACAACTTTTGAAAAGGGTTTTTTGGAGGGGGTAAACTATACTACTAGTTACTAAACTATAGATAAGTTTTTGTTTTGGTCATTTAAAAAACAATTACAATTCGGTCATTGGACTATTCAAAAGTTTTTATTCAAGTCACTTGCTATTAAAACCAATGCTTTATTGCTTCTTCTTTTTTGATCGCATTGACTACAATTAAAAACTCTCTTTTCCATCTCTTTTATAGTGATTTTTTTTTTCATGAAACAACTTTAGACGCCACAAATCTAATAACCAAAATTTAAACAACTTTTTTCTCTAATTTTCGATATTGACCATCAAATCAACCTGGATTTAAGGAATGTTATTTTACTCATCGATAGGTATTGTTCCACCGTACCAATCATCGAATCGTCACTTGGAAGTTACTAAAAAAACTTAATAGCTCAATGACTTAAATAAAAACTTTTAAATTGTTCAATCACTTAAATGAAAACTTTCGAATAGTTTAATGACCAAATTGTAAATTTTTTAGTTAAGTGACTAAAACGAAAACTTATTCATAATTTAGTGACTAATTGTACAGTTTACCCTTTTTTAGGGCAGAAAGCCTTTAAGTAGTTTTAAAAGGAAATAGAATGATAACTATTTGAGATAAATCTCAAAACTATACATGAATGTTTTAGTTACATAGCTACCAAGTAGGTACTTTTTTTTTTTCAAAATACTATACCAACAAACTTAACAAAAAAAAAAAAAAAACTGAATTTCAAAACCTAAAAATTAGCGAGATTAAATTCATAAAAATAAAATTACAATAATTAAAATCTAAATTTGTGAGAAATACAAGTACTCAAAATCTGCAAGGTACTCATAAAATCATGATTAAGCAACAACATTTTTTGACTATTTGTTTTTTAAATAAATATTTGTCAAATAATTTTATTTTTTATACCCACAAAATAATTTTATTTAAATCATATTTGAATGGTTAATCCAATTTATTCAAAATCAAACTTGGATTACTAAAATTTCATATATCCAATCCAATTTCATCTTAAAATATGTATGCATATATATTAAAAAAGACCTTCTCAAATGTATTATTTTTAATTAAAATATAGAGCAAAATATAAAGGCTTAAATTTTCAGGGTGAAAGTGCCCTTCTAGTCCTTATATTATCAATAAGAAAGCAAACAAGTCCTTCTATTAAAACATGAAGCAATTAAGTCCTTATATTTCTAAAATAGAAGCAAATTGGTAAAATAATTAACGGTGTTTAAAAAAACGTAATAAATTATTTTTTTTAATATAACATAAAATTCGAAAAAAAATGTGTAAAATAACTTTTTTTATATTACTCGTAACTTTAGAAAATAATTAATCAAAATGTAATTAAAAGAATTAAAAAAAATTACGATTCCAATAAAGAATCGCATAATTCACTTGTTTGAAAAAAAAAAAGAAAAAAAAGGGATTGAATTATAGAAATCAAATGCAAAGAACTAGTAACTTCATTTGATTTCTTTAATTTTAAGTGAACCTTAATCTGTTTTAATACTCATTTCAAACCCTAATTATTTGAGATCTTTTTTCCTATAAATTTGTGTTTTTGGAATATTATTTCGATGTTATCCTATTGAATGATTATGTTTGGAAAACTTTTCTGGCTTTCTTTTTGTTTCAAGCACATGCGATTCTTTTTCAATCCTTAATTATTTTTTTTGGTTTCAATTTTAAGGGTTGTGTTTTCAACTTTTTCATTTTTGTTTATTTTTATCAATTTTATTTTAGTTGATTATTTTTAAATTTAAGGAGTAATAAAAAGTAGAAAAAATTATTTTAACTTGTATTTTAATTTAAATTCCACCTCATATTAAAACATTGATTTTTATTAAGTCCATGTCAACATCGTTAATGACACATCGTTATTGATAAAAAAGTTGCATAACACGTCATTAGTTTGGATGGTTTTGCTAACACCATTATCAATTTTACTAAATTGATTCCATTTTAAAAGTAAAGGGACTTGATTGCTCTCTTTTTTCATAGAGGGACTTTTCTGCTCCCTTATTGATAATACAAGGAGTGCGAGGCTATTTTCACCAATTTTTTAGTATTAAGAAAATAAAGAAGTTTAGAGGCCCAACGGGTCTGGCGACCAAAATTTTAGCTTACGAACTAGGCCTTATCCGGTCCGATTCATGATCGATCGGATGGCACTCTAAAGAGGAAATCGATGACGTGGCAAAGATGCTGTGACCGGGAGTTAACAGAAGCCGAAACCCAGGGGCTATAAAATGCCGCAGGCCCGCTTATGTATTTAGTTATGTACTACAAAAATAAAACCAAAAATAAAAAAACGCAAAAATTGAACAAAAATAGTACTCTTAGTTCTTGCTTTCGAGCGTGAAAGAGCCAAGGAATTCATTCAATCGAAGGGCGAGAGAGAAGGAGAAAAGAAGAGCGATGGGAGAGGAGAAGCGACACGAGATGATGCAAAACCTCTTCGGCGATCAGTCGGAGGAAGATGAAGAGATCGATTCCGAACATGAATCAAATCCCCATCCTAATTACGCTTCTGTAATTCTTTTACTTTCTTTAATCGTTAGGTTTTATTTTTTTCTATCGTGCTTTTTGTTAATTATTTCTTTTTTCGAATGTTAATTAGACAGTAATTGTTTTTTTATTTAGGTTTCGCTACTAAGTGATTGATTTGGTTCGATGACTATTTTTAATTTAGAGGATTGGTTTACCCTATTGTTACTGCAATCTTTTTTAGATTGATTTTTTCTGGATAATGCCGAGCTTAGGCTTGAATAAGTTGATCATTGTTGTATTGTTGATTTAGGTTCATTTAAATTGCCAATTAATGTTTCGGAAATTGTGTATAGCTGCTCTTTTTATCTTTTTCTTCTTCCAACTTGTGCCTCTTGATTATGGATTTTGTATTTCGAATACAAATGCGATTCTGAAATCATCTTATTAAGGGCCAAGTACGCTCAGTACAAGAACCTTGGAGGGGGATTTTGTTCCAAGTAAATTATAGTTTAGAATGTCATAATTTGATATTTTGCACATGTTTTATTCCCCCCCTTTTCTTGGATGAAAAAGAAATGCAAGTTTCAGAATGGTCGATCTGTTGCCAAGATGTTTGCTGTTATTGAGAGTTACTCTCTGAGTTTAAATTATATACAAAAAAATTCAAGTCTAGAAAGGAATAAATTGGTGTTCTCACCGGTTGTGACTTTCTCCTTTTCTTGGGGTCTGGAAAGACCTAAAATAGCCTTAGGGTATTTGATCCTAGTTTGCTTAGATGTTTTCTGCTATTATGGAGTTCTCTATGTTTTTTTGTGCGTGATTAGAAGTAGAATTGCTTGAAGTTAACCTGTTTAATGATTTTGCATATAGGATGAAGCTGAGGGTGTAATGGAGCCTGAGGGTGAAGGCGAAGGTGAAGCTGAATTGGAGGGACATGGTGAGGCAGAAGTGGAGAGTGATGGTGACCTACGAGATTTAGAACCTGATCCTGGAGAAAGTGAGGGTGAAAGAGTACAAAGCTCCCAAGAAGTGGATATTGGGGATCAAAGGGAAGAAAGTGAGGCGAAAGAGACAGATAGTGATGAAAAAGAAGACTATGGTCAGAGGGTAGTGACTAGCCGGAGAAGGGAAGTAATTGAGAGTGGGTCAGAAAGGTCTGAGGAAAACCATTATCCTGATAACGAAGATGAAGAGGTTGATCAAACTAGAAGCTTGAGGTAATTTGCTCTCTCCCTTACTCAGTCTCATGCTGTGCGTTCTTGCCTGTGTCTCCTTTTGTCTTTTATTTGTTCATTTTTTATTGTTACTCTCCTATATGTTGTTTGCCTATTAGGTGTGCAGTACTTGGTACTTTGACATTGTATTACATATTCTCTAAACTGTAATTAGTATGTTTCTTTTTTTGCCAAAACTGAAACAGAAAAAATTGATGCAAAGCCTTATATAATAATGATTCCTTGGATGTACTATTGTCTCTAATGATCTGCACTTACTGTTCTACCAAATTGGCTTAATGGCAGTAAGTCACCAGAGGAGGAGAAGGATCCAACTCACCTTTCACATTCAGCTGCTGAAATTCGTGATGTATTTGGTGCTTCTGATGAAGAAGAAGAAGAAGCAGAATATGCAGTTCGACATGATATGGAGCAAGAGGAAATTGTGAGTATCATGTGTCAAACGCAATATGGTTCTTCTTTTTTGCCTTTATATAAGTTCCAGTATGCCTGTGGTCATGTTAGAAGGATGATGTAAATTCTTTTGTACCTTAGAGATCTCCTATGGAAGAGGAAGGGAGCTATGGGAAGAGTCCAAGGCTCGAAGATATGGTGCATGATGAAGATGCTCGTTATGAGTCAGATGACGAGCATGTTGAGGTGAAACAAAAAGAGAAGCCAGTTGGTCCCCCGTTGGAGCTGGAGGTTCCATTTCGCCCTGCTCCAGCTCATCCAACCAAGGTTTATCTTCTTCCTATGCTCTCTCTTGAAAAAATCTAACTTAACATCATCTTAAGGATATCTTCTTATAGTTAGTGACATTTTAGAAGTTGTTTCGTTATTCAATTGGATTTTTGGTACATTACGCCATTTTTATTTCAAATGGAAGCATCAGTTGAAGTGCGTTGGAGGTTTCGAGGGTCATTACTACTTTAAGGCTTTGCTTGGTAGAGTGGAAAGAAAATTCGAAGGATAGACAATTGAAAGAATAGAAAAATAGAAAGATGGAAAATAAAATTTTTCTTTCTATTGGTGTGCTCGGTAGGAGGGATGAAAAAATTGAAAGAAAAATTAATTTCCTTTCCATTGTTCGGTAGAGTTGAAAACTAAGAGGAAAGAAAATGAAACCTTCCAAAAATGCATAATTTTGAACTAACATACATCCACCTCTCATTTTCTGTCCTCTTATCATTCCAAATTTTTTATTATGCATTAGGATGTAAAATAGTCATCTCTTTTATTTTCTTTCCTTACACTTTCCTTTTCAACCAAGCACATTCTAAGCGCTTCAGGCTAGACTTCATACTTCTGTCATTCTTTTGCAGATGAACATGATCAAAGTTTCAAATATAATGGGCATTGACCCAAAACCATTTGATCCCAAGACATATGTTGAGGAGGATACATTTGTAACAGATGAGTCTGGCTCAAAAAAGCGTATTAGGTTGGAGAACAATATTGTACGTTGGAGGACCGTCAGAAAGAAAGATGGCACAACATCAGTGAGTAAATTTCTGCCACCTCCCCCTTCTTTTTGGTGATTTGATTTGAGCATGCTGGAAAAGAATGTAGATCTATTTATTGCATGTATGTGCTGTAAGTTTGGGATGGTTACAAAATCAAAAACTGTGAGTAGGGTGATCGTTAGCCACCACTATAGTTAGATTCTTTTTTTTCCTTAACTATATTTGTTGTTTTTATTTCGTTGTCAGAATTAATTTTATGGTCTGTTATCAATCCCTTAATTTCTTAACCAAGCAGGGTTTCTTATATTTCCTCTTGTTGTATGTAGTATGAAAGCAATGCTCGCTTTGTGAGATGGTCAGATGGTAGTTTACAGTTGTTAATTGGCAATGAAGTTCTTGACATATCTGTACAAGAGGCACAACATGATCAATCACACCTTTTTCTCCGACATGGAAAGGTGACTATTTCCTCTTATTTGATGTGGTTTTGTGAAGTATGTAATATCTTCAATTCTTTTGCTCTTTTTTTTTTTTTTTTCTTACCAATGCTTCTGAGATGTGAAATGGATCAACAAAAGCTTCAAGATCATATATATATTATTTACTTCATTTTCTGTTGTTTATCTCTGTTTTTTTGTGTCATAAACTAAGATAAAACATAACAGAAAAAAAAAATGGAAGTTCCTCATGGCTACTCGAGAGTGATCTGAATGTCAAGTCTGTGCATCTAGTAATCCATAATATCATAATTGTCAAATTGAACTGGCATCTTATTACAGCTGCTGACCTAATATGCTAAACTGTTTGAAAGCCTCCTAGACTCTAGATTCAAAGGTCCACTGATCATAAGGAATGATTTAAAAATGAAGTAAAAGAATGTGGCATATTGAAATGCCACAGCTATTTCTATCTGTACATTGTCTTGGACATGAAATCTGTGGCTCCTGGTATCCTTTTTGACAATATCTCTGTTGTGTTAATTGGTATGTGAACTATTTTATATATATTGCTAATAGCTCAACATGAGCTTCTGGATTGAGGTTGAAATGCATATTTTTATTTACATTCTGTGAACATGATAAATGCGAGTATATTTTTGTCTGCAAGTATTTTGCGGGGAAAAAAGGGAGTATGGAAGTTTTATAGTCAACTTCCACTATATGCTATTGCAGTTCCAGCCATAGCATCTTTGTGTAGGAAGCTTGCTCAATTTTGGAATCGGTTTGGTAGGATAGGTCCAATAGGAACAGAATTTGGCCTCAGAACCTTGATTTTGGGCTATTATCTGCTCATTCCATGTAGTCTATGGTGTTATTATTTGGTTTTAAGTATTACTCCTAAGGCTGGCTCTACCTTGAAATCAATGTAACATTCTCATTTTTGTGGCTGTTGCTGTTTCTGTTATTGTTATTAATCTTGTAACAATGCTTAAATTCAAACTGGACTTGGAAACTGCTTTAATTGTGGTTATTGCAGGGAATTCTTCAATCTCAAGGAAGGATTTTAAGTAAGATGAGATTTATGCCCTCATCATTGTCATCGAATTCTCATCGGCTGTTGACTGCTCTTGTTGATTCACATCATAAAAAAGTCTATAAGGTTAAGAATTGCATTACTGATGTTGATCCAGAAAGGGAAAAGGAGGAAAAGGAGAAGGTAATTAATTGCTTATCTTACAATTCGGTGCAAGTTGTTTCTCAGTGACAGGAATTTTAAATGTTTTTTTTCCCTTTTGTGTGTGATTTTGCAGGCTGAGAATCAAACAATCAGAGCTAATGTTCTTCTGAATCGTAAGAGGGAAAAGGTGAACCGAAAGTATACACAAACTGTGGAAAGAAAGCGTCAACTTTCAACTGGGTATCTGGAGGGTGCTCTTGATGAGGTCTAGAAATTTCCTTTCATGTTATACATATTGGAATGTCTTATATTCATAATTATCAGCTGTTTCTTTATTTTGACTAAACCTGCAGCAATCTTCATTTCTTGAGCATGTGTAACTGTTCCTTTTAGATATCCTTAAATCATACTTTCTAAACTGAATAACACATGTTTTTCAAATTTATTTTATCAGGATGATGAAATGGATTATAATGATTCTCGTCGCTCTCGCCGCCGCTTTGAGGAAGACTTGGAAGTAGAAGCTCGGGCAGAAAAACGCATTATGAATGCCAAGAAGGTACTTTCACTCTTATTCCTAGGAAATTGTTCTTGTTGCAATTTGTTAACTGTATGTTTTTATTTTTATTTGTGATTACCAGTCACAGGGTTACAGGGATGTCCCTCGCAAGTCATCCGTATCAGATGTAAAATCATCTCGGCGGCCTATTAGTTTCTCTGAAAGTGACAGAGAGGAGTCTGAGTATGAAACTGAAGGGGAAGAAGATGAGAGGTCTGCACACAATAGGATTGAGGACGAGGAGCCAGAATATGAAGAATCGGAGGAAGAGGAAGAGGAAGAGCGCTATGAAGAGGCAGATGCTAATGCTAACAGAGCTTCAGAGGAGGAAGAGGAAGCTGAGGTAAGTATTTATTATTTTCTTCTCTTCAACAAGTTCTTCATGCTTTATATTTGAGCATAAAATTCATGTACCATATCTGAAAAGCATTTCAGATGCTTCTCTTCGGTGCTGCATATGCAACACAAGTGATTTCTGTATGCCTTTGACATCTGTATTCCATGATTAAATGTTACCGATTAGACAGCTTCTCTAAATGAATGGCCGGTAAAGTTCCAAGTAGCGTATACTTGTGTGAACTGTTGGGTCCACAATTCATTTTGCTGATTTTGTGATATTAAGAGATCCCTAATTGTTCTGATAGCTATACATTCTTCTACTCGCATATGCCATGCATTGAATTCGATATCGACAAAAAGGGGTTTGGCTTCCATCCATTACTTTTATGTCCATTTTTGTCCAATACAACTTTAATCACCATTTAAAGGTATGACTATGACAATTCATAGATGGGTTCTACACATTTTAATGGTGCTGCTAAATGTATTGGAAAGTAATGGATGGGATCCCAACCCGCCAAAAAGAGGACATGGGTTGGATACTCAGAAAATTGAAAGAATATATGCTTTTGCATGCTATGAATCTAAACAGTTGGATTATGTTTTCTTGCTGAATGACATAGTATCCTTCAAAAACAAGGTTTTTATTCAAGTTGTAAGACATGATGCTATTGGGAAGTCTTTGGATTTATTAGAAAACATATGTGCTTGCATGGAAAGGCTTCTTCCTAGATACTAAAATTTGAGGTCTCTATTGCCCTTTACTACCACTATAAGCATTCCAGTTACCATCTTGAGTGGAAGAGTGAAGTTTTTATTAGCATGTTCATTTAACATGGCTGCAAGTTTGGACTGTGCTGGGACATCTGAAATGTTACTAAGGGTGTCTTGTCTAAGTTTGTTTGGTGATGTTTAAACGACTGTGATTGGATTGAAAAATGGTGAAGATTGAAATGTGAACATTTAGATATCATCAGTGTCCCTAACGTGGAGCATATATGCAGCAGAATATGATCAATAGAACTCGTCTTTTATCAGTATTAGATGATTCTTTGTATGTGTTGTTTTGGTTGGACCACACCTTCCCTCGATACTTTTATCTGTTTAGAGGAAATAATACCTTCTTTTTATGCAGAAGCATTGCTTGCGATGACAAGTAAATCTGGAAATAATTTTCCCCATCGATTATACGGTGTTGTGAGTTTTATGAATTTTATTATCTTGATTATTTTGCAGGAGCCTAGGCAAAAAGTGAAGGAGTCTGTTGGCAGCAGTAAGCGCAAGGGAATCGAGTCGGATGAGGACTCACCTCCTAGAAAAGCTCCTACACATCGTCGCATGGCAGTTGTTTATGATAGTGATGAGGAATGAAACAAGATTACAGTAAGTTTCTCTCACCCCTCTTTCTGGACATATGCACCGACACAAACGCGCACATAGATCTTTATGCGACTATTGGTAGGAATATTGATTTTTCAGCAGGTATTAGGCTTTCTTTTTTCTCATTGTTTTCCAAAAGTGTTTTTGAAAAGTAATGCTGAACAAACAACTTTTGAAGTAAAAATTGCTTTTGAAAAGTGTTTTTGAACCCAAACATTTTTGTGTTTGGGAAAAACATTTTTGGAGTAAAATGACATTTTCAACCTTTATTTATAATCCAATGTATTTTATGTAATATTTATATTGAGTATACAATAATTTCCCTATTGAAATTTATTTCAAATATATAATATATAATATTTAAATTTGTAATAGTTATATTTTAATGTTTAAAATATTGCTTATATATTCAAATTAAAATTTAGAAATAATTAATATTAATTGCTTAAAAGAATTTAAAATTTATATTTTATATATCAAAATATTAATAAAAAGTTATAAAAATTATTTTTTATATTCTTACTAAAATATCATAAAATTAACGAATTTAAACATTATTTAAATGTATATTTTTACTTTACAAGATCATGATTAAAATGAATATTTTATTTTTTAAGTATTTTTTGACAGCAACGATGAACACTTACATAAGTTGGTAGTAAATTAAATTCATTTGATAATTTTTAACTGTTCACATGATTTCTTTGAGCAAAGGGGAGGAAAAAAAATTTTATGTTAACTATTTTCCCTTGTGTAAAAACATCAGATAACCAAAGGACCCATTCCTGCTTTGGTAGGAAAGATTTGTGGTTATTATTTGCATTGCACTGTGTGGTTGTCGCGCAACCTTGAAAAATGATTTTGGAAAGTGAATTAACTTTTTGAAAAAAGAAACTGATACATATAATTTTTTATTCTGGATGATTCTACATAAAAAAAATTGTTGTTTGACAGATTTCACTAAAATCATTTTGTAAAAATTGTTTCCTGAAAAAAGATCACATAAATATTTCTGTTGCAAAATATTATAGTAACATTTCTTTTTGACAATTGAAATTTATTTTATAATAAGATAATATTTAATAATAATTAATATCATTTATAAATTTAATAATAAAAATGCTTATTTAAAACTTTAATTTAAATTATATATATTACATACATGAAAGTACATAGTTATACATTAAAATTGAAAGGAATAAATGAAATTAAGCATAATTTAAACATAATATTTATATTATTGAAATATTCATATTTTATACTATAAAACATTTATTATTAAAATATTAATTTTTCAAGAATATATCAATAATATTATTTAAAATTATTATCTGTTAAATTTTATTATTAAAATAAAAATATAATGTTAAATAATTTATTAAAATATATTAATTATTTATAATATTATTAAATATAAATAGTTAAATATGTATGTTTACTAATCAAACATTACAATATTTTTAATATTAATATTTTAATTACTTTTTGAAAATTAAAATAAAAATCTATTATTAATATAATCACAGTAGACATGATTCAAGTTAATTTTTACACCAAAATAAATTTACTTATAAATAGCTCTTTCTTGAAAAATGATTTTCGCTTTTAAAAAAACGAGAATCAATTTACAAGGAAAAGGGTTTATTTTCTGTTGAGCTGTTTTTTCATGAAACAAATGCAGAAAAATGCAAGTAGTATTTTTCATAAATTATTTTCGGTGAAACAACCTACTTGCTCTGAACTTACTAATGCCTTGCCGGGGCTAAAAAAATTTTCATTTCAAACAACTACGGGCTATGCTTATTTACTATGATAATTAAATTGTTTCTAACATCAATTACTATAATTCTTAATCTTGATTGTAATTATGATTTCAAAGGGGGAAATAATAGTATCCTCAAACAACGAACTATAGACACACAACTTTGGTGGCTGGAAAGGATGTTGGAGCTGAGCTTGCTGCTTATTTCTCTGAGTTATATAACACTGCTGGAGACAACTTAAGGTTTAAATGTTAATTGTATTTTCACTCCCTTTTTCTGAAATTGTTATATATGACTTCCAAATTAAGTTGAGCTCAGAAAAGTAATTTCTCTAGAATTTGAGGAAAAGAATTGCAGGCAAGTTATTATTTTTCTGTCCCATAATGTGAAAACTTGGTGTTATAGACTCTTACTACTAATATGTTTGAGGTTTGCCTTAAACTAAACTTGAAGGTTGACATAATCTAAAGGCCCTTTCTGGAAGCATATCATTAGAAGTTTCTTCTTTCGGCATCTAATTAGCAGCATATATAACAAAAGACAGAAAGCTCCTCGGTCTTAACAGATTAGCATCATCCTTTAGATTTGAAAATGCAGGAAACAATGTCAACGGGAAAAATGATTAAAAATGCTACTTAAAATTTTTATAAACTTAACAAAGATTGTAAATTCATAAATACAAAGATTCAACTTGGTTTGACATGGTAATGGTTGACGAAAGTAGCCAATAAAACTGAAGAGCTTGCCCTTCAGTGTTGGGTTTGTCTGAATTTTTCTAAAGGTTAAAATATATTTTAACTTTTGTATTCTTCGTAGATTTAAAATCGATTATTTTAGTTGATAATTTAAATAAGTTTTTTAATTATTTAAATAACGAAAAATAATATTATTTCAATTAAATAATAAAAATATTATTTAAATAATTTAAAAAAATTATTTAAAATTTATAACCTAAAAAATTTATCAATTTGATTTATTGAACTATACGGTAGGTAATATCCTTCCACAAGATAACGATCTCATGTTAAAACTTTAGGAAATATCTCTAAATTATACCACAGTTATTAAAGGAAAAGAAAGTAGTATGTCCAGAGATATTTTAATGGTCCCCCTCATTTAGGATCCAAATTTAGGGAATACTAAAGCTTCACTATGCTTTTTGGATGTAGTCAATATAGTTGTGAATAGGGGATACAAATTTTAGTAATTATTTTTATATTTTTATATTGTTTTTGTAATTTTATAATTTTTTGTATTTTTAATTATATTTTTGAAATTTATTTTATTTTTTAAAATTAAGATTTTTCAATATGATTGGTTGAATATCTCAACTGTTAATTTTTAAATCTCACAAATAAAAAAAATCTTTTTTAGTTAAGATTCAATGAGTCGAATTAAATGCAAGGACGGAGCTAAAATCATATTATAGCGATAAAAGTAGATACCCCTCTAATGCATACGAGTGGCCTTGAATGATGAATCGTGTGTTTTCTGCTTAGTTCTAGCTTCCGTTCTCGCCTGTGAATCAATGGTTCTCCATTAAATTTAGTGTTACCTACCAGCCTCACGTGCTCACCCATCGATTCCCGTTTTCAAACCATATATCTAACTTATTGTTATCAATCAATAAAGCTCCCTTCGAAAATTCTCTCTTCACATTTAACTTTAAATTATTATTATTATTATTATTATTATTATTATTATTATTATTTTCCTGTTAATTTATATAAATACTCTCCGCTGTTCTTCTTCTTCACCACTTCCAACTTCAACAAACATCCATGGCCTCCTTTGTTCTATATTCTGTTCTCTCCGCCGTTTTCCTCTATTTCGTTTTCATTATCTCGAGAAAGCGCCGCCGTCTGCCTCTCCCTCCTGGTCCCAAACCATGGCCCATTATTGGTAACTTGCCACATATGAGTACTGTGCCTCACCAAGGTTTAGCCGCCATGGCCAAAGTCTACGGCCCTCTCATACACCTCAGGTTGGGGTTCGTGGATGTTGTGGTGGCAGCGTCTGCCTCCATGGCGGCTCAATTCTTGAAAGTCCATGACTCTAACTTCTCCAGCCGCCCACCGAATGCCGGCGCCAAGTATGTGGCTTACAACTATCAGGACCTTGTGTTTGCGCCGTACGGACCGAGGTGGCGGCTGCTACGTAAAATCAGCTCCGTTCATCTCTTCTCCGGCAAGGCTTTGGACGACTTTAGACACATTCGCGAGGTTTATTTCATTACTCTATAGTATTTTATCATTATTATTGTCTCTAAATTCTACTTCAATTTTATCATTATTATAGATCTTAATGCCCCCCCACCTATTTAAGATCCGAAGTTAGGGAATACTATAGAGCTTCACTATACTTTAAGGATGTGAATAGGTTTAATTAAATCATGGATATGATTTGCAAACAGGAGGAGATAAGGGTGTTGGTACGAGCTTTGGCAAGCGCTAAAACAAAGGTGAATTTAGGGCAACTTTTGAACGTATGCACAGTGAATGCCCTGGGGCAAGTGATGATGGGGAAAAGGGTGTTCGGAGACGGCAGCGGCGGCGCCGATCCAGAAGCGGATGAGTTCAAGTCGATGGTGGTGGAGCTGATGCAGTTAGCCGGGGTTTTCAACATCGGCGACTTCATTCCGGCGCTTGAATGGCTGGATCTGCAAGGGGTGCAAGCTAAAATGAAGAAACTCCATAACAGATTCGATAGGTTCTTGAGTGGCATTCTTGAAGAACACAAAACCAAAGCTCGACAAAGTAATGGGCAAGTGAAACACAAGGATTTATTAAGTACGTTGATTTCATTGGAGAATGTTGATGGTGGTGAAGGTGGAAATCTCTCCGACACTGAGATCAAAGCATTACTTTTGGTACTCTTTCCACTTCAACTATAACAACCTTTCTATCCTTTTCTTTCATAATGATTTATTTATTTATTTATTAGTTTCAGATTTTCTACATTTATATAAATTTCAAAATTTTAATTTTAATTACTTTTTTTATATCATATAATAAATCTAATACTATACTATCCCCCAATACTTTATATTAATAATTATATATTATATAAATTTTATAACTGTTTATTTTTACTATAATTTATATCTTATAATACTCATTATTATAATTATATCTTTATTTTTGTTGAACCAAAAATATATCATATGTTATACTTTACTTTTCTCCATAGTCCCAAAAGACCCTTATTTTAAGGCACTATTAAATATTAATTTAAATAAATATTATATAAAAATAAAATACATGAGATTTAAACCCAAGTTATAAAACTTTATCATTTAAACTAAAGTAATATTTGATTTTTATGTTAATTCTTAATAAATGTATTATATAATTATTTTCACTCTAATAAAATCTAATTGTATTTTAAATGTTTTTATTTTGTAATATAACACCACAACGTGCAGAGGTTGTTGTATAATTGAAATTTTGTGAATTTTGATGTTTTAAATTTAAATTTAAGAGTTAATATTTTGTATTTAGGTACTTTATTTTTTTATTTTATAAGTGTCTTAAAAAGTTATTATATATTTTATTTTTAATATTTTATTATACTTTTATAGGATATTTTAGTCTAAAAACTCAACTGATAATATGCTAAATATTTTTTTCTAAATTTAATTATTTATGAATTTATTGTAGATTAAAATTATTTTTATATAAGAAGATAAAAAAATTCCTAATAATAATTTCATTATGTTTTAAATAGAATAATTTTTTGTCATGACTCATGATACTATTTTAATTAGTAATTTAAATATAATATAGATTAAATAAAATTTATTTAATTTTTATAATATATATACATATTTTATTTAAATAGTAAAATGAGCTTACCTGTTGGGTTGGGTTTGAATAATATGATTTTTTGAGAATCAACTCCAACAGCGATACAATTCGAATTATAAGCAGTTATAATAATTTAGTATTGTTTTGATTTTTTATTTTCAAATTTTATTTTGATTTTTAAATATTCAACAATTTATTATTTAAAAAATATTATTGGTTATTTTTAGAAAAAAACTTTTTAAGTAAAATAACATTTTTTTAGTACAAACAAATTAGTTCCGCGCAAATACCACAACCAAACAATTTCTACTACTCGAAACCCAGGACGTCGACAACGAATACCTTATAACAAATGGGTTGAAGTATATTAATTAACTTTGATATTACTAACTTGTTTGGACATGATTATTGCAGAACATGTTCACAGCAGGAACTGATACATCTTCAAGCACAGTTGAATGGGCAATGGCTGAGCTAATTCGGCATCCCAACATCATGGCTCAAGTTCGTAAAGAATTGGACTCAGTCGTTGGTCGAGACCGCCTCGTCTCCGACTTGGACTTGCCCAATCTAACCTACTTCCAAGCCGTCATCAAAGAAACCTTCCGCCTCCACCCATCCACCCCGCTCTCCCTCCCTCGGATGGCCTCCGACAGCTGCAACATCAACGGCTACCACATCCCCAAGGGCGCCACCCTCTTGGTCAACGTATGGGCCATTTCTCGAGACCCTAACGAGTGGAACAACCCGCTTGAGTTTATGCCCGAGAGGTTCTTGCCCGGCGGCGAAAGGCCGAACGCTGATGTTAGGGGCAATGATTTTGAGGTCATACCGTTCGGCGCCGGGCGTAGAATCTGTGCCGGAATGAGCTTGGGATTGCGCATGGTTCAACTGTTGACGGCGACGTTAGCGCATGCTTTTGAGTGGGAGTTGGCTGATGGATTAATGCCTGAGAAGCTGGATATGGAGGAAGCTTATGGGTTGACTTTACAACGTGCGGCGCCATTGATGGTGCATCCAAGGCCAAGGTTATCAAAGCATGCTTATTGAAAACGTTGTCGTTTCATGGTGAGGGGTACTTAAGGGTGTTCAAACTTCTAATAAAATCGAATTAACTGAATTAATCGAACTTAATAATTAATATTATGTATTAATTTTAAGACTTATGTAGTGTTTTTTTATTATGTGTTCTTTCAAGTCGTAAAATTTCAGTTAATTCGGTTAACTTTTAAGACAAATATATATATTTCAGTTAATATCAATATATATATTTGATATGTTTTATACTTATTTTAACCAAAAGATAAACATATACATTTCGATTTATTTGGTTAATCGACTAAATCAACTGAAATATTTTGGTTCGTTTAATTTATTTTGAAAAAATATTGATTTGATTAACGGTTAATGGATTGTATAGTTCGATTAATTTGATTAATGCTGGTTCGATTCGATTAATAATCAAACTAATCGTTTGAATACCCTTACGGTTCGTTTTTTTTTTTTAAAAAAAACCCTTAAATGAATCACCTCACCCAAAAACTTTAAGTTTCGTTTAAGAAGGTTTTATAATAAACATTCATTTGTTTCACTGGAAATAATTTTCGAAAAATGTTTTTTGCATTCTCTTGTGTTTGTTTCATATAAAACACTTTAGTCAGTAGAAAATGACTTACAAGTTAATAAAAAATAAGCCATTTTTCTTATAAATATATCGAATCATATAATAAATTATTAATATAATTTATTATTTTAATATATTATTTAAAAATTTCATTTTTATTTTAATAATAATTTTTTAAAAAATAAATTTAAATAATATTATTCATATATTATTGAAAAATATTCAATATAAATATTTCAATAATAAATATTTATTACAATTATAAATATATTAATAATAAATATTTTGTAGTGTAAATTTTAAAATATGTCACAAATCTATGTATACATCATAAATTTGAAATTTAGTCCATGTACTTTTATTTTTAAAAATTTAATCTCTCTACTTTTCAGATTTAAAAATCAAGTCTAATTGTTAATATTGTTAAATTTTTTTTGTCAATTTTGTTGATGTCACATTTTTAAATAAAAATACTCGATATTCATATAATTAAAAAATGACATTATAATGAACATGAATTTAACAAAATATTTTAAATAATGTGAACAACTGAACCTTAATTTTAATATCTAAACAGTAAGACTAACCCAGGAATAAAAGTAGGTAGACTAAATTTTATAAAAATAGTACAAGAACTAGTGACATATTTTAACCTAGTATAAAAATATAAATATTTATTTAAATAATTGTTAGCTTCATTCAAAATATGAGTATTTATTTTAAGTTTTATTTATTGAGTTATGTTTTTAATTTGTCAAATTTAATCCTAGCTTTCTCTATGAACATTTTTATAATTTTTTTTTAGGTTGAGTTATGCAAATCGATGGTGCTTTTGAATTTGTTTTTGTTTTTCTATAAAGAATCAACTTGTTTTTCAATCCACGCTGTCCGTCAATCAACTTTTTGTTTTTGTTTTTCTATAAACTGTTATATCGTATGGAGGACAGCGTCGATATCGAGCAACCAGCTCGCTATAAATGTATTTTGACTGATGGGCGCGGCCTGCCAACTACCAAAAGCGGATCAGGTGGAAGAAAGTTATGATTCTATAAAGCTTTTCTGTCTTTTTCCTTCAATAATTTTGTTTTATTACTCATTAAAGATAGAGAAAGAAAGTTACAAATTTTAAAATTCATTATTATAATTGCTCAATGGTTTGTTGCACTTACTAAAAGGATACTAAATTATTTTATACTAATTTTTTTAGAATATAAATAAAATTAAAGTATAAAGTGTATCATCTCCGACACTCTCAATATGTGAATAATATTAATTTGCGTTGACACATATTAGAAATTTCTGAAGTAGATAAAATAAAATTATTGATATTAATGAAGAAGATTATCGAATTTAGAGAAATTAATTTAAGAAGTAGATTAAATTGTAAAAATATGAGACGCGTTGGGTATAATGCAAAAATTAGCAATAAGAAAAAATTGAATTTGATGCATTAGAAAAAGTGGAAGGATTTGGAGAGAATTTGACCATGAAATACAAAAAAAAAAAAAGGTTGATGAGATTGAGAGTGAATAGAAGCCGGATGATGATGTGATTTTTGCTTAATTAAATAGTATTAGAAAATCTATAATAAAGAAAAGATGATAAATATTTTTGGCATGAAAAGATGTAGAAAAAGATATAAAAGTAATTTTATTCGAAATTATTGAAAGTCGGGTCTTTATAATGTAGTCGCGACAAGTTTTTGATGGTTTGGATTTTTACATTTTAACCTCTAAACTATCTTTGACCACCTAGAGAGTATTTGTAAACTCGTGTTAAGCTAGGATAAGTGTATAAATCATATTTTAAATGTATTATGAGCCTAATAATATGAATAAAAATATTTAATCGATTTAGAGTGATCGTAGTTGTTTCGATAACGAATGTAATATCTCGATATCTTGACCTGATATTGGGTCGAGTAAGGGGTGTTACAATAAGTCTCTATATTCTTCTCTGATTTGGAATTTAATTTTTTTACTTTTCATATTTTAAAATTTAAGTTCGATTATTAAAGTTGTTAAAATTATTTTGTTAAATTCAAAATCATCATCCAATGGTCATTTTTTAGTTACATGTCTACTAAGTAAGTGTTTTTTAAAAGTTAAAAATTAAAAATTAAAAAACCAATCATTTGATAGGAAAATTGTTTTTATTTATTTATTTAAAATTTATCAATTTCTCCAAAAAAGAGTATTACTAAGAGGGCGAAGGACCTATTCCAAATATCAAAGGTAAAACTGCGATCCTCTCCGTTTTCTTGTTATTTCAAATATAATATATATTTGAAAATTTTCCAACAAATCTATTATTTATAAGATAAATAAAAAATAATATTGTTTTAGAATGTTGAATAAATGATTTCTCAAATATTTTCAATTCATTTGATTCCTTAACCATTTAATTTCTAATTCAAATGTGTTTGTCCTTAATTTAGTCCTTACAGGGCTCTTTTATTTCGTTATTATTATTATTATAAAGACTATTTATTTGTAATTATATATATAAATATAATGTAAAATTATAATAATTTGAGTAATTGATTTGATGATAATATATATATATAATTCTCTTATTTGGCATGGTAAGAAAAAGTTTGACCCTCCCTACTGGGTTCTCCTAACATAACAAATTCAATGAAAATGTACCAAAATAAATAAGGATAAAAAGCATTATGCTTTAATTGCTGAAAGGTAAGACTCTTTATTTGAGAAGCATTCATGGAAGACTTCCTAAGCATTATTTGAACAGATGTAATAATTAAACATAATAATTTTAAGGAAGTAATTAATTAATTGATTGTTTTAATTATTGGAGTTAATGCTTTAGAATTTTGTTTGCAACCTAAAAAATTACCGTTAAATTTCATCTTGCCAACCAAAAATGTATCCTTGACCGGATGATTAAAAAATGAAGCTTAGGTTGTGCCAGATTTTGGTTCAGATTTGAGGTACACGTGGCAATAAATTGTTGTGCCAGTTGCCAATTTTGGTCAAATTGAACACTAATATAAAAAACTTACTCTCTTTTTTTTTTTAATTTATAATGTGGTTTTTACTTTTTACATAATTTTACACTGAAATAAATTTAAAAAATATTCGCACCTCATGTTTTTTTCTTAATAAAATATTTAAAATTACTTATAATTCTTTCCGGTCTTTAAATAGAAGGGTAAATGCGTTTTAGCGTGTTCGAATTCACGTCTTTTTTCATCGATAACAATGTCAATAATATTGAAAATTTTTAAATGCAACATTAATAATGACATTTAAATATTAAAGTTTTTCTTTGGTTAGAAGGAAATTACATATTACTAATAATATCAATACAAGGATAATTACTTTATACACTATCATTTAAATAAAAAAAATTCTACAAGCAAATTTAAGATATTATATATCTTTTTTGCTATCTTTTATTTTTATAAGA
This sequence comes from Gossypium bickii, assembly GCA_025503065.1. NCBI lineage: Eukaryota > Viridiplantae > Streptophyta > Magnoliopsida > Malvales > Malvaceae > Gossypium > Gossypium bickii. The sequence continues at coordinate 104,535,633 of CP106716.1, forward strand.
ACATGTGACTATTTTAGTATCACTTACTTATACAATAATTACCCTTAATACAATATGTAATATTATCAAATTAAGTTATTTGTTGTGATTAAGTCAAGTTTAGTAAAAGAACAAATTAAGGTAAACTATATAAATAGTCACTTAATTATAAAAGATTTCATTTTAAGTACTTAAAATAAAAAGTTTGCAATTTAAGCATCCACATTACATGGTTCTGTTATTTTGGTTACTCCTGTTAAAATCACGAATGACAAGTTTATGTGGCTGTTAAAAATAGTATAATAACGTATTTAGTCCTTAAATTTTACATATTATATCGATTTAGTCATAAATTTAAAAAATTTAACCCTCAAAATTTACAAATAACCTCAATTTAATCATAATTCTAAAAAATTCAAAGAAATATATAAAAAATACATAAATTTTTTTAAAGAATATAATAATAAATTTAAAATATATATTAATATTAAAATAAAATAAAATAAAATAAAAACCTTCCCCTCCTCTCCCTTCTGGACCTCTCCCCTCCCTAATCATCGTCGTTGAACTCAATCCTTGTGTGGTCCTTGAACTTTAATGTCATATTCAAGGCACCCCTTTCTCTCGTCACTTAAAGTAGACTTGATCATGAGTCGGGCCACACACTCAGGCCCAAAGGTCTGATCGAAAAGTGGGAGGGTTCAAGCAAAAATATAAGCCTAAAAAATGGGCTTAGACTAAAAATAAGGCCCTTTTTCTAAACGGGCCAAGCCTCGAGCAAGATTTTTTGGCCTAGGCCCTTCCCGAATTAGCCTAAACTTTTTTCTGATACTGTTTGCTGTCATTTTGTTATTATATTGCTACTATTTTATTGTTATTATTTGGGTATTGTATAACTCTTGTTTTATTGTTAATTTTGCTACTATTGTAGAGGCATTTGCTTATTAAGTTGCAACTATCTTAGTGTTATTTAAGCATAAAGACCTTTTTTAATATACTTTTAATTTGTTGGGAAATATTTATTTTAATGTTTTTAGTGCATTTGATGTATTATTTTTTTAAATTTATTTTTATATAAAAAAATAATACGGGCAGCTAGGTCGGGCTCAGGTTTAGTATTTTTAATCTGAGCCGGACTTAGACAAAATTTTAGTCCCATTTTTAAGCCGAGTCAAGCCTAGAAAATGAGTCTTAAAATTTTATATCGATTTGACTCAAACCCTGTAATACCCCAAAAATTACTACAGTAAGAAAGTAAGATATTATCCTTGATATAGTTAAGTAAGGAAATAAAGTTACAAAAAGGAAAATTTTGGATTATGTCAACATTGGGAAGTATACTATGATATATTACATTATTAATTCAAGAAAGGATTAAATTGTAAAAGTGAGAAAAATTTTGTTGCCTAAGAGTAAATACTCAAAATTTGAGGGTTAAAGTGCAAATATGAAAAAGTTGAAGGACCAATAGTGTAAATATTTTAGAGGTGGAATAATCTAGAAACTAAGGAAAATGGATGAATTAGGACCAAATTGAATAGGTGAAGAATTATGAGGGACTAAATTGTAATTTTTCCAAATTAAGTGATGATTAAATGATGGAATTTTTAAAGATCATGAAGGGTAAAATGGTCAATTAATTAAGAGAGAGAATTCTAAAATGTAATGATTATGTTGATGATATTTTAAATTAATTAATTAGATAAGATAAATATTACTTTATTAATATTTTAATAAGATATTTATTATTTTATTATTTTATTTAGTATATATATATGTGTGTGTGTGTGTGGAGAGAAAAAAAAAAGAACACACCATCCATCTTTCCCATGCACCAACGTGAGAAGAAGAGAGAAAGAAAGAAGTTTTGTTTTCTTTACAATTTGGTCCTTTTTACTAAAAATCCACCATTTTCACTTAAAATTCAAAAGAATTTCCATAGCCATCAAGGGAGAAAGATGACAAGGAGACTATGGAGAGCAAGAATATCAAGTTAGATTCAAGAAATAGAAGCTGGAGGAGAGAGAAAATCAAGTTAAAGATTGAAATCAATAAAACAAGGTAAGAACATCAAGTTTTTAATATATTTTTAAGTTTGATATTGTGGAAAAAGCATGGAAATGATGTTAATGTAGAGTTTTCTTATATAAGGTTTTATGTTCTTGATATGTTAGTGAAGGAAATTAAGAGAAAGTGATGGGAAATATTGTAAAGAAAGGAAATAAAGGTGTTATAAACTTGGTAATTAACATTTTGCACTAAAACAGTTTTGGACAGTAGTAGTAGTCTAAATTTCGAAAACCACCAAAAAATTGTATAAATCGAATTAGAGAATGAATAAAATATGGAATTAAAGCTTATTGAGTCTAGTTTATTACAGAAGAAACGGTGTAAGTAATGGAATTGTAAATCACGAGATATAATAGGATTTGTGAGGCAAGGTTAGAATGATTTCGGATTCCCCTGTTCTGACTTTGTAAAATCATAAAAAAATTGAGAAACATAATTAGGGGCTTAAATTTATATTTTTAAAATCCTGAATGAGTCTATTTTCAAGAGAAACAAACAAAAACATCATCCAAATCCTGTATGAGAAGATAATTAATTTTTAGTGAAGAAGGATCGGAACTGTCAGACAGCAGAACAAGGGTGAATTTAAAGAATAAACTGTACTTATTGGCTAAACAAAAAATTCTAAAAATTTTATGGTAAGAATATATGTGAGTCTAGTTTCAGGAAAAATTAGCAGATCTTAAATTGGAATTCTGTAGCTCAAGATATAAATAATTTAGTGACCATGGCACAAATGGACAGCTTTGAATAAATTTATGAGTAAATAGTGAAATCATAGATAATGTTACTTGTAAGCATGTTATATAAACTAAGGATGTGGAATGGAGAGGAGGAGGAGGAAAATATATATGAATATTCAACTAGCATGGCTAATTTGCATTTTCTAAGCTCAGTGACTAAATTGAATAAAAGTAAAACTTTACGGGTAATTTTGTAAAAATATCAAAAAATGAACAAATTAGATGAAATGGATTATTTTATTAATTATATTATAAAATTTAATGAAATTATTAATTTAGATCAAGATTGGGTGAAAATATGTTTTAGGGATTAAATTGAAAAGTGTTGAAATTATGGAAAATTTTAATATTTCATAGAATTCATGGGCTATTATCAATATATGTGAGAATAATTAGGCTTGAAATAAGGATTAAATTATAAGAATTTTATTTTTCTGAACCTAAGGATGAAATCATCATTAATTAAAAGCTTAGGGGCAAAATGATATTTTTACCTAAAGCATTAATTAAATGTATCAGAATATGAAATGAATAAAAATGATGATCAAATTTATTTATAAAGATCCGGATAACTCAAATACGAGACTTGAACGTGGAAAAGAAAAGTCATCGGATTAGTGAAACTATAAACATGAACAAGCAACGAGGTAAGTTCATGTAACTTGAATTATATTCTTAAATGCTTGAAATGTATGTAATAACCCAAATTTCAGTGATATTAGAAATAATGGTTCGAGGCCATCAAATCTGACAAATGAACTCGTAAATTGTATTATTTAATATTTACGAGCCAAATGTAGCTTTTAAAAGATTTTTGAAATAGTAAATTGTGCTTTATAAAGATTTATTTGGATAAGAAATCGAGAAAAAGAGGTATCGAGATCTCAGTGTTATAAACCGAGTCATAAATATTTTTATGAATCTTTACGGAATGTCAGTAAGGTAGTATAAAAATTTCGTTAGAAAATTTTGACGTTTGAGTGGTTAATTAAATAAAAAGGACTAAATTGAAAAAGGTATAAAAGTTGCTAGAAGGATTAAATAGTTTAATTGTCAAATGAGGAAGGACCTAAAGTGTAAATAACCCAAAGGAGATATTTTGGGCGGCAATAGCTGAGAAAAATCAGGAAATGGGTGAAATAAGGGTAAAATTTAAAAATTGCCAAAATTAGTTAAATAAATATGGGACCAAAATGGAATATCTAGAATTCTCTTCATTTCTCTTCATTTTCTTCAGCTGAAAAACAGCCATGGGAGAGAGTTCAAGCTGGTTTTCATACTCAAGCTTCATGTAAGTTTAATTCTTGCTTTCTCCTTGAAATTTCTATGTTTTTGGACTTTTACAATTGGGTCCAACTTATTAATTCATTAGTTTTTGATTCTATGGCTAATTTTTAAAGTTTATGTGGATTAGTGCTGGAAGAATATGATGAATACATATTGAATTGAAGCTTTAATTTTGTTATATGATGATTTTATCAAGTAAAATTGATGGAAATTGGTTTTAGGACCTAATTGTGAAAGAGTTGAAATTAAGGTCTAGAGTTAAAATTCTGATTTTCAAAGGTTATGAAGTAGTTTAAAATGATAGAGAATAGTATTAAATGATAAAATTAGCTCAATTTAGGGGTTAATTAAGAAAGGATTGAATTGTATGAAATGTGGAATTTGGGACAAAATAGAAATCAACATGTTATACTAAAGCAGTTTTGAACAACAGCAGTTGTCTAAATTTGAAAAATCACCTGGTATAAATTGAATTAGAAGTTGAGTGAGATATATAATTAAAGCTTGTTGAGTCTATTTTCATATAAAAGAAACAGAGCAAGAAAAGGAAGTCTGCATTTTGAGATATTTAAATTTTTGTAAGACTGGTTTAGAATAACTTCGTGATCCCCTTTCTTACTTTAGAAAATCACTAAAAATTGTACAAAAATAATTATGAGTTATAATTTATATGTTTGTATTCCTTAGTGAGCCTATTTTCATTAGAAATAATAGGAAACACTATATGAAAATCGTACTATGAGATAATTGATTTTTAGTGAAGAGAGGTCGAGTGTTGAATGTGTAACAGGGAGGCTGAACTAATAAACTGTACTAATTGGCCACACCAAAAATTCTGGAAAAATTATACTAAGAAGATATTGAGCCTAGTTTCAAATAAAATTAACGGGTCTTAATTTGGAGTTCTGTAGCTCAAGATAAAAATAATTTAGTGACTATGACACGGATGGACAGCTTAAATATTCACATAAGCAAATAGTGAAAATTATAGGTAATGTTACTTACAAGTGTGTTGTTTATACTAAGGATGTGGATGGAGAGAAGGAGGAAAAGTAATATATGAACGACTTGTGTATAAATTGATTATATGCTCGATTATAATTGATAAATGTTGAATTAGAAATGATATAATGTTTTATTTGGAATAGTTATTATGAAATTATGATTATCGTTATAATACAAAAATGAAACTTGTGAGTTTATATGGCTAAGTTTTAGTGATCATTTGTTAATCTTATGAACTTCATGATGTGTTTATTTCATATGTACTGATGATAAAATCGTGAATAATGTAAAAGCATGAAAATTGAATAAATGATCAAATTGAGCACTTCAGTTCAGTGACAAGATGAATTGACGGAAAGGACCATGGTTGAACCATGGCAACAAGTGATAAGTGATAGCTTCGGCTATACTTATCTGATCAAGGACAAGTGAAAGTGATAAGTGATAGCTTCGGCTACAATTTTCTTATCAAGGACAAGTGAAAATGAAAAGTGGTAGCTCCGGCTACCTGATTAGTGAAAAGTGGAAAGTGGTAGCTCCGGCTACCTGATCAGTGAATAGTGGTAGCTCCGGCTACAAGTGACAAGTGATTTCCGTATAAGACCATATCTGAGATATGACATCGGTGTGATACGTATTTAAGATGTAAGACCATAGCTGGGTTATGACATTCTAGTGAAAAGTGATGAATTGTCGGATAAGTCCATGGTTTCACCATGGCATAATGATAGTGAAGATGTAAGACCATGGCTGAGCTATGGCATTCTAGTGAAGAGACCATAGCTATGTTATGGCATCAGTGATTATCGGTGAAATTCAACGCATCATCAGTGCGAGAACAATCCGTAAGGCGTTCACTAATTTGTGAAGTTGGTAAGTGTTACATAGAATTATGTGATATAAGGAAGTATGAGTTGATGAGACATGAACATAGAACTTGGTTGATGAATGAGTTCATTTGTGATTATATATTTGTACACCCTTGAGTGTATTATCCGTATGAATTGATACTCCAAATGAGTTATGAGAAGAGTTCTAATATGACATAATCTAAATTCAAAATGAAATATTATGAAAACGTACTTGAAATACATTGGTATGTCTTGTATATGTTATTTGAGTTCATAATATGGAAAGTAAATGTATGTGAAAATATGAGGTGATGATACCTGTACATGGAAGTTATTGGTGGATACGTACATCCTAACAGATTTTAGTGAACATTGAAATTGGGCTCAATAAGTGATTTGTCAATTTAAATTATGATTGGCAGGAAGAGTTAGTGAATTGCATGTTTATGAATTGTTACATGTATTTGTCAAAATACAAGGAAATGATGGTAATTGATACATGGAAATATGAGACTATAATATATAAAAACATGGAATATGTTTGATAAATGTGTTCATTCGTAATTATAGAATTGTGCATCTCAAGTGCACTATATGTGTAAAGATGATGTTTCAAATGATTTGATAAGTAAAACTCAAATATGAAATAGTTTGAAACCAAGACAATTTGTTATAAAAATGTATATGAAATACAGAAGTGTGATTGTTATATGTTATATGAATACATAGTGTGAAAAATATAAGTACAAGAGAAATTTAATGAGAATTGAGCTCATATATGTTTCTTGTTATTTATATGAAGTGTACGACTAACAAATGGTATTAAGTATAAGGCTCAGTTGAATATCTTAAATTGGTTTTTGTATATATTAAATATGGGTGAAGAATAAGGATCAAATGAGTGAGAAATATGGCTTGGAAAATATCCTAATTTGTGACAATTAACTTTACCACACGGCCTAGCAACACGGGCGTGTACTAAGGCTGTGTGACCCAATTTCCTTCATAGATGCAAGTCGAGAGTTATACACGGAGAGGCTGCGCCATGTGAGCCACACGGGTGTGGGACCCTTGTAAATGAGATAAACTTAGGGATTTTGCGAAAAATTTCATACGATTCTGATTTATTCCCGACCCAATCCCAATGCATGATTTGGACTTCAAGGGTCCGTTAAAGGAACTTTTATAATCAATTTTGATATTTGAGCGATAAATGGTTTAAATCATCTGTAAGTGTTCGTGCTCCTCGATAATGCGTCGTACCCTGTTTTCGACGTCAAATACGGGTAAGGGGTGTTATAATGTGAGACACCCCACACCCGGCCCACGAGCCTGAACCGGATCTGGTATGTTCCTTAAGTAAACCGGTTTTCAAATTCTTGGTTACTTAGAGAAAAATTGTAAATTTTAGAAAACATTGTTTTGGGTTGGGCTTAAATTGGAACCCATTTAATAAAATTTTGAAAACCCAACTTAAATATGGTGACAAAATAATTTTAGGGTTTATTATTTTAAAAGAAATAAATTTACTTAACTTTAATCAAAAATAAATTGTATCATAATCAAATGAAAATAAGCAGAAGTAAAGAAAATCCAACTGGGCCTTATGGCCTTATTACATCATTCAAACCCAAAAATAAAATTTAAAGTACTAAATTTAAATAGAGTCCAAATTCTAATAAATTCTTCAAGTGTTGCATGGCCACCTTTAGCTCCCCGCGACTGGTCCATTCTTCGCTCATCACTGAAAAATAATTTCAACTGAGTGAGTCCACTGACTCAATGTGTACACTGATACTAATTTTCAACAAATCGGGCATACAAGTCATATCAATTTCATGTTCATACAAATTTAAGGATGATGCAACCCAAACCCAAGCCTATTTGTCCATCCGCTACACACCACCCGTACCAACTTTGTACACCGTGGGGACTACTAAGTCAACCCTCCATCCGCTACACACCATCGAAGCGATCAGCTGCGATCGGCGTGCTCATCGCCCACTTACGTTGTGTCATTAGACACTATATTCAAATAATGTAACCGGTTACCATATTCACGCAATGGGGCCGTAGCCACCATATTTCGTTGGTGAGGCCGAAACCAACACCTTCACTTTTCGTTGGTGAGACCGAAGTCAACACCTTCGTTGGTGAGACCAAGTCAACACCTTCACTTTCTTCCTTCACATATATCCCAAATGCCCCAATTATTTTATAACATATTCCACATACTTAATTTTCATTCATGTTACTAATCACATGTTCAAAGTATATCACATTCATAATCCTATCAAAAGTAGGAAACATACACAGGTACTCCTTACCACATTTGTGGTACTTAACCATATTCACATGCGATACATATTCATATATTTAATAATTACCACGTAATTTATTGAAGGTTAGTAAGGGTACACACTGATTTGCTTTAATGATTCCTTGAAATCCCGAAGAATGATCTACAGATTTAGATCTCAAGTTCCTACATTTGATTAATCACTTACTATTTTAATAAAAACCATTCGGCCATAAATCCAAATCCTAGTAGGATTAGTATACTTAAAACTTACCTTGAAATTCTCAAATCCAGAAATCCTTGTATCCCTCTCATCAAAATCCCTATAACTACATGTTAGATCAATTTCTAACATTTATTCACAACAATTAACCCTTAGCCGAATGTTAAATATGACTTACCTTAGATTCTTAAATCCCGAAATTCACCGAATAACTAGGGAACACGCGGCCTATGGTGTACCTTGGAAAAGAACTTCTCCTTCCTTGTAGTCGACACTTAGTAAATCCCGGAAGATCTCTTGACATGAGATATTAAGGGTATTAGAATCTTAATTTTCGACAAATGACCTTAAAAGAAATAGAATGAGAATCTAACCTAATCTTACCCTTACTTGAAGAAATCGATTGCATCTTCACTTCAACCTTCGAGAGATTCGACTATGGCCTTGATCTTAGCAAGCTTTCAGCTTTTGGAATATTGAGAGGAGAAGAATGAAGAAGAAAAGAAAAAGAAAAAGAGAATAATGGTAGAAAATTCGAGCAGAGAGAATAGGAGAAATTTTAGAGAATTTGTGAGAGGTTTTCTTGAAGAGAAAAGAATGAATGAAGAATAGCCTTACTCTTCCTTTTATAGCCAAAATTACTAGCTAGAGTCCTTTACTTGGCCACCACTCTTCTATTTTGATAACTTTATCCTTTAATTATCATAAATAAAAGAGTTTAATCCAATATTTATCTCTTCTAAATAATCCAATTTAAAAATCTTTTATTTATCACCTTTTTAATCGAATATTTATGAAAATAAAACACCTCTCTTTTTAAACACATGTGCCGTCCACCTCAGCCTTCTAGAAGCAAAATTAAAACCTTCATTTAATTGCTTCCCTTGTGACTCGAACCCAGGCCCATGCCTCTTGCACATGGCGCCATTTCCTTAGGCCCTAAGTGCCATCTTCAGGCCACTTTTCCTAGCCCGTTTGTGTGTCAAATCTTACCATCTTTTTCTTTTAAGGCCCTTTAGCCTTAATCTCTTATTTAAAACTTTAAAACTTGACATTTATAAGTCATTTCTAAGTTTCCTAAAATTTTCGATCGGCTCTGTAAACTTGCCATTTTCTTACATTTCCAAGTTTCCAGAAATGTTCACTTTCCATTTTTGAATCATTTCCTTACATTTCCTAGTTTCCATAAATGTTCACTTTCCTCTTTATCCTTTACATTTTCAGGACATTTCCCTACATTTCCAAGACAAGACATTTCCTTACATTTCCTTGCATTTCCTTACATTTTCATACATTTCTCACATTTCCTTACATTTCCTTACATTTCCATATATTTCCATACATTTCCTTACATTTCCTTACATTTTCTTACATTTCCATACATTTCACACATTTTCACACATTTCCATACACTTCCATACATTTCCATATATTTCCTTACATTTCCATACATTTCCTTACATTTCCTTACATTTCCACACGTTTTCGACATTTCCTTACATTTCCATATTTCCTTACATTTCCATACATTTCATTATTTCTAGAATTCACATAACACATTCATAATTCATAAAACATGCCATTTTACCACATAGTTCCTTGTGTCATGCTTCACACGGAGTTTCTTTTAAAGCCTCATTTGCCTAGCTCCCCGTTTTACTTAAAAACCAATAATTTTCCAAAGCTTTCTTCTTCCATCCTAAAATTCTAAAAACCCTTAATACACTTCCAACACTGCCAAAACCTACTAACTCATGAATTAGGCATGAACGCATAACCCCTAATCTAGGATGTTACAGTTCTACCCTCCTTAAAAATAATTTCGTCCTCGAAATTACTTATTAACAGTCGTACAATCCTTCTCACTGCACTATGCTTACGCTGCGCGCTCACGATCTTAATAGAACCATCATACTTTCTAGGCACAATCTCTAAGTTCACGTCCCCTAGAACTTAATTCTAACGTCGCGATTTAACTCGATTTAAGAGAATTTTATGAATTAGTCTTTATTCCACTGATTACATGAAGAAGTTTAATGGAAAGAATTTTAGGAGTGGTTCTTTCGTATTCATACATGCACACAGTCTTTACATTCATCCATCAAACAAGCATGAACTTTTGTTCATTGGAGAAACGTTGTAATTTTCATCGTTGTTGTTTTTCCACTACCCGGGGTATTTTCGTAATTTTGTCCTACAGGTAATTTTTCAAAAGAAAAAGTTCCTTGGTGATTTTGTCAAAAAGAGTATTTGGTAATTTCAAAGTCCCAGAGTAATTTGGAAAAATTTTAAAATCCGGGGGTATTTTGGAAAATTTTGAAATCCCAGGGCCTTTCGGTAATTTTGAAATTCCAGGGGTATTTCGGTAATTTTTTTTTTTTTTACAAACCAGGGTAAATTTGTAAAGTTTAATAATTCAGGGTATTTCAAAATTTGCAAAACTTTGAGGGTTCTTTTTGAGCATTTGTTTTTCAAGTCAGTGATGTCGAAAAAAATTTTAAAATTCGAGTCATTTTGGTAATTTTGTAAGTTAGGGGCAATTTTGTAATTTTTTTCTCCAAATCAAGGTATTTTTGATAGTTTGCAATTTGAACATTTATAAAATAATGAAGTTTTAGAAAGACCGTTGAAAAGTTTGACATTTTGTAAATCAAGGGCATTTTGGTAATTTTACCACTAAGGGCATTTTTGTAATTTTCACAAATCAAAAATTTTCGGGAAATTTTGTAAAGATAGTTTTACAAATTTAAAAGAAAGTTTTAAGAATTTTAAAACTAGGGTTTGTTGTTTTGTTCTCTTTTTTTTTTTTTTTTTTTTAAACATGGCTAGTTCCTTTTGGGTTTTAGTCATTATGTTTGGCCTATGATGAGAGCCCTCTTTGGTCGGGGTGAACCAAAGCTACGCACCAGGTAGGATTCGAGTGGAGAGGAGGTGAGTCACGTGGATTGCTTAAGTACCAAGCTCCCACCGAAACCATTCCTAGACATGCGCACAGGGGTTACCACACCCTAGCTCAGTGACTTAGCCATAGGTTTGTTTAGTGTATCAAGTCTTATTTGTTTTGTGTTTGAGTAGTCTAATCATAGGGTTCAAGTTCCTATCATCTATTCTACGTTCCATGCCTTTTCTTTACCCTTCTAATGTTCATAACATAATTCACATAATCACCCAAATGGTTGGGGTACTTTACCAGTGGATCATGGTCGGAGACTTAGGTGCCATGCCAGAGAACCTGTTTAATTTCAAAAAAAATCATTTGGCTCGCTTTGAAAACATTTTGGGCCTTAGCCCACAGGCCGAGAGTTTAAAACTGGGCTCTGATACCAACTGAAACACCTCACACCCGGCCCACGAGCCTGAACCGGATCTGGTATGTTCCTTAAGTAAACCGGTTTTTAAATTCTTGGTTACTTAGAGAAAAATTGTAAATTTTAAAAAACATTGTTTTGGGTTGGGCTTAAATTGGAACCCATTTAATAAAATTTTGAAAACCCAACTTAAATATGGTGACAAAATAATTTTAGGGTTTATTATTTTAAAAGAAATAAATTTACTTAACTTTAATCAAAAATAAATTGTATCATAATCAAATGAAAATAAGCGTATAAAGAAAATCCAACTGGGCCTTATGGCCTTATTACATCATTCAAACCCAAAAATAAAATTTAAAGTACTAAATTTAAATAGAGTCCAAATTCTAATAAATTCTTCAAGTGTTGCATGGCCACCTTTAGCTCCCCGACCCAGGTCCATTCTCGCTCATCACGAAAAATAATTCCCCAACAGAAGTGAGTCCACAGACTCAATGTGTACACAGTACTAATTTTCAACAAATCAGGCATACAAGTCATATCAATTTCATGTTCATACAAATTTAAGGATGATGCAACCCAAACCCAAGCCTATTTGTCCATCCGCTACACACCACCCGTACCAACTTTGCATACACCGTGGGGACTACTAAGTCAACCCTCCATCCGCTTACACACCATCGAAGCGATCATTTGCGATCGACGTGCTCATCGCCCACTTACGTTGTGTCATTAGACACTATATTCAAATAATGTAACCGAAGTTACCATATTCACGCAATGGGGCCGTAGCCACCATATTTCGTTGGTGAGGCCGAAACCAACACCTTCACTTTCGTTGGTGAGACCGAAGTCAACACCTTCGTTGGTGAGACCGAAGTCAACACCTTCACTTTCTTCCTTCACATATATCCCAAATGCCCCAATTATTTTATAACATATTCCACATACTTAATTTTCATTCATGTTACTAATCACATGTTCAAAGTATATCACATTCATAATCCTATCAAAAGTAGGAAACATACACAGGTACTCCTTACCACATTTGTGGTACTTAACCATATTCACATACCGATATATATTCATATATTTAATAATTACCACGTAATTTATTGAAGGTTAGTAAGTGGTACACACTGATTTGTTTAATGATTCCTTGAAATCCCGAAGAATGATCTACAGATTTAGATCTCAAGTTCCTACATTTGATTAATCACTTACTATTTTAATAAAAACCATTCGGCCATAAATCCAAATCCTAGTAGGATTAGTATACTTAAAACTTACCTTGAAATTCTCAAATCCCAAATCCTTGTATCCTCTCACAAAATCCCTATAACTACATGTTAGATCAATTTCTAACATTTATTCACAACAATTAACCCTTAGCCGAATGTTAAATATGACTTACCTTAGATTCTTAAATCCCGAAATTCACCGAATAACTAGGAACACGCGACCTATGGTGTACCTTCGGAAAAGAACTTCTCCTTCCTTGTAGTCGACACTTAGTAAATCCGGGAAGATCTCTTGACAATGAGATATTAAGGGTATTAGAATCTTAATTTCGACAAACCTTAAAAGAAATAGAATGAGAATCTAACCTAATCTTACCCTTACTTGAAGAAATCGATTGCATCTTCACTTCAACCTTCAGAGAGATTCGACTATGGCCTTGATCTTAGCAAGCTTTTCAGCTTTTGGAATATTGAGAGGAGAAGAATGAAGAAGAAAAGAAAAGAGAAAAAGAGAATAATGGTAGAGAAAATTAGCAGAGAGAATAGGAGAAATTTTAGAGAATTTTGCAGAGGTTTTCTGAAGAGAAAAGAATGAATGAAGAATAGCCTTACTCTTCCTTTTATAGCCAAAATTACTAGCTAGAGTCCTTTACTTGGCCACCACTCTTCTATTTTGATAACTTTATCCTTTAATTATCATAAATAAAAGAGTTTAATCCAATATTTATCTCTTCTAAATAATCCAATTTAAAAATCTTTTATTTATCACCTTTTAATCGAATATTTATGAAAATAAAACACCTCTCTTTTTAAACACATGTGCCGTCCACCTCAAACCTTCTAGAAGCAAAATTAAAACCTTCATTTAATTGCTTCCTTGTGACTCGAACCTGTGCCCATGCCTCTTGCACATGGCGCCATTTCCTTAGGCCCTAAGTGCCATCTTCAGGCCACTTTTCCTAGCCCGTTTGTGTGTCAAATCTTACCATCTTTTTCTTTTAAGGCCCTTTAGCCTTAATCTCTTATTTAAAACTTTAAAACTTGACATTTATAAGTCATTTCTAAGTTTCCTAAAATTTTCGATCGGCTCTGTAAACTTGCCATTTTCTTACATTTCCAAGTTTCGAAATGTTCACTTTCCATTTTGAATCATTTCCTTACATTTCCTAGTTTCCATAAATGTTCACTTTCCTCTTTATCCTTTACATTTTCAGGACATTTCCCTACATTTCCAAGACAAGACATTTCCTTACATTTCCTTGCATTTCCTTACATTTTCATACATTTCCTCACATTTCCTTACATTTCCTTACATTTCCATACATTTCCATACATTTCCTTACATTTCCTTACATTTTCTTACATTTCCATACATTACCACACATTTCTACACATTTCCATACACTTCCATACATTTCCATATATTTCCTTACATTTCCATACATTTCCTTACATTTCCTTACATTTCCATACGTTTCCTGACATTTCCTTACATTTCCATATTTCCTTACATTTCCATACATTTCATTATTTCTAGAATTCACATAACACATTCATAATTCATAAAACATGCCATTTTACCACATAGTTCCTTGTGTCATGCTTCACACGGAGTTTCTTTTAAAGCCTCATTTGCCTAGCTCCCCTTTTTACTTAAAAACCAATAATTTTCCAAAGCTTTCTTCTTCCATCCTAAAATTTTAAAAACCCTTAATACACTTCCAACACTGCCAAAACCTACTAACTCATGAATTAGGCATGAACGCATAACCCCTAATCTAGGATGTTACACAATGTATGTTATTGATGTGAATATAATTTGAATATTCATTGTATGAAAATTGATGAAACATTGATATATTTGATAAAAAGGGGAAGAAATCTCGGTTGAACGAAAGGAAAATTCAATGGATCTTTGAAAAAGAATTGACGGTAAAAAGGACCTAGCCTGGACGGGTGATCCTATCATAATATAGCCCTCCCGAAGAATATTTGTGAAAAGGATCTAGCCCGGACGGGTGATTCTGATATAGCCCTCCCGAAGAATATGTGGAAAATGAATTTAGCCCGGACGGGTAATCCGAATTAGGATCTAAATTTAGCCTGGACTGGTAATTCAGATCCAAGCTCATTAGAGTAATTGTCGTTGCAGGATTTAGCTTTGGATCGTAATCCCGACAATACTCTTTGAGCATATGTTCTGAGGGATTTAGCTTTGGGTCGTAATCCCATTGTAAGAAATAAGGTTCACGGGAATGTGCTTTCTTACAAGGGATTTAGCCTGGACTGGTAATCCCGCTGTAAGGATGAGGTTCGCGGGAGTGTGCTCTCTGGAAAATGGTATACCAATATGTGTACGAATTGACGGACCTGGAATTGTATACTATAAGTGTACTACTGGAAAATCCATCGAAATTACGAGAAATTCAACGGGATAAATATAGAAAATGGCAAGTACTTGAAATCATGAAATTAAACTTGAAATACATAGAAATGATAATTATTTGATATATTGAAATATGACGTGGAAAATACATGTATGTGAAATTTGCTAGATAATTATGCATATTCAAGATTATGAACTACTACTAGAATAAATATATACTAAACTCATGAAAATGATAGTACATGAAATATTGTTATAATAAATTGAATAATTTATATTTATGAAGAAATAGAAAAAGAACGATATGTATCATGACATGTAAATATAAGACTATTTTTAATACGTTGATACAAGGAAAATTATGTATATTAGGACAAGTAATAAATTCAAAAGAGACATGTCGAGAAAATAAGTTTGTTAATATTAAAGTTCGCCAACCAATATAGGAAAATTTTAGGATTTTGCAAAAAATTCCCTATAATCCCGGTTGGTTTCTAATGTATGTTTTGGGCTTTGAGGGCCCAATAGAGAGACGTTATGATTATTTTTAGAATATGAATAATAAATGACTCGGAATTATTCGAAAATGTTCAATAAACTCCGGTAATGCCTCGTGCCCTATTCCGGCAACGGATACGGGTAGGGGATGTTACAAATCCGGCTTGGCCAATCTATGATCAGTTATACTTAAATGTTTGCCTTCTTTCATTGTTTTTTAAATTGACCAAAATTTAAACTTTTAGGAGCTTTAATAGTCAATTATCTCATAAATTTGAATGTTCTAGAATTGGGGATTTAACAATGTTGTCTAAAATGCAGATTTTTTTTTTTCGTGTTACTCAAGATGTGTTGAAGAGAAATTTGCCCTATTTTGATATATGAATATTCCATATAAAATATATTCTCTTACATTCAAGTTACTGTTTCATCAGTCTGCTTTTAGGTGTGCTATTATTATGTTCCAGAGAGAATTCACCATGCATCTCGTTGCTCAGCCAATGAGGAGAGGGAGGAGGGGAGAGTGGTGATGGGGATAGAGCAGAGGCGGATTCCTACCGGCCTCCTAAAATGTAAAATTACTATTTAGGTTTTTAATTTTTTTTTAAATTTTAAATTAGTAAAGATAAAATTACACTTTGCCCCCCTAAAATTATAAAAATTTGATTTAATCCTTTAAAAATTATAAAAATATAGACTATAAAAATTAAAATTCTATTCGCTCCCCCTAAAAATTTGTTCTGACTTCACCCCCCCTGGAATAGAGGTTTGGTTGGTGAGGGGGGAGGGACGAGTGAGAGGTTTTTTTATATTTAATATTAATATAATTATTTTTACGTAATATTAATATTAATATAAAATTTAAATTTATTATTATAGTGTTTGAAAATATCTATCTATTTTTCTCTATTTTTAAATCTATTATTATGTTTTTGACAATATTTATATATTTTTATATATTTATTTGATTTTTTAAAATTAGAATCAAAATGAGATCATTTGTAAATTGAAGATTAATTTTTTAAAATTATGGCTAAATCGATATAATATGTTAAAGTTAAAGATCAAATTTGTTATTGTACTTATTGTGATTTTAACTGCCATATAAACATACCATTTTGATTTTAACTGAAGTAATCAGAATAATCGAACTATTTATGGTGGATACTTAGTAATAACTTTTTATTTTTGTTGCTAAAATGAATTTAAAAAAAAAAAATTAGGTGACACTAATTTTTTTTACTAACGTGACTTACATGTTCATCCAACATTATCAAAATCTAATCCAATGAATTCATTATCCTTCTAAAATTAATAGCATTCCACGTTTTGGTGCTTTCAAATTTTCAATAATGGTAGAAAGTTATCGATGATATCTGTTCACTGTCACCTCCAAAATATAATATTTAATGAAACTGAAATAAATTTTAACTAGGGTAATAATAAACTAAGCGAAAAGAATTTCACCATTGGAAAACATCATAAAAAACCTCAATATAAGAGAATATTGTCGGTGTAGTTTTGCATATCTAATATGGCCATGAACATGGAGGATTAGAGCATCATAAATCATAGTTAAAGTTTGCATGAAACCATTTTGCCTCGAAAAAACTATACAAACTGCACCAGAAGTGTTGTTTATCGATAAATTCATAAAAAAAATTATCACCAGGATGATTACCTGACTTCTATAGTATGCATGCCTTGAGAAGAAGGGATATGTTTCTGTGGTTACCTCGCCCGACACCATCCAATATAACCGTCACTGAAATGTCTGTGCACGTGAAGTGTTCCACAAATTAACGGAGGAATTGAGAAGCGGAGAAGAACTTAGATTAGAAGGCAAGTTTTCTGATAATTCATCATAATTTCGTCAGTACATTAGGGTACTCTCTCTCTTATATATATATATATATATACTGCTAGTACATTTGATAACAGAACTTAGCCCTGACTATATTATAAAATTCTAGAATTATTTTCTTGCTGAATCATCAGCTCACACATGGCTTGTGGCTTCAAACGGCTACATTGCTCATGTTCAGCTTCCAGCTTCAATTTTGCACCTTTTAGCTTTGATCCTTCAACCTTCCAAGTGCTTTTCCCATTCTACACTTTAATTCCATGATAGCAAACTAGTAATGTTGGTTGATTCAAGATGGTGAATTTGATGAATCCTGGGTCCCAACTTCCAAGCATTATGCAGCAAGATTTTCAATGGAGTGTTCTTGCTCATAACCAAGATAGCAATCTGAAACTATAATTAGTTTCATCCCCTGGAAAGGAAGAACAATCTCCAGTTATTAACAAACAAGATTTAATTCCATGAATTATGTATTCAAAGATCAAACTTCATCATTCCAAAACAATATAAAAGGTTCACATGCTCTTCAATAGAAAACAAAACAGTAACTTCCTATTATCTGCTTAAACATTCAAGGGATAAAACACTCATGCTTGTGTGTGGACTTGTATTCCACAAAGGTTCAATTTTTTCTAAGTTTTCTATGCACTTTGAGGGTCCTTACAAAGTCGTTCTCCACACCCATATAAGAAAACTTGTAGGGCATGAATGCTAAAACCAAAAACTTAAAGAAAAATGAAGAGTCAAAGTAGTGTGTGTATTAAAAAACATTTACTAATTAGCACATATGCACCTCAATCTCCAAAATCAAACAGGGGATGCTTGTTAGGTCATGCATCTATTCATCTCTACTAAATCATGAACTAATTCATGTAAACAATTGTAATCGTGTGAAAATTTTTATCCTGCAAAAAAGCACATCTTTAAGGGGGCTTTCAAAGGTCCTAAAGCCTAATACCTGAATCAAGGTCACATCTGATGGTAACTCCATGTGGGTAACTAAGCGATCGGAGAAAGAAACTCTCTTCAGAGCATATAGTTCAGCAGTACTGGTGTTACCAAGAATCAGCCACCATGCTTCATCTTTAATCTGTACAATGGAACATCTAGTTAAGTTTGCATTCCTAAACATGAACTAAGAAACAAGAACCATGGTTTAAAAAAACCAGACTGGAAGTCAAATGCTGTGACCACCAGTTCCTGGTCCATCCAATTCGGCTTTTTCAGCAATGTCAAAAACAGTTTACCTTAGGGAAACGAGGGGCAAATGCCCTTGACATATTCCGCCTCAAATTTGTCTTCTCCAATCTGACGTTCAGTTGAAGAGACTTTTTGCTCTCAGTGCCCTTCTTCAGCAGTTTCAATTTGACTCGTATACAGGGGAAATGCTGCAGATCCTGACAAAAGAAAGAACAAAGGACCAAGCAAGGAAATCAGTGGATACGACTACAGATCATGAATAAAATCCAAGCGGCAACAACAACATTTTTTCAGTTAAGAGGTCAATATTCAATCATGGACTTTCTACATATTTAGCAAAAGAGACTAAAGGTCAGGAAAGTTGGTTTATTATTAGTTAATATGAGCGTACTTCCAAGATTTCAGAACTTTTTATCTTTTAATATTTGTCTTATCAATTATTACGATCACATCAGATATATGACCTAGAACAAGAAATAAATTTATTAGAATATAAGGCGATAACCTGGCTAACTCTATATAACCACAAGAATATTTAATGATATCACCCTAGGAACAGAGAAAATTGAGGAGAAGAGAGGAATGGATCCAAGAACCTTGGAAGTAATGCCATCATAACGAGATTTAGCAGAAAAAAAAATGTAACTCAAAGATAATATGACATATATATCTAGCATTATATTCTCAAAAAAGTGCACCTGATATAATTTTGAAGCAGGGAAATTTCCGATCACAGTTTGCAATGTTGCCTTAGGAAGATCTAATAGTTGCTGTACGGTGGAAATTCCTCTCTTGCACAAAGAGCCAGCAAGTTCATTATTCATACACGGCAACATCCAGAGGGCTGAATCATGATCAAACCACAAACCCTGAAATGATAAATGTCAGAACAAAGACAGAAAAACAATATTCTGTTCTAACTTTTTTTCCCCTTTAAATCAGATGAAAACTTATCTGGACACTGGCATTAGAAACTTCACTAACATTGGTAATATAACATCTAAAATATTTACAGTTGATCACTAACAACTCAAAATCAAACATATATTCTCTATGGGATGGGAGACAAAATCAGATATGTAATATAAAGAGTAATACCTGCATGACCATCTGCAATAGATGCATGCAAGCAATCGAACTTGTAAGCCATCCACTATTGGCACATATATCTATCATAGCTTGAATGATGCGTATGCTTTGGTCCAACACTGACTTTAAGTCAGTCACATAGTCGCTGATTGGTAAATCTAACTGGGAAAAATGCGCCTGAACTCCAAAGATATGGCCTTAATTAGAAAGAATAAGGAAAATTAAAGAACATTTGGGTAACACAGATAAGAGAGGGTACAGATACATAATGGATGGAGGAATATATATTATATGCATATCAATAAGATGCACTAGCATGCGTGTCCAAGTATGCTAACGTGGAAAACAAATAAAGTTCGGGGTTCAAATCATGCTAAAACCAGTCACAAGTAACTCAGACCTGGAATAGAAGGTTTGCTTTGATATGTGGATCATCAAGCCGATTTTGATCCACCATATACCGGACTCTCTTAGACAATGCTTCATTATAGTTTTCCTGAAATGCAAAAGAAATTTTTTATTAAAGGCCACTAGTAACATGTTATTTTGTAACTTGGGGGGGGGGGGGCAGGACCACACAGTAATTTTGCATTCAACTATGCGTCATTTGACCTATTAAGTCTTAACTGCTCATTTACAAAACTATTAATATGAGGCATTGAATTACCTCATTATGTCGCACAGGAAGTTCATCATACTCAGAAGCACCCGACAAAATATGCAAGAAAACCTATTATATGAATATTTCAACAAAAAAGAAAAAGAGCCAGTGATTAGAGTACCAACAGAGATGCCAAATTATGTCAGCAATTCATTTTTTCACTTACTTCAGGAGACGTGTCTGGTCCAATGTTTGACCCAAACATTGATACAGTCATGTAACTAAGGTAATACTGAGATGCTATTGTTCCCAACATCATAGGCTCTACACTGTCTTCAGCCATTTTGATGCACCCACTATCTTCTAGATCCTCAAAGGTGCTTTGCACCAATCTGTCAAAAAGATATTTACACTTAGAACAGCAATAAAAAGGACAAGGATTTATCCCAGCAGGAAAGGTGCTGGGTGAGCTGCTAAACATCTCAGCACCTGGACAAATACGAACTCAATGTTTCATCTTCTCCACTCTCCAAGCCATAGTATGCAGGATTAACCATCTGAGACATGCATTTAAACTTAAGAACTCTTAAAAGGTAAATAAACAAAAAAAGTAATGTCAGCTAAAGAAAAAGTTAATTTTTCTTCTGTTTTTTTAAACAAACAAACAAGACTTTTCATTTTTCTCCATTTAAGAGGCTTCCCATCTAGAGGTTGGGTCACTTCAGTTCGTTTCTGTTTGGGTAGCATATCAGGTTCGAGTCTTTCAGGTTTGAAACTTGTGTAATTCAGGTTCCAGTAATCTTGAGTTCAACAGTTTTGAAGTAAAACCACTTCCATTTTGGATTGTCTTTCAGCTCATTTGTATTTGAATCATTCTAGCTCAGGTTATTCAGGTTCAAGTTGTTCAGGTCTAGGGAAAGTGGCATGAAAGAAGTTTTAAAAGGCTGCATTTCTAGATGTGTATGATATATCATATATGACAGCTATACAGGGGGATGGGGGATTGAGAGCTCAAAACATGTGACAAATAAACAAAGAATTTCTTAGCTAGAAATACCTTATTTCAATCTAAGCAAGGACTAGACAAAAGCTACAGACATAAAGACCATAGTATTACACCAAATTCAACAACTTCAATCATGTTAATGAGTTGGGCTAAAAACCTTGACAATATCACACCACAATTCTTTTTGTTCTTGGTGATGATAACAAAAAGCATACCAGTCTCCGGAACAAGTAGGTCCAAGTAAGATAATGAACAGCATCTTCTTTATGACATATTGTTCCAGAAACAATCTCTGCATTCATGTGATCATGCAACTGCTCCCTCAGGCTACTCTCAACTGGAAATGGTTCATATAGGAACTGCATAGTAAAAACAAGAAACATTTAAGCCATAAAGAACTTGGTCAAATTAGCAGGAAAATGGTCAGTTTTGTCCTGACCTTTTTGTAGAAGCTCTTTTTGGGTTCATGAACAAGAATAACTGCCTTCCCATGCTGATCGTATTGAGGACGACCGGCTCGACCCATCATTTGCAAAATATCTGTAATGGGGAAATCAACATACCTCTTTGTTTTCCCATCATAATACTCTGTTCCCTGTGTCATTAAAATCACATTTGTTAAAACAGTATCATCCCAGAGCAGAAGGAACTATCTCAAGAAAAAGAATTTAAAATGCATTTCTTCAGCTCACATCATGTAAAGTCAAATCTCTAAAGCGACAACGGGACTACTATACCTCATGCTGAGATCCACTTGCATCAGCAGCCAGCAAGTGGAGCCCCTATATGACAATTGTCCCTTGATCTCAACCCAAGAAACTAGACTATTAGGGGATATTGTACCTAGTTCAATGAACTAAAAATGAAAGAATAATTTCTTTCCAGCTGATATGAGATCTACAATCTGAGTAATAGTTGGTCACACATGCATTCTCAACTCAGTCCAAGAGCATTCCTAACTCAATTTTCAAATAATTGTTTTCATGAAGAAAAGTTTTAGAAATATAATAGGAAACTCAAGACAGAACTCAACTCAGGCATATGGCAAAATCAAAAGACAATTAACTTTTATGTTCTTGAAATTTTTAATCTGAAAAACCAGACAACAGTTCCATGACTTCCTATACAAGTAAAACCATTATGACCTATACAAGTAAAACCATTATGAAAGAAAAAGAGAGCATGCATAAGAAAATGGCATGGTTTATGTTTCCTTTACCTTGATAATAACCAAATGGGCTGGAAGATTTACACCCCAAGCTAATGTGCTTGTACAAACCAAAACCTGCATTTGGTAAAGAACGATTCATTCGTATTCGAAGTATTATCTTTTCTAAGTAAAAAGAAACCACTTTGTGATGAAGAAGTGCCTGGATCATGTTGTTGGCAAAAAGCTCCTCAACAAGAGATCTATCTTTGTCATTTAGTCCAGCATGATGCAATCCAATGCCAAACTGTAAGGTATGCCTCAGGTTCTGATCAGTAACCTGGGAAAGTACCATCTGCAAAGCTTCTTCTGGCATACTCAAAAATTGCCTTGGATTTTCATCTGATGCTGCATACTTCAGTTCAACCAAACATAGAAATTTAACACCATGACAGCCATGAGCTATAATGCTATAGAAATTACACATGAAATACAGATCTCACCTGAATAAGGTCCAAAGCAGTCAGCCTTGTCTGACGCCGAGACGAAACAAAAATAAGAACTGGTTTCGTCGGTGAATGGGTGCATATTGCAGCATATGCTGGTTTATTCATACTATTCATTCTTGGACAGTAGTACTTTCCAGGATATCCCTGTTCCATAAGGAATATCTCAGAATAGAAAAATAATTATATGCAAGCTCCGATTCACTTTCATATCAACCAGAAAAGGTAATGAAAGAACTACCCTATCCAATATTTGCACAAAATTCAGGTCAAACACATTCTGAACAGGTCAAAGTAGAAAGTGTCCATTTTAGATGATACACATTCTCAGAAGTCAAAATAATGTCTACCTAATTGACAGAATAGATTTTTCTCTGTTAATTTTTACAAGAGACTACACTAAATATTTATATACAAGAGAGCCTAACTTAGAAGACTCTAGACTTAGCAGCACTACTGGTTTTAGGGTGTAGTGCCTCAAAACCAGCCTTAAAGTTAGGGATAACAATAAATAAAATATTCATATGATAACATTTAATATACTAAATATCCCTTATTGGACAATCAGATTCGACACTCCCCCCTCAAGTCGGGAAGTGGATATCATCCATTCTCACTTGCTTACTAGTCTCTCGAAAGGTCTTCCCAGAGAGTCCTTTGGTTAGGATATCTCGCGGTTGACCATCGGCAAGCACATATGGAGTGCAAATTAGGCCACTGTCAAGTTTCTCCTTGATGAAATGTCTGTCAACCTCAATGTGCTTCGTACGATCATGTTGTACTGGATTATGTGCAATGTTGATAGCAGACTTATTATCACAATACAGTTTCATTGGTCCTTCCCACTTGATCTTCAAATCCTCCAAAATAATTTTCAGCCATAATAATTCACAAATTCCAAGAGCCATCGCTCTAAATTCGCGTCGCACTAGATCTAGCCACAACATTCTCATTTTTACTTCTCCAAGTTACAAGGTTGCCTCCCGTAAATGTACAATAGCCCGAGGTTGATCTTCATCCACCATAGATCCCTGCATAATCTGCATCAAGATAGGCTTCAAGGGTTAAATTCCCCCTTTTCTTAAATAGGATTCCTTTGCTCGAGTCCCTTTTAAAATCTTGTAGAAATCGTATATAGCTCAAGATGTGACTCTTTAGGATTGTGCATGAACCGACTTACAACACCAACCGCATAGGCAATATCCAGGTCTAGTATGTGACAAGTAAATGAGCTTCCCTACAAGTCTTTGATATGAACCCTTATCAACTACTTCCTCTTCTAGTGCATCTCCAAGTTTGTGGTTCACTTCT
Organism: Gossypium bickii; assembly: GCA_025503065.1. Taxonomy (NCBI): domain Eukaryota; kingdom Viridiplantae; phylum Streptophyta; class Magnoliopsida; order Malvales; family Malvaceae; genus Gossypium; species Gossypium bickii. The sequence continues at coordinate 104,560,250 of CP106716.1, forward strand.
ATGGGTGTCTCTCTTTGGTTTACATCCCAACTTTCTCAATTTTCACAACAAATCAATTATGTATTTTTCTTTGAGATATGAAGATCCCTTCCAGAGAGTGTGCTACTTCAATACCAAGGAAATATTTTAACTTACCAAGCTCTTTGACCTCAAACTCTTTTACTAGACATTTCTTCAAATTTTCCATTCCTTCCAAATCATCACTGTTACTATAATGTCATCTCGCATAGACTAATAAAGCAGCCATTTCCCTCGAAGATAAATGCTTTACAAACAGAGTGTGATCTCCTTGACTCTGTTTATATCCCGGTTTGAGCATTACTTTGGTAAATCTTCCAAACCAAGCTCTCGGGAATTTGTTTTAGTCCATATAGAGCCTTTTTAGTTTGCAAACTACTGCCTCCTGATCGTAACCGAAACCCGGTGGAACATCCATATAGACTTCCTCCTCAAGATCACCATGTAAGAAAGCATTCTTGATGTCGAATCGTTGTAGTAGTTTCTGTTGGCTGGCAAGAAGTGATAGCAACACTCTCAAAGTGTTCATCTTTGCAACCGGGGCAAATGTCTCAAGGTAGTCTATTCCATACTTTTGAGTGTACCCTTTAGCAACTAATCTTGCTTTGTACCTCTCCAAAGAGCCATCTGAATTGTATTTTACTGTATACACCCAGCGACATCCAACTGTTTTCTTTCCGTTCGGTAATTTTACCAAATCCCATGTCTTATTTTTTTCAAGTGCTTCCATTTCAACTTTCATGGCATTTTTCCAATTCTCATTATTTAATGCCTCGGATTCAGTTTTGGGAATGGAGATGGAATTTAGGCTAGTAAGAAAAGTTTTGTGGTTATGGGACAAATTTTTGTAGGATATGAATGAGTACAAAGGGTGTTTTGTACAGGCCCTAGTTCCTTTTCTAATAGCAATAGGAAAATCATACTCTCTTTGATCTGAATTCTCACTAGTATTCAAAGTAGGTTCAGTAGTTACCTCGGGTTGTAGAGCAGTAGGGTGTTTATCCGAAGAAGATGATTGAACTTGCAGGTGCCTTCTTCCTTGAGTAAACCAAAGAAAGGGCGAGTAGTGTCCCGAATTCCTTTTGGTGACTTAGGTGTAGCAGGTTCTATTTCAAAGTTGCATAGGGTTAAGGTGGGCGGTAGTTTGGTAGGTAAGAAGTGAGTGTTTGGAGTGGAAAATTAGGTTGAGCAGTGAATGAAGTTGGAAAATCAAGAAGAAAAACTCTCTACCCTTATCTTCTTTAAATAAATTCTCCCCCTGAAGATAAGGACAAGTAAAAAATTTTTCTTCTTCTGCAAAAGTGACATCAGCGGAAACAAAAAATTTTTTGGTGGCTGGATTGTAGCATTTGTACCCTTTTTGTGTAGAGGAATAACCTAGAAAAACACATTTGACAGCTCGTGGATCGAGTTTTCCCTATTTTGAGAATGGACATGGACAAAGGCAACACACCCAAAAATTTTGGGAGGAAGATTGGAGGTATTAAAATCGGGGAAAAATTTCAATAGAGCTTGTATAGGACTTTGAGAGTCAAGGACCTTTGTAGGCAACCTATTTATCAGGTGAGTGGCAAAGTAAAAAAGCAGCTTCCCCCAATATTGTTTAGGGACATTGCTTTGAAACAATAGAGCTCTAGTAATAGCTAAAATATGACCATTCTTTCTTTCGGCAACACCATTTTGTTGGGGTGTGTTAACACAAGAGGACTCATGGAGAATGCCTTTTCTTGAAAAAGGAGGAGAGAAAGCGATTGAAGTAATCTTTAGCATTGTCTGTCTCTAAACCGTTTTATTGCAGATCCCAAATTGTGTTTTGAGGAGGTTGTAGAAAATTTTAAAATGCAGACCTACATCAGATTTTTGTTTTAAAAGAAATATCCAAGACACACAGTACATATCATCAATAAAGGAAACAAACCACCGAGCCCCAGAGACGTTTGAAATGTTTGATGGTCCCCAAATATCACTGTGAATAAGAGTAAAAGGAGTAGATGTTCTTTTATTGCTTACGGGAAAGGAAGTACGTTTGTGTTTGGCAAGTTCGCAAACATCACAACGGAAATTTTTAACATTTATTCCTTTGAACAAGGAAGGAAACAGAAATTGAAGGGTTGAAAATGAAGGGTGACCAAGGCGGAGGTGATGGAGCCAAATTTTGTCTTTGGGAGCTTGAACAGACTTGGATAAGAAAGATAACGGTGAGGAATTCAGAGCACTAACTTCTCCACTAGACTCTTCAAGGTAATATAGGCCATTTGCTTCCTTAGCATGTCCAATCATCCTCTTCGTGTTGTTACATTCTGGAAAAAACATTTATTGGGATAAAAAAACCACACCGCAATTAGAGTCCCTGGTAAGTTTTTGGATGGAGAGAAGATTGGGAAATAGTTTAGGAACATGAAGGACATTTTTAAGAGTAAGTGGTCTCATTTATAACAATATCACCTTGACTACCATCATCGTTATTACAGAACCATCACCATCTGTAATTTTTCTATTACTAGGACAAGGTGTATATGAAACAAATTTGTGTGACGAGAGATTTTTACTGAGATGTGCACCATACGTAATCCTCTTAATAGGCCTTGTAGAATCTGGTTGCTTCATATCGGTTGGTCATTCCATGGCAATTTTCCTCTCTCACCGACAAACCTTTGTAACTAAAGCGCACCCATCTACGCGATTATCGCCAAGCATAACTCCTCTTCTTCCTTCTTCAAAGACGAACTATCGCGAGTGTCTCATTTAGTGAGGTAGCTCCTCCTTACCAAGAATTTGGACTCTTCATCGCATCAAATTCCACATTTAGCCCAAAGAAGGAAATCATAAATTCGTCTTTTTCAACAAACCTTTTAATAGTTTGATCTCATCATCGCATCGCATTTTAATGCATGGTAATGATCCATCTCCCGCCATAAACTTTGCAACAGATTAGAGTATTCCGTGATGGAACGATTTCCTTGCTTAGTGGATGAAATCTTAGTCTTGATTTCGTAGATTTGAGCAAAGATCTCGAACTTTAGAATAAGTCTGCTTTCACAACTTCCCATATTTCTTTGGATGAGTTAAGAAATAGGCATGTGTCACCGATTTCGTGCACCATAGAATTCCATAACGAGGACATGACCATAGAGTCTTGTTCATCCCAAGCAAAGAAACCGAGGATCTCCTTCGGAGGTCTGTGCCGAAGTAAGTGGTTCAAACTTGCCCTCGCCTCTTCAAGAACGTGCGAACCAAGTGAGACCACTTCTGTAATTCTTCCCATTTAAATCAGAGGCCACTTGAATATTCCGCAACTCACTGGTTTGGTTGGAGTTTTTCATAGAGATTTCTGAACCGTCCCCATTGGTATTGGGGTGGACAAATTCGAGACATATCTCTTTTGATCATGTAAGCGAGCTTGAGGATTTTGTGGGAGTAAAGATTACAGTAAAAATTCCTGTAAATCGTCTAAACTGATACCATGACAGAATAGATTTTTCTGTTAATTTTTACAAGAGACTACACTAAATATTTATATACAAGAGAGCCTAACTTAGAAGACTCTAGACTTAGCAAAGACTATTTGGTTTTAGGGTGTAGTGCCTCAAAACCAACCTTAAAGTTAGGGATAACAATAAATAAAATATTCATATGATAACATTTAATATACTAAATATCCCTTATTGGACAACTGTATTCTGACACTAATACACCTGCATCAAGCTATACACATTCTCAGAAATATATGTCTACCTAAGCAATGTAGAATTAAATCAATATAAAAAAAAAAATTGAAACTCATGCTAAAGCTCGTATTTTATGTATGTCCATGATCCATTGAAAAATATTCATAAAAGCTTGAGATTGGCTCAAGATCAATTTCTTATCCAATAGGTGCTGATTCAAGTGTAAGCCAATAGTCAAACTTAGATTAATAATCAAGTAACAATCATAAAAGACAGAAAACTATGTTCGTGTGTGTCCATATATAACCTGCAAACGAATCATTAACACCAGGCATTTAAATCAAGTACTATTAGATAAAGTCAGCAAGTTTAGTTTAAGAAGCTCCAATGCAAGGAAAAGTTGCACAGGCAAACTTTTTGAGAGCCCAACCCGAACTACTAGAAGAAAGTTGTACTCAATTTTCAGCCATGACTGAAGCCCATTCTAGTGCTGTATTGTATCTACACCCTTCTAACAGGCTAAAATTTGAGTAAGATGGCAGGACCAGTTTTCTAATTGAATCGGAGCTTCAAATTTGCTATAAACCTTAACACCTATAGTATCAAAGATACAAACATCAATGGAACAGCATCTTTATGCTGTATCACAAGTACTTATAACAGGAAATCATCTCATTTTGGTATTATAGGACCTAAAATCATAACCAGATGATCTGGGACATTGGAAGAAAATACAATCAAAATTTGCATTTCTGTTTCTTTTTGGCAAGAAATTGATAGGAAACTTCCTTTCCAATTCTCATTCATAAAAAATAATTCATGCATGGCACTTCAAGGCATTCAAGCAGATTTTGCAAAAACTTAAAACTTTAAGAAGGAATGCATGAAACTTGCCTGGATATGAACTTCAAGAGGTACAGGTCTCACACTTGGTTTAAAGTTGAAGAGCCCAATTTCACCAACACCCAACCAATCAGCCAAATCACTGAAAGAAAAGAAAAGAATATATAGGTTAAAAAAAATATGATGCATCTCAAATGTGCCAAAAGAAAAGAAAAAGGAATACCAAAACTTAAAACTTTTAGGTTCGACCTGTAGTTAAAAACATGGGGCAAATGCCTGAATATCATAAATGTAAAAGTGTGAACACACCTCAGTTCTGTGCTATAAGTGTTTGAATGAGTTAAACCCCTGCATTATTCGGGTTTTATGGAAGCCTAGAACTCCAAAATTTATCCTTCAATTTTAGGATTTTTGTGATCAAGTAATAATTGAACCAAACTAGTTGAACTGTAAACCTCAGTCCTAACCCTTATCAAAGTCATAGGCTGCAATAAACCTGGCTGGGAAGACTTATCTCAAAACTATCACATTATACCACCTCAATCTAGAGGTCTTTGTGGATGAAACAAATATTCTCCCTGAATATTCATTGAATCATTAAGGATCTATCATGTAAGAAGTTATACAAATATTCTCCATATGTCACTGGTATAGGTGCTCTAATTGAAAAATTAGAGCTCTATGGCCTATAACTGTAAGGGAGATAATCAGGCAGCAAATGTTCAAGCCAAATTAAAGTTTCCATAACACAAATTGATTACCCCTAGGTTTCCAGATAAACTAAAATAGCTTTAGGTTCACATGATATACCAATGAATTGCTGTGCAAAAAATAGACGTACATGATAACTAAGTCAAAATTGATTCAGAAAGTTGCAAATCTTCGGAATCAGACAACAAAAAATTTTCTTATACAGCTATTGATAAGTACGCACCATTTACGTTGTTTCAAGAAAACAATACTTCCATGTAAAGGTCTAAATGCATTGAAAGGAGGGCAAAGCAACATAAACAATTTGAAAGCTTTGACAAATATGTTTAAATGATAGTTGATAATAAGAAACTAATAATTTCACAGAACAGACGTCTAGATGAAAAATAATGCAACAACAGCCCTGAAATGGAACCTTTGAAGATAAAATGTAGCTAAAATTGGTATCGTGGTTTACGTAGCTAAGCTTTAAACAATCCTAATATTCAAAGTTTAAAAGGATAATAAGAACATGAGGTGCAATACATGCAGCAAGGGATGATAAAAGTTGAGGGAAGCATAAAATGTGCATACCCTGCATTTGCCAAAGCCGTGGAGAGCCCAACAAACCGTACTGCACGCTCTGTTTGTGATGATATGTATCTCATCCTCGAAACAATAACCTGGAAACATAATTTTCTACTGACATAATGCTCTACAAGTTCACATGAAGTTCAAAGCAGAACTCGACGCAATCAATTAGAAAAGGAAATATTTGCAATTAACAAAGACATCTCAAATTGATAGCGGCAGATTAAAGAGCCTGATGCCTTGTCTTCCCTATCATGTGTAATCAACTAAAGGAATATTGTTCTACTGTGCCCTATTATGACATTAGCACGTTTTCAGTATGATTCATATCCATAATCAGGTCCAGCTCAGATAATTTCAGAATCAAAATAGCCAGTAGTTTAGAAACCCACAGCATATAAAGCCATTTATGCAAATTATGGACAGAATAAAAGATTTGGAGCAATATTAATTTGTCATGACTTACTACAGCCATCAAGTAATGACAACCTACAATCCTTGGGCCTCTTACTCTATTTACAATAAACAAAAGTGGTCAATTCTGATAAACCAATAAAATTTTATGATGTTTTCTTCATAAATTCTTCCTTTTGACCACTGCATAAAGAATACAAGGATTTCCTACATTGATTGATAAAAATGATCTGCTTATTTCCATAGGCCATTCTGAAATCTAGCACATAAAATTCATAAACTTCATTAAAAATACCAATAATGGTTATGCTTGATCACTTCGAAGGAGTAACCTTCAAGAATACAGAATGTAGAACGAAATAACCCACAACTCAAATGCCAGAAAATGTCAATAATTCAATTATCAAACTCTAATTGAAAGTAGCATAACATAGGTGTTTATAATTAAACCCAAAACCCTAATACAATGTAAAATAACAATTATAACCTAAAGCTTAACTTGAAGAAGTAAAATACAAATAAATAACCAAATAACCTAAAATGGCCTAGACAACCATAAAGATCACAATCAAACATAAATTATTAAATAGGGTCCTAGATAACTTAATCTCCTAGCTAGGATATCTCCATACCCCATCAGTAAATAATTAAATTATTCTCTGAATCCTAGTGATAAGCAAGGAAAAGTTTAGCAGGAACTCTCCAGGACACACAAAAGAACTAACCTGCTTTTGCTTATCCAATATGCCTTGGTGAAATTAGAGTGAAAGCCTAACCCCTCAAGCCTGAAGTCCACACAAGTGAAGGAAAAAGAACTGATGGTCTATTCTCGAAAGCAGAAAACCCAGGAGAACTTAGAGAGACATATAACATCACAGTAGGTCCAAGGATCTGAACCAAGTCCAGAGAATCTAGATACTTGCACAGGGGAGATTATTGACCTGCCGAAAGGAGAAATTCCGGTTGGTTGAGAATGGATATTCTCAATCAAACACAATGCAGATGGTAGCATTAATAGGCTCAAAGCTCGTCTCTTTGAAAAGGGGATCATTCAATCCTATGGGAGTGACTATGATGAGACCTTTGTGCACTAGCCAAGCTAAATTTTGTCAAAGTACTGTTATCTCTGGCGACAAATTTAGACTGGCCTCTTCACCAACCAGATGTTAAAAATGCCTTCCTAAATGGAGACTAATAGGAGGAAGTCTACATGGAAATCCACCCCCCCCCCGGGGCCGCGAAAAAAAAAAATTGAAACCCAAGGGAACATTGGCAAGGTGTGCAAGCTCCGAAAGCAACTGAATGGTCTTTAAGCGGTCTCCGTGAGCTTGGCTTGAGAGATTAACAAAGGTAGTAAAGTACCATGGTTTCTTACAATGCCAATAAGACCATTTTATGTTCATCAACTATTCTCATGAGCGAAAAAGGAAGTACTTGTCGTCCATGTAGATGATATCATACTGACAAGAGTCCACGCCAAAAAAATAGAGAATCTAAAGGAACTCCTTGCAACACAATCAGAGATCAAAGACTCGAGAAAACTCAAATACTTCCTTGGTATGGAAGTAGCATAATCAAGGGTATCTCAGCCATTCAACAAATGTTCTTGATCTATTGAAAGAAATCGGGAGCCTTTTGTGCAAACCAGCAAGCACCTCAATGGATCCTACTAACAAGATGGAAAAGGAGGATGGAAGTCCTTTTAGTAGACTAAGAGGTATCAAACACTTGCAAGGAAGCTAATTTACTCAGCTCATACTAGACTAGATATTGGATTTATTGTAGGAATGGTAAGTTGCTTCATGAACAATCCAACTGAGAACCATTTACAAAGCTGTGTATTGTATCCTTCAATATCTAAAAGGAAGTCCTGGTGAAGGACTATAATTCAAGAAAACATCAAACAAAGGTATACAAGAAGCTGATTGGGCTAGTTCCACGACAGACTGAAGATCAACTATGGGTTATTGCACTTTCTTATGGGGGAATCTGACTACATGGCGAAGTAGCAATCAGTTGAAGCCAGAAGCAGCGCCGAAGCTGGATTTAGAGCAATGTCACATGGAATTTGTTAGAGAAACTGGTTAGAAAGGATGTTGAAAGAATTACAGATATATACAAGAAATTCAATGAAATTTTTTTGTGATATGCAGGCTATAAGCATTGTGAGAAATCCCATTCACTGTGATCAAACTAAACACATGAAGATTGACCGCCACCACATCAAGGAGAAGATAGAGGAAGGAGTTCGTAGACGAGTCAACGCACCTACACGTTAGAAGACAGCGGACATTCTTACAAAGGCATTACCTCAAAAAATTTTCGAGTCCAAGCTAGACATGACAGATATTCATACTCCAACTTGAGGGGGAGCATGGAAATCAAGGGATGTTTAGTATTTGGTGAAAACATTTTAGGAGTAATTATGTCGATTGAGGTTTTGTAGAGATATTTTAGAAATAGTTTTTTGTCGTGGTTGGTAGATATAATTTATGAGTACTTATTGCCTTTTGTACTAATGCTATTGTTAGGGCCTAATATCATGCTTTGTGATAGTCTCCTACTTTTAGGATTTTAGTAACTATAAATAGAGGCTACTGTAACTAGCCAAAAGCATGGAAAAGAATAAAGTTCTTTTTTCTCCCAAAAATTCTCTTTCATCCTCTTTCTCAACAAAATCCTTTTCTCCCAAACTTGCTCTTTCTCAACAGTATTCTCCTAGTCTTTTTACAGTCTATACCTATATGATCCCTCCCAAGCACATAGGTCAAATGCCCAAACAGAACATTTTGTTCTCCTAGCTACTTTTGTCACGTTTTTTGTTTTCTATTATATCAGTACTCCCTCTGTGTTTTTTAAGAATATTGATTTAGTTACATTCTGAACTACAATAAAGGCCTGTTAGGCTTGATTGGAGCTTTAGTAAGAAGTGTTGTTCTAATAGTGTTGTAAAGAGAAGCTACAACAATGTTTGACAAACTTATTGCAGATAGTGTTTTAGAATAAAGATAACTATTTGATAATATTTTGTTTATTTTTAATAACAAAAAAGACTCAATTTTATTAAGCTAAATCATAATAAAGGTATAGCTGAGAAAATAATAAAACAATATATAATTTTGTTAACTAAAAATAAAAGAAGTAACAAAGAATTGTGTAAAATCTGTAGATTCAGATTAATTGTTTAGCTAATTAGGTTACAGGTATATAAGGAGATAAACTATTCTAAGGAAGGAAATAATCCCTAAAAAACTGTAATTATCCTAAGAATCAGTAACTATGATTAACTTCTATTTACATAAGATTTTCTCAATAATCTGTCCCTAATTCTAGGGATTCTAACAAATTGGATCAAATGCAAAAGATGAATAAGAAATAATATGGCTCTCCCAATATTTTGTAAATTATTGAGGGATACAATGAGAATGTAGAATAATTTCACTTAGTACTTGTTAGTTGTTACTACAAATTAGTACTTTTTGAAGAAGCTTTAAACAGATTTGTCTAAAAGCCTATGGGTTTCCCATGTCATTAAAATTTGAGTCAAACATCTTATTTATGCTTTTGATGCAAAAAAATTCTTCCATAAGCTGGCCAAACATCCGCTAAGAAGAACAATAAAGTACGATACAGTTATAAGTACCTCAAGGATGGGTCCACGATCAGCTCCCAGTAAGTGAATCTCATCCAATATCATAAGTCCAACCTGTTGATCATTTTAACACATTATTCCTCAGCCACCAGAACTTATTATATAGTATACAGCTGTGATTTGCATTATCTTTAGAAGGGCAAATAACAAGAATAAAATATTATTACTAACCTTTGTGACATAGCTTCGACTATGCCAATTCCGACTAATACCATCCCACTTTTCAGGAGTAGATATGATAATATCAGCCGACAAAAGGGCCATCAAATCTGGAGTATAATCTCCAGTCATTTCAACCTTGTAAAAACATGAAGATAACATCAGTAACTTTCAAAAGAAAAACCATTACCAATGGATTAAGAAGTGTATACATAGTTTCATCAGTGCAAGTGAAAATTAAAAAATATGCACGACTAGGCAGCATGTATGCATCTAAACGCAAAATAATATCATCACCATTTCTTTCCCAAGCTGAGAGACAAGACGCTTCCTCCAATCATGCATCCTTTCCCGTACAATGGCCTTCAAAGGTGCTATGTAGATAACCTGCAGTCAGACATCGAGTTTTCAGGATATGGAGCACTAAAAAATGTCACGGAAGCTGAATACAAGTCAACACCAAAAGTTCAACCAGAGACTGAATGCAGAAAACTTTCTTTTATAAAATTAGAAGGGCTATGCCAACTACTATATGAGCATAGTAGAGAGAACATAAGCAGTTTGCTGTAAAGATACCTTTTTTTTTAGTTGGTCGACCCTGCTGGCCGGCAACAGGTATATTAGCAAGAAACCCTCATTTTGATTCTATCATTTAGTTTTAACCTATATCTTTCCTTCCTATCACCGTTTATACCAATCTCTTTGGGATGCCAATAAAAACATCAACGCTCATACCTTCATATCAGGTTGGGTATTGAAGAGGTGCAGCATAGCAAGTTCAGCCGATATAGTTTTCCCGCTACCCGTAGGAGCTCCTAATAGAACATTGTTATCTGTGTGATACAGGACATGAAAGATCTGACACAATAGGAGAAACAAAGTAAGATTAAAATAGTTAAAATCTAGAACAAGAAGGCATCGCTATACAAAAACATAAAGTAAATTTATTAAAGCAAACCTGCGTTTGTATTGGATTAAAATGTGAAAAGCTATACAATGATTCATAAGTGCTGTTGCCGAGTGAAGTTACAGGCAGAGGCTTCAAATCAAGAAGCTCTGTATGAGTGGTACGAGCCTGTATGAAGCATAAATTTTATATTAGACAGGCTTTTGTGAAGAAATAAACAAGACAAACACAGCTCGATCAAATGATTCAGTTATGATTAACAGGAGTGAACAAAAACCTCTGGCAGTCTTAGATTTTGGAATGATATAGTGTAGAAAGCCTCAGCATACAACCAAGAATCAGAAACAGCACGAATGTAGTACTGAGGAGGATGTGGTTCAAATATTGGTACAGTAAAGGAAAGCTTCTGAGATTCTGCTCTAGCCATCTTCTTTGTCAGTGTAAAAAGCTCCGAGTGGTAGATATGATCATTCTCAGTGTCCTATCCAAAGTATTCCATCAAATCAGATATTCTAAAACTTTAGTGCCCATAAACACATGTAAACAAGCAACAAAACTCTACACATTGTTCAGAACAGTAAGCTAAGATCAATTCAGTGAAAATGAAGTTATGACAGATATCAAAGTCTAAAACACCAGAATATGGCATGACAGAACCTAGTTTGTAATTCCAAAACAGATGTACTCAGATGTTATAAAGCAAGGTCATTGACCCATGTCAAATAAAAACTACATAAGTATTAAAATAGATAATAAACAGTCACTAGCTTAGAGAAATCAAATCAAACAAATATATGCCTGCTTTCTCTAGAACTTAAACAACCTAGTAAAGGACTACCAAGTTAGCACCTCAACAAGTATCCACCAACGTTGTGCAGCACCGTGAAATCGATCTTTCCAAATAAAATCAGAAGATATAAGCAAATCCACCTGAAAATTGAAATTGTTTTCATTAACCCTAATTTCAAACCCAAAACTACAATCTAAAAGCTTTTCTTTTCAAAATTTATGCAAAAGAAAAAGAATAGTTCAAAGGATAATTACCTTTAAAACAGTCCTAGTTATTGGACTCACAGTGGCTGATAACTGGACCCAAGGGAAATATCCTAAATATTGCTTAACCAACTTCCATTATCGCGAGAAAGAAAAAGATTAGGAAAAGTCATGATATCTTTCCAATCAAAAGAATTAGACAATCAACACAGTTGAAAGATGTACCCTTCCTCCAGGTGCATAACGAATCAGTGCACCAATGTCTTTTTCTTCCATCTCCTGAAGACGATCTAAGTCAGCCCCTCGTTCTTCAAGCTTCCTTAATATCTGAACCAGTAAAGATAGCATTATCAGAAAAACTGAAAAAGTATAGAATGAATCCTTTAAACAATCAATTCACAATAGCATGTAGGGCATACTTCTAGTGAAAGATCTTTATCAAATTGTCTGAGCGGATGTTGATGAGGCCAAATTTGGCGATCCACGGCCTTGCAGTATTCCAACATGAATGATGTCATCTCACACCAGCCTCTGCGCAAGCATATTTCAAACAAAGCACGCATGATGCGAGCCAAACTAGCACTTATATATGCAGCATCAGATACCAATGAAAAGGAATCAATGGAGCCACGTGATATGTACAGCTGCAAATTATATAACCACCACATTAGTCACGACAATTTGTTTCATTTAGCAACTAATAAACAGCATTATTGCAGAACAAGAAGCAAATACCTGAATAAGAATTGAAATTTTCCCATGCTTGTTTGAAGGCCCCCCCCTAACTTCTAATGGGCATGATGTGCGCGCCAGCATCTCTAGCTCATTCTGCTCCTCTTCTCGAACAACAATGTTTTCAAATTCAGAAGAATGGGCAACCATTTCAATTACCTATAGCAATAGCAGAATGACAGGAATATGAAAAGAATAAGTCATGTATTGAGCCTCTTAGTCTTAAGAAACTGTTGAAACCACATCACATGACAATAAGCCTAATTAAAAGATCAATAACCTATGGACTATTGCAGGAAACTAAAGAATCCATAATCTACAGTACTTGTATTAGCATCTACAGTTATAAGAATTCCAAGAGTTACAATGTAGAGAAAATGAAACAAAAAGGCAAAAGAGATGAAAATTGCATCAACTAAAGGAAACATGTAAAATCTTAAGTCGTCTAAAAAATTACCTCAGTGTCACTCATATGGCGCCTCAGCATTTCATTGTAAGTTTCAACACTAGAATATTGGATATAGAAGTGACTTGCAATACGACCAAGCTCTGTACAATAGAAATTCCCACTTTTCTCATCAAAACGCATCATTTTAGCTTTGTCTAGTGCACGTGCAGCATCTATTACTAGAGCTCTTTGCTTTAAACTCAAAGAAGGATCTGCAACAACCTGCCAAACATAAAAGCATAACAAATTTTATGTAGAAACCCTTTTGAAAATGCAGTTTTAGAATCAGGCTATGTGAAAATCTAAAACATGTTCAGATCAGTTGAAGGAATTAAGGCATACTGTCAAGCAAAAAGGCATCCTCCTCCTTATCACACAAAAATCCTTCTCCTTCACACAAACCCCCTCCCCAAAAAAAAAAAAAAAAAAAAAAAAAAAAAACCTTCTTCCCCTGAAAAGAAAGGCATTCATCTCCAGCCTCACAATCTAAAACCCCAAGAAAGTATCTAGTCACCTCCTCACAAACCTTAAATTCCCAGAACCCAAAGAAAGACAAATTCATCAAGTTATCATCAACTAATTAAGAATCGGAGATCCAATGAAATTGAGGTGGCAGAGCAACAACATATAAAGATCTAAATTTGTACGGAGGTATCCAGAGCTGATGCTATATTTCAATAACAAAATACAGTTAGCAACAATATTAGGTACCTCATCCCATCCGATGCCATATGCCAGTGGGTTCAACCTCATCCTGATAAATAGATAGGTGTACCCAAGCCATGCGCAAGCCTCCTTGACATTAGTTACAGTACCCAATGCTACCTCTGCATTTAAATTATCTTTCAACGAGCTGATAAACTGCAATCAAAAGAAAATTTTAAAAACAAACAAAAGACTGAGTGTTAGACATAAATCCTCAACCTCAAATCTTGTAGATCAACTTACAAACTATAGTCACTAAACATGCTTATCAATGACCTCAGACGAATTCTATGATATTCTTTGAAGGAAGTTCAGATGCATGGATGATCTTTTGACAGTAAGAAGGGAAGGAGAACATATGCATCAAATAAAATGTTTTAAAATCCAAAGCTCGTCATAGTAAATGTAGTACCTGACTTTCTATAGGAAGTTGGCTTGTCAACAATCGCAGATAGTAGGCTAGTTTGTCATGAGATGTAATTATGATGCCCTCGCCACTTTTGTCAAACTGAGGTCGACCTGCCCTTCCAAATATCTAAAAAGAAACTTCAATTGTCTATCAGAAGTCAAAAAATACAATTAACCTGTTGTAAAATCATGTCTTAAGAGGAAACGAGATTTGCCTGCATAACATCTAGCATGCCCAGGTCTCGCCACCCACCAGCCTTTGGATCATATAATTGAGTCCCCTGGGTGATAACAGACGGACAAAATTAAAAAATGAAGAAAATAGAGCAGAAGAAATGTATCTTGCGATAAAACTCATTATATTGTATCTATCTAGCCATCCAAATTTAAGTGTCTATACTCCTTTTCTTAATGTTCTTAAATGAATTTCATTATCAAAAGTCAAGATCAAATTTTCAATATATTTTTGGTGGTACGTTGCATCAAACATATCCACCTGTCCTCTAGTAAAGAACGAGTGCAGTTTTGGAAGAATGAGGTCTCCTCATCTTTGAACCAAGGGGCAAAAAGGTAAGCATACATAAGTCACTCTTAAATCAATACCACTGAAGTCCATTGCGATTAACATGATTTATTATCCACATCTGCTTAGCAGAGAACGATCTTTGACATCCTGGAATGGAAGGCACTTATCCTCAAGTTCTAGATGACAGATTGTCAAGGTCAAGTTAATCCAGTGAGCTGACTCATAGGATATATCAGGCTAGCTTTCAATTTTCAGCAAATGAAGCAACAACTAAAGTTCTGCCGTGTAGAGTAAAATGAATGATGTGTTAATGCAGCTATTCACAGACCTTGATGACAACCGTGTGAGCAGGCAAATTAACACCCCAGGCCAAGGTAGCTGTGCAAACAAGTACCTAAAATGGAAAATGAAAAAATTCAGTGAGAACTGGGTGAGATAAAATTCAAAAGGACTAACCTTGAAGTGAAAGTTGAATCAGCTTTACCCTCAAGATTCCATCAGAGAAAAGCCTCTCAGTAAGCCCCCTATCAGAACGTAACATACCAGCATGATGCACACCAACTCCGAAATCAAAAAGCTGAACTAGATCTTTGTTTCTTGACTTAACAACTTCCTTCTGAAATGCATGAAATAGAAGTGCATTTAATAAGCAACAGAGTGACATGGTGAAGAAAACAAAGGTACCTTTCCATTCCTCACCTTGATTAAGGAGAACTGGGGATGGGCATCATTCTTGAAAAGCTCAAGACCCTCATACTTTCGAGCAAGCTCAACCTGCTCATGAGGTGTTCTCAAAGTTAATGCAAAAAAGCATGGATAAATCATGAAAAAGGAAAAATATGAGTAAAAGGTTCATATCATATATTTTGCACGCATCTCCCAACCAATGCAGTATTTCATGTGTTTATAAGACATATATGCTATCAGATATTTGCATAGTTCAAAAATTTGTGAGATATGATTGTGCCTATTAATAGCATATCTTTATGTTGCAGTGTAAAATATCTGTCACAGATTAGAGCATTTCTTAAAAGTATCAATTTATACAAGAAGACCAGACTTTGTCTAAACTTCAAGTTTTAAAAAAGAACATGTCTTTAGATAATTAGTCTTTGAAAAAAAAGGAAAACCATGTTTTGTAACAGATACTTGGTTGGAAAAATATTTAGGTGCAGCCTCAAATTTTCTCACAGCTAGTCATCATATCCTAATAAAAGTGTTTCTAGAAGTTCCTGGTTCAAAACCAATTATTTCTGCTTCCAAGGATTATACCTTTTCCTTAACATAAATATCCTTTACTTTTAACAACTTTGGAAGTCATTCTACAACACAAAAACATGAATGCACATGTATGCAGAGAATAGACAAACAAAAAGAGGGGAGGACTACAAATGCCAAACAACTCAACCACAATAAACACAGAATAAAAAGGGTATACCAGCTTCTCAGCTGTTTTGACGGTATCCTTCCTTGAATGAACAAACACCATCGCCTGGTGACCTTGCCTTAAGGAATCAACCACCTGGCAAAAAGGTGTAGCCAACTTAATAAATTATCACTCTAAACTTGAGTCATATAAATTATAAAAAGAGCCTACTAGAAATTAAAGAGACCTTCTTATAGCATATCTCATTCAACAATTCATTACGGGCAACAAAGTTCTGCTCACTAATTCCAATATACTGTTGAGCAAGCGGAACTGGACGATAACTAGAATCAAAGAAAAAAAGGCCAGTCTCTGCATTCACTCTAAGGAACTGTGCAACCTGGACATTAATATTAAAGACATTAGGCATGCTAAGCATTCAAAAGTAAAAGAAGGATCAGAATTTGGGCATTTTAGAGTGAATATTATGTTCCAACTATCAACATATGGTCAAAGAACCTCTAAGTAATTGGGTAGAGTAGCTGAAAGGCCAACAATTCGTATCATTGACTGTGTCGACTCCACCTGCCACAGAAAGAGAAAAAGAAATAAGGATAATTGAAACATTTAGATTTAAAAGCAATATTAACTGAAAGTGATGATGACACTACTAAAAACCAAGAATACACAAGTTAAAACCAACATATAAATTTGTTTAAAGTACCCCCAGAGGAAGATGAATAAAATTAGTGTTCAATAAACATACACACATCAAATTCAGAAAAGTAGAACAGATAGTCTTATTCTCCAACTAAAGCTAGTGATAATTCTGGTTGTCATTTAAACATTTGAACTACTAACATGGACTTGGTTAACTTTCCTTGAGCCAGCACAAGTCTTTAACTGAGATTTCAATGTATTAATTCCATATAAGCATTTATTCTTTTTCGCTTATAAACTCACTAAAGAATGTTCCTCCTCGCAGCAGTATTGTGCACACGTGACCTAGTCCAGTAAGCCCATTATCTATTAGGTGAGAAGACGGGCAAAGCACTATTATTTTATGGATGAAGTTTGCAATCATACACATGCTCTCAGACTACGTTAATCATAATGTTACCAATTCAACAGCAGAGACAATGAAAACTTTATTACCTGACGAAGAGTTCTAGCCACTAGAGCTTCTATTACTGGACCTCTATCATCATTTAGAAGATGCACTTCATCAATAATCAAGAGCTTCACCAGCATTGAGAGTGACATATCACTACTTTTGCGAGTAATAACATCCCATTTCTCAGGTGTTGTAACTATCATCTGATTGGTGAAATGGAAAAGCAAAGCCTTTAGGTTCAATATGTTTGTTGTCACAATAAAAAAGATAAGCTCGTCAAATTTATCAACAACCAACCTGAGTTTCTTCAAGTTCATTCTTAGAAAGTTGCATGTCTCCAGTAAGTTCTCTCACACACATATTCAATGGAGATAAGCGTCGACTAAATGTTGATGTGACCTCAGCAGCTAATGCCTAAAAATATAACCAGAAACAAGTAGTCAGTCGCAAATACTCCCAACAAAAGACAAAATATATAGAGGGTTCAACCTTCATAGGAGCAACATAAACGATCTTAAATTCATCTTTATGCAAGTAGCCATCCTTGAAATGCTGCCCAATCTGCAAAAGAAAACCCACTGATTACAATTTTTCTTCCTTTCAGTCTAGTTCTAAAGTTATGTCCCACAGGATATATCTGTGTAACACAGTGTATGCTGCTCTCAGAACAACAATAGCCACTCACACTTTGGATGCAAGTGTTTTATCTACCACACAAATCCAGCGGTATGAAGAAAACAAAATGTAATTGTTACAGTTCAGACACATCATATTATCTATCCATCTACCAATGGGCAGCATCCAGTGTATCAAGAACCATACAAAAACAGTGATTAATTTGTATTCCCTGCCAAACTGTGAAATAGAAAACTCAAAAGTGAAGATCATAGGGACCTGGCTAAAGAGTATACCTCATGTAGGATAGATATCATGGCTATGTTTGTCTTGCCTGCTCCAGTTGGTGCACAAACCTTGACAGACATCAAAATTACTTGAATTCAACTTTTACAAAAAAGAAAAAGAAAAGAAAGAGAGACAGAAAAAATTAATATTAAATTCTACTTGTAGAATGAAAGACTCACTAATATATTCTCATTAGTGTGATATACAGTTTGGAATATCCGACTCTGAATACGATTCAGAGATTTGTAACCCCGAAAAGCAGCTTGAGCGAAGTCATCCAACTCCTTTATCTCAATCTGACCACAACCAAGAAAAGAAAGTACATTAAGCCACTATCAAAAGTACAAGTGGGCCCTATAAGTGAGGTTGTCCACTTGCAGGCCCTATAAGTTACATCTAAGGGGAGTGTCAATAGGTATTAGCCCACATCTTTAAGTATTAGGTTTCTTGTAGTCTAATAGTAAATTTGGGCCCCTCCACCTAGTACCAATTGGTTTTAGGTTGGATGCTTCACAATCCTTTTCCTCTTCTTTTATTTCTTTATCAGTTCTCCTAATCAAGGTCACAGATTGAGATAACTTCTCCAGCATGATAAATCATGTTTAATGGATAAAAATTAGGATAGGGGCTAGGATGTCGGATGTCATAGAAAGAGTAAGCTCAAAGATGCAATCAAAGATGAAAGCCCATAAATAGATGCACGCAAACAAAGGGGAGTGAGGAGATGAAACACATGGAAACATCACAACCAAGGTGTTAAATATACAAAGAGTAAAACAGGACACAGGTGACTAACTTACTCAACCATGTACAAGTCATTTTTTAAGAGACCATTCTTGAACATAGTAAAGAATTAGAGTCAAATTTTATATTTGAAAGTACCTACTTATTTTTAACAGTCATAAAAACAAATATGAACAAACATTAATCCTAGATAACAACATTTTCCCATAATGCTTGTCAGCCCATTCCTTGTACTTCTTACATAAACTTCACTGACCAAAATCTCCACTTTAGCAATTGTAAGAAAAATACTGAACCAACCAACAAAAAGTATTGTGAATATAACATGATGGTGAAGAATAAATATTGACATAGAAGAAGTACCAGCTTTTCCCCAGGTTTCATTTGAGCAGTTGGTGTTGGGGGTATAATCACCTCCTCATACCCCTTAAAATGCTTCCTTACAGTCCCTTGTGGAAGGGCAGTTACTGCCACAGAATTAGACCCTTGACCAGATCCAATCAAACCTTCAAACGGACTTCTCTTCTCGCTCGCTTGAAGTAAAGAAGAAAAGCTTGCAGCTGACATATCACTCTCAGCCCCATATTCAGTTGCACGTCTGTTACGCTTTTCCTCCTTGCGCCGCAGTTTATCAATCTGCTTCTCAGACTCTGTTTGGACAGTAACCTACATAGAAAGGAAAAAAAACGGAGTTTTAACAGTAATTCAGTGTTTTTACGAACAACTTTCTTCTAACAGAAATCCAGCAATACCTGGGTCCCGTAACTGGGCATGCGTGACTGAGAACTTGAAGTCATTTTTTCAGATTTCAATACAGATAATCCATGATGAATAGCTTCAACAAGCTCCTTTCGATGCTGGAAAAGGGGAAAAAAATCAGCAAGTGACTTCTCCAAAGGACTGAATCAGAATTATCCAAATAGTTAAGCTTAGGGGGAAAATAAATAAATGAAAGTAATGGCTTCATACTAAGAAAAAGATAGGAAAATTCTGAAAAAAATAGAATTACAAAAATGGCATTCAACAAATAAAGAGAAGTTTTTAATTTGACAAGTTAATATCAATGTAGTCAAGCACAAATCTTATCCTTCAAGGTCAGCTTCCACTAATTTGAGAATCAATATTATGTATTAACCTTTAAAATCTCAGTGAAACTTAAAACTGCCAATTTGTTAATCAAATATCAAAGCAAAAAAAGATTGGACTTCTGCCAAAGCAGCATCCTTTTTTCGGGCTTGTGAGAGAGATAAGAGAGAAAAGTATACTCCACAAGAACATTAAACATATAACACAGAAAATAAAAAATTAGTCCTCTTACCGATAAAAGGTCTTGAACAGTTTCAAATGCGCTATCCCCGACAAGGTCCAATAAATCGCCAGCTATCTACAGAATACTATAAATGTTATGCAAGAGATACAAAAACAACATGGATAGGCATAGATCAGAATGATTATCAATCCATACCTCTTCACCAGGTTTGTCTGAATCAAGTACCCGACAGATTGCCATAGCCAGGTCATCTCGCGAAAGTTGTGAAGTACTCCCTCTAACAATTAGTTCACATGAATCTCTTAACCAACTTAAATTGAAGGTTCTACTATCAGTATTTCCATGATAATTTATAGGGCCATTTTTATCATGCCATCCTTCAATAAATGAAGAAGAAGGTGCAATGCTTTCCTCACCCAGTAATTCCACATCCTCCAAAGAAACATCCACCAAAAACCGGGCTGGTGCTTTAAAGGCAAGGTCAGCACCAAATTCTGAATCATCTCCACTTCCATTTACATGATTTTCAGAACCAAGTATGGCCCCACTGTCCCTTGGTTGAGACTGAGATAGCTTCTGTGCCAAAGAGGACACCTTCCGCACATTAGCATGTGAAATTCCATGACCAATAACTTTCTGCAATTCTACCCTGCAAATAAATGAAATTTACTGAAATCAGAAAGTCTGAATTTACATTAGAATCCTACCAAATATCTTATGAATTTGTCAGTCTTTGGGCATGTTCAAACACAATGTTCACTCATCTTCTTGCAAGAACCAATTCAACCACCATGACCCCTGATGCTTAAGAAACTTAAGCCAAAGCATGGGGCCACAAAAACCATTGCAATTATAACTTTTGAAGCGAACTAAGTGAAATCTATCTCAAAACTTAGGTCTTTACTACTTCATGGTTTTGGTCAGGATTTAACCACCAGTTCTTACATCACATATTTAAACTTACAAATTAGATAATGGACAACAGGATCCTTTTCCGAGCAAATGAAGCATACAAAACTAGAATGCTGGTAGAGATCCCTACTCATGCTAATTTGACTCCCATAAATAAAAGCCGGGAGAAGGGAATGAGAAATTAAAGTCTTACGTCTTCTCATTTATGTTTTTATCGACTTCACCCTCTTCCACTGACCCACTAAAAAGACGATAAGCAGTCAACACAACCTCACGGAACTCTTCAGAAGGTACATCTCCATCAATCAGCTCCACCACTGCCCCAATGAACTGTTTGTATACTTGTCTCACTTCTACAGAAGCTGCTTTTATAAGTCCCATCAACAAAATGAGCATAATGTTAAACCCTATACGATGTAGAAAACACTAAATGTGTAGTTAGGATACTGCAATCAAACAAAAAAATAGGCATCTACCTTCTTCCCATCGATGAACTATCTTCCTTGCAAGCTCTGACTCATCAACTGGATTTCCCGAACTAAATTACACAATTAAAAGAAAAAATTCATAAAATTTTAGACTGAAATATTAGGTAGCTTTTAACTTATGTTAGAACATAAAATGAGTTTTCTGAAGTTAAAAACTAAAGTTCCATAGAGAGCCCATGAAAATATCTGCAAGAAAAGTTGATAGGCAAATTTAATGAAATTTTCAAATAGACAAGAAAAAACTCTTCTGCTTCCTCTAAATGTTGCTTTTGCTATTTGTATTTTAGTTAGAGCAAAAAGTAGAAGCATAGGAATTCATTAAAATAAAAAAAATAATAAAACAAACCCTAACACAATTGTACTGTATAAAAGTAATCTATGCCTCTTGCTCTAATTATTCGGAAAAATATGATTTACTTTTGCAATCACAAAACAATTATATCTAAACAGATGAGGGATCAAGTTACACAGATGTAAGATTAATTAGCTTAACACCTTTTAATTTTTTAACAAACCAAGGTAAGATTTAACGGCGTAATCATACATGTTGTGCACGCAAAGATTCAAATCAATATGATATTTCTATCATATCCAAAAAAAAAAAATTGTAATGTAGTTAAGAGATGGAATTTTTTATATTAAACAAATAATTAAACATTTTTTATGATGTTCATGAATAAAGCATGAAATACATCAGCCCGATTGAAGAAATATACAGCATGAAAGTTTAGGAAAGACTGTAAGCAAGTCTCTCTCCGTACATATAATAGCTTTGGATGTAAAAAAGAAAAAAAGGTAAAAAGAGCAACAACCAAATGTTACTTTTAGTTATTCAGGATAATTTCAATCCAACAGCACTTCCCAATTCGATAGCATTTTTCAATCCAATTCACTTTAACAAACAACAAATCCTAAACATTACATATTTCACTTCTGAGCAAATAAAGAAAGCATTTAAAAATAACTTCATCTGTATTACTTGATAGCTTTTTTCTGGGTTTCAAGGATGATCTTGCGCTGGAGATAAGCTTGGTCGATATCGAACGGTTCCCTTAAAGAATTTGTCAACCGAGGAAGCTGAACCAACATTTTATTATTCCTCTTTTCCAAGATCACAGCTGCAACAATTTGTGCGTTTCTCAAACCCTTGCTTTTTTCCTCCTTTTTTTTTTTTTTTTCGGATTAACTGTGCAGTAGAAACTTCATCCAAGGAAGACTAGGCGTCTCGTTTTATATAAGAACCTTTCGAAGCAGTCGCCATTGGCCTCCTGGTGATATAAAAACATATAAATGATTGAACGGGTTTCGGGTTTTGTTCGGGTTTGACGAATTTGGGGCTTATGGGTCTAATTTTGGTGAATTTGGAAATTGAAATCCGCTAAGGAAACAGTCCAATTGAGATCAGACCCAATAAAATCCCCATTTTCCTTCGAACTTTATAAACCTAAGAGCAAAGGCTTAAATGGACCTATTTATACCCTGCTTCTGCACTTCACAGTTGCCTAATTTTTCTTTTCATCTGTCTACCTAATCAATTAATATAAAATGGGCTGCAAATTTCTTAAATGGATACTACTTTTCTTATTTTATTTTGGTTCTCTCTCTATACTTTTTTCTATTTTTTTTCTATTATAATATCTAGCGATACTCGAAATTCATCCCCCTAAGGTCAAGATATTGGTGATTAATTTTGTTTTCAAACTTCATCACATGATTGCTCAACCTAACGAAACTAAAAATTTTCTTTCATTGATCAAAACCAATGTGGTCAAAATCGGATTGGATAGGCCAAGAATTTGAAGGATAAAACACTCTCTAAACCTCTTTACACTTCGTAAATTTGAAATTTAGTCTTTACTTTTATTTTCATGAATTTAGTCCATCTACTTTCGAATTAAAAAATCTAGGTCCAGTTTTTACCACCGTTGAAATTAAAAAATAATATATTTAAAATAACGTTGAGAATAAAAAAAACCCATTTGAACTCGTAATGATAAATTATTTTTTTATTAGAATAATATTTTTAAGAAAAATTAACACCAACATTTTGATTGAAATAATTAACAATATTAACTATTTAAAATAACTAATAAATTATAAAACTAGAGGGGCTAAATTATGCAGAAAAATAAAGCATATGAATTAAATCTAATGTCTTAACATAATTTTAGAGTCAAAACTAGAATTTGATCAATGTCTTATAATGTAAAAAAAAAAAAAAAGTATAACAAACCCAAAAGAAATTAAAAGCTATGTGTAACTAGTAATATTTTAATTAAAAAGTTAATGATATTAACTACTTGAATTAAAAAATAATTTATAAATATTAAATTATAATTTTAAGTATAATAAAAGAGCTAAAATTAAAATTTAACCATTTTTCTATGATGTAAAAAAAATAGGGAAGGAGGGTGGTACATGTTTCAACAAATGAACACCCTTAGAGCCTTCCTTTTAATATAGTTACTAGTATGGTTTTACTTAAGTTTCACATCGGGTTAATTATTTATTTTTTATTTAAATTATAGAGTAAAAATTTGAAGATTGTAACATGCTGAAAGTTATTGTACTATTCGTATATTTAGAATTTAATCTTTATACTTTTATTTTTAGGAATTTGAATCCTCTACTTTTTGAAATTAAAAAATTAGGTTCATTTATTAACATTATTAGCGTGACATTTTGAAATTAAAAAGATATTTGGTATCCACGTAACAAAAAATGACATCATAATGGACCTAGATTTAATAGAGAATTTTAATGTTGTTAACATTTCTTAAAAAATCACATCAATATTTTAATCAGAATAAAGCATTTATACTAACCAATAACATTATAAAAATTAAGGTGTCAAATTATGTTAAAATTAAAATATAGAGATTTAGTTTTAAAATTGAGTAAATATAAAAATTGAAATTGAAATTTAACCATCTTTATATAATCTTAAAAGAATAAAGTACTTAAAAAGATGAAATTTGACCATAATCTTTTCACGTCAAAAAGAAAGAAAAGGAACTATTGTCATGAAAGGAAGACCATGTAGTTGTATAGATATTAGAAATTAAAGTATAAAATTAAATTTCATATTTAAGTATAATAAATGGATACAATTTAAAGGCATAATGATAATTTTTACTCTCCAACTTTATAAAAAAAATAAATTTAGCCCTCTATTTATTTTTGGCCTCTTTTAGCTTTTAAATTTATTTTTTTTTTGTCAAATCAATCCAAAATAGATAGAAAAATTAATAACAAACGTTGCTGACATGACATACATATGGATTACTATGTGGATAACATGTCATTATCTAAATAATTATTTTAATTTTTAAAAAAATACTTTTTATAATTTTATAATAATTTTAATAATTTTTAATTTTAAAATATTTTTATATTTTAAAAAAAATTGAAATTTTTAAAAAATTAATTAAATGCTAAAGTGTCATCCATGTAGTAATCTACGTATATCCCAAGTCAGCAAAGTTAAAAATAATAATTTATCCATCTATTTTAGGGTGACTTGATAAAAAAAATACAAGTTTAAGAGCTAAAAAATGAAAATAAATAAATAGAGAATTAAAATAATTTTTTATTAAATTGGAGGGTAAAAAAATTATTGTGCCAAACTTAAATTTAATTATTTTCTAGATTGAGAGAGAACAAATGTGGTTTGGTGGTTTTAAGATATTAAAATATCCAAACGACCAAAATAATGTAAAAGAAGAGTGTTGCGTTGAATAATACTTACGTTTCAAAATATTAAAATATCTCTACCATATTCATTCTGCCCTTTTCGAGTGGTTTCTTTTTTAATCTATTTTTTCCTTATTAAGATAATCAACTAAATCCAAATTTGTAGAGTATTTTCTGCATTTCTCTGTTTTCTAAATATCTTGTAAACTCATGAAGAAAAGTTGAATAGTTTGGAAGGTGTTCTTGTTTTCCTTATCTGTAAAAAGCTCTACTCTTTATTATTGCCTTCATCATCTGCTTTGGAAGCTTTTAGCATGGCGGTTGTTTTAACTTGATTATTATAGCATCTTTGCTGCTTTTTTATCTTATTATTTTAAATAATGAAATTCTAATTTTTAGGCTTATAGTTGCCCAAAATTATATTATTCATCATTGCCTATACTCGTAGTACTTCTAATTTATAAACTATTTAAAGAGACTTTTATTGTTCTATATTTTAACATATTTTTATAATTTGAAATTCATTTTAAAAATTTCAATCCAACCCTTTTTTTTTATGTTTTTCATTTTTTTATGAAAACAAAAATGATATATATTTCATAAAAACCAATTAATATCAAAATTGAAATGAATTAGTTAAATTTCCAAAAATTTCAATCAATTTGGTTTAAATAATTACCAATTTTTAAAAAAATAAAAACCAAACTCTGTTAAAAAAATCACCGAATCTCATTGGAATACTGCTATTCAAATTTGTTTTTAATTTCTTTGGAAGGAGGGAAAAGTTTTGAGATCAAAATAAATCAGGAAAATGCAAAAGGGTTATTAGATCTGTGGTCAAAAAAGGAACCTTATAGGCCATAGTTGTGTTTATTGAAAAAAGTAAAAAGATAATTAAATAAGGAAGAGAAAAGGAAAATAATAATAAATTTTATCATATTTATATTATAGTCCTTATCATTTTAAAATATTTTATATTGATAAAAATTATATTTCTATCCAATTCAATTATTGAAAATAAGCCTATTGAGTCATAACTCGATTGACATTGATATTCTTATCTTTACTTATGGTTAGAGAAAAACTATGGATATAAAAATGAACAGAATGTTCAAAAAAAACTTATTAGAAATAAAAAATACTATTTATTAAAACTTTCAAAAATAAAAAATAAAATCATAATTATATCATCTAAACTTTTTAGAAGATTTTTTAAACTTCTCTATAACTATCCATTAATCTCAATTAAACTACTCAAATTTTATTATTTTTATTTCAAAAATTATTATTTCTCTGTATGCAAAATTTATAAATCAAATACTTATAAAAGAATTATATATTAAATTTTCACTTATGATAAAATTTAATATTAATAAATTTATATTGTATTAATTTTAAAATATTCATATACGTATCATATTATACCGTACTTAATATTATTGGACCATTGTGAAAGATCATAGATCAAGGGACATCATAATGGCAAGCCAAGAAGAAGGAATCATGTGGGCACCACTGCCAACCTGGCTGAAATAAATGGGACTACTGTAGATATAAGCTCCTTTCTACGTATTTTAGGGTTAATGGGAATTAATTACGTAATTATTCTTGCATTGTTTAAATTTGACAATTATTTTGAGTGCTGGAGTTAGAAGGTTTTGGAAGTAACCTTGCCCCCTTCAATTGGTAGAATTACTTAAGGGTCTCTTTAGAAATTGTAAGAATACAATTTAGTACAATGATAAAAATTTCATTTTGGCCATGGAATATTTGTATTTTACTTTTGGCTCCTCCAATAAATTTTTTTGGCTTCACCCTGGATTGTTCTTACATTTGGGCTTCAACATTTGTTCGGTCAAATTTTTTTCAAGGAAATATCAGGGCTAAACTTGGATAAAAAATAGGCCCCAATGTGAAAATAACTATTGAGTTTAGGGATTAACTTGAACAAAAAGAATTTAAACCTCAATGTGAGATGAATTGTCAAGTTCAATCCCAAAAAGTGCATTAACTTATTATATTTGTTGCGGAATTTTATTTTATTTTTTTTAAATTTCATGAGGGAGTTAAAAAATTGTTATAGACTTGTATGTCATTTTTGTTTAGGTTAAAATATGTTATTACTCTCCGTACTTATCCAGAGTTTGATAAAATTTCAATCTTCTTATATTTTCAATTTAAAAATCGTAGTCCAATAATTATCTTTGCTTGTATTTCTATCAAAATTTGTCAAATTAACATGTTTATTTTTGTCCATATGAGGGTAGCTTAATTAACGTGCCAATATGACAAATTTGGAAGAAAAATACTAACCATATTAACAATTGGATAGAGATTTTTAAGTAAGAAAAATAAGAGAACTTATTTTTTAACTTTTTAAGTATGTGAATTAAATTTCAAATTTTGTCTAAGTACAGATGTCACATTCTAATCTTTTGTTTATTATTTTTTAATTTTTTAAAATTTAAATATAACCTAAAAATATACAATAGTTTTTTAATATGCTTGTGGGGTTAAAAAATTACTGTTAATATACTTTATAATAATCTATATTCATATTGTATTTGTATTTATTGTGATATTAAATTATTGTTTTAGTTATATAAAATTTGAAATGTATTTCATACTTATATCTATATCATTGTTTAAGATTCTTATTGGATTAGTTTTACCCTCGATCCCAACTCAATGGAGATTTTACCAAAAGTTCGATAAATTTATAAAGCAATAAATATAATTTTGAGTAGAGGCAAATTAAGAAATTTTTAGGGGAGCAGAATTGAATTATAAGTTTTTGAGAGGTTAAAGTATAATTTTATCATGTATTAATTTATGATTTCATTATTTTCTGAAAGAATTTAATAGAATTTTTTTCATTTTTAGAGGGCCAATGTACAATTTGACCATATATTAATTTATAATTTAAACATTTCTTAAGGGGTCTTATTAGCAATTTTTCCATTTAAGGGGGCCAAGGCCCTACCTACCCCTCTAGATTTGCCCCTAATTTTGAGGGGTATTTTTGTCTCTTACAATTTTAAAAAATACGTGTACATGATAGAATTTGAACCCAAAATCTTAAAATCTACATTTCTATAACTTTAGTATTTCAACCAAAATCACGTCTAGTTTTTATATTAATTCTTATAAATTTGTTACATAAATATTTTCACCCACATCATGTGTGTGTTATAACCTAATTATATTTTATATATTTATATATATAGAGAGAGAGAGATTACTCGTATTATGTAATTGTGCAATTTTAATATGGGATAAATATCAAAGCTATATATAAACTTTGATTTAATGTGTAATGCCATATATGAATTTTGATTTTGTGTGATTTTATAAACGAATTTTTGCTTTGATTCGATTGTCACAAATCACTAACAACAATATCTCGTTAATATAATGTTATGTTAATATATTGCATACACAAACAATATATTAATCTAATACGAAGATAAATGGATGTATTAATTTATTTAAATGTACATAATTGAATCAAAATTAAATTTTCATATATGCATATGAACCACAATTCAAAGTTAATGTACATAATTATACCATATACAAATTTGATATATACATATATTTTTTGATTTTTTTTGGTTTTTTGGTTAGATTATGGATATCAGTGAAATATCTATATTTATAAATTATTTAAATTTATTTAAAAAAGAATTCGACTTTTTTAGATGATTATCAAATTGATTTTTAGCTCAATGAGTGTAATTGTGTAACTCACAAGATTAATTGAGATTTTATTATTATTTAATTAATATTGAAAATCTTCAATCAAAATTTAAATAAAGCTCAAATAATCTAATATAGAATTAATTATATAAACACTTTTTTATTTAATATGTATTTGATAAAAATTTGAAAATAAGATATTTTTAAATTTTAAATATGCTTGTTAATTTTATTTCAAAAGAAAATGTTTGAATTTTTACTTATTATAGAATTTCTTACAAAAAGATATTGAATAATACTCATTACTTAATGTTGTAAATATTAAATCAAATTTATGATATTAAAAATATATTTAAAATAAATTATACTTTTTTTAAATATCCAAAATCATATTTAACTAAATTTTATCCAAAACTATAAAAATAATATAAAAATTTTATATTAATAAGATTAAAACTGAAAATAAAACAATTTTTCAAAAAATAAATCAATATTTATTTTTACTAAACAATATAATTATATTTATTACTTATTTTTTATTAATTTATTAAAATTTTGTAAAATACATTCAGTATTTATAAAATTCAACACTTATTTTATTAAATAGCACCTAAATAAATCTAGATGTACGAGTGAAATTAAAATTTTTCTCAATTTAAATTGAAAATTTAAAAAACAAAATGATCCAACTTTAAGTTGAAATTTGAAGACCTCGCCCCGATAAATTCGGCCCGCAGATACGAGAGGCTTTTAGATTTGACGTTCTTTACGTGATTTAAAATTAAATAATAGAATATGTTTTCCTCTAAATATAATTAAAAATATATTAACTTATGAGACATCTATTATATAGGTGGAAACAATTATATAATAATTTTATTAAAAAATTGACATTAATATTAAATATAGCTTTATATTTTATATGGAAATGATAATACTCAAAATTTATTATTTTAAGGTGACATTAAATCAATAAAACTCTTTATAAATAGTAGACATAGATATAAATAAAAATAAAAATAAAATTATACTAATCTGTTTTTATTATTATTAAGAAATGAGAAAACAGACACAGGTGATTGTCAATAATATATATGTGTGCAATTTATTTAGGGTAAATTATAAAAATAGTTATTTTCGTTTATCTAAAATTATATTTTAGTTATTTATGTTTAAAATATTATGTTTTAGTCACTTACGCTATTATTTTATTACGAAATGGTCATTCTACCGTTAAGCTACATGGCAGTCCAAATAAGTTTTAAATGCCAACTTGAATGTCTTACATGACAGTCTAAATTAAATTTATTTAATTAAAAACTAATTTCATTCCAGCAACTAGACATCAAAGTTAGTATTTAAAACCTATTTGAACTGTCACGTAGGACTGTTGTTAGGGAGGTAATGAAATTTAATGAAAGAGTGACCACTTCGTAATAAAACAATAATATAAGTGACTAAAACGTAAAATTTCAAACATAAATAACTAAAATATAATCTGAAACAAACAAAATTAACTATTTTTATATTTTACTCATTTATTTATAATCAAACTGTCAATTTAAGCTAAATTTCCTTTGGAAAAAGTTAAACTATTTCTGATATCGGAACCATGTAACCAATCAATCTATTTTTAAATTTTAAATTATTTTATACACTTTTAATATATTTATTAATTATGTTATTATATGTGGTTCAAAGTTGTTAAAAAAATTAACCGTATGAAATGAAGTTAAAAGAGCCGAAAAAAGCAGTCCGCAAACCGACACTAAACAAGGACACCTTCATCCCACTATCACTCTCTCTTACATGTTTTATTTGTTTTGTCTTAAACACTAAACACCTTTGCGCTCTCTCACACTTTTCCCCTTACGCATAAGCTTCTCCAACTCAGATACCTCCATTGTTACCTCAACCTCAACCTCAGCTTTTAGCTTTAGTTTCTCCCTTCGTTACCCTAATTTGTTCTTATCAACCATGGCTGCTACTTTACTGTTTTCACTGCTCATTCTTGCCATCACTGCAGGCCACTCAAGTAAGCTCTTGATATTATAGCTCTTTTTTTTTTTTTTTTTTTGCAAAAGCCATTCTATATTTTCATTTTCTTCTTCTACTTGACTTTTTTTTTTCAACTAAATATTCCTCTGTTTTTATCCCATAAAAGATGAAAATAAAAGAGATTTGATATTATCCCATGTTGGGTGCATTTTGTTTACCTGTTTTCTTTTTTGGTCTGAAATATGTAGTAATATTTTCTTCCATTTTTCCTCTTTAAGCTACTAATCCTTTTAATGCAACTCAAAACTACTACTTCTTTAAACAGCCTCATTCTTTATTTTTTCTTGCTTATTTTTCCTGCTTGAGACCCCCTCCTCCACCTTAGCAAAATCCCTTTATGTTCCCCATGTAATACCTCAAAAACAGTCCCCCCCCCTTTTTTCTCTTTGAAAATGACTACATTTGTTCCTTTTTTTCCCTGGACCAACGAGACTAAAATTGTATTTTTGGGCAGGTGGTGCGACGGGCAAATGGTGTGTTTGCAAAGATGGTGTGGGTGATGGAAACTTGCAGAAGACATTGGACTATGCTTGTGGAAACGGTGCTGACTGTAACCCTATCCGTTCAAATGGACCTTGTTACAACCCCAACACTGTTAAAGCACATTGCAATTATGCTGTTAACAGCTATTTCCAAAAAAAAGGCCAAGGTCAAGGCTCCTGTGAATTTGCTGGCACGGCAGCTATCACTACAACTGACCCTAGTAATTTCCATTCCCTTCCCATCCATCTCTATTTTCTACTTATTATTTTTTTACCAAGGCAGTTAAAAAGTTTAAAAATGAAGATGAAAAAAAAATATAAAAACTTAAAACTTTGTGTTTCTTTGGTGATTCACAGGCTCTGCTGGCTGTTCTTACCCCTCCAGTGCCAGGTATGCTGTAAACTTTCCCTTTTAAAGTGCTCATGTTTTATGCATTACTGTGTGGTACTAAAAGAGTAGGCATTTGACGCCATCAACACATAAAAGATTGGGTACCTCCACTTATTAGGACTATTCATTTATGGGGCATTTGGACTATTAATTCTCTAATTTTTAAGGTCACTAAATGCCTTATTTTAGTGGTTGAGCCAAACAAAAAATGCTCATTTAGGGGACAAGCTTTAGGGTTTATAATGTGTGATTTAATAAAATGATAATGTTAACATTGATTCTACTACTACTTCAAAAATTTGTGTTCAAATGCATTTAAGCATATTTAACAATAGTGAAGATTGTAGTACCATGGGCTAAGATATATTTATTTATATTTTGTTGGTCCACAACCAGATATTTAGTCTAAAGTTTTTATCAAAGTGGACCACTTAGTTAAGCAGAAAAGTAAGGTTTGAACAAAAAATGGGGTGTTTTTATTTTTATTAGACTATTCATGTCTATTAAGTATATTTTTCAAATATAAAACTTAAATTTTGAATATAGTCCTATCAAACACTATTCCAACTGCTTATATATTTGTATACACATTCTTGAGATTCCTGTTTAAATTTAAATTCATGTCTATTACATTCACATACTCTATCTTGGGTGCAATGGCCATCCAACTTTCTAACATTGGAGCTGCTGCTGCTGCTGCTTCTTTTTTTAACCTAAAAGAAAATCAAGTACTCATCCACTGTTTTGAATGAGGCTTATTCAAACACAAAAATCCAACACTTTGTCAACTTTTCTTTTTTATGCTTTCACCTTTGATCATCTTCATTGGGGATTTTATCTCTTATCGCCAACTTCAAAAAAATGGCTCCACATCTAAGTGGTAAAGTTAAAAGAGTGATGTAGCATTGCATTGTAGCTTTTCCCTTTTACTAAAAGAAAAAGAAATTCTCACTATTATTATTGGGATTAATGTCCCTTTTTCTATTTGATTGAACGGTGTGAAGGGTTCCTACCTATCTTTACCCCATTACCCGTTACTTTGATGTATAATGCTATAATCTGAATGGGATAATTTGGGATTAAATCTAAATTTTTATACCTATAATATAATGTTCTTGCCATTAGGTAAATATTATTTTTATTCAAAGCCTTAATTGTATAATATTTAATCCCATACCAAATCTACCTCATGTTTTCACTAGAATAACTTATTCCCAAAAAAAAAATTTAGAAAAATGATGAATGACCTTTTTTCTTCTTTATTACCCTAAATTTTGTTTTTATCTGTTTGTTCAGTTCTTGTTTTAGTAACATGGGATCATGTTGCCATGTGCCACCACAAAAAATAAAAAAAAATAGATTCGATATTGTTTTTATTTATAAGTTTTATACATATTAAAAATTTGATATTTACAAAGTATATATCTTATTTTAATTATCTAGTTTATTATGAAGAATTTAAGTGATGATGTATGATTTGGATAAAAAAAAGTGATCAGCACCTATTTCATGGTGGTGGGGCCCTATTGTTAGACTTTGAAATGGACAAATGTTTTTATAGAGATTAGAGCCGGTTTGTTTTCTTTTCTTTTTTCTTTGAGATATGGAAAGCCTTGAGAGTTGTGCACATGTTGTCCTACACTACACTATACTCTTTGCTTCCGCCCATTTTATGGGACACCCTACTGTTGTTACCTTTTTTTCTTTTCTTTTCTTCTTTTTTATCTCTTTGTTTCTTCTTGCTTTAAAGTTTTTAACCATGGTAAATACCAAGCAGAAGCCACTATTTTACCATCCCTATGGACAAAATATCTATCCTTATTCTGAATTTTATGGTTTAGACATGAAAAAGAGTTTTCGTAATATAATTAAAATTAATTAAGTTTTTAATAAGAAATAGCTTTTGATTGGATTCATAATTAGAATTCAATTAAGTTCTTGAAATATAATAATAAAAAAGATTAAAAATATAGAAAACATTAATAAGTTATTAAAATAATTATACGAATTTTAAAAAGTTATAATAAATATAGAAAATTCATAAAGTTATTAAAAACTATTAATCATTATTAAAATATTATACTTTTTTTTTTAAAATTACTATCTTTTTTGTTTTTCCCTCAAACAATTTCCTACATGATGCATTACACCAACATTATTAAAATATTATTAATTGGACATAAACTTAGTTAGAAAATAATATAAAAATTACTTCTTAAAATGTATTAAATATTATTAATTTATTATAATAATGTATTTTTCTTTTCATAGTTTTTTATATAAAATTTTTAAATAAAACAATTAAATGTGTGGAAATTGAAGTCATTTAAAGTGACAATGTCTGGTGAGTCTGCAAGTATAAATTACAGGTAAGTTAAAGATGATAGAAGATGCTCAGAACGGAAATAATAACCTTCCTTTTGTGGGTGAGAATCGATATACTATCTTATATGTTTGTACTAATTGTGTCGGCAAAGCTCAAATGAACTTGTCTAAGCCCAGTTTATTTATACTTGTAAGATTCTCTGCTCTGTATCATCTATTTATATTATACTTCAATTTAAACCGATAAATATCATTACGTTATTATATGATCCGTCCGTTGCTTTTGGAAAAAATTTGATGACACGGCCATATTTTGTCTTTTACTTGGATCAGTGGTGGAGGCACGACCTTAACACCAACAACACCGGGCACGACAACAACTCCATCATCATCAACAAGCACCACGCCCTCCATCATGACCCCAGGCACCAATACCCCAACAAGCACTACCCCCTACAGTTCAACAACACCCACCGGAGTGTTAGGAGGAGTCGGCACCGGCTTAGGCCCATCCGGAACCACCTCCACCAACACTGATTACAGCCACGGAGGATTCCGGCTCCAACCCGTTTCTTCCTTCACAACCCTCCTGTTTTCAGGCTTCATGCTGATTTGGGGTTGAATACAACAAACCAACAATGAGCCTATATGTAATATTCAGATGTTTTATCTAAGGACATGTTAAAGCTAAGGGTTTTTTTTTTTGGGGGGGTATTTTCTTCCATGGAAACGGGGACTTTATTCCTTTCTAAAGCATGGTTTGTGGTGAATGATGGATATGCAGTGTTATCTTCTTTCTTGTTTAATGTTTTGATGTAAATCTAGGTCTAGAGTAGTAGAATTCAAGTAATTTATTAATTTAAACAGAATTTCGCACCACAGTATATCATCCTTTACTGAGTAATTTGGTTGTATTACTACTTCAGTCAGTACTTGCCTATGTTTTATATTACTATTTAGTTGGATTTGGATTTATATCTTTGTTCTTTGCATTATTGCCAGATTTGTCTACAGCTCAAGTTATATAACTTCCGATTTTTTTTCAATTATTCAGAGGATGTCTGTTCATTTAGCATGTACAAATCTGATTTACCTACTAACTACACATAAAATTGCTTTAACATCCTTCCTTATGCATGTTTAAAAAAATTACAAAATTTATAATAAAAATTTTACATCAAGTCAAAATAACATGCTACTTTTTAAAAAAATTTACATTCGGATAATCTTATATTTAGTGTCGATTTTTTTTTTATAAATTTCAAAATAGCTTAATCTTTGGTACAATTTTAATTGGTCCTATCTGCTTCAAATGTAATTTTGTTTGCGTTTTTTTGGTGGGAACGGTTGAAACTTGCACCTCATTTTTCTGAAGTTATGGTAGGACATGCAGATACGATGTGCCTATTATTGGTCAGTCATGTCTTTTACAAGGATTTATAAATTATTATTTAACAATAAAAGTTATCTAAATTTAATTATATATATAAATATTAATATAAAATAAAATAATTTTTTTACTCAAACTTCAATCAAAAAAATTCGAATCATCATTTAATTCAACTCACCGCAATGTAAATAGAACTTTTTTTTTTTTTTTTAAAATATCATGCCTGTTGAGGTTCTCTTTGGTCTCCTTCCTTGGAGGCTTTCATGTCTGATGTGACGTGTTAGGAGTATATTTTCTCAGTTACTTCATGCATACGACATGTTTCCCTTTAGGCTCGACACATACCCTTAAACATATTCCTTAGGTAGAACGCGCTCCAATCTCGCCACCTCGCGAGGTGGTGTGGACTGATGAGATAAACTCGCGTGAGGACCACCTCGCGAGGTGTCAATGGTGTGTGTGATACTTGCACGTGATCTCCGTCGTACTTATTTGATGAGGTGGTCTCGTTAGGTGAAGAGATGAGCAACATTTTGCAAGGACCTCATGAAGTGACGGGGTGCGTGACATTGGTGACCTCGCGAAGTGGCGATGTGCGGTATATAGCCTCGCGAGATGGATCGGGTTTTAGGTACTAAAAACAGTTAAATTTTGGATTGTAAAGTATTTTATAACAATGTCTAAATTATTTATAACTCTTAAAAGCTTAAAATTGAAGAAAATACACTTTTTAAATGCGTTTCTAATACTGTTTATAATTGCACTTTTTCTAATTTAAGAATTATTATTTTTTGTAATATACATTACTTTATTGTTGATGTTATATGTCATGTTTTCTTTAAATACAACAATCATGCCATAACATTTTATACTGTATATGGACAAAAAATATATGAAAATGATGTAAAATTTATTTAATTGAATTAACGTTAGATTGATTAGTCACATATGAACACCCCTAACCCGAATCCGTCACTGCAACAAGGTTACGTAGTATT
The DNA here is from genome assembly GCA_025503065.1 of Gossypium bickii. Classification (NCBI taxonomy): domain Eukaryota; kingdom Viridiplantae; phylum Streptophyta; class Magnoliopsida; order Malvales; family Malvaceae; genus Gossypium; species Gossypium bickii. The sequence goes on from CP106716.1 coordinate 104,596,837, forward strand.
ACCAGAGTTTACGGATCAAGTAACAGACATTTCATAAACGTTTAGCATTCATACCAGATTTCGATCAAATTTAATCATATAGTCCCTTACATGAGCCCTCGAGGCCCAAATCATTCATTAGAATCAGGTCGGGACTAAACCGAGTACTCAAAAAAATTTTTATTTATATTAAAATTTTGCCAAGGTGCAGGGGTCACATGCCCGTTTGGCCAGGCCGTGTGTCTCACACGGTCAAGAGGCACATGCCCATCTCTCTGCCCATGTGGACAAAAATAGACTATTTTCCAAACCACATTTCTCACCTCATTTGTCATCAACCTAACTCAACACTTTTACACATAAGCAGCCTATATCATAACATTCAAATCAAGCTAAAACCAAGTTTTATACATGTATTATCATCACATATACTCTAGTATTCAAACTTATCAAATTGACCGAAATCACTTATATGCCTACTTGTACTAAGTATTAACGTACCTATAAGATTATCATCATTCAACCATACCAAACACTCACATCTAACATTATACTATATGCACATCAAAAACATGTCCATCACAAGCCATCCCAATGGCTAGATACAACAGAGCATTTATAAGCCAACATTGACCAAATTAACCTATACATGATAACCAAAATCAAATAATCCAAAATTATCGATAGAACTATTGGATAGTGTGATATAACTCCGACAAGCTTCCAACCCAATCGAGCTTTCAATAATCTGTAAGGTAAATAAAATAAACAAATAAGCAATGAATGCTTAGTAAGCTCGTGTAATCTTTAATCATATCAATTTATTTCAAATATGAAATTTATACATATCAAGAATAATCCAACATTGATACCGCAATACTCATGAAGTTATATTTATCAACACATGAGGCTAACAAATTCACAGCATCACTTGTACATATTATCCCATACTTAGTAGAATTTTAAATAACTTTTAACTCTTCCAATTTACTTTATTTTCATTTGCTTTTCTTTACTTCCCACACTCAACTCATGTGCATGACTCACAAGTTATAAACATATCATTCAACCATGGTCTCAAGCTAGTGCATTTAAACAAAGCATTTTTCGAATTAATCACATAATAAGTAATTTCATAAGAAATTGCATAATTTAAATCTTACCACTTTTTCTTGAGCATTAGCATATTTTCTCTTGAGTACTTGCCGCTTCAATGCATTGTATAAATAAACATTTTACCATTCAACCAATAGCTTAGCACTTGCTTAAACATCAAACAACAACACTTGTTAGTGTACTTGCACATATTTCATATAAATTCAACATTGATATACCTATTTTCTCGACATGTCACACTTGAGTTTAATACTCGTATCAACTTACATAATTTCCTTGTATCAACATATCAAAGATAATCATATATGTACATGTCTTGATAGATATCATTCTCTTACTGTTTCTTCATAAACATATATAATTCATTTCATTATATCAATATTTCATGTACCATAATTTCCATGTTTTTGATGTATATTTATTCCTGTAATAATTCATATCTAACTTAACATTAATCAAGTTCCATGTACATATACTCTCCACACCATGTGTCCATATAACATGTACAAATAATTATATATATTTAAGGCATATACGGGTAATAATTCATTTCGTACTCATATTGTTTCATATTAGAATTTTTCTAGTTGAATCATTTAAAATATCGATGGATACACTTATTTCAGATCAATACTAAAAATAACCATAAGTCTTTCAATATTAATTTCATATGTCACTTACCAATCATTGTCAAATTAAAGAACGTCTTACGAATTTGAGTACATCGTTTTCTTGATGCCATGGTCCAACTATGGTCTTACACGTATATTACCATGGCCTTGCTGTGGTCTTACACTCGTAGTGCCATAAAACAATTATGGTCTTACCATCAGGATGCCATAGCCCAGCTATGGTCTTACACATATTCACTTATACTACCATGGTCCAACCATGGTCTTATGTTCACGGTGCCATAACCCAGTTATGGTCTTTTCACTGAAATGCCATAGCCTAGATATGGTCTTACATTTAACACTTTTCCATGGTCCAACCATGGTCTTATCCGTCAATTCATCACTTGTCACTGAATGATAGTACTCAATTCCTGCGTTCCATTAATTTGAACTTCCGATCCAAATTTTCATAATTTTCAAAATAATCATAATTCAATAACAAACATATGAGATAATACATTATATTATTCCTAAATTAACAAATAATCATGAGAGTTCAACCATATGAACTTACCTGACTAAATTGCAGAAATACCAAGATTTAGGATCATTTTGGAAATTCTCCATTTTCCTCTATTTTCCACCTGATCTTGATCTAAATTAATAATTTCATTCAATTTATTGATTTAAACAATAAAATAATCTATTTCATGTAATTTGGTCATTTTTGACATTTTTACAAAATTACCCCTAAAGTTTTACTTTTATTCAATTTAGTCCCTGAGTCAGAAACACGCAAAATTAGCTATTTTTTAATGTAAACCCATGCTAACTGATTATTCATATATTTTTTTCCTCTTCCTCCTCTCCATTCCACATCCTTAATGTATACAACATACTTATAAGTAACATTATCTATAATTTCACTATTTACTTATATGTTTATTCAAAGCTGTCCATTTGAGTCATAGTCACTAAATTATTTATATCTTGAGCTACAGAATTCCAAATTAAGATCCACTTGATGTTTTTGAAACTAGACTCAAATATATTTCTATCATAAAAAATTCAGATTTTACAGTTTAGCCAATAAGTACAGTAAAATCTTCAAAATTATCCCTGTTCTGTTGTTTGACAGCTTTGACCTTTTTTTACTAAAAATTAATTATCTCTTAGTACAGGGTTTGGATGATGTCTCCGTTTGTTTCTCTTAAAAATAGACTCATTAAGAATTTAAAAATATAAATTTATACCCCTAATTATTTTTTTACAATTTTTGATGATTTTCCAAAATCAGAACAAGGGAACCCAAAATCATTCTGATATTATCTCGCAAAATTTATTATAACTCATAATTTACAAGTTCATTGCTTACACCACTTCTTCTATGAAAAACTAGACTTAATAAGATTTAATTTCATATTTTATTCATCCTCTAATTCGATTTCCACAATTTTTGGTGATTTTTCAAAGTTAGACTACTGCTGCTGTCCAAAACTGTTTTACTGCAAAATGTTAATTACCAAGTTTGTAACACCCTTATTTCCTTTCTCTAGAATATTTCTCATCACTTTCTCTTATTTCCCTTCACTAGCATATCAAGAACATAGAACTTTATATAAGAAAACTCTACTTCAACATCATTTCCATGCTTTTTCAATAATATCAAACTTAAAAATATATTGAAATCTTGATGTTCTTACCTTGTCCTATTGATTTCAATCTTTAACTTGATTTTCTCTCTCCTTCAACTTCTATTTCTGGAATCCAAATTGATATTCTAGCTCCCCATAGTCTCCTTATTATTTTTCTCTCTTGGTAGCTATGGAAATTCTTTTAATTTCTAAGTGAAAATGATGAATTTTTGGTAAAAAGACCAAATTGTAAAGAAAACAAAGTTTCTTTCTTTCTTTTCTCTTCATACATTGGATGCATGGGAAGATAGTGATGATTCATTATCTTTCTTTCCATATATATATACACTAAATAAAATAATAAAATATCATTTAAAAATCAAATCAAAATATTTGTAAACTAATATTTATTCATTTAATTAATCTAAAATATCATCTACATCATGATTGCTTTCTAGATTTCTCCTTCCTTCTAATTGACCATTTTGCTCTTTATGATATTTTAAAATTTCATCCTTGAATTATCACTTACTTTGGTAAAATTACGATTTAGTCCCTTATAATTCTTCACCTATTCAATTTGGTCCTAATTCATCCATTTTCCTTAGTTTCTAGATCATTCTGCCCTTAAAATATTTGCACTATTGGTCTTTCAACTTTTTCATATTTACACTTTAACCCCTCAATTTTAGAGTATTTACTTTTAGGCAACAAAACTTTTCTCACTTTTGCAATTTAGTCCTTTCTTGAATTAGTATATCATAATATACTTCCCAATGCTGTCATAACTCAAAATTTCCCTTTTTGTCACTTTATTTCTTTATTTTACTATATCAAGGATAATATTTTACTGTAGAAATTTTCGGGATATTACAACATCAAATTTAATAAAAATTAAATTAAAATTTAGTATAAATATACAAGTGAAAGAAAAGTTTAATTTTTGCTGGTAGATACAAGTTCAATTATTTGATTAGGTGCAAATGTACCAAGTAACAAGTGAAAGAAAGTAAAGCTTTACAAAAAAACTTGGTTATTTAAATTAGTTTTTTCATACATCTGCAAGTCCTTATCTAGAAAGTTAATCTATTATTTTTCAGCAAGCACAACCTTCATATATGAATTTGAATCACTCTCTACTAAGATTTTCTCCTCACTCAGTGTTTATTTACAAAATGTGAACACTTGCAATACAGGTTCAAACCCAATTCTTAACCTGTTAACCCCTTCCTTTAAACATCAGGCTACACAAATGCTTAAGCTATTTTGTGTCAAAAAATCTATAAACGCATCCTAGCAGGAAAAGGAAAAATAGAGATATTTGTCGGTAGAAGAAATTGAACATATAACCTTCGCTAATCACCAACTACTCTTACCAGTTCAAGACATTTTATCCTTACGTGCCAAGAAATTTATAGACACATGTTTATTCGAATATGCTCAAATTTATTTTTTCGAGGATTGAATATCATATTTATTTACCGATGTTTTAGACATAAGATGCGGAGATTTGTAGAAAGTTTTTATTTATATATTTTAATTTTATTTCATGATTAGTTATAATTGATTCAATTAACTTATTTTATTTTTATCTTTTTGAGTATGATGAAAGATTTAATCTCAACATTGATTTTAATTTTTGATTTTAGATTTATAAGCAAATTTTAGATTGGTAAGAGTGTTTTGACCTTTTTTTTCTAATTAAGATGATTATTATTTATTTTAAATCTGATCTAATTATTAAGTTAGATTATCAAATACCAATGGGTTCATAAGGTTTGTTAATCAACCTTTGTAATATATTATTTTCAAATGATTTTTTAATATTTTATAATATTTGAAAAAAACGTTGTACGTTAATATTTTTTTTAATATTTTAAAAGCATGGGTTTTGATAGAAATATATTAATATAATATTATTTTATATTTGAGTACATATGTTAATTTTTGTTTGAGTTATCTAAAAAATTCGTTCATTGTTTAAATATATATTGATTGCCGACTATAACCTTTTGTAATAGAGGTAAAAGTTTAATTATAGATTAAAGAAAGTAAAAAGAACTAAATAGGCAATTAATCCATTTTAGTTAATTGAGGCGGTTTAATATTGAAATATCAAAGATTTTTAGTTAAGATTTTTATTATAATATATTATTATATTATTATATTAATATTACATTATATTATATTATTATTATATTATATAAATAAAACAAAAGAAAACAGAATAGGTGGGGGACGAAACAGAAAGAAAGAAGAAAGAAAAGGAAAGAAAACAATTTAGGGTTTTTAAACGTTTAAATTCAGATTGGTAAGTCAATTTAAGTCCTTTTCTTGTAATTTTTAAGTTTTTATGATCCTAGAACAAAATACTACTAGATATATGTTGAAATTTTGGAAGTTATTAGATTTTTATATACTAATTTTGTTGATTAAAAGTGTGAATTAGGGATTGAATTAATAGAATTTCAAATTAGAAGTGAGAAAAGGATTAAATTGTAGAATAGGCTATAAATTTTGTGTAATAGGGCCTAAATTGCAAGAAATTTGAAATTAGATATTTATGATGAAAATTAGAGAGCTAAGTTTAAGTTTGGTTGAAAATTGAATATCAATAAGGTATGAATTAGGATGGAAAAATAGATGATTTTGGTTAAGGATTAAATTGGAATTAAGGTAGAAGTTAAATAGGAAATTGAAGTATTTGATGTGAATAATTGTTGTATTAATAATTGTAAATTATTTTAATTTTAATTTTTGTAGCTAACATCGAATCGGAGACATCAGCTTAGAAGGGTAAGGAAAAGATTGTCGGAGAGTAACTCGGGAGAAATTCTGGTTTGTATTACTATAATTTGAATTATTTATTATTAAATGCTAAATTTTAACTAATGTGTATGGTAAGTGAAATTTATGTATTGATATTTGAGTTGAATGTGAATTGGATTGAATAATGAATATATGTGTAATTAAATTGTAAATTGATTGGAAGTTGGAAAATGATTTGAATTGAATCAAAGTATGATTATATGTGATTATTTGAAATATGTATAGATTTGATGTTGAGAAGTGATTTTAATACCCTATTAACTAGTCGGGCCAAGTCGGATATAGTTGGCATGCCATAGGATTGGAAGTGTTCAGGGTTACTTCGACTTGAGTCAATGAGACACTGAGTGTCATTATATTACTTCGGATAGATTCAACGAGGTACTAGGTACCAACTTCCTTTGGCATGGCCGATGAGACACAAGATGTCAACTTATTGCTTTGAACTATCCGATGAGGCATTAGGTGCCATATTGGTATGTTTGGTTGGATCCGTGTATCCGTCAAAGTCCGAATCACGTTAATAGGGGAAAATGAATAAATTTTGATAATATAAATTTTATTGGATGATTTTATATATGAAATGAAAGAAATATTGATATGAGATGTGGGAATGGAATGAATTTTAAGATAGTGAAATATTGTATGAATTCAATTGGATACAAGTTTGAAAAGTTACTATTATTATTAAATAAATTGATTTAATATGTATCAGTTATTAAAAGGATAAAAGTATAAATTGAATAAGTATACTTATTTGCATGATTTACAAATTTGAATTATAGTAATACCACTGAGTATAATATACTCAGCGTACGGTTGTTTTCCGTGCGCAGGTTAGTAGAAGTTAAACAATCCGGTCTAGCATCCAGAGCCGATCCCGACCTCAAAAACTTGGTGATATATATATTTCTTTTTGGTAAAGGTGGCGTGTACCTAGCTTATGTATGTTGTTATGGTGGATTTGGTTGTAAAAGATGACATATGTTGTTTTGAATGGTCATATGAAAGGATAAGAAGGCAAAATGGCACATATGATGCTAAATTTTGAAATGAAATAGAATGAAATTTCTAAACTAATTTTAATGTTGCTTGTGAATGTTTAGTGAATAGATTATCATGTTGATGTCTTGATATGTTTTAAATGTATTTGTATATTAAAATTGATTTAGTTGTGATATTGGTTTGAATTGGTTGGGATTTAAAATTTGCTGGGTTGGTTAGGTTATTGTAAAGGGGTTATATTGAGTCCACACAGGCGTGTGAGCCCCGAACTTAGGAAAAGTTTTAGAATTTCACGAAAAATTTCTCAAGCACTCAAATTAGTCCCGATTCACTTCTAACATGGGCCTCAAGGGTCCATAAAAAGGACATTATGAATGTTTTACAATATGTATGTTATTTATTTGTGTAAGGTTCGTAATATGTTTGAAAGGTCCAATAATGTTCTGAAACCCTATTCCGGTAACGATTTAGGCTTAGGAGGTGTCACAATGATCATATTAATTCTTTTCACCATTAGAAGTGAAAAAAATGAAGATAAATAAGACAAGAACAAAAATTCCTAAAAGAACCCTTAAGGGGAGAAGATAACTTATGTTATCGATGTGGTTTTAAAGGCCTTGGTTGCGTACCTATCGTATGCTTAAACATTAAATATGAATTGCATCCTTTTTGTGTAGTGTGACGCTAATTAGTTAATTAATGGATTTCTTACTAATAATAGTTCTTCTCACCACTAGAAGTGGAGATATAGAGATAAATAATAGAACATCAAAAGTTCTCAATATAACTCTTCAAATAAGAGAGACAACTTATGAAAACTAGTTAGTTCTGTACTTGTTGTATACATGAATTTGTTATTATTCAATTAATATTCTTTAAAAAGAATGAAACATAAGTCCAATAGACAATACAACAATGCATATTATCCTTTGGAATAAAATACATTTTTCTTGTTGGTAATGATACAAACCGATCTTGGTGCTACAAAATTAACTTAGACTCCATAAGAGCTAATATATTATTATACTATGTTCAACATGGTAATGAAATGTTAATTTTTCATAGTAAAAAGTTAATTCAAGGTTCCAGAAGAGTTAATGGATTGTTATCTAAAGAAACAAAGTGATAACTAATATATTATGTTCTAGTCAGTCTCAAAGAAATTATGTTTTAAAAGGATATATATTGTAACATATATCATATTGAGATTGTGGGTGAGAAAACAATTGATTTCTATATATTGCATCTATTATATTGGGTAAGAATTTTGTATTGGAAAATTACTTTCTTTCCTCTAGTTTATGTTAAATTAGTATGGTTAAATCACATGAGGTGGTAAACCAGAAGTTACCAGAAGTTTACATTAGTATTAGTGAATTACGTGCATAGTAAACTAAAAGTTTACTAGTCCAAATATGTTAGTTAGTTGACATGATCGATTAGACCATCTTGATTACATGAAAGTTTATTAAAGAACCTGAAGATTCTTTATTTTAAAGATTTTTTAAGTGCTTATTAGAACCTCGCTAACAAAAGTTGATATTGAATTTTTATTATTTCTGAAAGAAAATAAGCCTATTTTTCGAACAAGTGAATGTTTTTGTAACACCCTCTAACCCTTAACCGTCACCGGAACACTGTTATGGTGAATTACTGGACATTTCAGATCAAATACGAACATTACATAAATATTTTGCATACACATTATAATTAAATCATATTGTCCCTTTTATGAGCCCTCGAGGCCCAAAATACACGTTAGAAACAAATCGGGACTAAATCAGACATTTAGGAAATTTTTCGCGAAATTTAAATTTTTTTCCTAGAAACAAGGCACACACGCCCGTGTGGCCACAGAACATACTCGTGTCTTAGACTGTGTCCTACGCCATGTAACTCTTTGACTTAGGTCACACGGCCAGCCACACGCCCGTGTGCTAGGTCGTGTGCCTCACACGACTGAAATACACGCCCGTGTCTCTGCCCGTGTGTAAATTCCTGGGCATTCTGTTTTGAAAATTTTAAGTAGCAGGGAACACACGGCCAATTCACACGCTTATGTGTTAGCCATGTGTCTCACATGGTCCAATCACACGCCCGTGTGTCTGGCTGTGGGAACTCATTATGAGCCTTAAACATTAAGGTTACCATTCCCTACAATCTTACACATCAAGCAACTCAAAACCATTTATTCAACCAATTTAAAACTCAGTTAAACACACTCTAAACATGTCAAAATAAACATTCTAAGTACCTAACAATATTACACATCAAGCAACTCAAAACCATTTATTCAACAAATTTAAAACTCAATTAAACACACTCTAAACATGTCAAAATAAACATTCTAAGTACCTAACCAATGTACCTCCATAGGCACTCTACCTAATTTATTCAAACATGTATGTGCAAATTTTCACTAAATAATCTTCTTGAAACCAATTATTATATACCTATATGTTTACACACAACCAATATGCCTTTAGGCACCTCTTATGCATATTCAACTACTATTTTACTTCTCATCATTCAATTACATCAATATTATAAGGCAATCATGCAAATACCACAATACCAAAACACAAGCCAAATACATGACTAATTTCAACAAAACTCTTATAGACTAATATTTAGTCAAAATAACCTATATATGTAATGCCCTGATTTTTTTTAATTTCGACTTTTGTAATTTTGTGACACAAATCTGTATCCGCTTTAGTGGTCAAGTGTTCTGGGAGTGTTTGAGAAGTCTTTGGTTCAAGCCTTGACTTGTGTAAATTTTAGTATTTTTATGAATAAAGCCCTATCTTTGGTTAGTAGGCTTATGAGTAAAAGTGTGTAAGTAATTAATAGGATGGGCCTGCTGGTCTGGTGGTTAAGTGGAGTGTTAATATGTTGGTGATCTGGAGTTTGAATCCCTGTATTGGCAAGGGTTAGTATTTTTGCTGCAATATCCAGCTAGAGTTTGAGTTGTAGTGAACAACTGAGTAGTGGGTGGTTGAGATTGTGTAAGTAGTGGGATTTGAGTTGAATTAGTTTTCCCCAAAATTCTCTTTGGTGAACCGACGTCTCTCTCTCCCTCCCCTGCCATCTTTTTTTTTTCCATTTTTGTTCTCTCTATAGCTGAATTCTGCTTCTCCTTCCCCCCACTCTTTCCGTTTTCACTTTTCCAAATCGTCCATTTGTGTGCAACCATCATTCAGTTTGTTCAGTAAGTAGGATAAGGTAATTTTGGTTCTTGTTATTAACTTTTTATTAATGGGTGCCATTAATGTTGATTAGATGAATAATCGAGGACTCGTGGTCAATAGTTGGAGACTTACTTTCGTGGAAATCCGGTTGCTCGATTAAAGGTGAGGGATTTTCGCTCACTAGATGAGCATTCCGATTTGGGTTGGGTTTTAAGTGTGTTTTCAAGCGATTAATTTGGTGGTTTTTTGTCAACTATAGGTAGTAGAGTGCTCGGGATTGCGGTTGCAGCGAAATTGAATCAGGTGTGTACCTGGAAATTTAGGAAACGGGGTTTCGGCGAAAGTCAAAAACCTTACTGTCGACACCACACGGGCGTGTGGTCGCCTGTGTAGTAGGTCGTGTGCAAGACTGTAAGTCGCCACATGGCCGTATGATCGATGAGCCAAGCTATACATAGTTGACACTACCGTGTGATGGCCGAGCGAGGCCGTGTGTGAGTCACAGGCTCGACCAATTGGGCCGTGTGAACTATACGGACGTGTGGGCCCACACGGGCAGGTCACATGGGCGTGTGAGCCCATTTTTTATGAAATGTTCTGAAAGGTTGCACGGGTCACCCAAGTCGACCGTGAACCTAATGAAGGGTCGATAAGCAATACTTAGACCCGTACTTATGTGATTTGATTATGTGAAATCTGTACTGAACATGTTACACTTAGCATGTATACTGATCTGAATGTATGGACTGTATTTGCATAATAGCATGACATTTTATGTATGTTGCATTGCATCGGGGTGGGTTGATGATTTACTGAAGGAAGTGTCTAAAAGGCTCTTAAGCCTGATATCTGGTAGCTCAGCTGCAAATTTCTGATTATGTGCCACATTCAGTATAGCATGGTGTGTAGGGATGGGTAGGTTGATTTTATGCCCACATGGTGTGTAAAGTTGTACGGAGTTGGTGTGTAGAGGCTGGTGGGTAGGACTCTGCTATTCTGTTCTGATCTGCATTTATATCTGAAATGGACTAAGGCCCTTGAACATATCTGATTCTGTATCTGAGTGGGCTAAGGTCCACACCATTTCTGTAATGGGCTCAGACCCGAATTGTGAATTTATGTATGTTTTCTGATATTATGCCTTGTGCATGTTTTCTGTGGGGATTACACACTGAGTTGCGAAAACTCACCATTTTCTGTTTAATTTTTTTAGGTAATCCCCAGCATTAGACGGATCGGTGCAGCAGAGGACTCGGCGGTGACCACGGTTCTGGACTTTTGCGGGTTCTTATTTTTGATTTTATCCGGAGAAAGTTTTACTGTAAATGGCCTTTATGGGTTGTTACTTTAAGTTGAGATTTTTATTTTTGATTTATAACTACTAGTAGTAGGATATGACGCGAGTTTTCAAAATAAACAAATGCTTTACCGAAACACCACGATCATGCAAACTTATTTAAATGCTTCCGCGAATTGTAAATATTTTGGAAAATGGACAACATTTTGAAAATGGATAATGATGGAAACAAATGACACGTTTTGAAAGTTTAATAAGACAACGAAAAAGGGTTTTATGGTAATTATGTTTTCCAAAGCATTATCATGTGACATCGCTAGATTCGGCCATAACGTCTAGGTCGAGTTTGGGGTGTTGCAATACATGCCATTATAACCAAAATCAAGTCATCAATAATAACCATTAGAACCAATGGATAGTGTGATATAGCTCCGATAAGCTTCTAACCCGTTCGAGCTTCCGGTAATTTCTAAGGTAAATAAATAAAACAAACACGTAAGCAACAAATGCTTAGAAGCTCGTATAATCTTTAATCATATTAATTCATCTCAAATATAAAAATTTTACGTATAAAAAATATTCCAATATTGTTACCGTAATACTCATAAATCATATTCATTAATTCACAAGGTAAACTAATCCATAGTATCACACATATACTTATTACCCCCAATCTTAGTAGAATTTTATATAACTTTAACTCTTCCATACTTATTCCATATGAATGTCATACAAGTCATATGCATATTATTTAGCCATGGTCACAAATTAGTGCATCTAACCAAAGCCTTATTCTAATTGAACACATAATAAATCGTTCCATAAGAAATTGCATAATTTAAATCTTACCATTCTTTCCTGAGTACTAAATTATTTTCACTTAAATACTTACCATTTCAATGCATCAAATAAATAAAAAAATTACTATTCAGCCAATAGCTTGACACTTGCCTAAACATCAAGTAACAACAATAGTTAGCGTACTTGCACATCTTATATATAAATTCAATATTGATAAACTTATTTTCTCTACATGTCACTATATACATGCTTTCCTTGTATCAACATATTAAAGATAATCATATATTTACATGTCATTTTTTAATATATCAAGTAAATATCACTTCCAAGACACGTTTCAATATATCAATTAAATATCATTTCCAAGTATTTCAGGTATATACTGTTAATTGATAATATTCTAGAACGACATATTTTTATGTATTAATTATATGTTTATTTTGAGTATGATCCTACTAATTTGGGATATTTATGGTCTTTTATCTTTTAGGGACTAAATTGACTGCAAAAGTAAATTTAAGGACGAAAAGCTTGAATTTGGAGATAAAGTGGGCCAATATGCGACATAGAAAAAAAGGTAGTACCAAAAATGCAAGTATGGAAGACATAAGGACAAAAATGCAAAATAAGAGATTTTATAGCACAAGACTCTATTTAATGTTTAATTATATTAGGATAATTATTAAGGATAATTATTTGGATTTAATTTTAGGATTTATTTTCATTTATCTTTAATTATCTTTATTTGTATTTATCTTTTAGAATTTAATTAGGAATAGGCTAGGGTTCTTTGTACTATAAATAGGGGATGAAATGACACAAAAGGGGACCGATCTTTGGCTATAACACTCTCTCCCTCATAAAGTTTAGCCTCTTGTTCTTTCCATATTTTTTTTCCCAATAAAAATTCTATTTCCATTATATTTGTTTCTTTCCCAAAAATCATGAGCCACTAAATCCATCTAGCCGAAGGTTGTCGAAATTCTCCAAAAAGGTTCATGAGGCTTAGAATCCGCGCTTAGCCTTTTCAACAGGGTATTCATCGTTTCTCCGCATTACGGGGCTGACGCTTTCGTCCCTGTCCCTTAGTAGGTAATCTTTTCAACTTGTGTAAGAAACGGTCGCTTTGTACGTTTTGGGAAGGTTGCACAGTCAGTTTGTTGACTTTCTGCGTCAGAGGTTGGCAAGTCCAAGAGACAAAATGGCATGGTATTCGCCTTTGGGAAGTGATGATCTAGTAGAAGATAGTCCCACAAAAGCGATTATTGGCTAGAGTCAGGTTCCGCCAAATCTTAAGTCTAAATTCTTGGAGCTAGTGGTCATAGGCGTCCTCTTCCACTATAACTGGCTTATTTTACTTGAGAAGGATCACTTAAAAGTCAAGGATTGAACCCAAGGCAAATCGAGACAACCAGAGGCAGGAAAATCACCATAAGAAATCTTTTTCTCAACTTTACTTTTACTTTTAATTTCTGAAATTTCCATTCAACTTTTAATTTCATTTTTATTTTATTCCCAGATATAATTATTTTACATATATTTATAGATCACTCATAGCACATTCAATTCTCATTAATTTGCTATCTCAAAAGGTTTTTCACAATTAATACACAGTTCATATGTTTCATTTTCATTTCAGATTTAGTATTATCAATTTACATTCATAATATCATTTCATTTAATTTCCCCTATTAACACGACTCAGACTCTGATAGATACACGGATCCAACCAAAACACACCAGTTTGACACCCAGTGCTTCATCGGATAATTCGAAGTAATAATTTGACACCCAATGTCTCATGGCTATGTCAAAGTAATTTGGTACCCAGTACCTCATCGAATTTATCCGAAGTAACAAATTTGACACCCAGTGTCTCATCGACTCGAAGTTGAAGTAATCCCTGAACACTTCCAATCCGACTCAACCTGATACAATTAATAGGGTTTAAAATCACTTTTCAATTTCAACCAATATTCATTTCAATTCAATAATCACAATTCCTCAAGAATTCATTTCAATATCATAATATCAAATACCCACCTTATTCCATTTACCATACACATTAAATAATAATTACAACAATTAATATTTCATGTACCATCATTTTTATGAATTTCGTGTATATTTATTTTGGTAACAATTCATAATCATTTATATACATAATTATCAAGCAAGTTTCATATACATAAATTTTTCCATGTCACTAACCAAGTCTTTCCAAATCGGAGAATGACTTACGGATATGAGTACATCGTTTTCTTTGTGCCATAACCCAGTTATGATTTTTTCATTAAAATGCCATAGCCCAACTATGGTCTTACATTTAAACATTTCCATGGTTCAACCATGGTCTTATCCGTCAACGCATCCTTTGCCACAAACGATGGTACTCAATTTATGCGTTCCATTTAACCCGAACATTCACTTTAAATTCATTGTATAATAATATTCCGTATTTTTTGTATAAATAAATACATAATATCATCCATCAATTCAATATAATTACCAAAGTTCAACCATACAAACTTACCTGGGGTAAATTGTGGAAGTTATAGTAATTCAGGGACTATTCTACTAATTTCTCTTTTTCACGTTTGTATTCGGATTCTTGATCTATAATATAAAATTATTCATTCATTTTCAACTAATTCAATTTACAATTTATGCCCTTTAAATTTTAAATTTACACATTTACCCCAAACTTTACAATTTTTACAATTTAGTCCCTAATCAATTAACCCATCAATTGAACTAATTTTTTTTCTTAATTAACACTTTATCTAATTATTTTGGGCTACTATACAGCCTTTTATACTCATAATTTCAACACTAAACCCTAATTCTTAACTTTTTCACAATTAGGTCCTAATTTTAATTTCTATTGAAATCACTTAATAAAATCATCACATAACAAAATTAGAGCTTCAAATCCATGTCTATTCATCATAAAATTCCATCACTCATCCATGGTAACTTTAAAAATCACTCATAGAATAAAAACTAATGAATTAAATAGTTGGACCTAATTGCAAAAGTCTTAAAAACACAAAAATTTCAAGAAAAGAACAAGAATTGAACTTACTTGGAGAAAAAATTATGAAAATCAGCTTAAGAAACCCTCCTATGGTGTTTTGCTGAAGTTTTAGAAGAAAATTATCTAGAATTCTCATGAAATTTCAATTTTAAAGTTTAATTTTATAGAATTTCCAATTTTACCCCTTGTTCACATTGTTTCCTTACTAATTTCTTTGTCCCTACCGTCCAGCCTATATAATTTTAGGCCCAATTGCTCTTTAAATCCTTATTATTTATTATTTGAGCTATTTAGTCACAATTTCTTTAATTAGCAAGTTTTGTACCTTTTTCAATCTAGTCTTTTTTATTTAATTAACTATCAAAACGTTAAAATTTCCTGACGAAATTTAATATTAACTCAATAACACTCTGTAAATATTTATAAAAATATTTACAGCTCAGTTTATGAAATTGAGGTCTCGATACCTCGTTTTCAACCCAATTTACCTAATAAATTCTTTTAAATCACAAAATTCACTAATTCAAGCATACTACTAAAATCACACTTGACTAATAAATATTAATCAGATTTAGCGATCTCAAATCACTGTTTCCGACACCACTAAAAATTAGGCTATTACAGTTTTGATATAATTTTAGATGCACTTACAAGTTAATCACATGTGAGTTATCAACTCGTTAATGATTTGTTTATGAACAAAACTTTTAGATTATGCAATCAAGACAATTCTTACTAATTTTTGTGATTTTATTATACAGGCTTTCAATTATTATCATATGCTAGATTATTAGTGTAAGTAACTATTGCAAAATGTTATTGTTTATACATATGAAACGGTTTAGCAAAATTGATGATTAAATGCCTCCGGTTAATAGCTAAACCATTACTTTTGAGAACGAACCTCTTTGTATATATGTATAAGGATATGATATTTTACATGAATCGGCACTTGTACGTATAATGCCAATAAGTTATGATAAATATTTCCAATATAATTGACTTCGGGGCAGGAGCTAAATATAACCCATTAAAATTTTTTATTGTGTGATGTATGTTCAAGTTGCTTCGCCACAAGGCACAAAACGATATTTAAAGAAAGTTGAGAATATATATTAATTATGAATCTCCTTGTATTATTAGATGTTTTGATCAAATTGAAGATTCAATTATGATATGATTTGGTGATTATTATTTTGATTTAACAGTTTTTTCAACATTAGGGGAGAGAAATAAAAATTGGATCGAATAATTACTTGAAATAAATTATTATTATTTTGATCATCATAGAAAGTAATTTGAACCAGAAGTTCAAGAAGATAATTCATTTTATGACAATTGTCAAATGCATTTATTGACTTGATGAAAATAATCAAGTGTTATATATCAGCTAATGTTTTTATTTGAGTTGAAGTCCAGTAGGACAACTTGTTAGAGTAATTGAAGGTAATGCATGCTCAAAACATGGTAGTTCAATTCATTTCAAATATGAAAATTCTTATAAAAAAAAAACTAGATGGTGATACAGTGGAGACGGTGCTCCTGAAGAGACCTAAGACATAACTAATTATTAAAACTCTAAAAGAGATTCAGGTACCTGAAATTGAAGATGAAAATAGTGAAAATAAAGAGATTTTAATAAGTTATGTCAATACGATAAAATATGGAGCCGTGAAAAATGAAAAGTTGTCAATAACGTTTTTTGCAATGTTGAAATAATGAGAGATAATGGAGATCTTGAATAAATTTGTCAAGAAATACAAGACATGGAATATATTGGTCAAAATGGTAAAACACAATTAAAGTATAATTAAATTTGTGAAGTTTCTGGACCAGTAGTCCAAATGTCTAAAGTTATAAAGTCAGTGGGGGTACAAATGAGTAGTTTTGTGAAAATAAAATGTAACACCCCCTAACCCTTATCCGTCACCGGAATAGAATTATGGAGTATGACCAGTTAATACAATTTTAATACAAATAATACAAAAATAATTAACATTCAAATCAGAAATTAGTCATATTTTCCCTTTTATGGGCCTTCAAAACCCAAAATGTACGTTAAAAACAATTCCGGACTTAACATGGAACTCTGAGCATTTTACGTGAAATTTCAAAAATTTTCCTATGTACAAGGCTCATACGTCCGTGTGGTTTAGGGACAGCCCATGTGACCTTAAAATATGCCATTGTTTCAGGCCTTGTCCTACCCCGTATAAGTCTCTAACTTACCTCACACGACTAAGCCACATGCTCGTATGCTAGGCCGTGTAGTCAATTGTTTTTTTCAAATTTTAGGTGCAGTTTTCACACGGCCGGGCACATGCCCGTGTGTTTGGCCGTGTACCTCACATGGCTGAGACACACGCCCGTGTCTCTGCCCGTGTGGCAATACTTATGCATTCTATTTCTAAAATTTTAAATTGCAGGGGACACACAGTCTAACTACACGCCCATGTGTAAGCAGTGTGTAGCACTCGGTCTGGTCACGCGCTCGTGTGTCAGGCCGTGTAAACTCAAAATGAGCCTTTTACAACAAGTTTACCAACCCTACGACTCAAATTATCATTATAATATATCTAAAACATGTCAGAATTATCATTATAATAATCTAATTCATATATATTCATAGTTGCCTAACATAAATTATCTAAACAAATCATTTATATACCATTCAAACAATTCAAACCATAACCATATAAATGGCTATACTATAAGACTTATATTTATATATATTTAGATCAATCTATTATCTTATACACCATTAATATTTTCATCACAAAATGACATTAAAAGACAACCTAGGTACATGCCATTTTCAAAAGAAAAAATACTTCACTACGTATTTGAGTTCGGGATCGGCTATGGATGCTGATTCAACAATCTAACTTTGACCTAACCTGCGCACGGAAATTGTAACGCCCTGAATTTTGGGCCTAGAGGTATGGGGTCTTGGGCATAGGGGCAGTGAAGAGTCGCACATACGTAGTGAGTTGTGCAATTTAGTGACAAGAATGGGCCTGCTGGTTCAGTAGATAAGTGGAGTGTTATTATGCTTGAAGTCCTGTGTTCAAATCCATGCGTGAGCTAGGGAGATATTTTGTTTACTTTTTTTTCATTTAGATATTATTTTATTATAATAATTATTTGATATTTTTGTTATGTTAAAAATTATTATTATTTTAATTTTTTATTTTGACGTTTCTTCTCCCTTCTCCTCTCTGTTTTTCTTTCTTTTATTTTTTTCTTATTGCTCAAACGTTTTTAACTGCGATTTCAGGATTGTCGCTCATTCGTCGTTCTCTTCATCGTCAAATCAGGTGTGGGATTCAAATCTGGTTACTACTTCTGTTGTTAAATCGATTGCTATCTTGTTTTAAGAATCCCTTTCTTTCGGCTTTTCGTAGTTATGCATTACCCCTTCATTTTTGAGTTTTTAGACGACAGAAGTGAAGGCAAATTGTTGTTTTCTAATATATGTTGATAGGGTAAATGTTAGGGACTGTTACAGTGGCCAAAACGGTGTTCTCTGGGTTGAATTAGGGTGGTGCCGAGGCACAGGGCCGTGTGGATTTGTGAATTAGGGTTTCCGGTTGATTTTAGATGCCACACGGCTTGGCCACATGGGCGTGTTGCCGAATTGAAGATTTTTTTCGGAATCCACTCGGCCGTGTCCTCTGAGCATACAGGCGTGTGAGTTTGGGGAATTAGGGATTTGGAGTCACACGGTCTGGCCACACTGTTGTGTGATAGATTTGGGAAAATTAGGGTTCCCACACGAACGTGTGCTTCGGGAGACACGACCGTGTGACTGATTTGGGGATTTAGGGATCCCACACGGGCGTGTGGCACCTTCACACGGCCGTGTCTACCTTGCACCTAATATTAGAAAAATTTGACAGTGAGTTACACGGCCGTGTGCTACCCCTCACACGGGCGTTTGGATCCCCACGCGGCCTGGATTGCTCCACACAGCCGGAGCACACGGGCGTGTGGCCCTAACTCGCCAAATTCTGATTTTAAGGCAAATCAAATGCCATTGTGAGTCTATGTGTTCCAACCACTCGACTAAACTTACTGAGGGTGAATACGATTCTATTCTGACTTCGAATTATGTACTGCTTGTAAGTGAATGTGTACTATACTAGGAACTAAATCTGAGTGCATAAGTGTGCACGTTCAGAATCGATTGGTCGTGTAAGTGATCGCTTTCGAATGATTGCCTGAAATTGTATTCTGAATTGGTGCATCTGCATTCATACATCTGCATACATATATTTGCATAATACATCTGCATATAAAGTATTTTGGGTTGGGATTTTGAAGAGAAGAAAGATTTAAGATTTGACAGTTTAACTGCATACTCAATACCCTAATACCCAGAAGGTCGAGGGCAGTCCCAATACCCTAAGGGTCGTGGACGATTTGACTGTACTGTGGATTTCCGCACTACACTGTACAATACATACGTCAGCATCGCTACGTATCATTGACTGATCTGGCAATTTTACTGCATTGCACTGTATTACATGTACGTTAGCTACGCTACGTACCACTATCTAATCTGGCAGTTCATACTGCATGTCTGTACTGCGGTTTACCGTATTGCACAGTATAGCTTATACGCTAGTTTTGCTGCGTAATATATGAGACTGGCAGTTTATCTGCACACTGTTAGCCCCAATTCCCAGAGGGTCGAGAGCGGTCCCAATTCCTTGAGGGTTGAGAACAATGCTGATGATCATCATTGCCGGGCAACCCAGGATGACATCCTATGGAGTATAAGGTTGGATGGGCTTTTCGAGGTCCTACTCAGAGTGTAGGGATGGGTGGGTTGATTAAATCCCCACAGTAAGTGTAGGGTTGGACGGAGACGGTATGTTGGTTGGATGGGTGGGTTATCTTATAACTCATTTGCACTCATATGCATCTGAATGAATCTATGTGACTAAATGTGACTGTAATATCCGACTGAAATGTCTGATTGCTCAGTTTGGCTGAATGTGATACTATGACTGAATGTGTTACAAATCGACTGAAAGGCACGTGTGCCTATGCGATTTCTGTAGACTTTCTCTATAAATGTCTGACTGAACTGTTATTGTGATATTGTGACTGACTTGTGAACTGTTGCTATTGTATTTGAATAGCACATGAGGTTAGGTGTGTCTGTTTGTTCCATATGACTGTAAGGTACATATGGTGTGTGTTTGATGTTGGGCGAACTCGCTTAACTGTCATCTGTCTGTAAGTGTGTTCTTCTTCTAAACTGCTTCTAGTTCACTATTTCCATTTCGGTAGTTTAACTGATTTTGATCTCACACTGAGCTCGAGTAGCTCATCCCCTCTTCTATTTCCCCTTTTTCAGTCTGAGTTTTGGATTGTGGATCTTTGGACTCGATCTGCGGAGGACTCGGGACGATCTTGG
Organism: Gossypium bickii; assembly: GCA_025503065.1. NCBI lineage: Eukaryota > Viridiplantae > Streptophyta > Magnoliopsida > Malvales > Malvaceae > Gossypium > Gossypium bickii. The sequence goes on from CP106716.1 coordinate 104,617,765, forward strand.
TGGAAATGAGTTATAAGCTTTTATTTTCAGGTTTAATTGTTATTCGTTTAAGTTGAACTGTAAAGTTTCATAATACTGTGGTACAACCTTTGTTTTAAGTTTTCATTCGTAAGTGTTATACTGTTGAACTTACTGGGGAATTTAAATGATTAAACGTTTTTGAATTGATTCGGGATAAATGTTTTCGGAATTAAATTTTTAAACGACTTGATTTGTAAAATTTTCTCACGATCACTTCGGTGATCAATGTAGCGTTCCGAATTCGGTCTAGACTTCTAGGCCGGGTTTGGGGTGTTACAGAAACGAACCGCACTCTGAGTATATAACTCAGTGGTATTTCTATAATCCGAATACTTATTAAACAAACATTTATAAAGTTCAAATACATATTTACACATAACAAATCCATTTAACAATTAATCAAATTCACAATACACATCATTCATAACACTTTCAATTATCACATCTTCTATTTCAATCTCATAGATGCTATTCAATAGCATTTCACCATAAAGTATTCAATTCAATTTCAATATCATTCAGTATCAATCAATTTAACCAATTCATTTATTTATCCCTATTAACACGACTCGGACTTCGACGAATACACGGATCCAACCAACACACCAATACAACACTTTGTGCCTCATCGCCAAGCCAAGTGAAATAAAGCGATATGATGCGGCATTTTAGTACCTCATCGGATTTATCCGAAGTAATAACAGTAAAATGACACTTATAGTGCCTCATCGACTCGAAGTCGAAGTATCCCTAAACACTTCCAATCCTATGGCATGCCAACTATATCCGACTTAGCCCAACATTGTTAATAGGGAATTTCAATTCATAATTCAATATCAAATCAATATACAATTTCAATCAATTCTAATTCAATACACTTTTCAATCATACACATATGTTCACAAAGCAATTCAATTCAATATCATTATATCAAACTCACCTCAATTTCACTTACCATACATAATCATAAATACTACCAATAATTTTAGTTTTCAGATTATAGAAATACAAACCGTATTTTCCGAGCTAATCCTCGTTGACTTTCTCTTTTCCTTTCCTAGTCGAGGCTTCCGGCTCAACGTTAGCTACGGAAATTAAACAATTAAAATTTATCAATACACTACAATTTCAAATTGAACATTTCAAGTTGTACTCAACTCTTGTATAATTTTCAATTTAATCCCTAACCAATACTAACTTTATTTCTTTACAATTTATTCTTTATTTTTCATTCAATTTATCACTTAAAACTAACTTTAACTCTCTAATTTTACCATAAAACCCTAATTTTAAATTTCTTTCAATTTAGTCCCTACTATATAAAACTTATGATTTACTTTACAATTCAATCATTTTCTCAATTATAACTTGAAATTCTATCAATTCAAACCCTAATTCCTCAATTAGTTCAATATAAACCACATCTAGAAATCAACTAACTTTCAAAATTTTCACATAAATCAAGTAATATTTTGTTCTAGAATTTCAAAAATATCAAAATTACAATAAAAGAGAATAAATTGACTTACCAATTAAGCTTGAAATCTCAAGCCCTAATTTCTCCTTCTTCTTTTTGCCCTTTTTCTTTCTTTCTTTCCTTCCCCTATTTCGTTTCTACTATTCTGTTTGTTTCTTTCTTTTATTTCCTTTATTTAATTATAATATATTATTATATTATTATATTTTATACTTAAATATTAAGTATATATTAAATATTATAAACAAATATATGTATATTATACATACACATGGGATTATATTTTACATACATTTGTCACTTATTTTTACTTATGGTTTATTTTCTATTTTAGTCCCTTGACTTTTCTCTATTCTATGATTCAATTTTCACGCTTTATTCAATTTAGTCCTTATACGTAATTAACTATAATTCTAGCTAATTTAGCTAACCAAAATTTAATTAATCACACAACCAATTTTGTAAATATTTCTAATAAATATTTACGAATCTATTTTAAGGAAACAGTGAACAAAAATGTACTTTTCCAATACCCGTAAATTTTGGATCGTTACATAAAATAAAAAAAACGAAGTTTTTCTTTAAAGTCCAAGCAATGATTATGAAAATATCTTCTTTTGTTGTGGATGTAGTGACCTTTAAATATATCATTAGTTTGGCAGTTTATGAAAATTTTAACATGTGTCTTATGTTTGTTGTTACAATTTTTATATGAATCATTATATAGAGGAAGTTTATATTAAAATCCTTTAAGGATTTAGAATGTTGGAAGCATATATAAATTCTTGAGAAATTGTTCAATACAGTTGTTGTGTAAATACTTATATGAATTGATTTGAACATATATATTAGTATAGAAAATTATGATAAAAGTTTTGCTATGATTATTGTCGAAATTTCCGAAGAGATCAAAATATAATTTCCTAGAATTCTTTCCTGCTCATGACATTCAGAATAATGATGATATAAATATTTTACAAAACCGTTTAAGTGATTTTTGAAAAGTTAAGTAAAATTTGAGATATCATATAACATTGTCATGAGCGAACTAAATATACATTCTACTTTTCTTCCTTTTCCTATTGTTTTTTCACAGAATTAATAAATAAAAAATACGTTTTCTTTTATCCACTCAATTTCTTAACAAAAATGATATAGTAACATTTTATAATAAATAAATGATTACCCAACATTCTAACATCCATAAGTGAATTTAACCACATTAATGTCCAAATATAGCTTAAAAAGAAAATCTATTCCTAGAAATAACTTCCCCTCAAACCCATGAATCATGATGGTAACTTTTCTTTTTTCTGGTTAATAGAACCCATGTTGGTACTTAATTTTAGATTTTGTTATATTCAAATAAAAGAGCGTAAAAGAAAAGTTGCCCTGTTGAATGAATTTTATCAAAGACTTTCGTATTTTCTTTTTTTTTTTTAAATAAAAAGAATATCATGAATTTAAAGTGAACGTAAATTAAGGACAAAATTTTGGACTTTGGAGGGGATTTACACTGTAAAAACAAGCGTCCCTCGCCCTCTTCTTCTCTCTCTGACTTTGTTGTAAGCAATTCTGTAGTACTTTTGTTGTTTGATTATAGATCCCATAGTCGAAGCTGTCGTTTTATGATCAGACTCCGCCATTGACGACTCAAAAAAGAAGTATCCTTTCTTGATGATCCAACTGGTAAAACAACGAGAAAAAGTTAAACCCTTCCTTTTTTTTCCTTCTTTTCATCGGAACTCTCTGTTGTCTTTTTTCCTTGCAAAATTTCTTCCTTTTTAAAAAAAGGAAAAAAAAATTGTTACTATTTCCCTAGTGCTGAATCTTATCTTTCTTTGCATTTTTCTAAATTTTCTTTCTTTTTTCTCGTATTGCCATTTAATAGTTACCTCAAATTTGTGTTGCTCTCTTTGGCAATGCTCACCATTTTCCTGCTAGATCAACTTTTCACCATAATTTGTTGGCTGATTTTAAGTTCAGTTACAAGATTCCTTTTTTCCGACTCAAATGTCTTCATTTAACTTAACTAGATATAAACCTCATAATTCATCTGTGTTCTGTTCGTATATTTAATATATATTTTTTATAAATTGTGGTATGTTAACAATTCGAACCATATAGATTTTTGTTCATGTCGTGTTCATGTATCGTGTTGTGTTTTTAGTTTTTTTCTAAATTATGTTGTGTTAGACAGAAAAGAGTGGTGACATTGACAAAGTAGTTCGGTGCTTCAGTTTGAATTACATTTCATGGCTTAGGTTTTGGAACCCTTTTTCTTTTTTGTTATGTTTATATTGCATGATTTGTGGTGCCAACAAGGATCACTGGCTATGCAAAGCTAAGCAAATCATTTGATACGCATATTATAAACTTTGCTCATTTTCCAGTCTTTTCCGTTTTGCAGGATGATCGAGCCTTGCAATATCTGCGGTGATATAGGCTTTGTAGAGGATATCGTAACTTGCTTTGAGTGCAAAATTGCAAGGGAACACAGGTTCGGTTGTTCTTACCTTTTGCCTTATGTTTGGTTTCACTTGAACTGCTCTCTTTTTTTTTTTTTTTTAAATTCTGCTTTTTGATTGCCATGTTTATTTTTGTATTTTACGAACACGGTTATTTTGGAAACCTCAGTTTAGGTCCCCGAGATTGATCACTAACATAGAAGTATACCCTGTTTTCTCGTCCCCCCCCCCCCCCTGCTTTCAGCTATTGCATGCGCGAAGTTCTCTTGACTATCCCCGAAACTTGGTTCTGTGAAGAGTGTAGGTTAAGCAAGGCCGTAGTTCCCGAGTCTGTTACAGAGGAAGATGTTCCTATGTCTTCCACTTCAATTACTTCTGAAAGTGTCTGTACCAGCCCGCCTTCTCACAAATCAGTTGATCAAGAAAATGAAAAGGCTTCAAAATCAAACACCTCTGAGACTTTGAATCCAGAAGCGTTAATTGAGAATCAAAAGATATTAGGTTCTGCTTGTAAGCAAGCGGCTGTTACAGTTGGGAATGTGAAGAAGTCATCAGTTTCAACAAAATCTGAACATTTAGTGAGAAATTTGGTCTCAGGTCTTGATCAGTTGAGTACCATGGAAACTGCATCGAAGAGCAGTCCAACAAGGTTGAAAGTTGCTTCTGCAAAGGCATCCATAAAGAAATTTAAAGCAAGTCATGATCATAGAAAAGTACGAGATAGCAGTTCAAAGGTCTGGTCTACGACCCCACAGAAAGCAATCCAAACATCAAAAACTTTAAAAGGTGAGAAAGCGCTTTGCATGCATTTGTTGATGATTGAAGCATTTATTGAAACTGACAATTGAATCTGCATATTCATATTTAGTTCCTATGCATTATTTATATTCAAACCTTGACTTTCGTTTAATCATATTGCCTATAATACATTATATCACTTATGGTTCTTAGTCAATCAAAAGATGCAGTTTGTTCTAAATTGAATCAATTCATGAACAGTGCTTCCTTTAGTTCCGTGTGCCGTAAATAGATATCTTATATACCTAATAGTCCAATGTGGCTACTCTTATGATTTCTGTTTTGGATGAAGAAACTTCAGCTACATATGAAAAAGAGACACATGATACTAATGTGCTCGGTGAAAAGATAGAAACCTCACGGTCACAACAAAGGGATGGTGAGGATGTCTCTCCTGAGGGATCAGCTAGCTTACCTGTAAATACGATAGCGAGCACTTTAACCAAGTCAGATCTAGAAAAGATAGCTATGGAGTATCACATAGACACTAATAGGTACCATCTTTCTCTTCCTAAATCATCTGAGAGAGCAAATTCGTATTTCCCATGTAAGCACACATTTTGCATCTATGCTGATGCCTTTAAGGCCGGGCTTCGTCTTCCTCTTCATCCTCTAATTTCGGAGATCCTCAGTGAGTTCACTGTTGCGCCTACTCAGATTCCTCCAAACTCGTGGAGGGTACTGATTTGTTTTATTTCCTTCTGTTATTCTCAAAAAATAACTCCTACGGTGAACCTCTTTCGTGCAATCTGCTCTCTCAAAGATCACTCTGGGGAGAGCAACAAGGGGTGGTGGTTCTTTAGTGCTCGGATTGGATTCAAGCTGTTTGACGGTTTTCCGAGCTCCATCAAGGGATGGAGGCATAGGTTTTTTATAATTCAAACATCTGAGAGAGACACATTAGGCGTTAACACGAAGTGGGGCCCTCCCAATAGTGCGGCAAATCAGTTGCCAACTCTTTCAGCTATGGAGGTCAAATCACTGGATGACCTTGTAGCTGCAGCGACAAACAACCCACCTGACATTAGAGTTTTGTTGTCGGAAGAGGCCTTGATTCAAGCTGGAATCAGTTCAACAATACTAAAACCGAAGGGGTCCAATGGTGGTATGGTCGATATACTCAACTCCATTATTTTCCTTAATGTTTTTATTTGAGTTCATGCTCTAGTTTTCTTTTGATTTAGAGATAAAGCAGCGTCATAGCTTGTCTCAATCCGGTCTTGTGAGGGCCTTACAGAGAAAAAGAGCTGCCACAGAGTCTGGGAAAAGCGCTTTGTCTGGTCTTCCTTGTCAAGAGCCAATCTTAATATATGTCGATCAGGAGGATCTGCCCGAAATCAAGAGGTCAAAGGAATCTCTGCAACCTATGGAACAAACCGATTTATTGCAACCTAAAGAGCTAACGAACCGGTCACAAGAGATTTCCCCTCTTGTGACCTCCCCTGCTCAAGATATTCCTCATGAAGGCCTTCCGCTACAAGCTTCCCCAGAGTCTAATATCCGGCAAATTGCAGGAGTGTCAGTTCCCGCAGTTAGCTCGGTTTACTTCAATACTGCAACAGACAACCTACCCCCTTCAAATGCTGAAGTGAGGCAGACAGGATCCGTGGAGTACACTATGGAACAATCAGTTTTCACTCATCCTGCTCTTGCAAGGAAGCTGATCAGTCAAATGGTTCTTCCGCACGACTGTGATTCCGTTGCTCAGAAGGATACTTTGGTCATGGCTCAGGAGCTTATGTGCCTAGCAATGGAGGTAAGTCTTGTTCTTCCCATTTTTAGTAGACGAAGCAATATTAAATACGGCAAGGAAGTGGTAACTAAAACACGAAATGGTATGAAAAGACTAATATGAACATGACATGAATACACAATTGCTTCAAAATCTAGGTAATATGAATTATTAGCATATCGAAATTTATATTTATATCACAGTGCGATTATGACACAACAAAATACATGAATTGGCGGGGTTTAATTTTGGATACTTGGTTGCTGATGGGCAGGACGCGACCTGGAAAATGGCAGTGTCTGAAAAGTTGATCAAGATGCAACATGAGATCAACATGTTGAAGGAAGAAAGGAATGCACTAAGAGCAGAGCTTGAATCGCAGAAGATGGCGGTGGCTGAGTGTGAGTCGACAAGGAAAACGACACTGGAGCTCCAAAGGTTGGAGGAGGAGGTTGAACGGCTCGAGATCAGGTTAAAGGAGACTGAGGAAAAAGCCTGGACATGGGAGGATCAGTTCATTAAGCTAGAGAGGAGGTTGAAACAGGCTGAGAACCGGGCAGCATCAGCTGAAAGAAAAGTTGTTGTGGCCGAAGAAAAATGGCGGCAGTCTGAAATGACAAAGTCGAGGGTTGCTGAGGAGACACTTAAGAATTTCAAGGCTTCCGAAGAATTCCGGCATGAAGTTGAGGATTATCACGCTGAAGCCTACGGCATGGGGTTAAATGTCGCCATCGAGAAGATCAAGAGGCAATTTCCAAATCTAGATCTATCGATTATCAATTTTTATTCCGAGGAATAATGAGGAGCCTATTGAGCTGTGACAGATTTTCCAGGTTAATCATCGTAAACGTACCCCCTAGTCTCGATCTGTTTGGGGCCATTTATTGGAAATTTACTTAATTTGTAACTAAGGAAACCTTTAGCAATGAAGAACTTTTTGGCACATTTAGTTCACCCTAATAAAATAGGGTTATAAAATGAAATAGGTCCGTAATAGAATTAAACAGGCATAACATGTTTAATGGAATTGAATGAGTATTATAATAATATTTACGAGTTTAGTTAAAATGAATAGATATGTAATAGTAAATAAAAACCAACTTAGAATGACAAAATGCCCTTTAATAAATTAAATTAATTTTTTATTTTTATAAAAATATTAAAAAATCAAAAGTTTTAAATATTAAAATGATAATTTTATCCTTAGATTAAATTTAATTAATAAGATATAATATAAAATATTTATATAAAAATTAAAACATTATTATATAAATTATTTTTGTATTTATTTTATCCTCACCCCTCTCATTTAATCACTTTATAATCTTTTGAAGAGGGAATAATAAATACTCGTTGTATGCACTGAAAGACAATCTCCATCAACACGAAAAATGTTTCAGCCTCAACATCAATAGAACATTATGGCATGTTGACAATTGGCTCTGTTAAAACTCAAGCACAACATATCAGGAGTGATTGTAAGTACTTAATACAATAAATAAATTAACCCTGGATGGTCCAAAAAGGAGGGCATAAATCGACAAAAGAACCGAGCCTTCACCAAACTAAAGAGGATGGCGACAAAATCAATCCTAAAATCACTCGCAAAAGCAAGATTAAAAAGCGTACTACAAGAGTAGATAAAAACTTTTAAAAGTGAAGACTTATTAAATAATGAAAAAAAACATATAAAATTTAGACAATAAGAGTACAAATCGACTCATGAAATCATGTATTATTCTAAAGTACTCTCAAAACAGAAATAGATTAAGAAGTCAACGAAGAACTACTCACTTTCTAAAAGAAATTGCCGATGGTTGATGGTGTTTCAACGATAATAGGCACCGTCATCTGTCCATCACAACTTGTGAAGATAACAAAGATACCCATCTAATAGATCTATAAACCGAAAATAGAAAAGGCACATGGAGTGAATGAGAAGAAAAAAGAAATATAAGGTTGATGGGCAAGAGAAAAAGGTAGGCGGTAGGTAGTCCAAAGGCTAACACCGCTGTTGAACAAAAACAAAAAAGATAAGAAACAAACGACTTGGTTTAATCACTTTATAATTAATTTACTATTATTCTTTGTTTAATCTATATTAAAAATAGTAAAATATATAAAATATTTATATAAAGTATAAAAGAACCCCTCTTCCCTCTCTCTTAACAATATCATAAATTTTGAGAAACCCAAATCAAAGTTATCAAAGATTTAAACATATTTTCCAATCTTTAAGAGATTTGATTTTTCTCTATTAGGATTTGAAACTCAACTTTCTACAACCAAAAAGCAATCTTGATGTCTGCAAATTTTTTTCTCCCCAATTTGGTTCAACGAAATGAGTTGAAGCAGAAAGATGAAGAATGAAACTAAAACTTCTCCAAAAATAGTGAAAGAAAAGTGACTCAACTTGTAAATTCATCATTTCTTGAAGGGTATGCTGGGAAGAAATATTTTAAATCTATTCATGGTTTTACCTAATAACCAATTTAACATCTTTTCTCCTCAATGGCCATTCAGCAACTTTTCAAAATAATCTTGAAATAATTTATTCAACGTTTTTAATACTCGTTCAACCAAACATATATTTTATTGTTTAATTTTAAACCGTCCCATAATAATATTATTATTACATTCAACCAAACATACTCTTACCACAAATCCATGTTACATGTTCTTATCTTACTGTGTTCAATATTTCAGTGCTTTTAGAGTTTCTACAGCATATTATGAAACTTAAAATTCAAGTCGAAAGCACTCTTAGGTCCATGCAACTGAGTAGTGTTAGGCTCACGAGTTCTATGTCCCTTGAAGTTGGATGTGTCGGCTCGAAATGAGTATTTATTATTATCATTTTTCATATTTCTATAGTTAAGCCCAGATATGTATTGGAATATCATAGGTTATTCCCTTAACTTTGCATTTGTTTCCTAACACAAATGTACACCTAGTTGACGATGTAATTCATGTCCAATGATTAAGAAATTGAATTAAACTGTTGTTGCTGATTTTATCCAATATATATAAAATTGAATAATTAGCAAAGTCATAAAACAAATTAAATTGATTATTAAAATTCATTTTATTAGTATTTAAATTTAGCCTCTAAAATTTATGATAAAATAGCATGGTATCATGAAAAGTAATCACTCCTAAGAATTTAATTGGTGGAACGTTGGGTATATATTAGGAATGTAACTCTTCACGTTTAGTAGATGAAAAGTTTAAATATGATATGTGATTCAAATGCTTGGTATATAAAAAACAATTTATTTTCTTTATTTTCCCGCAAGCAATAAAAAATGATTCCTTTGATAATTAGTCGGAATTGTACCATAAAAATAATTACATTCCCAAAAATCACATTTCTTTAAAATTTTACTATAAAAATTGTAACACAAATGCATATTTCTATTTAATAGTTAATATATATAATATCTAATTATATACAATTTCAATACAGAATTATATTACGAAGTATATGTTAAAAAATATATATGATTTAGAGTAGATTAAGTTAACAAAGAAAATGTTGGTGAGGGTCCCACTATGTGGGTGGCCCTTAATTTTTGCCATGATTTCCAACTACTCCACCATACTACAATTCTTTTTCTTTTTCTTTTGGGTTTGACAAAAGCCATGTTATTTGTCTTTTATTATTTTTCTTTTTGTCTTAAAACGTGGCTTTTGGGCAGCATTTTAGTGAGAGCCAAATATCAGGTTGTTAATAGGAGAGAAAAACGTGAGAAACAGAGAGTTTGAAGCTAGAAAAATTATTTTTCAAGTTTGGAGCAACTGTGATCAACTCTTCGATCGGAGGTCCATCCGTGGTTCGATTGAGCTGATTTTTGGACAGCAGCTAGGCGACAAGGTGTTCTTGACTTTGTACGGTCGGATTTTTCATCCGAGTCCTGTAGCGTCAAAAATACCCTTTTTACAGCAGCTACGATTTTGGTGATGTTCTCCAATTTTTCTCTCTTTTGCTAAAGATTACATATTGTTAGCCTTGTTGGAGTTGAATGCTTGTTGTAGGCTTGATATTGTGATCTTGTAGCTGAACATTTGATTATATTGGAGCTTTTAATCGGACTCTAAAGTCCCGTGGTTTTTACCCTTGATTTAGAGGGGTTTTCCACGTAAAAATATCGGTGTCTCTATTTATTATTTTTGTTGCGGTTGCATTGGTTGATTTGTGGTTGATAGGTTGCTAGAGAACAAATGTTTTTGTGCTATTGTGCTTGCCATAATATTTGACAAGAGTAATAGGGAGAGAAAGAACACCGGTTGTGCTTCGCTTCCGTTCGGTTGTTCGGTTTCTTCCCAACAAACTGGTATCAAGAGCTCGGTTATTCTGTCAAATAATTATGGAAATTAATACGAGCAAGATGATTATGTTGAATGGCACAAATTATCAACTTTGGCGGAATAAAATGAAGGACTTGTTGTTTGTGAAGGTTCTGCAGATCTTAGGTCTTTGCTTTGCTACTCAAAACCCGATTCGAAAAGTGATGAAGAATGGGAATTTGAGCATCAACAAGTGTGTGGATTTATTCGGCAATTTGTTGAAGAAAATGTTTACAACCACATTGATCAGGAGACACATGCTCGAACATTGTGGGAGAAGCTTGAAAGCTTGTATGCTTCGAGATCGGGCAATAACAAGTTGTTTTTCTTTGAAGAAAATGATGGCGTTGAAATACGAGAGAAGGAACGTCTATAGCTGACCATGTGAGTGAATTTGAGCGTGATGAATCGATTGCTTGGTATGGGTGTCAAATTTGATGATGAGATTTTAGGGCTTTGGTTGCTTGCTACTCTACGGACTCTTGGGAGACTTTCCGGGTTTCGCTCATTAATTCTCGCCCCAAAGGTATTATTACCTTGGATTTGGCTAAGAGTGGTGTGTTGAATGAAGAGGTCGAAGACGATCTCGGGGTTCTACATCACGACCGAGGTGTTGGTTAATGAGAACGTGGGGAGGAACAGAGACAAAGATGGAAAGAGTAGAGATAAAGGCCGAAGCAAGTCAAGATCGAGATACAAGAATCTTGAGTGTCATCATTGTGGTAAGAAAGGCCATATCAAAAACATGCTTCAAGTGGAAGAAAGAGAACAAAGGTGGTGATAAACACGATCCGAATGATAATGAAAAATCCGAAGCGTGTTGCTACCGCTACTCGTGAAGATCCGTTGGTCATTCGTGATGAGAATTTGGTCAACCTAGCATGTGACGAGACTAGTTGGGTGATTGATCTTTGGTGCATCACTTCATGTCACGTCGAGGAAGGATTTCTTCACATCTTATACTCCTGGTGATTTTGGGGTATTGAAGATGGGAAATGACGGTTTAGTTCCGGTTGTTGGTATGGGAGATGTTCACTTGGTGAGTAACAATGGAACAAAATTAACTCTCAAGGATGTCGACACACACCGGATATCCGTTTGAATTTGATCTCTGCAGAAAGCTTGATGATGAGGATTCGTAACACCTCAAAGTGAGGGCAATGGAAGGCGACTAAAGGCTCCTTGGTTGTGGCTCGAGGAAAGAAGAGCTCAAATTTATATTTGATGCAAGCTTGACTTCTCGAGAAAGCTTGATGAATGTGATGATGAATGACAAAGCTCAACCGGAGTTGTGGCATAAACGACTTAGTCACATGAGTGAGAAGGGCCTTAATCGTTTAGCGAAGAAGAATCAACTTTCGGGGTTGAAGAATGCTACTGCATGAAGAATTGTGCTCATTGTCTAGCAGAAAGCGAGAGAAGAGTTTCATTTAGAAGCCGTCCTCCTCATAGAAGATCAGAGTTGCTAGAGTTGGTCCATTCAGATGTTTGTGGTCCGATAAAAGTAAGGTCACTTGGCGGTGCACTTTATTTTGTGACTTTCATTGATGACTGTTCAAGAAAGCTATGGGTTTACACTTTGAAGTCTAAAAATCAAGTCTTTGAGGTGTTTAAACAGATTTCATGCATCGGTTGAAAAGGAAACAGGGAAGAAGTTGAAGTGCATTCGATCGATAATGGTGGCGAGTACACAGGGCCGTTTCATGAGTACTGTCTGCGACAGGGAATCAGACATCAGAGAACACCACCAAAGACTCCACAGTTAAATGGGTTGGCTGAAAGAATGAACCGAACACTGATTGAGAGAGTCAGATGTTTGTTGTCAGATTCAAAGCTGCCAAGATCATTTTGGGCTGAAGCTTTGAATACTGATGGACGCATGTGATAAATCGTCTCCTAGTGTTCCTTTACGAGGTGGCGTGCGGATAGAGTTTGGTTTGGCAAAGACGTGTCATATGATCACCTACGTGTGTTCGGTTGTAAAGTATTTGTTCATGTTCCAAAGGATGAAAGATCCAAGTTGGATGCCAAGACTCGACAATGCATCTTCATTGGTTATGGTCTAGATGGTGAGTTTGGTTATAGACTCTATGATCCCGTTCAGAAGAAACTCGTGAGAAGCAGAGATGTTGTCTTCATTGAGGATCGGACCATTGATGACATTGATAAGGCGGAGAAAGCGAATTCACAAGATAGTGGTGATCGATCGATGTGAATCCGGTTCCCTTACACTCTTCACCGAGTCCTATTCGGGATGATATGCATGGTGATGTTATTCGCGATGACCATCAAGATATAGGTGACTTTGATGCTCCCATGGATGATGTTGTGAATGATCAACAAGAAGCACCTATAGCTCCACCAATGATTCCACTCAGAAGGTCTTCGAGAGATCGAAGATCTTCTCACAGTATTCTTCCGATGAATATGTTCTTTTAAGCGACGGGGAGAACTCGAATGTTATGAAGGGGCTATGGAGAGTGAATGCAAAGATCGGTGGGTTGAAGCGATGAAAGATGAACTTCAATCCTTGCATGAGAACCATACCTTTGAGTTGGTGAAATTGCCCAAGGGCAAAAGAGCCTTGAAGAATCGGTGGGTTTACTGAGTTGAAGCAAGAAGAGAAGTCTTCATCTCCACGGTACAAGGCTAGATTGGTCGTCAAGGGTTATACTCGAGAAAAAGGGGTTGATTTTGAAGAAATATTTTCTCCGGTTGTGAAGATGTCCTCTATCGAACTATATTGAGTTTGGCGACTGTTATGACTTAGAGGTTGAACAAATGGATGTGAAAACCGCTTTTCTTCATGGTGACTTGGAAGAAAGAGCTTTACATGGAGCAGCCGGAAGGATTTGTTGCACAAGGAAAGAAGACTATGTGTGCAGATTGAAGAAGAGCTTTATGCGGTTTGAAGCAAGCTCCAAGGCAATGGTACAAGAAGTTTGAGTCTGTTATGGGGGAACAAGGCTACAAGAAGACTACTTCTGATCATTGTGTGTTTGTTAAGAGATTCTCTGGTGATGATTTTATAATTCTTTTGCTCTATGTTGATGACATGCTTATTGTTGGTCAGAATGCTTCTAGAATTGAGAATTTGAAGCAAGAGTTGAGTAAATCCTTTGCAATGAAGGATTTGGGGCCAGCAAAGCAAATTCTTGGCATAAAATTGACACGTGATAGAAAGGCCAAGAAATTATGGTTATCACAAGAGAGGTACATCGAGAAAGTACTTCAAAGGTTTAGCATGGACAAAACTAAAGCGGTGAGCACTCCCTTTGCTATGCACTTTAGGTTGAGTGTTAAGCATAGTCCTTCCACAGAAAATGAGAAGGAAGAGATGCAGAAAATTCCTTACTCTTCAGCCGTGGGGAGTCTGATGTATGCAATGGTTTGCACGAGGCCAGACTTGGCTTATGCCGTTGGTACAATCAGTCATTTTCTTTCTAATCCGGGTAGAGAGCATTGGAATGCAGTGAAGTGGATTATGAGATATCTTCGTGGCACTTCCAACATGAAACATTGTTTCGGTAATGAGAAACCTGTTCTTGTTGGTTATACAGATTCAGACATGGCCGGAGATATTGACTCGAGGAGATCTACCTCAGGTTACTTGATCACTTATGCAGGGGGAGCTGTGGCATGGCAATCGAGATTACAAAAGTGTGTTGCATTGTCCACCACCGAATCAGAGTTTATTGCAGCAACCGAAGCATGTAAGGAGATGCTTTGGATGAAGAAGTTTATGCATGAGCTTGGTTTTACTCAAGAGAAGTATGTCCTGTATTGTGATAGCCAGAGTGCTATTCATCTTGGTAAGAACTCAACTTTTCATGCTAGATCTAAGCATATTGATGTAAGGTACCATTGGATACGAGATGTTCTTGAAGCTAAGCTGTTAGAGCTTGAGAAGATACATACTGATGATAATGGTGCTGATATGTTGACGAAGGCTTTACCAAGAGGAAAGTTTGAAGCATGTTGTTTGATCTCCGGTATGGAGGCATTCCCCACATAGTCGGAGGGGGAGATTTGTTGGTGAGGGTCCCACTATGTGGGTGGCCCTTAATTTTTGCCATGATTTCCAACTACTCCACCATACTACAATTCTTTTTCTTTTTCTTTTGGGTTTGACAAAAGCCATGTTATTTGTCTTTTATTATTTTTCTTTTTGTCTTAAAACGTGGCTTTTGGGCAGCATTTTAGTGAGAGCCAAATATCAGGTTGTTAATAGGAGAGAAAAACGTGAGAAACAGAGAGTTTGAAGCTAGAAAAATTATTTTTCAAGTTTGGAGCAGCTGTGATCAACTTTTTGATCGGAGGTCCATCCGTGGTTCGATTGAGCTGATTTTTGGACAGCAGCTAGGCGACAAGGTGTTCTTGACTTTGTACGGTCGGATTTTTTATCCGAGTCCTGTAGCGTCAAAAATACCCTTTTACAGCAGCTACGATTTTGGTGATGTTCTCCAATTTTCTCTCTTTGCTAAAGATTACATATTGTTAGCCTTGTTGGAGTTGAATGCTTGTTGTAGGCTTGATATTGTGATCTTGTAGCTGAACATTTGATTATATTGGAGCTTTTAATCGGACTCTAAAGTCCCGTGGTTTTTACCCTTGATTTAGAGGGGTTTTTCACGTAAAAATATCGGTGTCTCTATTTATTATTTTTGTTGCGGTTGCATTGGTTGATTTGTGGTTGATAGGTTGCTAGAGAACAAATGTTTTTGTGCTATTGTGCTTGCCATAATATTTGACAAGAGTAATAGGGAGAGAAAGAACACCGGTTGTGCTTCGCTTCCGTTCGGTTGTTCGGTTTTTTCCCAACAGAAAAATAATAATTAGTATCGGTACATTTTAAGAAAGGACTAAATTAAAAAAAATTAAACTAAATATATGACAAATAAAATTATGATGCAAAAAATATGTGGTTCCAATACATGAAGATTTTGAAGCTAAAAATGATTAGCAATCCTATCCAGGTTCCGATACTATGAATGAGGTATTTATACATTTTTTTAAATCATAAAATCATTTTAAAATATTTTGGAAAAAGAATCTAGGATTCTTTAATTGAAATTTTAATAAAAGAATATAAAATTTTTAGAATGAGATTTGATATCATATGGAATCTCGATAATTATACATTTAATCCTTACATTAGACGAAAATTTTGGGTTGAATTATACATTTAATCCTTATATTTTTTTTATTTTAAAGCAATTTAATTCTTTTTCTTTTCTTTTCTTTTATTTTATTTTAATACTCACTTTCATTTCTTTTTTTTTTCCTTTTTATTTCTTAAATTTTCTCTCTTTTTTTTTTCATTACAAAATATTTATGAAATAAAGGAGATAAAGTTAACTTGTTGATTGATATTATTATATTTTAAACTATGTATGAATTATGGTAAACTACTCCAGCTTGATCAATAAAAATTAAACCCAAATACAATTTTTTAAAATTGGAATCCGCAACAAAATTTAATTCATCTAAAAGATAAATATTTAAGTTCAAATCTTAAAAATAATATTGTCAGGAGGGGTTGCCACAAACTCCGAACATAAATTATAAAATGAACATGAAAAAGTACAAAGAAATAAAATTTTAAATGAATTTAGAATATACTCATATTATACGCAAAAAAAAAATATCTTGTTCTCTTACCTTTTATCAATTCCCATTATTTGGTTCTTCTGTTGGGGTTTCACTTTTCTCTGAAGCCTCATCTCTTACAAATTAACTCACCCATTGGCTGTGAGTTTTTTGGTCATTGGTGATGAGCAAAACCGACCGTGTTAGGTTTACTGGTTCAATTGGTTAGAAAATTAGTTTGAAAAAATGTAGCAGAAAATAAGTTTAAGGGAAAATTAGAGTTTTAAATTCTTTTTTAAAAATAAAAATTTAGTTGTGATATCTAAAATAATAAACACTTAATTAAAATTATATTTTTTCGATTCGTTTAAAATTAACTCTTCAATCGAGTAATCTTTTCCGCTATCATTAAGCTCACATCTGCCGAGTGTGGGCTCGCTTCGAATCAGATACAAAATTGTTAGTGAGGTAATTTCACAATTTTTCTAAACTTTCGGGCCAAGTTGTAAATAAAAATATCTCTAAAAATCTTTTAAAATAATTTTTTTAGAGAATTTTCTCTCTACAACTTTCTTTTGAATTTAAATATATAAAAAATAATGAGTCAAAGCTCTTTAGAGAATTCAATTAGGATCAAACTTAATTACTTTAATATTAAATTAATATAATACTCATCAAGATAAGTGTTAGATTAAATTTAATATTAAGATAATAATTTTAACATTAAATTAATAAAATACTATCAAGATAAATATTAAATTTATTAAAATATTATTATTTTTGTAATAGTTAATCTAAAATCAAATTATCTAGTAGAGCCCCAGTAGAAGTGTAATTCTTCTGCTACTCAACCATTATCGCCAACCACTAGAATATCGACGTTGCAGCCGTTGGCACCGTCGTGTCTGATGGTGTCATCGCAGGTGCAACACCCTCATGACACCCTGAATCGGTTTGGATGTTGTTGGATTGATTCGAGCCAATGACGGTTCGATCGGTTCCGTTCAGCCACCGATTGAACTATCGGTACAGTTTCACATACACTGAACCTGGTTCGACCAATTTTGAGTTTCAATCTCAATTTTTTATTCTCGATTCCAATTTTCGATCTTAAGTCCAATTTTAAAGTTCAATTACTCATTAAGCTAATTTTTCAACTTAGAAAATTAATTTTCAAAAATATCATATTTATTTTAATTAATTTGATTAATTTAATTTTCCCAAAAATCACTAAAAGATTCTAAAATTAATTTTTCAAGAAAATTCTTTAATTAAAATTTCTAGTTAAACAATTCTCACGACCGACCAATTTAATTTCATATAAATTAAATAGACTCAATTAAATTAGTTCCAAATTCGTATAATTTTCTTCTAATTTAAATTTAGTCTGATCGAATTTTTGTTGAGCGAATGGAGAGACCAATCAAACACATACAATTAAGCTCTAGTAATTGTAATTATGTTCAGCAGTATCGTTTTGATAATTCGCAATTTACTTAATCATGGAGTCAGTCCACAAGAAGTATCATAATTGAAAACTCCTTATTGTATACTTTTTTTACGAAAACAATTCATCCAATTGTTTTGTCTAATGACCTCATCATGTGTGTGTTACCCTTATATGATATTCTTAATTCATTTAAATTAAATCCGTTCACTTAATACAATCCTATTTTTTCTCATTGTCACTTTTGTGTCTTTTTAATGATTAATATGATCGCTGTCAACAAATGATTATGATAAATTGCTCGTTTAAGAACAAGCAACACGTGACCACGTTCCATATTTATCAATCAACACAATGTCAATGAGAGGATATCGTTAACTCTTTAAATGAACTATGAATTCCATTAACTATGAATTCCATTGTTACTAGTAAAGTCATGTCATACACAAGTTATGTATCCAACATACCTGCTATGCGCTCGATCATCTTTAGAGCATAAGTCACCACTTATATCAAAGCACATGAGTTATATACGCATGATTAGTTGCTAGCTCAGGACTTAGATAAATCATACCATGAATGTGACAAGTGAATTAATTCACAAGCAGATTCAAGATTAATTCAACTTGGGTTCAATCCAATGTATCATTCTTCCCATGAATACATCTATGCCTCTATCCATGGGGTCAACTGTTACGATAGCCAATACTAGTCATCTCCCCAATTGGAATTATAGACAACATAATAATCCTTTTAAGTATTTGAATCAAATGCTCACTTTTATTCTTTTACGATAATAGACATGTTTAAATTATTTACTAAAGTAAGTGTCTTTCTCGCAATGTAAACGTTCTTACAGTGCCACTTATCATCAGTTTGAACTTAGATAACCAATAAGCTAATATTTATTTGTCACAATTATGCTGTATGCAAAACATAAAAGACAAATATACAAAATATATAATAGTGAAATGTGAAATTAACTTTATTTACTTATTCATCATTCAAATACATAGAAAATAATTACATGTTTATTACAATATGAGTACATTTCCTAACACAATTCTAACTTGTTTAAGTTAGGTAGGTAAAAGAGTAAGAACGAAGGAATATAATACATAAAATTTTACGACAGATTTAAGTTTTATTTTAAATTTTTTAAAAATTTAATTTTGTAGATGAATTAAATTTTGTTTTGGTTTTAATTTTTAAAAATTGGATTTGAATTTAATTTTATTGTTTGAGTTTGAGTAATTTTATTATAATTGTAGAGTCTTAACATACAATGATATTAATCAACAAACTAAGTTTATCTCCTTTACTTATCAAATATCTTGTAAAAAAAGGAAAAAAAAAAGAGTGAGGAAAATAAAGAAAATGAAATAGTATAGGCATTAGATATGCAATTTGACTTAAAATTTTCGTTCAGAATGATGATTTAACATGGTTGTTAATAACTTAGTGACTAAAATGTTGCAAATTGTTAACATTAGTGACCATTTTGTAACAAACTAAATTTTGATAACAAAAACATAATTTAAACCATACATAATTGACTATTTCTATAGTTTACCCATTTTTATTTTCCAAAATTTAAATTGTTTTTATTAATTTTTATATTAAGGTATAAAAATATGAAAATACCTTATAATATTTAGTAATTATTTAAAATATAGTATTTTAGTACTTTTATTTATTAAGTTGGTGACACCAAGCCGTCAACTCATTCACATACTTAAATAATAGGGCGAATGTACTTGATACGTCCCTTATTATCAAAATCAGATCAAATTTGTCTCTCTATTATCAAATAGATCAATTTAGTCCTACTACTAAAAAGAATCAAAGAAATCTAAATTTCAATAAAGTTATCATTTATTGTTCAATAATTGACATTTAGTATTAACATGGTTAATATTTTGAATGTTTTTATGGTATTGTAAATGGAATTTTTTGTTTGGAGTTCAATCGAAGATGAAAAAATAGTTTTCATGTCATTTTTTTAACATTATATGTTAACTTTGCTATACTTTGGCCTTATTTGATATTTTTTAATAATAAAATGATTAATTTGATTCATTTAATAATAAAATGACTAATTTAATCTTGCCCATATAATAGAGGGACTTTGTAGAAAAATTTACCTAAACAATAGTGTTGATACATAGAAATATGATCTGGATGAAAAAATATGTAAAATATTATTTGAAACAACAATTAGGGTTGAAATGGTAAAATTAAATATTTAAGATGTTTGGTGATTTAGATTTAAATATCATATATTTTTCCTAAGTTTAAATTTTGTTTTATAAATTTTATATAAAAATATGAAAATACAAAAATACCCTTTACATAATATTTATTAATGGTTTAAAAGTTAATTTTTAATACTTTCACTTATTGGTCGGTATTGAATTCACTTACGACACCAATTCAACTCGACATCACATCAGTAACACACTTAATAATACTTAGATTATTACGGGTAAAAATACAACTTATGTAAAAACATATATTGATTAAACTTATCTTAATACTAGCGGGTTGTGGTCAACGAAGTCACACCGTCTTCAAAGAGAGTGGGAAAAAGATTTGTTTCGATTTACGTTGGTGACCAACACTGGAGCATGAAATTGTAGAGGGGAGCCGTTTCGTTCTTAACAAGTTTGTTTTGGTTTTATTTTTATGTTATTCAGATTTTTTTTATCCTTTCTCTCATCTGTTTAGTTTTATTTCTTCAAGTTTGGTATTTAATGCACTGACCCACTTAGCCAATTAAATTTAAGGTGGGTGGGACAGTATAACGGTCACTTCTCCCGATATTAATATCATAAGCTAAGTTTTTGTTAAAAAGATAATTAAAACTTTGATTGAAATCATCAAAAATCGAAATCAAATAATAACATAATTCTATTTTATTTAAAATAATAATAAGTTAAAAAAGATATTCTCATAAACATTATTATATTTATATACTAAATATTAGAAATGAAATAATCATAAACTTTTAAAATTATCACAAATCTATTATAAAAAAAATTATCATCACAAACCTCATTTATTTAATAAAAATATTTTTAATATCGTGACTGGCAGTAGTAGAAAAAGAAAGGATTCCACTGTTTTTCCACCGAGTTTCTTCTCAATTTCTTCCAATTTCTCATCTTCTTTGCTCTCCCTCGCTTTGTAAGGAAGAGAGCCCCGGGGGGCGCATTGCACTAATCGTTCTTCCTTTGGCTGTTTTCTTTCTCTTTCTTCCACAGAGAAAACGCATAAAAAAACCCCAAACCCAAAAGCTCAAAACAAGTCGGCACAGAAAGAAAAAAAACAATTTATATACAGTGTGACCCACCACGAAACTTGCATGGGACAATCAAGAGATACCCACTTGGTAAAATGCTCAACAACCTCGAAACTTTCCATTTATCGTCTCTATTTCTGGACATTTTTTTTAAAAAGTTGCCAATGTACTTTTTTAACATGGTTGGTTTCAGGCATGATGTTCATTGTTATTATAGTGTACTGTTAGAAACAATAATAGGAAAAGTTCTTTGGGTGGCGGTGGCTGTTTTCAAGTCAACCTTTTGATCTTGTTAAACAATGAAATATATTTGATGTTGTAAAGATGGGATTTTATTCTTTCAAAAAAAAAAACAAAAAATTTACATTGTTCACGCTGTCCTAGTTAAACTGTGGGATTATAAATGTTTGGTTTATATCAAATGCTCAAATGCACTTCTGTTATTGAAGTAATATACATGATGTTGAATACCTAATGCTTGTGCAAAGGTTCGGTGTTGTTTAATTGAATTATTTGATTGTAATCAAAGCTTTTTTCAACTTCATTTTATTTGTATTGATTATTTGCTTGTTATTAAGTGGCCAATGATATTTCGAAATTCTTATAGGGTGTTGCCATGTTTCTACAGGACAAGGTATGTGATATATGTGGTGATGTTGGTTTTGAGGAACTAAT
Organism: Gossypium bickii; assembly: GCA_025503065.1. Lineage (NCBI taxonomy): Eukaryota > Viridiplantae > Streptophyta > Magnoliopsida > Malvales > Malvaceae > Gossypium > Gossypium bickii. Next base: position 104,639,620 of record CP106716.1, read on the forward strand.
TAGAAGCTGTTCTCAATGCACCATGGGACGCCATCTGTAAGATATCAATCGATTACTCTCTCAAGGCTTTGCTTGTTTGGGGGATATGTTTGGGGATATAAACGAATAAGGAAGAAAGAATGTTTTAATCTAATAGTTAAGTGATAAAGTAGGAAAATTGCTATGAAACCTACCAGTAAGAGTAAAATATGTTCCATTCTTCCAAACATGCTAAGCCTTATATGTTCTCAATGCACCTTTGGATGTCATTTGTATGATAACCATTGGTTGATCTTAAAGCTTTTGCCTGCTCGGGAGTAGAACAGATAAGGAAGAAAGAATGTTTAATCTAATAGTTATGTGATAAAGTAGGAAAATGGCATTGGAACCTACCGATTACAGTAAAATATTTTCCATTCTTGCAAACAAGCAAAGCCTTTTATGTTTGATATGCTTTTATTTCCTTTTGTGTTTTTATGTTATTGTCATGATTGTTTGGTTTCCATTTCCTAACTTTTATCAATTACATTTCAGAATCAGCTGCATCTGATTCTGAAACTACTATCGAGTATCACCCTAAATTACTTGCCTGGGCTAGAATAATAACATCTTAAACTGATTGCTTCATGTGTAGTTATATATTATATTTATTCAACTCTCAGTTCTGAATCTGATATGTTTTCTTTTCTTTCTTTCTCTTTGGAAGCTATTGCATGAGCGTTGTAGTGAGGGATGACTTGGAAGATTGGATATGTGAAGGATGCCTTTCGAAGAATGATACAAATTCTCTGAACTCTGGCCAGGCAGAAAATGTTTTGGATTCCTCTACAAAAGTTTATTTTGACTTATGGGGACAGGTTCCACGTAAAAGGCAAAAAGCTGTTGAAACTGGGAAAGTGAAGTTCCTTCCGACTGAGGAAGTCATTAAGCTATCATCCAGCTTACCGTTACCGAAAAAGGCATTTCCTTCAAATAGTAACTCAGGGTCAAAACCTGCGCCCGTAAACTTCACACTATCTACATCGAAGAGGGTGTTTATGGGATCCAAAAACGCGGGCCCTTGTTATAACCCAATAAAGGTAAGAAGAAATCCTACTTTTCTACAGTTAGGATCTGAGAACGTTCCTAGAGGCCGAGGTGGGCAGATCAGTGCATCTATTAGGCATCCACATTCAGTTGAAAGGCCAAACAAGTCAAAAGGTGATAAAGTCGCTGACTTTTCGCTAATTCTTTTGTTTTTGCATAAACTTTGTCTTGAGAATGTTGAAATATGTAAAGATGAAAGAAGTTCCACATGGTGTGTTTATGTACATTAGATGTAATCATGTAAAAGCCTTTAATTTTACTTTTCTATCAAGCTGCTGGAGTGGTTCTTCAGGATACAGCAAGATAAACATTGTGATTGACTAGGCATAATTTCAAGTTGGTTGGTATAAATCATGATATATATATTTTGAACGAAATCATGATATATTTTGAGTTTTTTCTGGAGTCAATACTACACGATTTCAATTTTTTGTTATTCTTTATGATACCTTATGTCATAAATCAAGTCTATTTATTTTCCCAAAGTTTCAGCTTTGAAAAAAATGTAGGTTTCTTTTCCTGTTGGGAAAATGAGAAAATAAAGCGCTTGAACTTTATGTTAATTTTATTTTCAAGAAACAAAAACTTGTATAGGCATCGTTGGCAGGTTTGGTATAGGAATGAAAAAAATGGTGTCCTTGCATTTTATTTTGCATGAATAATAGGCCTAATTCTCATCCTAGGAATTAGCAGGTATGATACAGTCTCCTCTATCTCTCCAAGTTTCTACTACTAAGTAGTACTCCTAATAGAATTGAATCCGATCAAACTGAACAAAGCCCTATGTTGTTAGTAACTAATGCCTCAAAATAAAATGTTAATGAGCAAAAAAAGGGCAGCTTACTATAGGCTTTAGCACATTAGAAGGATTGCAGCTAGCTGACCTTTCTTGATATCATATCGTTTTCTTGTGTGTTACAGCACCTTATATGGGGTTCTCTTAGTAATGTTGACTTCTATGCTCCAATGCAGAAGATGAAGAAAAGGCTTCTCGGACACCTGCAAAGCAATATGGTAGTAATGAAGAGCCGGTATCTTCTGTTATGGCTGCTAATGAAGTCACGGGTGATGTTGATTCTAAAGCAACAAACACAATGAAAGAGACGTTGTCTATTGTCAATGCAGGCAAGAAATTTTCTCAATTGATATCATTTTGACATGTTTTTTAGTTTACGTGTTTTTCGTTAAATTAAAACAATAAATCCAAGATTTGCTTTGGAAAAGTTTTATTGTTAGAAAGGCGAAAATCTTTTGTTCCAAACTTCTATGATAGTAGCTGTAAAGTTATGATCTTATGTATTATACCTATTACCTTGTAATTAGGATTCAGTTTCTAACACTCATCTCATCAATATGACTTCCATGTAACTGTATTTTGAGCTTAATTTTTACCGGAATTTACTTGTATGCCAGACCTTTTTACGTGATGATATTTCCGGTCTTAGCGAATCAATGTTTGAGCTTAGTTTTCAATCTGCATGGTGCTACATGATAGGAAGCATTGATTTTTCAAGTAAATAAAGTGGTCCAAATTGGTTTTTATAAAGCTACTGTTGCTGTAGTCTGTTATTTGAGTTTATCCTTCACTTATATTGCAGTTGTCAGCTACTTGATTAACATTATAGTCTTGGCTTCTTGTGGCAAATTATCTGCTCTTATTGTATGTTATTTTTTCAGTAGAAAGAGCCCATCTTGTTCCCAACAAAGAGAATGTTTGCAAAGGGAAGATATTGGATACCATCCTACCTAATAAAGAACTCACAGTTCTTCATACTAAGACCGAGGATGCTATGAGATCCAGCCGAACTTCACCATCAAGGCATCATACAACTATTATGAGTTCAGGCAAGTTAATTCTAAACTTGATTTTCTAATTTTGTATGGCATCTATCATCCAGGTTTTATCATCTTCAGGTTATGGTGGGGATATTGTTTATATTGAAACTTTTTCTAGTTGATCAATGTTTGACATGCTCTTTAAACAAACTCCTCAGGTCAAAACATTCATGGTGCTGCTGAACCTGAGAACTCCGATGTCCCGAAAACTGAAACCTGGAGTCGACTTAAGGTTTCCTTATATCGACCACATGCTCCTTCTCTACATCCTACCTGGATGTAAGTTAGCATGCCGTTTCTCGATATTGCACGCACAACATTCTTTCTTATTATATTCCCAAAATTTCAACTTGTTGAGAATTCTGTCAAAATAATTCATATAATAGAACAATGGCATGGATTTCTTGAGGATTAATTACTTTAACCTATAGTTGTCTGAAAGGCTTTTAAACAAGCATTCATCATTCTCAATAATGCTGTTATTCTTAGCATATTAGTGTCTCTTCTATGCTTATGACATCAAAACTCTAAAGCAGTCTGTCTCGGTTTACCTATATTGCTTGAAACTATGTTTACTCGGACTCAGATGTGTCAGATACGGGTTTGCGATTTTCTATGTATTTGGAGAGTCGTATCCTCAAAGCTCATGTCCAAAACTCTGGTATTTTAGACAAAAATGAAGTCTGAACAACAGAAGCCTGAAAACTTCATAAGGTTCTATTCTACATATGTATTCTAGCATGCAATTTGCATGTAGAGTTTGCATTCATTGCTACTTTCAGGATGTTTTATTTCACAGTATTGACTTTTCCCCTCCTCTTATTAGGGGAGGTTTCAAATTCTTCAATACCACGGGTGAGTTGTATGGTGATTTCCTGGCTCTACCACCATGCAGAGTCCATCGTAAAGCATATGAGTTTTCGAAGAAAATGCCTGCAGTTCTTCAGGTTAATCTGCTTCAACAGTGGCACCTTCACTCCCGTATACTCCAGAATGGTTGTTTAGATCTTCATGACATTGCTTTATACTTTTTTCCAGTAGACATGGAAAGGTTTGCTTCAACGTGTAAATTATGGATTAAATTAATTTAAAGTTTCGATTTTCAACTTATCTTACCTCCATGTCATCTTTGAAATGTAGGTCTCAAAGGAATTACAACAAACTATTTAAGCTCATGGGGATGGAAAATTCAGTGATGATAAGTTACATTGATGATTTGGAGTTGTTGATATTTACATCTGAACAGTTACATGCAGATTCGTGGGGTAAGTCTCTAGTTTTCTGAGAGCTTCCCTTCAGAACAGTTTGTTTGGCGATTTGTTACTTGGGACTCCGAGTGTGAGTGTTGGATATTGGAATGCGTCTTGCACAGATATCTTTGATTTCCTTTAAGTCTTATCATGTATTTGAAAAGTCTTTTGAGGGTCATATTCCCATACCCTTGCCTGACAATGTGTCAGACACTGCTACTTGAAGAAAAACGAAGAATCAGCACTAGAGAGGCATTATATATTCAAAATTTATTTTATTCTAACATGGATATATCCGTGTCCAACCCTCACACGAGTACGAGTAATACAGATTATTTCTTCTTTGAATACTACTCTCTCCTTCATATTTTCTTCATTTTTAGTTGTCCAGGGAACATTCATTGTACTATTTTAATAACATTCATAGGTGTGTTTACCGGGTCAAATAAGGAGTTTTTTGGTGGAGTCTTCCGCCGAGTGAAGGAACATCAGAAGCTTCCTTCATTGGTTTCTTAAACACAAGTTGCAGGTGAAGCTGATGACATGGTAAGTGGAAAAATGGTAGGGATTTCGAACATGGCTCTTTCGAAATGAAGAGAAGGGGAAGAGATATCAATATCCTGATTGGTTTCTCCATCTGCTCAAGAAAAGAGAAGGCAGATAGATTTGTGTGGTGTTGAAGTAAAGAACAATTTAGTGTAATACACTTGTAAAGCCTGTACACATATTTTCACCCACATAGTCAGTGATAGTACTAACACCCATCATTTTGGGATAAAACAAAAACCATATCACTATCATAACGCTTGCTTTTTTGTACCGTTTAGCATTAATCCGTATTACTTAGTATATTATTCCTTTTATATTCTTTAGTTTTTTGTTTTACTTTTAGAATTACAAAAATTTTATGCTTAATGTGAAAATTTATCGTTGTTTTGATTCATTACTATTTGTTATTGTACTTTTGAGTTAAAAATAAATTCTAACCATATTTTAATTTTATATTGAATTTTGTCATTTTATTTTTGTTTGATCAAATTTTGTCATTAAAATTTGATTTGTGATTCAATTTTAATTTAAAATAAATTGAAGGAAGATTTATAAAAAAATTTAATATTTAAAAATAATAATGTAATATAATATCAACAATTAATAAAAGCAGTTATTTATAAAAGGGTAAAGTTAACTTTTTTATTTTTCAAGTCTTTTTGTTAAATAAAAATTCTATGTTAATTTATTAATTTTTAATATTTTATAAATTAAATTATCTTTAACTATTCAAAAAAATATTTGAAAATCATCAAAATCAATATTAGATGGTAAAATTTAATTAAAATCACAATTTATGACAAAATTCAATAAAATTTAAGGTGTAATAGTAAAATTTAATCACTTAAAAATTGTGGGGGTAAATTTAATCATATTCTCAAATATAATGGAAAGTATTAGCCAAAATAATGCAGTGCAAACTTCAATATTTCGGTATGATGGCAAATTTATATTTTGACCAAAAAATTATATTGATTTTCGGTTGTCACACCATTACATCAACATGCAATTCAAGAAAAATTGATAATTTATAAATATAAAATTTTGATAATGAGGAAGAGGAAGCGTATAAAAAGGTCATGACGCATGATTCAATGTTTTTTACATATTTAATTTTAATCCTTTAATAATAATTTAATAAATGGTAAAATTCGAGGATACACAAATTCTAGTAGTAATAATATTAAAAAGGCTTAGGCTTTGACTCTTGAATTATATATATCTCTTTTGAATTATTCATTTTTATTTTTTTTATAAAAGTGAAATTATAAATTAGGAGAATGAATTACATCAACAGGATTTGAACTCTGATAATTAAGGTGTCAATAAGAGTTTATTCTTTTAGATTGTTAATATTTTTCCCCATTTTGATACCTATATATTTTGTTTCATTTTGACACCTAAGCTATTATATCGTCCCATTTCACTTCAAAAATTATCAACTTCTAATAAAAATGTTTCATGTGTCACGCTCTTACTAGTATTTTTACAAAAAAAAAAAAAAAAAGTCCTATAGCTATACGTGGGTTTGAGGTGTATGCTTCGCATTCTCAGACAAGGTGTTCTCTTCTATAAATTCGTTGGCTATTCATACACTAATAAAATTGTGAGACAAAACCATCATTAGAGATAATACCAACTCGTTAATGGTTTGTTGACTTTTAACAAATAAAGCTTTGCAAACTTCACTAGACAGAATTTACTTCTCCTCAATCATATCTATATATATATATATATATGTATGTTGGTGTTAAAAGGGATTTGCTTAGATGCTTGAATCTTTCTTCATTCTTGTGTTTCATTAGGTTGTTTCTTGTGCACGATTACAAAGATGCATTCACATATCAATAACACTCAATAGTCAAGTGAACATTCTTGTAAAGGATTACGTGAACAATTTATAGTCAATCATTTCTATATCAATCACACTCTATAACAACATTTTATTATAATTACTAAATTTGTTGTAAAACCAATTTTTCGTATTATATTAATCTGCTATAACAGTAACAACCATAAAGCAAGAAGTACACTTTTTATTAAATTAGTTTTTGTAATAGCGTCGTCTCAAATTTTAATAAAATTAGTTTATATTAGATTGAAATTTGATTTGAAATTATGCTTTTTCAATTATTGTAATAACTTAATTGTTACAAATTTTTAATTTTGAAAAAAATGGAATACTTGTCATTATCCTCATTTCCAGGGTATGACGCGTTGCACATCTCTACTAGATGTTTAAATATGATAATAAAATTTTTGTTGGAAATAATCTTATATAATAAAGTTTATTTAATGAAATAATTTTATAAAATATTAAAAAGATAAAGACCGTGTTTTAAGATTGAGGTCTGTCGAGCCCTAAATTACACCACCCGACATTTTAGATTCATTTGATCATATTGCTAAAATTGACTTGATTATTTACCATGCTGACGTTGCACTCCATATCGATGGTTAACCAATTTGTGAGAATTCGGAGCATGATCCTATCACGGCTTGCCTCGAAATGCTTGGCATGGTACCATCGAATACTTAGATGAAGGGCGGCACTTTGAAAATGAAATGGTTGAAGAACACTTTCTCCATATGTAGCTGTTGCAGATTGGATGTGTGCAAAACAAGCACATATATACATGAATGGCACTATCAAATTTGATGCACCTAAAGGATTTAGAGCGCTGCGCGGAATGAGCTGAGGGAAGCAATATTAGCATTCCCTTTTAAGAGATGTGCTCTTCATGACTTCAAGGGTTGCCTTTAAAACTAATTTCATAAATTCTGAAATTTGATGGATTATATTATTCAAATTTTTTTTTAAAAAAATATACTATTTAATTATCAAATAAATCAAGTGAATTCGAATTCTGAATATTCTAAAAATTGCAGTTATTCTTCCTCTGAATGCATATTTCTCGAGTAACACATCCATTGGCATTTTTGTAACAACATATTTGATTCTTTAATACACATATACATTGCAAGAGCGTCATTCCTTTACAGTTTCTGACTGAACATAAAAATAAAAATAAAAGTTAAATTATGCCATAAGTCCCTGTACTCTTCACAAATTTAAAATTTAGCTCCTATACTTTTTATTTTCATTTTCAGGAATTTAATTCCTCTACTTCTCAATTTTTATTTTTTTTTCAATTGGTTGGTGTTGACATTTTGAAATAATAATAAAAAACATCATTTGATAGTAATGTAATAAAAAAAAAACGTTGTAATGAATCTAAATTTAACAAACTAATTTTAACAGAGTTGATAGTTAAATCAAAATTTTAAAATCTGAAAAATAAAGGGACTAAATTCCAAAAAATGAAAGTATAAAGACTAAATTCCAAATTTATGAAGACTACAAGAACTTATCATCGCATATTTAGACTTAAAAGAAAACACCGTCGGACCATATCGTTTCAAGCAGGGTGGGTAATAAAGAATTTTGCGGCTGTTCAAAGCCACATTCAATCTATTGAACTCAAAATAAGGGTAACATTTTACACGAATAGATCTTTCGATTCATCATGTTTTTAATGAAAAAATAAAAAATAAAATCCAAAATCGGAAATGCTACTATTGGATTAGCTGCATTTGATAATAAATAAAATAGTGATATAGAATACCTCATTGTTATCATCGGAATTTCAACGTAGCATGACCACTGTCTCCCAAATGCTTATGTAACTTATTCCTGCCCCAAACGCAATACGATCATGAAAAGTGTGATGCAAAATGCTTCTATATTTATTTTTTAATAAATGGCAATCAGAATATAACGTTCACATACTTCGATTGGAATTCCTCTCCACATGTCTCACATACATTGCTGGAATGCTTTGCCGTTGCCTGCATGTGAATGCATATTTTGACAATAAGCCAATAAATTAGAGATACAAGCATAAGTCATTAGTACTAGTACATTTCAAACAAAATGCATTAAGTACATGAGATTATCTTATGAGAAATGTGCTCAAAGGTTCCTAGTAGAACTAGTTAGATAATCTGTTGTTTCGAGTTTTCCATCTTTATTCCAATGTCATATTCTTCCCCTGCCGAAAACTAATTTTGTACCACATGACAACGATTAAAACAACTACTATAATCAAGAAAGTCTCCAAGCCGAAGTTATTTGTGGCAATAATATATACCTGATATTAACTATAAATACTGCAATGAACTAATGGTTCAACTAAAACCTTTTTTGTGCGTGCAGATGCATGTAAAGAAGCAAGCAATTATTTAGTTCCTTGTATTCTCTCCATGTACTACATATATCAATGCATACATACATATTATAAACGGAGGTAACTAGCAATGGTTTCATCAGAAGGTAATATCAATGGAAATGGAGAATAAAGCATACCTTTGCTTTCTTTCCTTTAGATGATTTATTTGATTTTGTATTTGTTTCTTTCTTTGTATTCCCTTTTCTATCAACAGGTTGCTTTGAAACCTTATCACCATTTCCCAATTTATCATCCTTTTCACCACTACTGCCCTCATCTTCTACAAGTTGCTTCTCCTCCCCATGCAGTGTTGTATCACTTACGCTAGATTCTTCATTCTTGCTTTTAGTTTCATTAATATCAGTTTTCATGGCATCATCGCTATTCTTTTTACCCTTCTCTTTCTTCCCTGTTCTGTTTCTCCTCCTGTTTTTCCGGTTACCGTAATTCATAAATTCTCCCTCATCACTTTCATCTTTGACATGAAATCCTGTAGGCGAAACCATATCCTCACTCTTGAAAGAAACATTTTTCTTATCTTTCTGCCCGGACACCATTGCTTCAAGAATACTATTTTCTTCATCATGATCATTAGCACTATCAACCTCAACCTCCTCTTCATCTTCATCCCCTGCATCAGCATCAAAAAACCCATCATCCCCCTCACTTAGCTCACCTACTCTATTCTCTCCTTCATCCTCCCCTTCCTCTTCAATCCTTAAACCCTCCCTAAACTTGTCCTCCACATCCGCTTCCACCTCTAAATCCCCTTCCTCTTCTTCCTCCTCAATAAACGATTCCCTCAATTCCGCCACTTTCTCCTTATGCTTCTTCGATTGCTCATGATTCTTCCATTGCTTCTCACTCTTGAACTTCTTCCCGCAGGCCACACAATAGAACTCTTCCTTCTCTCTTTCTTTCTCATCCATTTCATCCCAATTGTCCACTTCTTCCTCTTCGACTTTCGCCCATTCAGGCTCCTCGTAAGCCTTAACTCTTGCCAACCTCTCCTTCTCAAGCTTCCTCTTTCTCTCCCTCTCCTCCTCTTTCTTCCTTTCCATCTCCTCCTTCCTTTTCACACTCATATCAATAACCCTCTTATCCCTCTTCTTAACAAACTCCGCCAGTCCTCTAACCGTCTCATTATACTCCCTTTTTGCCTTCTTCCTCAACTTCTTATTCTCTTCCTCCATAACGCGCCGCGATTTCCGGTTTGGTCCGGCCATAGCATCATACTCATCAACCCAAACAAAATCCATAACCGTAGAAAACCCTAACCAATAGTTATAAAAAGCCGTAACTTGACCGTACGGACTCTCTAAATTCCCCATCAAAGGAGCTTCTTTTACGATATCTAAACCTAGCCCTAACTTCCTAGCGAAGTTGATTTCATTGGCATAAATTTTAGAGAAAAGGTCAGAATAAACCTTGTAGAAGCCCCGACCGGAGTCGGAGTAACCCGAATAAACGGTATTGGAGAAGAAAGAGAATAGGTCGGGGACAGGGGAATTGGCGGACGTGTTGCGATCGGCGAAGAGGATTTGGGAGCGGTGAGAGTCGTACCAAGAGCGTTCTTTGGGATCAGAAAGGACTTCATAAGCGTGGACGAGCTCTTGGAATTGTGCGGTGGCTTCAGCCTGAGAAAGGCCGGATTGAACGAGCTTGTCGGGGTGGCGTTGGAGAGCGAGCTTTTTGTAGGCGGAGCGAATTTCATCTTGAGAACAGTCACGGGATAAACCTAAAACCTCGTATAGACACCGTTTCTCAGACGCCATTGGGTGATCAGCGATTGAATCCCACGAAACCCAAGACCTTTCTTTTCCTTCTTCTGTAGATGATGTGTGTTAGAAATGAAGTTATTGAGTCGGTTAGCTCGTGGGAGCTTGGCGGCCAAGAAAATTTTGGCGGTGGCAAACCCGGTTCTCTCCGTAAACAGAAACTAAATATAACCCCAACAACATAAAGGAAGCCTCGCCTAAATAATTAATATTTTTATAGAAGATCCCTATTCCATTTGGTTTTCTAGGTCAGGTACCTTCATTTTCCAAGCAATTTGTATTTAGAAAGGAGTGACATGTTAGGTATATTTGACTGTAATTCAATCACAGCAATTCTACTTCACTGAGAAGGACGATAATACTTTTCTTAATTTAATTTCCGAATTATATTCCTTATTATCATTTTGGTAATAAACTTTTTTTATTTTATTTTGACACCCATTACTCATTTTGATATAAAAAGCTTAAGGATCTTTCAAAAAAAGTCGGCCAATCAGGACGTGCCATGTCATCAATAGCATGGCAATTGATCGATAATGTGGCACATTGACTAATGACATGGCAAGTTAATCACTGATCAATTGTTGACTGGTCAAAAATTATTAAAAATTGTAAAAAATATTTTTTAATGTAAAAAGTTAGTAAAAAATCATTTAAAAATCTATTTAAACAATATATAAATATATATAAATTATTTAAAAAATATCAAAAAGTTCTAATTTTTTTTTTAAAAATATAAAAATATAAAAATTTATTTGAAAATTTAAAAATATTAAAATATTTTAAAAACTCATAAAAATTAAAATATATAAAGTTGTAACTTTTTAAATATGAAAAATTTGAAAATCATAAAAATATTTTTACAATCTAAAAATATTTATTTTCAATTTTTCTTAAAACTATCTTCTTAAATTTTACAAAAATTGTAAAAATTATTATAATTTTTAGATTGTGATTTTTATAGTATTATTCATTTTTAAAATTTTAATGATTTTTAATGATTTTTAATATTTATAAATTACAAATCTTAAGATTTTTTCATAATTTTTTTTACAATTTTTAGAACTTTTTAATATTTTTTAATAATATATATTTATATATTTCTAAAATAAATTTTAAAATTTTAAATGATTTTTTACTAATTTTTATAATGTTTTACAAGTTTTATAATTTTTCTTTTACAATTTTTAGAACTTTTTAATATTTTTTAATAATATATATTTATATATTTTTAAAATAAATTTTAAAATTTTAAATGATTTTTTACTAATTTTTATAATGTTTTACAAGTTTTATAATTTTTCTTTTACAATTTTTAGAACTTTTTAATATTTTTAAATAATATATATTTATAGATTTTTTAAAAAAATTAATTTTTAAATAGTTTTTTACTAATTTTTATAAATTTTACAAGTTTCTTTTTACATTTTAAAATATATTCTTTTAGAATTTTAAAAATAATTTTAATGGTTTTTGAATGACCAATAGTCCATCACTAGTCAATTAATATCGATCAACAGTCAACCTACCACATCGCCAATCAACTACAATGTCATCAATGATGTGGCATGTTTTGATCTATTATTTTTTTTTATGATTAAATTTTATAACCAAAACGAATAACACAGTAAAGTTCAAATATCAAAATGAAACAAAAAATATTTAGGTACCAAAATAAGAAAATAACTATAGTTCAAAGTTTAAAGTCTAAATTAAGAATAAAGCCTTAAAATAAATATACAAAAATAACAAACATTTATCAATTTCCCTTTGACTTTGGAAACACATATACATCATTTAAATTTAAAATTTATTTTGTTAAAAAAATTAAAAAATATTTTTATTTAAATTTCTAAAATACAATAATATTTTAATTTTAGGACATATTTTATTTTTAAAATATAGTTATATATATTTATTATTGGAAAAAAAATATTTGCTATCAAACATATAAGTCCATTTGACGCAATTTTTGAGTTTTATTTATTTATTTAGAGTTAATAGCAAATTAGATTTATAAAACGCTATATAAATTTATTTAATTTTTTTAAGTGTTATAAAATCTATTCAACACTTTATTAAATTTTTTATAAATATTTTAAATTTTATATATACTTAAATTGTGTAAAATAATAATTAATATATTATGAAAAAAATTACAAAGTTGATTTGCAGTTTGGCACCCCGAATTGGTTGCAAATTAGATTTATAAAAGCTATTATGATCTAAGTATGCACCATAGAATCTAGAGTACTAAGAATGTTGTTTGGTAGACATCTCAAAATAGGTTAAAATTTACATATGATAATATGTATAGTTGATTATGTAAATACAAAAAATTCTGTCACACCAGATTGTGAGGTTTGATATTATTTAAGAGAATGGAATTAGATCCAAGTACTAGAGACCAAGGTAGCCAATTTTGTTCCGGTATTACCCGTACCGGGGGAGCATTCTGGTAGTAAACCAAAACAATAAAGTCTAAGTTCTGTTCCAATGGAAATTTCGATCGATACCATCCGCACGAAAAAAACAATAACTAAATTTACTAGCAAAAAAATTCAAATTTAAAATTAAGTATAAGAAATAAATTTATTTTCCTTAAACAAAATTAAGAAATAAGTAGCTGAAAACTACAATAAGACTATATTTAAATGGCAAAGCAATGGGGCTAATTAGTTAATGTCTGCAAAACATTAAGCATCTCGAAATTGTCATTGCTCTAATTTCGTTACCTGCAAACCAAAGATCCTTTTCTCAATTTTCTGTTTAAAGATTGTGTTGAGTAGACTTGTTCATGAATTCCACGAGCCAAAAACAATTTCATTCTTAGGCTCAAATCAGGCAGGCTAAACCCTGACCAATTACTATCTCAAAATATTTAAATATTTTATTATTTAATTATAATTCAGGTTGGCCCGATCCGTATACAATTCTAGTGTTAGTTCTGTAATGGCTTCAAAAATATTACCATTAAACAAAGCAAAGTCAAAAACCTTGATTTTCTTTGTATGTCAGAAACTGTTGAATGAAAATTCAAGCTACCTCTTTAAAAGAAGGTTTCGGTTTCTCGATTGACAAGCTCGTGACTTCTTGCATGTTGTCCTCGTCCAGTTTCTTGTTAAATTGTTCTCTTAGGAATTCGACAGCCATGAAGGTAAGAGCCGAGGCTGGAATATACCATGTGATCCGGGGGATGCTTCCTCGGAACATTCCCTTTGCGCCTTCAGTTTTCCAGATTTTATTCATCGCATCCAGCCAGCCATTATAGCTGTTAAACATCCAAATATAGCACCACAGTGGGCGTGTTAAACATAACCCCCCAAAAAAAGCATGAGGAGACTTGGAAAGAGTAAGGGACTGAGATGCCGAACAAATGGTAAACATCTTTATACATGTGGTAATTTTGGTTATCGATGGCTAAAGATTTGCCCTTGTTAGAAATCTATGAATCCCAACAAAGTTTCGGATGTTTGAGACAATTATAAGTCTGTAACTACAGATCATTAATAAAAAGGTGACAATTTTGATACCTTGTGGATGATCCCTGTACTTGCAATCTTGTTTTTATTACATCCAAGGGAGTGGTAAGGTATGCACTAAACCCTGCAGATAATATAAGAGTATTCACAGTATTCGAGGCATGATAAATTGTGTGTTTAATCATTAAAAGGACGAAATGGAAACTGCATGGTAGAAGGTGAAGCAAAAGCAAGACAAATACCACCAGCCAATCCTCCTAGTATGAGTCCCTCCATAGAACCATCAACATGGAAATTAGGAGCCCATTTTTGTCTCCCTTTCTCGGTCAAATCTTTCAGGGCTTCGTAGAACATAACCTGCATGGCGGGTCATTTATTCTGTTTAATATTGAATTAAAAGATGCAGATAGTGCAAACATAAGCTGGACACTTTCGTAGGAATTCTGTTACTAAAATGATTACAGTAAGGGACATGAAAAAGAGAAAATGATATCAATAGTCAGTTATCCCTCAATTGAGACACAGAAGTAATCAACCCGGTGATTTAGTTTATGCATTTAGAAAATCATACTTATAAATGCCGACAAACTTAAAGCAATATTAATAACGAGCTCATTATCCATTCATGGAGAAAGAATGTGTGTGAGGGGCTGGGGGGGAGGGGTTGGATAGAGAAAATTGCAGACAAAGCAATTTTAGGTATGTTGTATAGGCAACACCTTGATAATCACTTTAGTCACCTATCGATTAGAACTTTGTGATATTATCAAACATTGAAAGATAAGAACAAAAACGGCAAACTTAGAATAAATACATACTGTCTGCAGCTAAATCTGAAATAACTTTACGTACCATAAGACCAGCGAATGGCACATCCCTTGCAAGTGTGGACCAGTACCTGACAAGGAACAATAAGAAGAATGAATTTCATCAATAGTCCAAAAATTTAGAATACTCCCAATTTTGGAAAACTATCTTTAACAGTAAGGTTAAAATCAAGTTCTGCACGGATCCAATCCAGGAGAACTATAGCATTTAAGGAGACATACTGTTATATGCCCCTACATGCCAAACAACACAAGATGAAAAGGAATAGGGAAGAGAGGGGAGATATAACTAGAGATAACTCAGGCCATCTAAAATGTAAGGTCGTATAAAATCCTCAAAAGGATAGGAACGTTCAAATCAGAAATGATGAACATATGATATTAAGCATCTATAAGCATATTTGGTTGGAGTTGGACGGCATACTTGTTTGCACGTGGAAATCCAAGTATTTATCTAACAGTAAATATAATATAAAAGGGAAGAAATAAGTACCCAGCATATAATCCCTTAAGTCCTTGCTGTTTCCATATTGAATGGCCAGCTTGGAACATTCCTGTGTAATAACCATACATTTCTGCACCGGATTTCATTTGCATTTTGTCTTTCATAATAGCAGAATTCCAAGAGTTACTCGAGCCTTGAACCTGCATGCGTTGCTTCATCACTTCACATGGAACATATACAAAAGAACCAAGTGTATCACCTGAAAATCAAGGCGAATTACAAGATAGAAATCAGAGCTTTCTCATGCATTTCAATTGCTGATTAGTTGAAATCATAAAACATGAAAGTGTTCTGCCCTCCAAAGCTTTATTCATTCAAATCAAAAGCAACTAAAATTGAAACAGCTAGTATCAGAAAGTGCACTTCATTGTCAAAGTTGGAGCAACAGAAATAAGAAACAAGAAGGGCAATCCAAAAGTGAGCAATGACTAGAATGTTAATCATACCATAGTTGTAACTATTATGCAACAAAATTAGGTGGAAGAATATTACTAAATGAAAATAATGTTCCGGAACAGCTTACCAACAGCTCCAGCAATGAAATGTGCCCAGTGGCCCCCAAGGTTAGGATGTGACTCTTCAATCCATTTTTTAGTGGACTCTATGAAACCAAAGTATGTTGCTCCAGTAGCTAGAGATCCAGTAATTCCAGGAGCTATACCCCTATAGAAGCCTACAAATATGATCAGTCCAGACAAACTGTAACACGGTAGATGTATAGTACATGATTAAAGAAGGGAACCAATACACAAAATCCAATTCAAATATGCTACATGGAGCGCATAAGTTAATTGGAAATGTTAGAATCATTGCAAAATGTAACCAGATGACCACAGACAAAATAAGCTACGTGATTGAATATACCTCTTAAGCCATCTGCAACCCAGACAGTTCGAACCATCTGCACTATGCTCTTTTGACTCTGCTAGCAATAGAAACAAAAATGTATCAACAAACAAGCATTCGAGACAAACAGAAATCTGGTAGAAAATTCTATTTTCATCCCCTACCATGACCCCACACAAAGATATTCCCTCCAAAACTGTAAATCCCTGTTCCATTATTGAATGTCATCATACCTGACTTCCGCTAAGAAGAACTTGACTTTGAATTCTTGTCTTTATGGTATCAATGGGATGCATCATCCCCTCTCCAAAGGCTCCCGCAATCGCTCCCCATACAAACTCTCTCCATACTATATCAAAATCATAAAAGTGCAATTAAGAAAAAAAAAAAAAGAAATCCATAGACCACAGATTATTTAAGCATTTTCTTTTTTTAAGCCCATTATAAGACATCAATGAAACTAAGTCGGGAAAAACTAAAAATAAAAAAGGGCATTTCATTTCATTCTTAAGACCAAATAAGAACTTGTTGCAAAAATACTAATTGGAAACAAAACTTCAATCCCATTTCTTCAACAAGGAAAACCAAGGGGGAGAACAAATGTTCTGTTTCAAGTTATAAAACCAATGCTATATTTCTATTTTCTATGACGACATCAAATGAATCACAAACAACTTAATTGGGCCAATTGCATGTATTTGTTCTGTTTGAACAGAGCATTGCACTGAGGTAAAACGAGTAAAACTCCTTTCTTTTTCTTCTATTTCCCAAACAGAGCAAAGCAGCAGTAAAAGGAAGGAGAAAGCAGCTAATTACCAAAGAACTGATCTCGATTGTGAGTGGCTTTGTTGGTTGTATGAGACAATGGGGCATCAAATTTGGTTGAAGTTGAGCTTTTATTCGCCATTTGAAGATCGAAGTTTCAGAGTTCTATTTTCTTCTTCTTTGCTCTTTGAATCTATTATAAACAACTTTCACTTTTTTTTCAGTAGGGTTTAGGGTTTAAACTTCAAAAGAAAAAAATTCAATTGAAGAAGAATTTTTTTAGGACAACCCGGTTTGCTGTAATAAAAAATTCTCACTTTGTTCAGTTGGGTTTAGGGTCTTTTTCTATTGCACCGCACGGTCCGGTGTATTCGAGTCGGATCATGAGTCGGGTTAGGATTTGAATATTTGTGGGTAAACTACAACCAAGGTTACTAAACTAACAGTAAGTTTACATATAGGTCATTCAGCTTCAAAAAGTTACAAAATGGTCATTATACTATTTGAAACTTTCTATTTTACGGTTCAAAATTTTTAATGAAATAATTTTGAATGTCACGAATCTATAAACTAAAATCAAATAGCTTTTTTCTCTAATCTCCAACATTGATTGTCAAATGGGCTTGAATCTAAGGAATGTTCTTCTACTTATTGATTAATGATCCACCATACTAATTGTTGAATCCTCATTTGGAGCTCATTAGATGAACTTTTTTTAAGTAAAAACTTAACAGTCTAGTGACTTAATTAAAAACTTTCAAATAATTTAGTGACTATTTTATAACTTTTTGAAGTTGAGTGACCAAAAGATAAACTTATTAATAGTTTAGTGACCTTGAGTATAGTTTAACCAATTGTTTATTTAGCTTTTCTTTCCCCAGTTTGATCGGACAACTTGAAATGAGAAAACGATGTCGTACGAGGGTTTGCTTGAATCCTTCGCATTTCATTTTTCTGTTTTTTCATTTTCATTTTTACGATAACAGTAAAACACACTGACCTAAGAAAGAGTACCCAAAAGAAAAACACTGATCAAGGAAGGATTTCTAGGTTTTTTTTTTTTTTTTTTTTCCGTATCAGTAAGCGATGGCAATGGCTGCTCTCAGACGCGAAGGGAGGCGTTTCGCCCCTCTGATCTCTCCCCGTCCAATTACCGCTGTCCGATCCTCTCCTATCGTTCCCACTCACGAGTACCGATCTCATTTTCTCGATCTCTCACCACATCATCTCTCATACATTTTCATCGCATTTATCCTTTATCTTGATTTTGATTTCTGGTTCTATGATTAGAAAATCAGGCAAAAACAAACTGCTTTGATTTTTTTTTCCTGTTTCCCTAATTTCTTTCCTGATAACCAAATGGAAGATATTCTATTTCGCATCTGGGAGTGATTCAGTTTTCACTGTTCCGAGCGAATAAAATTTTGCATAATGTACTTTTTGAGTTTTTTTCCCTTCTAATTTTGTGTATATTTTCCCACATTTGCTTAAAAAATGAACGTTTTTTTAAAGGAAGTATGGTTTCATTTATCTGTAATTAAATTAATGGTTTACGTTTTCTGGTGATGGTTTCTTTTTCTTTTGCGATGAAATACGTATCTGAAATAGAGCTTAAACAGTTGGTAGTGGCGTTTTCAATTATTCGATTTTCCTGAAGAATGGACAAAGATGAAAATATCAAAATTTTGATTGAACCTTATAAGATTTATAATGAAATTCATATGTTCGGGTTTTTTTTATGTGATGTGAAGTACTAAATAAATTAATTTGGATGACAGAGATGAGGGTCCGATTGGTGTTCGTTATATTTCAACTCAAGTCGGTAAGATATGTTTTATTTCTCTTTGTTTTTTTTTTGTTTTTTTATATGATGTTATACATACTTGCTTGTTGCCTTTTCTTTTACAGTCCGGGTTCTTTTTGAAGGTTGTACTTGTAACTTGGGTGGTGATCTATTATTTTGATAAATTATTTATGCAGTTAGAAACCGGATGAAGAGTGTTAAGAATATTCAGAAAATTACAAAGGCTATGAAGATGGTTGCTGCCTCAAAGTTGAGAGCAGTTCAAACTAAAGCTGAGAATTCCCGAGGCCTCTGGCAGCCATTTACTGCACTTCTTGGTGATCTTCCCAGTATGTCCACTAACAAGCCTCTGATATGTACCCTTTGCTGAACAAACTCGATTGAAGTTGGTTGTGTTCTCATTGCATTTTGCCTAATGTTTGTTATCAAGTTGTTTACTGCTAGTTTGTTCTCTGCTCCATTGATGTTGAGCTGGTGCTCATGTTCTGAATTGTATGGGGCAGTGGCTTAGTTTTTCATCCTACCCTCTCTATCTAGAAGGTTTACACATATGTAACTTTTATATTTGATTGATAACAGAACAATTTTGGCAGACTAGCTGCCTTTTAAAAATTCCTCTTTAGTTCGTAGTGTATGTTTAAAAATTAGGTGAATATATTGTATGTTTAAAAATTAGGTGAATATATTCTCACAAAATCATGAATATGTTTGTATGCACTTGTTTGTTTAAAGAGGCTCTGATTAGTTATGACATTGACTCCCCGTCAATAAATTCTAGCTTGATCAGTTAATGACTAGTATTAGCTCGATCAATGATACCTATGCATAGTAGTGAATATAACTGAAGTTTTAGAAAATTGGATGCTAGATATATACTCCCCATCTAAAAGGTGCTACGTGAGTTGGATTTGACTGATATGGGTGTGTCCAATGTGGGTATATTCAATTTGTTAAAAAGATTTTCCATGTATATGTAGTGTTCTTGGAGGGTCATATCCCTCTAGACCCATGTCTGAAAATGTGTTGGACATAGGTGTCGGACATGGTTTCTTCAAGAAAAATGAAAAGTCAGAGCAACATAGAATGGGGAAGTGTTTTAGTTTTAACCTGTTAATTAACCATTAATAACATGCTTTTGAAATATAAGGTTATAGGGTCTTTGCCTGTCTACTATCTTGCTTTATCCTTATGCAGTTCTGCTATATTGTTTAATGATCTTTTACAGTTTTACTTATATCAAATGTATCTTTTTTTTTTTTCTTGTCAGCCTCATTTTATTAATATATCTTGTGACATTGTTAGGTGTTGATGTCAAGAAGAACGTTGTTGTAACCATCTCTTCTGACAAAGGTCTTTGTGGTGGAATTAACTCTACATCAGTCAAGATAAGCAAAGGGATCTATAAGTTGAACTCTGGTATATCTCCAAAGGAACTCATAATTTCTTTTCTTTTTTTTAAATCTATTTTCCCCCTTATTTGGTGCCTCTGGGTTCTTCTTATGAGTTAAATATCTTTATTTCTGTAGGCCCTGAAAAAGAAACAAAATATGTAATTCTGGGAGAGAAGGCAAAGGCTCAATTGATTCGTGACTCAAAGAAGGACATTGAGTTGATCATAACTGAGCTGCAGAAGAATCCTTTGAGCTACACTCAGGTCTGTTTCTGTGCTTTCATTTGCATTCGGCAGTTCCCAAATGGAAGAACCTTTTAGTACAAGTTGAAAATTTTGATTGCTGTAATGAATGCTCAATTCATTCATTAAGGCCTTCTGTTGGTCATGCAGGAACAGGATATTTAGACCTAATATCTTATGTTTCAGTAAATGCACTGGTTGTTGACTGTTTCCTTGTGATTTAGTCCAGAAGGTGCCAAATTGAGATAATCTGGTCATATGATTGGCAAGAACCTGTAATTATAGAGTTTAATGTGATATTTGAAGATAATTAAGGTTTATTGGTATAAAAAAACAAGGCTTCTTTTTGATGGAAAAAATACAAATAAAGGTTCAATCTACCTGCTGGCCTGGGATGTGAATAATATACACTACAGTAATATAAGGTAGCATTGAAGTTTGGAGGACAGATGCTGATCCTAGATCTCATTTTTCACAATGAACGCCTTAATAGCCTCTCATATAGGGTTAGCAATTTCTTCACCCAAGCCAAAGCAAATTCTTATATAATTGTTCTTTATCAGTTAAATGAGCTAATGTTTACATTAGCTTTTCAGCTATTGTCCTCTCACTCTGAGTTGATCTCCGAAGTAGGAGCTATTAAAATTGATTGAATGGAGTTGTAAATTAAAGGAAAACATAATAATGGAAGGAAACCTTAAATAGACCTTTTGTATCAAATTCTAGACCAAGGGAAACATAACATTAACACAAACTGATATCAATTCAAGCTTAAATAGTACTCCAATCAGCTAACATAATAAAAACGGCAATTCCAAACTTGCTTGAAGTTTAATCTTGACTTTCTTCAATCTTCTTTTGTGGAACCACCTTGTCTTTGATAAATATCGGTCTTCTTTTCAATGCTGGAGATTTCAATTGATTGTCTTAACATCTCTTGGATGGACTGGAATTTTCTGATGGAGATGGATTTCCATTTTATGGACCTTTTCTATTCCTTTTCACCGTACGTACAAATATTTGCACCTTCAGGTCTCTGTTCTTGCTGATGAGATATTAAAGAATGTGGAGTATGATGCGTTGAGGATTGTCTTCAACAAGTTTCACTCAGTAGTTTCATTTGTGCCGACAGTCTCAACTGTATTATCACCTGAAGTGAGTAAATCTTTCAGATTGATAGTTATTTTAACCCTGGTTAGTTGCTGCTCTGGTTATTCTCTGTTTTTCTTTTTAATTTGGTGTTTATTTGTATAGATTGTTGAAAGGGAATCTGAATCTGGGGGGAAGCTTGGTGAACTAGACTCCTATGAAGTTGAGGGTGGTGAGACAAAGGGTGAAATACTTCAAAATCTGGCTGAGTTCCAGTTCTCTTGTGTAAGTCCCTGCTGTTTGAAAGAAATGTCCTTATTTCTTGTTATTCTGCATGAAAGTCATATCATGAAGGCATGAACTATAGGACTAAATAAATGAACCCTATGTTTCAAAATTTTGAATTTAATTGATACCCTAGGTCATTGAGAGTTGTTTTATGGTGACAAGATTAATACAAATGATTCCTATGATTTCAGAGATAAAAATAAAAGCATAATTGGTTATGTTCCTATTAGAGCTCTATGTTTCCTTCTTGCTAATTCTTCTGGCCAGTGTTGCCGCGGCAAAACCTTTACTATCTCTTTGTCTAAGGAATCTGGATGAACAAGTACTAACAGTTGCAATTTAATCCGTCATCTTGAGTATGCATAAACCACCTTATCTTCATACTTGCGAAAAATCTGTTAAAAGAAAAGTACAATTAATGTTGTCTTTATTTTTGTCATTTTCCATATCTACTGGAATGTGCTATAGTCTCTGTAATTTGCCATCTAAGCATTCTTGTATTTCCCCCAGGTCATGTTCAATGCGGTTTTGGAGAATGCTTGTAGTGAGCAAGGAGCAAGGATGTCTGCTATGGATAGCTCAAGCAGAAACGCCGGCGACATGCTTGATCGCCTGACTCTTACATATAACAGGTCTTGTGCCTCCCTTGTTTTCATATACATTAACTTTCATATGAATTGATTTATACACTTCATTAGTATTCTGTTGTCACTTATGTTGCATAGAACCACATTTGTTTTACCTTTTATTCCTTTTTCATAGCTGAAGTAGATTGTTTTTTTGGTCATATTTGTGTTTCAGAACCCGTCAAGCTTCAATCACCACGGAGTTGATTGAGATTATATCTGGAGCATCGGCACTGGAAGGTTAATTTCAAATATTTTTCACTGCTAGATTTTTCCAGACGGTAATGAAATAAAATGTCAGTGCACTGCTTTTTTTCTCTATACTTACTGGTGCTTTTTTGAGTGTTTTGCTGAGGCTCTTCAATAATCTCCCCCAGTATTAAATCTTCATTTCTGGGAATTAAAACTACTTTTTTCGATGGTTTCGACTAGCCTTTTGGTTCATGCAACACTGAAAATTCAATGATATTGGAAGGATATATCCTGCTTTTATTTTTCCCCTCTATAAAATATTCACTTAGCTTTCTCTTGTTTTATTCAAGTACCTATGAAAATAGCATGTGACTCAAAAAAATTGAAAAAATTAAACATATTTATATATCTGGTACATATTTCATCATCGAACAGGAAAAAATATATAATACAAATATGTACAATAACTGAATTACATGAAAAATAATATGAATGCAATAAGAGTATATGAATTGTTTGTGTTTAAATTTATATAAATAAATGTCTTGAAAATATTATTATGATAAATAAAATATATATAAATACATGAATTGTCAATTCTACGATATAGATATTCAGGTTGATGTGTATTATAAATTAAAAAGATTATTGGGTATATGAAAATGTAAACTATTTTACATATTTGAAAATTTTCATTTTCATTCCTTTTCCTTGACGTAATAATTTTCTAGGTTATGTTGCAAAAAGAATATATTCATATTGAAGGTAGAAATAAAAAGCCAAGAAAACAAACCCCATAAAGATGGAAATCAGCTAATAATTCTCCTTGTGAAACACAAATATTGTGTTGGTTTTGGTGGAGAATTTGGTGCACAACTTCTCCAACTCTCTGGCCAACGTCATTGGTCCACAGTAGAAAACCCCTGTCCAAACACCAAGCACCCCAACTTTCTCAGCAGTTGATTGATATATATATAAAACAGTAATCCACGTTGTTACCGACACAAACACTAAGATGTCTCGGAAATGTACAAATATTCGATACTCACATAAAAATTTACAAGTAACATAGATGGTTACATAGCTTGTATTCAAACATAAGATAGTGAAAGTTGAGGTTTTCTTACCAATCCTTGCCCCTCTATGTCTTCTAGCTAATTTTGAGAAGATGTTGAACCAATTTGGTCGTCCAAATTGTGTGCGTACCTGCAATATCTTACCACTTTTAAATTACAACATTTTGTTTCCGTATTTGCATCATAAAATATCTCATGTTTTGATTACATCAACCTAATAAATTTACCTATCATATAACAATTCAAGATTCTTATTATAAATAACACAATATTAATTGACTAACATGACACAATTACACGACATGAATACAATAAAAAGTACCTAATGCATGAACATGTCAAAATCTATATAACATAAATTTTAAACATGTCAAAGTCTGCATAAGTATGGCATAGAAACACGATATGAACCTAGTTTAATTGAGTTCATACTCACCGGGGTTCGAGAGACAATGTCAATTCCATACTTGGCTTGATACAGAGATTGAATAATGGTGATTAAAGCCGACCGAGCATCACCCTCTTGATATACACTGGTTAGGAAATTGAATACCTCTACAACAGCCTAAATAAATAGATTTTCTATCAAACGCAGTTTAAGCATAATAACTAGGGTTGCTTCTAAGTACAATATTTCCTTTTGTATCTGAATTTGTTATCTTTAACATTTGGGACAGGGTAAAGACAATAAATAAGAAAATTGGATCGGAAGTTAAACTGGTATGACTTCTGAATCATTGGTTCAATCAGTCTAACAAATTATTTAATTAACAATACTTATTTGGATTAAAGATATAATCTTGAATAGCTGACCCAGAGATTAAAGGTTAAAATTTTTACAGATTGAATCGGTTTTCTACTATTTTATCGGATTTCCCCTTTTTAAAGATGTATGAGATCGTATAGACCACTGGTCATCTACTGAATAAGTTCAATTGACCGGTTCAGTCTCGTTTTTTCAATGGTATATATAGAATTAACAAGGATACTGTTGAGACTAGAGATTAACCTGCTTTTGGTTTGTGTCTGCTATTTCCTTCATGACATCGGTGAACCAATTAAAAGAGCTTTGTTCTCTTGTAACCCAATAAAGATAAGCTTTTAATGGAATTTTCTCAAGGCTGCCTTCTCCACTAGCTGCCTACATTATGTTCAAAACACTAACAGTCAATGTAAGAATGAGAATTTATTTGCTATGTTGCTTAGAAGTTAGACCCTTTGTATTTTCAAAACTGTGTGTTTGACACTTGTAGTCATGTTCGGAAATATATGAAAAAATTTAGATCAGTGTCAAACACATATCAGTATTCAACACTCAATTCAAGTCTGAATAACATAGTCTACTTGAACCTAATTTCATA
Source organism: Gossypium bickii (assembly GCA_025503065.1). Lineage (NCBI taxonomy): Eukaryota > Viridiplantae > Streptophyta > Magnoliopsida > Malvales > Malvaceae > Gossypium > Gossypium bickii. The sequence goes on from CP106716.1 coordinate 104,664,821, forward strand.
AGAACGTATTGAAGAACACAGGAAGATGAAGTTATTACATGATTAATGGAGGACTTTTTGAGGAGGGTAGCAATATCTTTGAGGATGCTAATGAAAGGAGTGATTCCTATGCCAAGACCAACCATTACCACAATATCATACTTGATGTGGTCTTGAGAAGAAGCACCATAAGGTCCATCGATATATATTTTTGGATACTGCTTTAGTCCTGTTAGTATTGCCTGAAAAAAAAAAGTAAAGTTCATTTCATTATTGCTCTTCATTTTGTCCGAAATATTTATGTTTGAATATTTATTTGACACATATTTGGATATGATTTAAAGATGTATTCCTTCAAAAGTTCTTCAAATACATGAAAAAAATTGAATATATATCCATATTGAACATATATCTGTATTCGATGTTTGCTCTTGAGGCCAAATAATAGATTGGTTCAGATTGGGCTCTTCATTTTTCTTAAAATAATTAACTAAATAATGGTAGAAGATAAATTTTTCAAGGGACTCGTCAAATATACGAGAAGAAAAACTTAGAAAGGATTGAATATACCTAAACCAGACATATAATTATATCTGACATTTATACCCAAATCTGAATATATATACACATTTACCTCCTCGAAGAGACTATATAGCTGACAGCTCCAGTCCCCAAGAGTTTTGATATGCACACTCAAGTACTCATCTTCTGGTCCACAAGTTAGGGAGAATGGATGCCTGAGGACCAAAAGTAGTAGTATAATATCATTGAGAGGGGTGCACAATAAAAAAAAAATTGAAATGTTATTCAACAAGTTAGCTATTGCCAATTGATTGAAGCAATTAAATTCGGTTTAACTAGTTTTCAAATTGAAACGGAACCAACCGAATATTAATCTCTACATTTGAAACATCTAGCTTAGGTTGTAAAATATTATGACAGCATGCATCATCAAGTACTTTACCATTCAAAGGGTGAAATGTGAGGACATTGGATGAAAATATACATGCCACTTTTGTGCCTAAAACCTTTTGGTTTTTGCAGTTTGAGAGACAACACCTTTCCTGGATATAAGCTTACCTGCCATTGCAATTCAGAAACACCAAAATGGATTTTATGAAAGTAATAATTCTTCTCTTTGCATCTAATAATTGTTAAAGAAAATTGAGCCAAAAAAAAAAAAAAAGTTCTATAGAAACTATATACCTTCAAGATTTCCACTTCAGAAAACCCTGATCTTATAGCTCGAATTATCCTCTCTCCAGCATATAATAAAACCGGTATGGCGATGTACATCCATGTCTACAAAACAACGTTCTTAGCATCACAACTCATGTCATAGTTAATCAAATACAATTCCGGAGATTACAGGGATTCAATGCTATGAGATTTACTTCCTATGTACTCAGACTCGGGTGTATATTTGGAGGTCTTTGGAAGATCATACATGTCATAGGTGTCAAACACGAGTACTCTAAGAATAATGAAGAGTCGAAACAAGATAGCATACTTCACTAACTGACTGCATTTGCTACCCTCTCGCTTGCAATCAATTTTCCTAGGCTTCTAACTGTATTACTCGAACACGGATGCCAGTGATATGATGATTATATGTTTGGCACAGTATATTTAATAATTTTTTCAAGGTTTTCATGTACTTTTAGAATCTTTGGAGGATTAAGTCTGCATACCCATGTCAAGATCATATATACCGGATACAGATATGGGACATGGATGCTTCAAAGTTGACAAGAAGTTGCTATATTTAGGACAGCAATGATTTAGGGTGAGCATAACATTTGCTATATATTATAATAATGTTATAAAATCAGGACATGCTATTGCTTACCGTTTTTTCAACTAAATTATCTGTGAGGAAGAGGAACATTGAGTGAACAATGAGCAAAGCATAAACCGCAACAAACAGATGGTGGGAGTACCAAAACGTATTGTATCCGGTGACCTTTCTGACGGATCTCGGAAGGGACGGAGACTGGCGACGAGGCCACTTGGTAGCTAATGGAAATGCTATCATCATTAACACCACCATAGCAATCCCTGATGCAACCTCAGTTGTGGACAATATCTGGAAATATGATGGTTGCTGATACCCAAAGTTAGCTGCTATAGTTTGTCGAAAAACAGACCGATCTGATCCACTAATTCTTGGGAAATCACAGGCCAGATGTGTGCCTCCATGGAGGATAACACCAATCACTATCCCTCCTGCAATTACCTGCAAAATAATTGTTAACATCAACTTTTGCAAAATCTAACAAGCTTTGAATAGGCAGAAACAATGACTTACTTTATGAAAGTTGATGTTGTCATTAAATGGAATAATGGAGTTAAGGCCAGGGTTGTTCCGCAGCCATGTTATTGTATTTCGACAAACAGGTAGAAGGATCAAAGCCATGTTGAATTTCAAGGTCTCAGCTGCTCCCTTTGCAGTGGATAAACAATAACCCATCACTTGAAAGGCTGCTCGATGACTGTATTGGATGAATTTCCACGTGAAAAGTGCAAAGCAAATCGTCAACCACAACCCAATAATCCATGCTCGTCTCCAATATGAACGAAACAATATCTCCGCCTTTGATATTGGCTCTTGCTGTTGACCATGATTCTTTTTATATGAAATTGTTGATGAGCCTTTTGGTAAGCTTGCTTTGCAAAGTGCTTCAAATTCCGATGCCTGCAAAAATCAATACTTAAATCATAAAGTTCTTGTGTGATATGGTTAACTTTGTAATGCCTAAAGTTGATATTGTGAATTTTTTTTGTATGATATCTGTATTTTCTTATAATATCTAAATTCAAATTTGTATAATTTATTTAAATTTGACTTTATTTATTATTTGTATTAAATTTAAGTATTATTATTTAAATTCCAATTAAATATAATTAATAATTACTTTTAAAAAAAAATTTAAAAAGTTTAACAAATAATGAATTTGAATTCAAATTTATATATCCATATTTATTCATTAAAGTAAAATGAAATCGAGTAATAGATATATGACATTTAATATATACATCTAGTCTAAATTTATTGTAGAGATTAATTATAATATTCACACTTCAGTATTACCCATAATATCTTAATCTGCAATAATGAATCAAATATTTGCAACTATATTCCAAATAATATACTATGCAAGTTTCACTTAAGTTTTGACCTGTTTAAGGGGTTGAATTACCCACTAAAATTCGAAGTTTCATTTGAAATTTAAGAGGATTTAAATAGCTTAAAAATTAGGCTTTGATGAAAATTAAACCATTAAAAAATGGGCCAATTTAGGTTTAAACATCAAGGCTTTAGTCTAACTTGACGACTCATTTTCTAAATTTGTAATATATTATATAATTTATAATACATAAAAATTAAAGTTATAGTAATACATAATACTATAATGTAAACATTAAAAAATATGTTAAGTTGTCTATAATTAAACTTTTAATAAATGAAAAAAACTAAAATTATTAAATATCTAACTAAAAAGTAGCGTGTATATATATATGTGTGTGTTAAATTAAAAAACAATATAAATAATTTAAAACAGACTTAAGTTTACCATTTACAAATATAAGTGGACATTGATAAATTTTGTAATTCATATTTCAGGCCGAACAAAAATAGGACAAATATAAAAAAGTTAATATTACATACAAACTCAATCCGACCTGTCTCATAAACATTTCTACTACGTATTTAAATACATAATATGTTTTCAACTCCTCAATAAATAACATAAATTTGCATTTTACATCTATATAATAACTTAATAAGCATATATAAGGATTGCATTTTACATAATTATTACTAACTAATTTTTAATAAAATATTAAATTATTAATATTTAGTTACTAATAATGTCATTTCGAGTAAATTAAATATTCATAATTAAATTAATATATAATATTATTTTTAAAATAATTTAAGAAATAACCAAAATTTCAGTACAAAAATATAATAATCTAAAATATATACTATATATTTTTTAACTTCAAGTGTTACGTATTAGAATAAATAGGGTAAATTAAAACTTTAGAATCTATATATTAATAAATAAATTTTAAGTAATTGTTACTAATTAATTTTGATAAAAAAAATCTCATATAATTTCTATTTAGTTTCTAATAAAGTCATTTCGCATCCAATGTTTAGAAATTCTAAATAATTTATGAATTTATCAAAATTTTAGTACAAAAATCCAAATAATTTAAGAACTAACCAAGATATGTATATTATATATTGGAGATTAATAGTATATAAATACAGGTAACTTAGAATTTTGCAAATAAGAATTAAAATTTAAATTACTAATCAAATTTTAAACGTTAAACTAGTCAAGTTTCTAAAAAATCGTTAAGTTAAATCACTTTTAGGGTCTTAATTTGATAATTTTTCTCAGATTGAGATTTAATTATATTTTTGGTTCAAGTTGTGCTTTGAACTTGCAATTGTTTTTTACATTAGGGTATAAATTAACTTTTATTTATCCAAACTAGGCCCTAAACTTAAAAATTTAAGCTCAATGTGAAAATAATTGTCAAGTTTAAATCCTAATTTAGTAATTGTTACCTAAAGTCCAGACTTCAATATGTGAATAATTATCAGCTTAATATAAAAAAGTTAATTGACTGGTAATTATGAGTTATTAAACATGGTTTATATATATTTGCATATTTTATTATTAATAATCTGAGATGAAAATGAAATACCTGGATATAGCCTCGATGTTGAAGGTCAAGGGCTTCCATGATTAAAGCAGCGTATTCTTCGGCTTCCTTATTTTTTATTGCCAATTTATTTATAGGTGAAATTAAGGAGATAACCTGTACAATAAGTGTTAGAAGATTGTACTCTTTTTTCTTTTTGTTAAATAAATCGCTGTAAATTTATGAAAATACAAGAAAAGAAATAAAGAAATTCACCTGCTTCATCTCCCTCTCATCAATTCTTCCATCCATATTTCTATCACAGCTGAGGAAAATTACCAAAAACCAATTATATCACTGTTATTCAGAAGGAATAATTTAAATATATAATGATAAAGGAGGGGGTAATTACAGGTCAAAGAATAAAAGAATCCTAGAATCCAACCAAGGATCGGTCATGCGACACCAATAACTGTGAAGTTCACTTTTGGTGATTTCCCTTTTCCAATCTCTTCTTCCTCCTCTCATTGCTCTTAATATCTCCTTTCCAAATTCCGCCGTTTCCCCCATTCCTGCATCACATTTTCAACCCATACTTAATGTGCACTGAAATTTATTCTTTAAATTAAACTGAATATACTACGTCCAAATCAATTTCATTTTTATTTTTTAAATTCTAAGATGAAAATGTGTAGTCTTAAAATTCGGTGTAATGCATAAAAACAAAAAAGAATATAAGGAAAAGGCCAAAGCATGCTTATCTGCCGCCGGCCTTTCACATGCACTTTTTTTACGTGTCGCTATGAGAGCTAGCAAGTAGCTCTGAGCGTTAACCTTTTCATGTTTCTTTTTTTCCTCACCTATGCAAGAACCAAAATCCGACCATTTCACAACCTCTTGATGCCCATTTCGGCCGCCTTTAACGGTGGCCAGCTGGTTGAATCGGTTGACTACATTCCCCCACTCGTTCCCTTCTGCGTCGACGAACCTCAGCCGTTCGCCGTCGTGAGACCAGCCGGCTAACGATAACATCCCTCCACTCTCCGACATACGGAGGGGGCGGAACGGCGGTGATTCGGCGGTTTGTTGAATTGGAGAGAAGGGAAGAGGAACAACGCTAGCACTACAAGTAGAAGAGGAAGAGGAATAGGAAGAAGAAGAAGAAGGTGAGAGAGAGATGGCAATGGTGACTGAGTCAGAGAGAGGAGCTTCATCATCAATCTCCATTGATAGCAATGGGTTTGGTTTCTTGAGCTGAGAGGTTTGAAATGGTGTTAAATTTCCATGGTTCCTTGGAGGAAACGAAAATGAATTAGAGTGATGGAAAGAGAAGAGAAGTAATTTTCAGAAAATGGCAGGTGAAGTTGGAGTGGAATTGAGGAGGTAAGTGGGAAGAAATGGGAATCAAATATGGTTGTTAAATTAAGAACCAATTGGAGTTGGTCTGAGAATTTGTGTTATTTGTGGAAAGTGTTTTGGTTTATTGGAGTTGGGATCTGCATTTTCTCATATATATGGTTGAGTGTGGAGAATTATCTAGCAATTTAGTTTGAGTAGACGATTAACGTTATACATACTACTTATTAGTTTTCTCACTTTTTTAATATCATTTATTCAAATAAATATTTTTTAAGAATATGTTTATTTTTAGGATATGAGTTGAGTGAAGATATTAACGCCGTCAATTTTTTTTTTATTCCGTTGAAATCAAAGTAATTATTATAAAATGATTATAGTACTTTAAACATACGTAGATGTCAAGTTTCTTATGAAATATTTAAAATTTAAACGATAATAATATGATTTAATTTTTAAATGTGACAATAAAATTTAATTCTAAACTCGACGTTCACTATATTGAGTTTTGAATAATATTTTAAAGAATAAGGATAATGTAATATGAAAATAATTTAACAGAAATTTAAATCGACCTCGCCACTTGTGGGTGTCAAGTTTAGTTTAAAAACCCTAGCAGAACCTTAATTTTAAAACTTATAAATACACAACCAAACTTAGTCCTATTCTACATTCTATCGTAGAAAAACTCTAATTTTAAAACCTGTAAATAGACAACCAAACTTGTTAGTATCCTCTTTTACATTCTATTGTAGCCTACATACTTTAGTATATCCAAATTCTAATTTCCAAGCATACCGTAATGGTTGTTCACTTATTGAAATCCTAATGACATGTTGCTGAGAATGCAACAATATTGGAGTATTCTCTTATAGCTTGAGCTCATAGTAATATGTGTTTTGATTTGCTTGACGATAGAATCGTTACTTAGTTAACGAATGATGATTTTTATCACGCTAGTTGAATTGGAAAACTTACTTTTGTGTTGTCACTCATATTTGTTCTAATTGAATGATGGGGACTCGAGATCAATATGTTTCATCTCTCATGCAGCGTCGCAATAATAGCCATGAAAGATGGAGTGTTGTTAGCGGCACGTCTTATAATGAGAAGTTCTAACCATAATCTAGGTGAGGTCCTTTATCGAGTGTTCAAAATAGGTACCAACCTTAAGTTTGATTTCCAAAGGCATCAAATTAAAATGAAATGGTTAAAGACTCGATTCAAGCATCTTCCAAAGAATCCAACACTTGATGATATTGATTGTAATGCTAGATCATAGATTCTTCACTTGGTTAGAGGTGTGTTGATGTCAAAAAGTTTGATAACCTATTTCATACCATATATCTCTCATTGTTATCAAATTTTTAAACGGATGGTACTTATAGTTAGGGGTTTGTGGTTTTGACATGTGTATATTGTAGAGAATGTAGAAGTATGTAAAAGTCAGGTCAAACCAACTACTCAATGTTTTAATTGATTTCATTTTTTTTGGGTTGATTAAGTTGTAAGTTGGTTTGAAAAATCGAATTAATTAACTTTAAATATATTTTATTTTTTAAAAATATATAAATCGAAACCCATTTCATATCCAAACTTTAACCCAGTTATAACTTATCCTTAAAATCTAAAAATTAAATTAAATTAAATGTATATATTACCAAAAAAATTAAACCCAATTACTAAAATGAAATCAAAATACTAAACCGAAGTAAATTCTTCACTCCAATTTTACCCATTACCAAAACATAATTGTCTATAGAATTTGTGTTGTATTGTATTGTGTTGGACTAACTGTTACATAGTAATTTATATGTTTTTATTTCTTAGGAAATGTACATTAATGTGATTTAGTCGATTTTTATGACCGAAACTCAGTTTTCCTCTGTCTAGAAGGTAAAAGTATCTTAAACTCTAAATGAATTCAAAATAAACACAAAAAAAAAAAGCTATATTGGGGATCAACCTGATTAAGTAACGAACAAGTAAAAATAGCGGAAGAAATTGAGAAATTGAACACACAAATTTAACATGGAGAAACCCTCCAAAAAGGATAAAAAACCACAAGCAAAAATAATTTTACAATAATGGCAAAAAAACGAAGAGTAGAAATGATGGAGATAAAAACTAAACCCTGAAACCTGAAAACAAAGAACCCTCAAAACATAAATACAAAATTCTCCAAAAGTGTTGTGGGTTCTAATCTTTAATGTGAGTTTTTCTAATGTTGTAAAAGAGCCTATTTATAGGCTAAATTCGTAGGTCAAATAATAATAAAATAACATAGACTAACCAGAGTTCGACTGAAACAAATAAACAGAGTTTAACAGAGAGATTATCTCTTAAATTTAACTAAAATATGAGTCATACTCAACAAATCTCCACTTTGTCTCGTATTTCCACAACACCATCTTTGTCAAATCCCACCATGAGCCTATCTTGAACTATGCAAGGAATTAACTGAGTCGAATTTGTACTTAAAAGCTGGAAGACTTCTAGCCTTTAACTTGTGCACTGCCAAATTAAAATTAACCCGGGTCTGATTTTCACGAACACAATGCCCTAACTTTTCAAAACCTGCATCCAAAAGAGAACCTCTCTTCAACGAAACGATCATACATTTTTCCCTTCTATGACCAAGTTGCCTCCGCTCCAAACGAGTTGACTTCGACTCTATAACGTACGAGGGACGTCCAGTTTCACCGGTCACTGTAGAACCTTCCAGAATATAAAGATTGTTGCTCTTTTTACCTCATAAAAAAATGAGAGCCCCATGAGGCACCTTAATGTCGCTCGACTCGATGTTGATTCTGGAACCTTTCGAGTCTAAAATACTCAAGGAGATGAGATTCTTTTGTAAATCAGGTACATACCTAACATCTGAGAGTGTACTAATCATCCAATCGTGCATCCTAATTTTAACAATACCTATATCAATTCCATGCTATTGGGACATATGTGGAAAAAACATCTCAAATCTAGGATCCACTCGGACGTAAGCTCGGAGCTATCATTCGTTGACACTAACAAGAAATTATCATCGCTTTCGTTGACCAAAGTATCACCAGCTGCATTTTTCTTGTTACTCTCAGCAGCGCTTTTATTTCGTAGTTTATAACAATTTGCTTTGACATGACCTAACTTCTTACAATAACGACACTTTTTGTCTCACTTCTTTGATGCTACCAAAATGGAAACTTGCCTATCTGCCTTGCTATCCAAACCAAACTCATTGTCGAGTTTGTCTTTACTCAACAAATGACCATTCACATCGTCAAACGAGAGTTCGTCTCTGCCATAAATTAAGGTCTCCTTGAAAGACTTGTATGAAGAAGGTAAAGAGCACAATAATAGCATAGCCTAAATTTCATCGTTAATTTTAACCTTAACATTCTTTAAATCATTCAAAAGAGTAATAAATTGACTAATATGATCTCTAAAAAGCTCACCTTCATTCACGTGAAACGTAAGTAGATGCTGTTTCAATACTAAACGGTTAGCTAGAGACTTAGTCGCATAAAGAGTTTCTAACCTTTTCCACAAGGCGCATGAGGTTTTCTCCATCAATACCTCCTGCTACCCTATTCGTGAGGCACAACTGGATTGTGGATATGGCCTTTTCATCAAGCTCTTTCCATTCTGTATGATCTAGATTCTTAGGACAACTGGAAAATCTTTTTCAAGCCGGTCTGAACTAGAACTGTTATCATTTGAACTTGCCATAGATTGAAATTTGTGAAAACATCAAACTTCTCAATGTCAAACCTTGTTGTTGCCATCTCTGAACGGACTAATCTACAAAAACTAAACTAGCTCTGGTATCACTTGTTAGGGATCAACCCGATTAAGTAACAAATAAGTAAATATAGTGAAAGAAATTGAGAAATTGAACACACAAATTTAACATAGAAAAACCATTCAAAGAGGATAAAAAACCACAGGTAAATATAATTTTACTATAATGGAAAAAGAACGAATAATACAAAAGATTGAGATAAAAACTAAACCCCCAAAAACAAAGAATCTTCAAAACTAATCTTTAATGGATTTTTTTCTAAGATTGTAAAAGAGCCTATCTATGAACTAAATTCGTAGGTCAAATAATAATAAAATAATTTAGACTAAAACAGAGTTTAACTAAGAGATTATCTCTTAAATTTGATTGAAATATGAGTCATACTCAACAAGATATTTCATATGTTAATAATAAAATCATCTCCAATTCAATAAATTTAAAATAAATAAGAAAATAAAAAAAATATTTTCTGTAACGAATGATACGAGCAAAATGGACTAACAAAAACCGATACAATTGATAGCAATCGAAATTTAAACCAAAATATTGCCCCAATTTCATGACAAATAGGATGAAAGTTTCAGATTAATATGAAAAAGACAGCAAAACAAATTTGGAATAACACTTATTAAAATGATGTCGTAAAAAATATTAAATAAATGACCTACCAAATATAATTAACATATTAAATTACCCGTCAAACAAACCAAGGTTGGTGGGAAGAAAAGATTTAACGGAAGGCAAAGAGGTTTTGTTGGAAGATGGATGCGAGAGTAGGAGAGCAGGTAAGAGTGTAGAGCTCAAGTCATTAAATTAGGGGTTTGAAAAATAGTTTTTGAAAGATGATTTTTTTAAAATAAATTTTTTTTATGTTGGAATAATTTTTCGTAATATATATTTTTGTTTGATAATTTTTTAAATTTGTTTTCAATTCATTTGAAAATAAAAAATTATTTTATATAGATTTAATTAATAATTAATAATTAATTAAAATTTAACTTGAAGTTATATATATTATATATAAAAGTGGATATAACACATTGAAACTGGAAAAAAAACATTAAAATTAAGCAAAATTAAAACAAATATTCATACTTATATTATTAAAATCTATCTTTTATATTATAAAATATTTATAAATTTTAATATACATTTATTATTGAAATATTAATATAAAAATTTCAATAAAATATTAAAAATATTACTTAAAATTTAAGATTATTATTAATGTTAAAAATTACCATCAAAATAAAATTTTAATTTTAATATTTTACTTTTTACTTTTTAAAGTAAATATTAAATAATTTTATTAAAATAAAAAATAATATTAATTTAATTAATAACTCATTACATGATTAAACATTGAAATTTATAATCTTTTAGATTAATATTTTAATATTTTTAAATTTAAAATATATTATTAATAAATAATATTTGACTTTCTTAAGTTACTCGTAAAAAGTTATTTTCTAAAAAATGACTTAAAATTTTCAAAAGATGATACCATTTTCTAGAAAAAATGAGTTTATTGTCTTTTTATTAATAAGGGTTAGTTCTTTATTATGGTTACGGTTAGGGGTGAGCAAAATCCGATTCGATTCGAAAAACTCGATAAAAAATTTAAATTTTAAATTAAATAGTTTAAATTATTTGAGTTAACCAAGTTATTCGAATCAACTCGAATAAAAAATTAAGTTTTCAGTTTAACTCGAATATGAATTACACAATTCGAGTTATCCGGAAATCCGATTAAGAAAAGATAAAATTATGCCGTTTTGATAAATATTTACTTTTTTAAAAGTTAAAATTCAAAATAATTAAGTTAGAAGGTAAAACTACGTCGTTTTGATAAATATTTATCCATTAAGTTAAAAGCCAAAATCATTATATTGTTCATGTAGTTAAATAATCTTGTACTTCGTCTACTAGTTAAATAATCGGTCCATCTAAATGCAACTACTCGATTTGACTCGATTCGAAAAAAATTCAAATTGAGTTCGGTTGCTAAAATAGGATTTGTCAACTCGACAAACTGGAAAATTTTTTACTTGATTTGATTCGACTCGATCGAATACTCACCTTTAGTTACGGTTCAAAACTGGTTTTGAAAATGGTTGTGAAAAAAAGTGGTTTGTTAGTTTAATGTATTATCTATTGTTGTTAAATGTTGATTTTAGAGATGATGTTGAGAAGTAAAAAATAAGTTAACTTAAATGGTATTTAAATAATTTGATATCCTAATACATAAAATATAAAATTTAAACATTTTTTAAACAATTAATATAAATTATTTGTAAAGTTGAATTTAAACATATAAACCATATTAAAGAAAATTAAGATTTTTCTTATTAATTACATGCTCATTGCTAAATACTAAGGATATATTTGATTGTTAAGTATTTATTTAGTTGTAAAATAAATGTGACTGTCAATTAAATGTTTTTTAGTTTGAATGAAATAAGTGAGAGTATTTTGATAATTTTATATCCGAAAGCTAAAAGCTTAAAACTTTATTTTTTAGTTTTGTTTTTCATAACTTACGGAAACAGAAACACCCCCAACCCGGCCCACGAGCCTCGACCGGATCTGGTATGTTCCTCGATGTAAACCGGTTAAAATCCTTTTGTTACTTTGGAAAACTGTGTGTTTTGAAGATGGTTTGTTTGTGGGTTAGGCTCGAGTTGAAAACAAGTTTATTTTATATTAAATTTACTTAATCTTTAATTAAGAAAAATACGTAACATAATAAATAATAAAACCGTCAACTATGGCCTTATTACATCAACATAAAACCCAAAATAAAATTTAATGTACTTAAAAATAAGGAGTCCACATAATAATAAATTTCTTGCTGGGCATGGCCACCACTAAGCTCCCGCTAACCCGGTCCATCTTTGTTCATCACACTCAAAAAAAAATGTTCCCACAACAGGTGAGTCAACAGACTCAATGTGTACACGAAACTAAGTCATAATAGAATCAGGCATACAAATGATACACATTAAATTCAATTAATGATGCACTCCCAAACCCAAACCTAATAAGCCATCCGGTACACTCCCCCGTACCAACCTGTACACCGTGGGGACTTCTAAGTCGACCCTCCTTCCGCTACACTCCATCAAGGCGATCGCTGCAATCGGACGTGTGCTCATCGCCCTTATAATTACTGTGGTCTTAGGTCATCACATTGGGACATCGTGGTCTTAGGTCACCACATTCAAATATCACGGTCTTAGGTCACCGTATTCGGATATTGCGGTCTTAGGTCACCGCTTTCGTGGTCTTAGGTCACCACATTCACTTCCCCTTTCAAAAACCCATATGCCCCATAACATATTATGCAATTACATGCCAAAGTTCACATTCTTGTTTTTATTCACATGTTACAATTAATATATTTCATATTCCTAGTAGGAGTAGGAAACGTACCTGAGTACTTTGTACCACATTATGGTACCTTAGCCATATTCACATTCTTAATATCACATATATTAATTAAACATAGTCATAAAACATATTATGAAATAGTGTGGGGTACACACCTGATTATCTTAGCGAATTCACTCCAAATTCTGAAGATCTCGATCTAGCATCCTAGATCCTTGTTCCTATATTCGACCAACATATAGTAATTTCTCAAATTGGCCTATATAACAATTTATCAAATTGGCCCATTAAGGGCATTTTTGTAATTCAGCCCGTAAGAGCGTTTTTATAAATTGATAATCGTACCCACTAAGGGTAATTCGGTAATTTATCCTCTAAGGGTATGATGGAAGTTTTCACAACCTAGGCTTAATTACTAATTAGGGGCATAAAAATAAAACTGTCCATCTGCGTCGTACTGACTAAACTGACTATAACTCGATTTAGGAAACTCCAAATTTAAATCCGTCAAATTTCCTTGAAACTAGACTCATATATCTTTTTACTGTAATTTTTCCAGAATTTTTGGCTTAGCCAATTAGTACAGTTTATTCTTTAAAGTATCCCTTGTTTCACTGTTTGACAGTTCTGCCCTCTCTTTACAAAATATCAGATATCTTATTGTAAAGAACTCAAATACTGGTTTTGTTTGATCCAAATAAAAATATACTCACTAAGGATTCTAATAATATAAACCATATCCCGTAATTATTTTTCTACAATTTATAGTGATTTTTCCAAGTCAGAACAGGGGATCTCGAATTCACTCTGAACCAGTCTAACAAAAATCTAAAAATCTCAAAATATACTAATCCTTTGCTTGCTCTGTTTCTTTTATAATAAAATAAACTCAATTATCTTTCAATCCATATCTCTTTCACTTTCTAATTCAATTTCCACTATTTTTGGTGATTTTTCAAAATCACGTTACTGCTGCTAACCAAAACTGTTTTGTTACAAAATATGGTTACCATTTCGAACATACGTACGCCCGAGTGGCCATAGATGCCGGTTTCTGGCTTTTTGGTCTTTTGAAAGAATCACAGAACATTTTATGCAAACATTCAAAGAGGTGTGAGATTACACACACCATTTTAAACATATATTCGGAAAGATACGGGATTACACACCTGATTTTGATTTCCTAACGAACCACTCGTCGTTGACCTAGAACAATACCAACCAAAAGTTAGCCTCGAATTTCCAAAAGATTTCGTATCACTTACACTTGAATCACTTACCACTATGTCTGAAGGTAGAATATATCGAGTGTTAATACGAATGAGAAGAAGAAATAGAGAAGGGATGAAAGTTCGGTTATGGAGGAATAATGAGCACAATATTCGGCTATGGTGAAAGGATTAGAATAGAAGAGAAACTTGAAGGGTTTTTTGTGAAAAAGAAATGAAGGAAGAAGAAAGATGTTTGACTAGATTAATTTTCAAGAAAGATGAAAGAACAAACTTTGGTTTCAATAGTTGGTCTACATTCGGCAACAAGAAGAAAGAAATAAGAGAATATGCACACTTGATGCTAATGGAATTAGCACTAAAACTTTACCAAAACACTAACAAAATTCAGCTATGCCCCTTAAGCCCCAAAAACCATCCACATACATGGCTAAAATGGCCAACAATTTGCCACCCATACTTTCCATAACATCTTCCATTAAAATTCCACTTGTTCCCTTTACTTTCTCCCTTCATCCATTTTTGGTTGTCCCCCATCATGCTAATAAAAAAAATTGTTCAACAACCAACTCCTTCATTAGCAACGTGAGTGGTTGCCACCTAAAGGAGTCTCATGTTAATTTTTTTTTATTTCCTAATGCTTGATGAAGTATTGACATAATAAGGTAATGGTGGCACTTAAAATGAACAAAAGATGGTGGGATGGCATGGATAATCATGGAGTATTAATATAATGGGTAAGGTGGCCATTATTGAATTTGAATGGCAAGCATTGGAGGAAAGTGACTAAAAAGAAAAATTCTAGGATGTTACAGAAACAAAAGTGTTTTTTATTCCAAAAGTGTAACACCCCAAACTCGGCCCAGACGTCATGGTCTAATCTGGCGAGGTCACATAGAATGGAATTTGAAATCAAACTTACCGAGTAAAAATCGTCTCCGATTATTGTCTTCTATTTATCTCTCGTAAATTTCAAAACTCATTTCCTCGTTAATTTGATTCGTTTAAAAACATAATTTGTAGCGGAAGCTTTTAAAACCGTGACATTTGAAGAAAATCACTCGCGTTTAGGAAAAATAGTGTGTTTGGTAAAACTGAGTTTTCGTTGCAGTTCAAAAGTTCATGAAAATAGTTCAAAATCCAAATCAAAAGCAAAGAGTCCAAAAGTCTCAATTTACATAAAAAATACCCAAGAAAATAAATCAAAAATAAAGACCATAACTGAAATTAAAGTAGCTCAATAAACATGTGGTCACTATCGAGTCCTCCGCTGCACCGATCCATCTAG
Source organism: Gossypium bickii (assembly GCA_025503065.1). Lineage (NCBI taxonomy): Eukaryota > Viridiplantae > Streptophyta > Magnoliopsida > Malvales > Malvaceae > Gossypium > Gossypium bickii. The sequence continues at coordinate 104,680,521 of CP106716.1, forward strand.
GTCTGGGGATTACCTGTACAGTTAAAATAGAAAGGGGGTGAGTTTACGTAAACTCAGTGTGTAATCCCCACAGATAACATGCATACAGTCAATCACAACAAACAGTCAAATGCAGTCTGGGCCTAAGCCCATTTCGATTCGAGAGTGATTCGGGCCTTAGCCCATTTCAGTTTCAATATTAGATATGCATTAGGGCTTTAGCCTATCACAATATTAGTAATGCAAACAATAATCAGTAACAGAGTCTTACCTACCGGCCTCAACACACCATCTCCGTCTATCCCTACATTCTATGTGGGGTTTAAAACACCCACCCTTCCCTACATTCCACGTAGTACCGAATGCGGCACATATTCAGTATATTGCAGCCGAGCTGCCAGATAATAGGCTTAACGCCTTTCAGTACACTTCTTCCAAATATCATCATCCCAACCCAATGCAATGCAAACATACAATATGTCATGCTTTTATGCAACCATCAGTCATGCATATACATATATATACATCAGTAATCATAATTTATCATGCATCACATACACTCAGATCATACATTTAGGGGTCTAGGTAACGCTTACAGACCCTACAGTAGGTTCACAGTCGACTTGAGCAACCCGTGCAATCCTAGGAATCATTTCAGATAAATGGGCTCACACGCCCATGTGGCTTGCTCGTGTGGCCTACACGCCCAGATTGGCCTTGGCCCGTGTGGATCACACGGCCTGACCCAAATTCCCACACGCCCGAAATCAATCTAGCCCGTGTGTCACACATGGCCTACCTGGCCATCACACGGCCGTGTCTTGTGCGCACGGCCTGGCCTCATCGATCACACGCCTGTGTCCCATCGCACGGCCTACCACACAGGCGACCACACACCCGTGTGGCATCGACAGTGGGGTTTTCGACTTTTGCCGCAACCCTATTTTCTGCACAATCGGGTACACAACTAGTTCGTTTTTGCAGCTAACGCAATCCCGAGCCTTCCCAAAGCCTAAAATCGACACAATAACACTCGAAATTAGACTTCATATCCGATTAAATCGAAACTATGAAACCAAAATACATCCGACACTTACTCTATCGCCCCAAACGATTCGATTACGATAACGCGAGAGGAGAGCCACGATCTTCGCGATTCAATGCAGCCAAAACCCAGCGATCATACTAACAACAACGCATTATCTTAAGAATGGCACTACACGGAATCCACGCTTAAATTGCAAAACAAAACTTACCACAATAACCACACCACAAGCCGACAACACCCAAACACTTAATCAGATAAACGAAAAAGAGGAAGACAAGAAAGAGAAATTTAACAGAATGATGGAACAGAATTGACGTGATTCTTCTTGCCAGAGAGAGAAAATTTGAAAAAGAAAAAGATGATAAAATTAAAAAATAAAAACCAGAGATTATCAAGAATCCCTTAATTATCTCCACTAACCCACTACTCAGAATTCTTGTTTGATCGAAACTCTCTCGGTCAAACGAGCAAAAATAGACTCCTACGCTCGCGCAGAGATTCAAAAATAAGACCTTCAGCAATTTAACACTCAACTTAGCTACTAGACCAGCAAGCCTATTCTAATATAATTTTATAAATAATTTAATATAAGCCCATTGAATAGGGATAGGGCTTATATTAGAAAAATATCAAAATTTGCCAAAGTTAAGGCTTAAACTTGAGATCTCGCACACACACACAAAACACTTAACCATTGAGACAAATACACAATTATGTCAAGAATTTACAAAAACAAAATTATAAAATTTGGGGCATTACAAAAAACCAATTTGAAACACAATGAAAAATAAAGCTTAAGTCATTTTTCGTGAATTAAATTTTTCACGAAGCAAATACATGAATATATTAAAAAAATATACTTTCTCATAAATCATTTTTCGTGAAAGAAACACATCCAAATATTTTTTTATTATTATATTATATTTTAATAAAATATTCATATAAATGTGGTGGGCGTTAGAATTTGAAGTTTCTAAGTTAAAATGTGTGGATTTGATTAAATTTTATTTTATTTAGTTAGTTTGAATTTTAATAATTAATTGTATTGTAATAATTAAATTTAGTGATAAATATTAATCTAATTGTAAATATCTATTAAAAGAAGAGAAATATAAATTTCGACCCAACGTTTCTTATAACCAAATCCTTCCTAATATTATTTTCCCACACGGTGGAAGTCATAAGCTGTGCTTTCTCCATCGTATAATTTTTGTTTTCTTTTATTAAAATTTGGTGTGGTTGGGAATTGGGATAGATGGATTTCAATGATTGATTTATTACTAAAAAATATAACAAATAGCAATTATATCAAGGGGCTGGTAGGTTTCGGGTTTTTTAAATGAATTTTTTTTATTTAAGTCATTTATAATTTATAAAATTTTAAACTAGTAATATTAAAATTATATTTTAGTCCCTTTAAATATAATAAAAAATTAATTTAAATTTTTAAAAATTATAAAGATATAGATTATTTAAATTATATTTTTATTATATCAAAATATATAAATTAATTTCGACCTAAAAAAATTATCTAACTCCAAATTAAAAAAAATTAAATTTAAATAGTTTATTGGTATTATCAAATCCAGTCCACCCGAATTACAAAATTTTTTATGCAATTGAAGACTCTGCCCATAATCCAACCATCAACGCATATAGGTGGTTTCATTTTCTTCGTTACCTTTTTTAGAACAAAATCCTCTGACCATTAAAGTTCAGAGATTAAAACAAGAGATTTAGTGGTCCAATTTCTTTTTCTAATTTAAGAATTTGCGTCAACTGGATTAACTCCGTCTTGCTTCAATCTACTTGTCGAGAGTAAAATAAAGGGTTTATATTTAAGGTATATATTCACAATAGAATATATAATTTTATTTGTAAAGCTAAAAGAGGTTTTGGTTAACCTAAAATTTTTGGGTTCTTAAACCTTCGATCTCTCAAGTTTTAATTATTCCTTCTCCTATTTTATATAAATAGTTTTATATTTATATTTGTAATATGCATATAATTATACTATATGGTATCATTTGGTGCTTTATCATATTATGATTTTAATGAAGTGTGATTGTCGAGAAAATTGTTTTACAATTTTTGGTATGCTTTGAAAAATATTGATTAGGATTTTAAGAAAGTTATATTATCAGTACTTCCTTAAAAATGTAATGATAACTTACGAATTTAATCTTATTAAATAAAAAATAATATTCATGAATTTAATGTTTATAATAAACTCTATTTTTAACAAATATTTAATAATAAAATTTAATTGATAATTGATCATTTTAATTGAAAGTAAAATTGTTTCAAATTTGTCTTGCATATATATTTTTTTAAATATAATAATGCATATATAAAATCACGAATATATAAAACTTACTTTCAAATAAATTAAAAAATATTTGAAATCACGTTTGTTTTAGCTAAAAACTAACCTATAGGAATATAAAAGGAATAGTTGATTCTAGGTATTGCTCTGAGCAAAACTACATATAATTAAATCATAGAAATATAAAATCATAGTTAGTCTAGGCCACAATTCCGATACAACTTAAATGGAACAATTCTACTTCTATTCTATAAACTATAAGTATTTCGTACAAATACAAATGCTAGATCAAATTTATAGCTAGGAAAAAATTAAAATCAATGAATAAAACTTATTTACAAAAAAATCTGTATGAAATAATAGAAAAAATAAAGTAGTAAGTAAAAGGAAAGAGGTAATAAGATAGGGTTAATTTTGACTTAATATTTTTTTAACTTTTCCATCTACATGAGAAATTAACTTACCCGTTTTTTATCATATGAATCATATATATTACCATGTTGATGAGAAAATAACTCTCAAAGAGTGCTTTCGCCGTTTGATATTATTTTCTGATCTTTATGCATTTCATTGTTCCGCCGGAAATTCCCTCTGCCCCTACCGTACTCCAGCTTAGTAGCTTCTACTGCCTGTACACCAAAAGTAAATAAAACTTAGTACACTAAACGTCTGAATCACTTTTAAACAGATTAAATTTTAAGAAAAGTGGTTATATCATCATACCAAATATTATCTATTTATACAGATCAAACTTACAAATCATTTGTTAAAAATGTAGTTAATTATTAAAAAGAAAGTTTAACTAGGTGTCAACGTATGATTTATTCTCTCTCGATTTAAACTTGTTTACTATCAATAATATTAAATATAAAGCTTTCCTTGAATCTTAACTTAATTATCATTATCATTATTGCCTGTAAAGGAAAATACGGTTTTATCCCTTGAAGCACGTTTATCATTATACAAGTTTGAACTTGTTTATACAAAAATGATAGGATTACGATTACGTTTAAAGTATTGTCCAGTGGTTGTGAGATCATTTTCTTCTCTTAATATTTCCTCTAAAGAAGGTGGATTGCCCAACGAATCAAATGGTGAGGGTTTGGGTTTAATAGGGTCATGAATAAAAGATAAAGTAGTTGAACGGCCTGTTGGATGTGGTTGAGTCAGTGTTGTTGGTCCTGCATTTTAATTTGGGTTAGCTATAATGTTTCACTTTGTATCAGCAGGATATTCACATAGCTAAGTGTTGATTTTTTATTTGTTTGGGTTAGCATAGATTCCAAGAGCGAAAATCTCATTTATAGTGGAATTAGATTGAACTCGATCTTTAGGAACAGTAAATTTTATAGTGAAAAGGGTAGAAAACATAATTGAGTAAAAAGAAAGGATATGGATGGAGTTGAAATGTGGTTTGTGTAGATAACACAGCAACGGGTCTTTTTCTTCCATGGAATCCCCATCTCTATGTATTCAAAGCTCACAATTCAAAACAAGGCTCTTCTTTCAAACTCGGGTCTCTTAGGTTTCACTTCACAACTTACCTAAATTCTCAAACAAGAAGGAAAAACTTTACCACCCTTTCAGTTCTGTTGATCTTATTATTCAGTTGAAGCAGGCAAACCACTTTATCAGCATCATTTTGGGGTAAAACATGGGTTCCTTCTGTTGATTGATTTCTGCAGTTTTCATCTTGTATTCCAAACGGGTAAAGCTTGGATTCTTACATCATTTTCACAATCATGTGTTTGTCTTGGGAACACTAGTGTTTTGTTCGTTCCCTTTGGGTTTTCTATTGGTTAGTTTATTAAATTTCTGGAATTGAGAGTTTCAACCTTAGCTTGCATATTGTTTCCAGCTTTATGAGGAATTGGCAAACTATTGTATTAATAATAATTCAAGAAGATTCGGTTCTTTAATTGATTATTGATTGTGCTGAATTGCTCAAGTTGTGAGGCCAATGATATCTTCGCTTTCAGAATTGGATTCATGGGAATTGTTCTTTCGAGGTTTTCATTGTCGAAAATGGAAAGTCAAGTTTTGTGCTATTGAACTTGGTAGTTTCTGAAATGGATTCGTTTAAGCTGCTTCCATCTTAGCTTGCATATTGTTTTTCAGTTTTATGAGGAATTGGTATAATATTGTATGATTCAAGAAGATTCCATCCTATAATTGATTATTATGCTGATGTTTGAGTTGTAAGGCCAATGTATGTTCTCTTTTTCAAACTTGGATTGATGGAAGTTGTAGATGTCGATAATCGAAATAAGGACTTAGTTTTTGTGTTGTAGAACTCGGTAGTTACAGAAATGGATTCGTGGCTTGTTGCAACAGCTGCTGGTTATTTTGCTGAATATTGGCAAAATCTTTTGAGTGATAGGACTCGCTTTCCTGAGCCAAGAACTCAAGAGGCTGAAACCGGGAACGGTCCCTTGTCTTCGACAAAGGGACTCCAGCAAGATGTTTCTTCAGATGGAAGAGAGTTTTCAACTAGGAAAGTATCAGATTCTTATAGACATTATGTGGTTTCAGCTGCACAAGTGGATTCCGATAGCAGATTTGATAGTGAAATTGTGGGAAGTTCAGGACATCACATGGATCACAATTTAGTTTCTCAATCAAGAGAAGATCAATGTAGAAAGGGGCCTAGAAGTGACACTATGAGGAAAAGAAGCACACTTGAAACTAGATATTCATATGGACATTTACTTAAACCTTTTAGTTCCTTAGATAGTTGCATAATGGCTCACCTATATATGGAACATGTTAATATGGAAGAATACATACTTAATTTCCCTCCATCATCACCGACTGCGATATCGAGACCATTGATCGTAACTGATGGAAGCCAAATAATCAGCAGAGCAAGTGGCAGTTTGCCCAATGGATCAAATCGAACTGCGGAGAGTCCGTTGCATAATCTAACCACTTTTGACAGGAGTGGAAATGTTTTCGGGATTCCTCCGTTGCCAAAAGTCAAGTCTTCAGATCTCCGCAAGAAGTTGAAATTTAAGAGAGGAAACCGGTATAGTGGAAGACAAAGCATTCCTTGCAAAATGGATACTGCAAACCGGTTTCATTCACAACAGGGTACTACTTTCACATCATTGTTCAATTTTGTTTTTACCCTTTATATTAATATGCAGTTTGTTTTCGATAATTCTATGTTACTCGGGCTCTAGAGTCGGTGCCAAATTGGTATGTGTTTGACACCGTTGCATTTTATTGCTACTTTGTACAAGCTTAAGCTTGATGTAGAAGAACATGATTTGGCATTTAGTTTAGTTTAGTTTAGTTATTTTTTCTCTATATTTCACAGTCGCTTGTTAAATTCAATGTTTTCATCTTAATACTTAATCATTCATTAACCTACCAGGTCCGGATGATGGAGCATTTCTGTTTTCTCTCGGTATTTTTATGGGCATAGTATCTTCTTGCATCAGAAGTGGAAGGGAAGTGTTGAAATTGAGAGGGTTGTTAAAGCATACAGAGAATGTAGTTCAAGATCTTCATGACGAGCTCGAGATGAAAGATCTGGTGACAGTGAAGGAGATAGCTAATGAGAAGTACGGATCAGGGGAGACGTATGATGATTCCTTTCATGACAGGGCATCATCTTCCGTGGAACAGAATTTCAATAATTCCAAACGATGTTATGGTGGAGAATCATATTATGATAAGGTAGGGGAAAGTTCAGAGTCAATGAGTCAAATCGAAGCTGAGCTCGAAGCTGAACTCGAGAGGTTGGGTCTAAACATGAACGTATCTAACCTGGAGAGAAGATTGTCTGATCTTGATGAGGTAACGCATTGTCTAATGACTCATTGCTTCATTTGCACATTTCTAGCGCCTTCGTTCTACTTTATACTCTCTTGCCAATCAATATTGGTGTCCTGATTGCTTCATTTTTCCACAATGGCAGTGCTGTATATTGAATGTTTCAAACATTTTATCGGAGTTAGGAATAAACAAAAATAAGATAACATGATGGAAATCTTTTTCCTTGCCTGAAAACTTGCTTGGGTGTTCTGACAATACAGCTAAAAATTGATGCAGCTTGACCCGGATTTTGCCGAAGGTGAATTGAGATCCGATATGATCAATGCACAGGCTCTTGTTGAATCTGTTTCAAACGAAGATAGCCGTGACACTTCTACTACTCATTCCGGAAATTATGCAGTCTCACCACGAGAGTTGAGCATGCGTCTACACGAAGTTATTCAATCGAAGCTCAAAGAACGTATAGAAGAACTTGAGATGGCCCTCAGGAACAGCCAGAAGAAGGTGAAACTAATGGAATGGCAGTATAAGATTTCACGAAAGATCTTTAACAGTAAACTGAAATATTCATCCAACCCTGAGAGTCCATTAGCAAATGAAGAAATCGATTGCCAGTCTGGTCCTCTAGTTATGCAACTATCAGGGGAAGCTCTAGATGCATACATTGAAGCTCGTGAAGAGCTGTTGAAGACGGATGAATCAGAAGATGATGATGATGATGATGATGGACTACCTGATATTTATCCAAATAAGCATCAAGGCGAGCTGCATAAGTATGATCGAATTCAAAACATGTCTTGGGGCGGTCAAGATGGCATGTATCCGAAGAACACATTGGAGGAGGCCGTATATGGTGGAGGACGAACATTGGAAGATCAACACTTAAGGGTGCATGAATTAGTGGGTGTGAGTGAAGATGAATGTAGTGATGGTGATGATGAAATGGAGAAGCAACTGATAGAGAAGATTGTGGAGAAAACTAGGAAAGGGTCTGATGCACTAGTAGATGCAGAGAGAATATTGTTTTCCATGGATGGAATCTAAGTTTCCTTGTTTGTATCAATCTCCGTACATGGTGATGCATATTGGGATTATAGTATAGAAAAGGATAAAAATTTAAAAACAATTGGAATATACCTGTAATGAACAAAGTGAATGTGTTGGAAATACATTAATAACTAATTTTCCCACAGAGAGCATTCCACCGGTTGAGTTGGTTTTTTTTATTAAATTAGCCTAACTCATCATAATCTACAAAAATCGAATTATAATTCAAGAATCAACATAATTAAATCATGTAAAAGAGACTTCTTACCAAAATTTAACTTCTTCATTCAATATTATTTATCTCATATTAATTTAATTAATTAGAGATAAAATAATCCTTAAAGAATATAGTTTCTTTGTAAAAGAGTTTGTTTTAATTTCTTAATTTAATTTAATTTAATTAGAAATAAACAATAATGATAAAATTATGAAATAGTACCAAAAATTACCTTATTACCAAGAATGGAATACCAAGAAATATGAGGCCACTACCAAAATTACGAAGGAGTACCAAATATTAATTTTTCTTAAAATTTCTTCTTTCTTTCTTTAATTTTCAATAATTTAATTTTATCCATATACATAACAAAATTTATTAATATGCAAAATTATTATTTTTAGAATATCAAATTTTGGTTCTTCCCAACAAAATTTCTTAGTACGAAAAAATTATACTTTTTATACTACAATTTACTTTCTCATTCCAAAACTTAATTTTGAAAATGTACCAAAAATTTCGAAAATATATAGGAGTAGAAAAATTTATAAGGGAATATCAAATATTGGTTCGTCTTAAAAAATTTCTTTCTTTAATTAATTTTTAATATTTTTTAAATTTATCCTTATACGTAATGCAAAATTATTATTTTTAAAATGTCAAATTTTGGTTTGTCCCAACAAAATTTTTTAGTACCAACAAATAATATATACTTTTTTAAATTTCCAAAATTATTTTTGAAAGTATGGTAAAAATTTTAAGGGTATACAAAAAATTACGGTGGAAGAATATAAATTATGAGAGATAACAATTAAAGAAGTACCAACAATTTCTTGGTACCCAAAAATATTATTTTTTATTTCAAAAATTAATTTTTTTATTCCAAAACCTATTTTTAAAAGCATAACAAAAATTTTGAGAGTACCAAATATTATAAAAAATATTAAAAATTATGAGAATGTAACAAAAATTCTAAAGGAACATCAAAAAAATTATGAAAAAATATAAAAAAAAAAACGAAAAAGTTATTAAAAATGATAAGAAAATATTAATAAAATATATTAACAAGTAAGACGTTTACCATAATGTGTTCTTGTTTCGAGCTTACAATAGAACTCCCGCGTAATGTTATCAACAGTCAAAGCCGCGACTTTAAATTCCCTACCCAGCAAGCATTCAACTCCTCCATTTCTTTTTAAATTGATTCTTAGTATAGTGTCTTTTCTAAAAAATAATAAAATCATATTCAAAATAAAATAAAATCCAAATCCCTTATTCTTTCTGCATTTTTCCCACGAAACTTCCCTCTTTAATCTCTCCACTCTCCACCTCCACCTCTACTTATTCACTGTCTCATTCAAGTTTTGCCTTTTTGGACAAAATTTCCTATACAATAGTTGTTGTTCTACTTCTCTTTTGAGAATTTTGATGTCCCTTTTGACTTTCTTATTCTTTTTTTCTGGGTTGCTGCTTGATTTCGAAGATATCAAGGAAAACAAGTTTTAAGGTTTGATTTGTTTCCCCTAACTTTTCTTTTTTGAATATTTTTAAATTTTTTTCTCTTCTTTTGTCAATTTTCGAGTATGGGATTTTAATTAAAGTTTGTTTTATGTTTTAAATGTGTTTTAAGGAGGTAGTAAATACCCCCTCCCCGCCCCAAAAAAAAAAAAAAAAAAAAAAAAGGTTTTGGGGTTTTTCTCTAATTTGATGATCAAATCATTTTCACTTGATTGATTGATTTCATCAACTCTAGGTTCATAAATTATCATGAGCTTTTTTCATCTATTTTTGTCCTTCAAACTTTTTTCTTTATATTTCTGGCTTTGCTTAGGATAGGTGAGGTAACAGAGCTTACCTTTGTAAAACTTCTGTGCTAAGATGATCATCTAAAATCACTTTTGATTTTGCTGCGGTGGGGAGTTATCAAGCTTTAAACTGTTTGGTAGATATCTTTGAATTCTAAAGCATTCAAACAATTGTTTTGATCTGTTCTTTGATCCTATGTGGGGTTTATTGAATCCAAATTTGCTTTTGGCTATTTGGTGATTTAGATCCAGTGAAAGGCTTGGCTTTGATTACCTTGGAAGTTCGTTGATGTTAAGTCCAGTCTTCCAAATCATGGTTTTTGGGCCTGTTGGTGTTCTAGATTCTGTATAGTGGAAAACTTGGCTTGATTGCCTTGGAAAGATGTTCATTGGTCCTGATCCTGTCTGGGGTTTATTTATTCCAAATCATGGTTTTGGCTTGTTTTTGGTTTAGGGTTAGGCTTGATTGCATGAGAAGTTAGTCGGTGTTAAGTCAATTACTTGATTGGTTTTGTTCGGTTTGTTGCAATTTTTTTTTTAAAAAAAAATTGGGATATGGATGAATGTCAATCTGCCATCCCAGCACATGATGGAGATCTTCATGTGGTTGCTGCTGCTCACCATATTGTCAAGGCATTAGGAACTACAAAAAATCTTAGTGATGATTTGAGGAAAATCCTTATCGATCTTGATGCTCACTTGTCATTGATAACTTCAAATATCGATAGCAAGGGAGGAAAGGGATTTGTTGAAGTTGAGGAGCGACTGAAACGAGTAGAGAGGAAGATTGTGATTTGGGAGTCGGATCGAATAATGATATGGGATTCTGGACCCAAGGAAGCTTCCGATTATCTAGAAGCCGTAGATGAAGTTCAGACACTGATAGACAGTTTACGCGGTTTATCCATGAATGAAAATCAGAAGCAGAAGGAACTTCTTCACCGTGCATCAAGTTTATTGCAGATGGCAATGTCAAGGCTTGAGGAAGAGCTTATTCATATGCTTGTTAAGCATAAGCAACAGTCTGAGCTGAAATACATGCCTTCTCCTTCTTCTCAAAGGAATGTTGTTTACAATGAGTCTGTTGTTTCATTAGATAATGAGTCAGCGAAGGAAGCATCGAGCAAAAGCTCTCGTAGCGACGAATGTGGTGAATATATTGTTGATTTGGTCCCTGAACATGTAATTCCTGATATCAAGTCCATTGCAAAGGTTATGTTTGCTTCAGATTACGGTCAGGAATTTTGTGAAGCTTTCATTGGTGTAAGGAAGGAAGCATTGGAGCAGCATTTTGACATTCTCGAAAATGGAAAACTGAGTATTGAGGATGTGTTGAAAATGGAGTGGTGTAGCTTGAGTACCGAGATGAATAAATGGACCTGGTCGATGAAGATCATCTTCCGTGTCTATCTCATGAGTGAAAAACGGTTATGTGATCAGGTCTTAGGGGAGTTTGGATCAGTTAACTCATTTTGCTTTCTTGAGATAGTGAAGACTACAATTCTTTGCCTCTTGAATTTTGGTGAAGCCATAGCAATGGGGCCTCAAAAACCCGAAAAGCTGCTTCGTCTACTTGACATGTACGAGACTTTGGCAGATCTTGTTCTAGACATAGATGCATTGTTCTCAGAAGATGGTGGTTCTTTTGTTCGACTCGAGTTCCACAAGCTTCTTGAGGGATTGGCTGGTTCCGTAAAAGCAGCATTCAACGCGTTCAGAGTTGCTGTTTCTTCAAATGGATCATTATACCCCTTCCCTGGAGGTGGAGTTCATCCTCTCAGTAAATATGTCATGAATTACATCAGTATGTTCCCTGACTATTGCAGCACCCTCAATTTGCTTCTCGAGGATCAACATTTAGATGTTGCAAGTCTAGTTAGTGAGCCACAGTGTGGACCAACTGCGTCCCTTTCCACATCTTGTCCGATGGCTTCTCACCTTCGATCAATCACAAGCTCTTTGGAGTCCAATCTTCATAAGAAATCTAAACTATACAAGGATGAAGCTTTACAACATATTTTCTTGATGAATAACCTCCATTACATGGTTCAAAAGGTTAAGGGCTCAGAACTCAGGCCTTTCTTCGGAGACGAATGGATCCGTAAGCATAATGCAAAGTTCCAGCAACACGAAATGAACTATGAGAGAGTCACTTGGAGTTCAGTCATTTTGTTGCTCAAGGATGATAACTCTGGCTCAAGTTCCCTGTCAAAATCTGCTTTCAAAGAAAAGTGCAAGGGCTTTAGCATTGCCTTTGAGGAGGTATACAAAAACCAAACAAGCTGGTGCATCCCAGATCCACAACTTCGCGAAGATTTGCGGATTTCGACTTCACTTAAAGTGGTCCATGCATACCGGACTTTTCTTGGAAGAAATCCTGCTCATGTTGATGATAAATGCATTAAGCATACTGTTGAAGATGTTGAAAAGTTGCTCTTGGACCTTTTCGAAGGATCACCAAGATCGTTGCGCAATTCACGAAGAATGATGAAGACATAAGCTGTCAAGTTTTAGCCATTTTTGGGTATTTTCTTCTGAATCAAGTCTGTATTTTCGTAGATATAAAATGTGATTGTAATTAACATGTTTCATTTCCAAAATTTTCTGTTTCTGATTGCTTATGATTGCCTTTGCCTGTGTTTCTCTTGGCTTGAAATAACATTGTTATAAACATGCATCAATTCTAGGCATATGATCCAGTTCATTCTCTAGGTATAATTTTGAGGGTTGATAGTATTCCTTTTTTTTGGCTTAAGATGTGAATATCCCTTATGCATATTCGGACATGAGTATGGAGCCATATTCGGCTTAGTATTTGTTTATTAGTGAGGGTTGATAATATTTTTCTGCTTAATACTCCTATGTTATCCAGACCTTTTATTTTCCCTAAAGTTCACCTTTTCTCTGAATATATGTCGGACATTGGTATGGAGTTATAATCCTCCAAATATATACTCATCCTTAAGTCCGGGTATCATAGGTACATGAATGCAGGCACTAATAACTTGTAACCTCGAGGATGTCTGATTCATCTCTGGTTAATTAGAGTGGCGAATGTTGCTCATTTTTTGTTGTTGAAATATTTGTATTCAACACGTACACAAACAAATAGGATAGGGGAATATGATATTTCAAAATATTCCATATTTAAAAAAAAAAATCAATTTCTCATAGGCCAGGCTTGAATCCATCGATGTCCCCACATAGCTGATGAGCATTTGATCCAGATTAATACAACTGACAAAGAGGCATGTAGTGTCCATCAATGAGAAAAAAGTCAGTTACACTGAAATTGAAAGTATTAATGTGCATGTGCTAAATGTAAGATATTGATTAGGAGTTAGCTACATCCATGACTTCCTGTAGACCACATCTCTTTTATTTATATTATGTTGTTTCCAACTGTTTTTCTATTTATTCATTTTCAAGAATGTATATATTTTTAAAAATATGAACATTTATACTTGTATTAGAAATGCCCATGGATTAGCTTTAACTTTTATTATTATTTTCTTCATCAATTTTACTACTTCAAATATTGAAAAGTTATAATTAAATTTATAAAGGGTAGGTTTTTTAATTGAAGACTTAAAAACGATTTGTTTATTTGTTTCAAAAATAAAATAATTTGTTTATTAAATGCATTGGGTTACAAAATTTTATGGGGATCAAGTTTAATTTGAGCTTTAATGAATTGGATTTACTTATGATAAATAAATACGATTTATTCTAATTTATATTGATTTCGAGCGATTAAATTCAATTTTTAAATATACAATTACTAGTATGAAAAATGAAGAGTTAAGGAGGAAGATGCAATTTGACAACTCTGATCTTCAAGATAATAACTCAAGAGGAGGAAGTAGGGGCACACGCAAAACCGTGGTAGAATGAAATGGATGCTCCGCGTAGAGATGTTTGAGCATTGCATCCTAATGCCCAAGATATGGATTGGTTATTTTGTTTACACAATCCATTAGCTCCTAAGATAGCAACTGTGAGTCTACCAGTTGAGTTTAAGATTCCAAAGAAAATGTTCGAAGGAAGAAGGGATCATCTAACACATCTCATGCAGTAAAACAATTATATGAATGTGTTAAGGGCCTCTGATGCTACAAAGTGTAAAGCCTTTTTTACGACACTTAAAGGAAGTGCGAAGGATTGGTATATTTCTTTATCACAAGGCTTCATCTAGCGCTTCTCGCACTTCTCGCAGCTGGGCCAAATATTCTTGGGAAGATTTCAAGCTCATAGAAAAATAATGAGCACTCCTATGAGTTTGATGTCAGTAAAGCAAAAGGATGGAAAATCCTTGCAAGATTATGTTAAACATTTTCATGCAGTATGTTAAACACAAAAAATTTGGAGGATCAGTGGGCCATTGATGCCTTTATCATGGGTGTACAGAATGAACACGTACAATATTCATTCTCTAATAATAGGCCATAGAGTTTAGCAGATTTGTATGAGAGGGCTCATAAGTTCACTGAAGCAGAAGAAATTAAGAGAGCGTTTCGTAATACCTTCTACAGGAATGATAGACAATTTAGAAATCGACAGGGAGTTTGTGACCATCAAGGCCCTCCATCTCAAAGTATGCATACAAAAAGGGGGACAATTGAGGGGTTATTTGCAGAATGAATCGTCGAGAGCATTTCAAAGACCTCATATTGAACACACAAGAAGGTATGTTCCTCATTGCAAATTTGAAACATATACTCCCTTAAATGCTATGTGTGCCTATATTCTTAATCAGTTTAAAAGTTTGGGCATCTTGCCAAGTCCTCCACCCATGCGACATAATCAGTCAAGGTCAAACTCGAGGGATAAGTGTAATTTTCACGATGACGAAGGACATAAGACTGGAGATCGTTCTTCTTTGAAAGTTGATTGAAGAAGTAGTTAGGAATGATGAGCTTAAAGATTTTGTGGCTCGAGATGCTACATCATCAAGCCAGACTCCACAAGGTGCTAACAAGGGTAAGCAAAAAGTTAGAGGTACAATACATGTGATAATTGGTACAGATGAAGAGTGGGCGACCTTTAACACAAAGAGAAAGGCTATCTTAAAAGTGTAATGTGAAATTTAATGATGAGGATGAGGATTTGGTGTGTGATGAAAAGGGAAATGATCCAATGATTGTGTCAGCAACTATAGCAAGGTTTAAGGTAAAGAGAATTTTGGTTGATTGTGGCACTACTGTCGAGGTGTTAACTTGGGATGCATACCAAAAGATGGGGTTGAAAGAGTAAGCTTTGAAGAGGGTAAGCCTTTTGTATGGTTTTGAGAACCATCAAATCGAGGTGAAGGGATGCATTACTTTACCTATTACCTTGAGGGATGACAAGCACATCACAACAGAATATGTTCAATTCTTTGTGGCAGATCATCCAATGGCCAATATAATCCTTTGGGGATTGAGAAGTCGTAAGCGAAGTTCGATATTTGAATTCCCCAAGCAGTCAAAACACGATTCATTTCTTCCACCTTCGTAGTGCAAACATAGGTCTTAACCTCCACCAGAGTACTCATTCAAGGCGTTGCAAAAAGATGTTCTAAATATTACGACCACTTCCTCTAGTACTAGTCATGGTGTTCTAATAAAACCAAGAAAAAATCGAAAGAATGATGGAAATTTTAGGGAAATTACCTTTAAAATTGCTCTTCTCAACAATGACTTCTTCTCCAAAATCTTGGATTCGAATAATGTAATTTTTAAGGCTCAAGTAACTTCCTTTTAAAAGGGTTTTTTTGCACTTTAACGATTCATATATTCGAGAATAAGAGCACAATTAGTTGCGTACAACTTTACCCCTTCTTGACATGTGGCGAAGTGTACGTTGCAAGTTAAGGTATAAAGTGTATTTAATAAGCTTCTCCTTATGTTACCTCTCGTCTCATAGAACCAGGTTTCAAGAAGAGTCACTTTATAACTCTTCTTCGAACTATGTGGGAGACAAATTGTAATGATACTTACTATTATCGACCCATAATCTAATTGAGTTTGGGTCGGTTTCTACACGGTTCGCACTTCAAGTTTTCGTGGCACTATGAGTTCGCGTGTAAGGTACTTGCACCCTTCTATAAGATCGCATGATGTGGGTTCGTGCACCATCACATAGGCAAACCTATCTCGTATAAACACGTTTTAAACCTAGAGTATGATACATGTCGACATGTATAAAATTTATCTACGATATCACATCTATGGACAATAACATATCATATAAATACACAACTCCTCCCATCTAAAGGATGTAATGAAAAGCTCAACAAGTTATTATTAATTAAATATTAAAAATAAATTTATTTTATATTAATATGGATATAATTTTAATTAAATTAAATACTAAATCAGGTAAAGGGTAGATTAGATAGGTTGGAACAACAGAAGGCATTGTCTAAGTTCCAGTCCAGACAGACCAATTGGTTAGTTTTAAGACATGGCGGGTAAGTTCGTTAAGAAAGTTGGTTAAGCCTTATACCAATTTCAGGCCTTAAAATTTCCCTCTCAAATCCCCCTCTCCAAATTCTCTTCCCACATTATCGGTCATCTCTGTCTGTTCGTTTTCTGTCCGGTTTTTCATCTTTTTGGGGGGTTTCAAAGTTGTTTTGTTTCTTGGTTTTTCGGTTTCTCTGTTTCTCAATCTCTTGATCCACATACGAAATCCAAGACGTTGATGGATTGGAAGGTTTCTTTGAGATTATTTTGAAGGTTGTTGATTTTTATGTAAGTTTCCAATTTCTATTTGTTTATTTGATTTAATTTAATTTAATTTAGTATCCTGTTTGATTCCTATTCTGGTTTTGGAATCAATCATGGTATTTGAATTTCATTATCTGCAAATTATTTAGAACTTTTTTTTCTTTTTGGTTTTTTTGATAAATCAAGCACCTGCGCTTGTTTATATTGCAAATCTAATCTATGATTGGAATGAGTGTGAGATATGATTAATGCAATTAACATAGATATATGTGTTAGATACATATGAATCCGGGCAATATAGCTATAGCTTCGCATTGCTAGGACTTCCTGTTATCTGGAAATCTTTGCTGGGTTCTTATTTGTGCACAAGGCATTTGTTGTTTTGCCGCAAAGAGAGATATTTGATAGATTTGAAGCCTCACTTTGTTTCTTATTTCATATACAGAACCAACTCCTGGGTTTTACGATGGTATGGAACTAGACATCACTTGATTTCTCTGAAACTGATACACCAAATAAGCATCATCAAACAGTTCATTCTAGTGAAAGTAAAAGATCCCCTCCTCACTCATCTTCCCTATCCGTTATGTCTGGTCAAGTAGTTGTTGAAGAACTGAGTTCAACCAGACAATCCACCGATGGTTCAATCACGCCTGTTCTGCCCGCACAGGCGAATGAACAACCACAAGATGAAAACTGCCTATTGGTAGATTCAGACAGGATTCCATCCCATGTGTTTGCTGCGACAAGCACAACCAGCCCAGCTGAATGGAGTACGGCTTCAAACGAATCATTGTTCAGCATTCACCCGACGAACGCAAGTTTCACCAAGGACCAGTTCAATTGGATGTCTAAATCTGGTGATTTTGGTTTCAACTGTGATTCCTTAAACATTTCGAGTCCATTGATGGAGCTTCCAAGAAACATGCTATCCCCTGAAATCACCACGAGAAATGGGAGTTTCAACAAGGGCGAAGGTGATTTTGGTGCCTCTGCATCGGCGGCTGAAGCCATGAGGGAGGTTCTGAAGGAGAAAGAATGTCAGCAAAAGGATAATGTTGCTACGGGATTATCACCTCATTCCCGTAGTTTATCTACGCATTCCGATGCTAGTGTCAAATCTTTTGCCTTCCCTATGTAAGTTTTAATTAATCTCATTTCTCAACTTCAGTAATCAAGCAACTCAACAACATCCCATGCCATTTATCTAGTAGAATAATACCTTGATTCTGTACCAGACTCAGTCTTGAGATATAAGTATTTACACCATCCTTAATGAAGATACGATGGGTCGAAGTGAATAATACCTCGCATATTAACAATAATAAACTAACCGCAACCTCAATGTAAATCACTATGTTTAAAGTCCTTAAATAGTATCATAAACAGTAACTGATATATTTATTATATATATATTTTTTTTGTGAAGATTGACAGGAGATGCAGACAAAAGTGGTTCATTGACAAAAGGCACAAAGACCAAAAAACAACACTCACAACATTCCACAAACCATAAGGAAACGCCAGACAACCCCCCGGAAACCCCTAAACTAGAGCCCTCTCAGGACATCCTTAAATCACAGACCCAAAAACCAAACCGAAATACAGGTTTTAAGAGATGGTGCACTTGCTTCTCTTGCTGCCCATCTTGTTCTTGAGATTTTACTCCACTGTAATATGCGTGTGTGGTTTTGAAAGCAACCACAAGGATCCTGTTGAAGTTTCGGGCTACTTTTCACTTGCTTCCCATCCTGTTGTTGGGATTTTACAGTAGTGCAACATGCTTCAAAAGGTACAGGCACACACACACATGTATATTATATATGTATATATGTGCGGTTTCGAAAGCACCCACAAGGATCCTGTTGAAGTTTGGGGCTACTCTTCACTTGCTTTGTCTACATTTGAAGTTTTTCTGGCCCGTGCTGGTTACTTATAACTTATTGCAATGCTCCATTTTAAGAAAACATGTTAATGGAAGCTAATTTCAATACTATCCATTGAAGTATCTTGTTAGGCAGTCTTTGTGCTATAGTTTAAAGTGAAATTGAGTTTTTTTTTTTTTTTTTTTTTTTTTTTATAAAATCGAGAAATTTAATCCTTGTTCCATTGATATGGGTCAAGTAAGTAAAACTGATGGTACATTACAAGCTTGTAAATATACCTAAAGCAGAAAAAGATCTTCTATTGAGAACGTATGCTTTGTTTGATTTCAACCCATATGCTTGTGTAGATTAGGTAATTGTTTTTCTGTTGATTATTAAAAATCCCTTAAATTACACAGTACATATATTTCTTGCTTCATAGTTGTGAAAGAAAGGTATGCTACTTACTTGAAAATGTAAAGTTCCTACATTTTTCTGTACCAATGTTAAAAGTGGGGTGACAAAAAACTATTTAAATAACCATCGATTTACGGAGGTTTCAACTCTTTTGAGCTCACAACATTTTCCAGTTTCTACAATTCTAAATCCGGTGTGGATCTTAATAGGAAAAGGAGGTTGAGCAAACATTGATATGCTTCATGGGGTTGATAACATCCTTAGCACCGGCGTGCCTCACGAATTCTTCCGGCGAAAGGAAGTTGCCGTGGCAAACACATACTATACACACCTGTCCTTTGGTGTATTTGTAAAGAAACCCTTGTATTTTCCTCCCATTGGGGCCATCTCCGGTGGTGGTTACGCTTGGCATTTTTTTCATCTCTTTATCTTGAATCCAACCACGGGAAAGTTTAGGCTTCTTGGCCGGATTCTCAGATTCCGTTACTTGGGAAGGCATCTCCGGTACGGACTTTATTGGGTTAGAGGAGGATGATGGTGCACTCCACCCTTCTACTCCTGCACTGAATTTATTAATGTCTAAAGATGGTGATCAAAAAGCTTAAATGATGTTGAATTATCTATAATTGAACTTTGATTTTCTTACTAATTAAAAAAACATAATTATGCATTCAATTCATGGCTAGTGTCGTAAATTGAGCTCCAGCTCCACCTTAGATCAGAAAACGATCCAATTCATTTTCTTTTTAACCAGACCCGAATAAAGGTAACAACTTGTATAGGGGAACAACATACCTTCTAATTTTCTAAAACCTTCCTTTATCTTATCGATGGCTCTATTTAGTGCAGGAGATTTAGCAGTAGAAGCCGCTAGCCAAGCAGGAAACTCAGTAGGCGCCGCCACCGCCACTAACAACTTGTCTTTCTCACTCCCTTTCATGCCATTCCTCTGCTTCTCCACAGCTCTTTTCTTCGCTTCAACTCTCTTCATCATCCTTAATTCCTTTACATTCACTATCCTTTTACTGCTTTCCACTTGTGCAGGCAATGAACAAGACCTTGCCAATGAAAGATAACTCTTCGGCAACGTGTTTTCCAACTGTTCCGTAAAATTCCTCTTATGGTTTACCACTTCTCCCGCTATGGAAGATGATCTAGTTAAAGGGTTTAGTTTGCTGTAATTTCCACTACCGTAAATCCCACCCAGCGATAGCCTGAGATTCACCTCTGGTTCTGGATCGGGAAATTGGGTTTGTTCCGATGTAAGTTTTTCTGATGAAAATCTTTGAAAACTCCGAATTGGTTTATTGTCTTCAAATAAAAAGTTGATTTGATCAACCTTGCCTTGTATTCCTTTTGCTTCCGCCATTAGACAAGGTTAAAGAACGTCCCCCTTTCTGCTCACCCCCCACCCCCCAAAAAAATAAAACAGTAGAACATGAGCACAGAAGAGCATGAAAAAGGTTACAAACCCAGAATTTGTAATAAGATAAAAAGCTTACATGATGGATGAAGATACAGAAACTGAGATCACCGGAAGAGCTGATTTAAGAGATAGAGGAAGTAGTTTGTTTTGCGTTAAAATTTTGAGAGAAAGATGAGGAAATGGGGCAACATATGTGATGAGATTATATAGATGAAGCACACACGTGGTAATCAGTGGAGAGATAGAAAGAAAAAGAAGATAAAAACGTACGGTTTTCTTTTCTGCCATTGTTGCAACTTGCACCTGCAACTTTCTCTCTTGTGCACTTTTACAGCAATAACATATCTGTTTCCACTGTTAGCAACGACATCTCGTATTGATTTGATTTTCTTTCTTTAATTTTTTTAAAATTTAATAATTATTGTATATTTATATATAAAAATAACACATCGTTATGAAATATAAATAGGACAAGATTCACATGTGACAGAATTTTAAGGTAAAATAAATCTGAATAAAATGTATACATAATTTAATAAGTGATTAAATTGAATTAATATTAAGATATAGGGACATCACAAAAATACTATTTAGGACATAACAAGTAGAGGTTGTTGGTAAGACCTTGAGCGTGACAGATTTCGCAACTTGGTTATGTTGTGCTTTGTTTTCTTATTAGGTGTCTATACACCCTATAAGAATTATTAAATATTTCTTAATTTAATTTTATTCGAGTTTAAATATTACTGATATAGATTTTATCTAAATTTATTCTTATTTATATTTAACTTTAAAAAATTTTACATTTTTGAATTTGATTAATTGTTAATTCTATATATAAAATTAAAATTACATAAGAAGTCAAATTTATTTATTTCCCTCTTCGTTTAGATAGATCCATTAATTTTGGAAATGAAAATAAATATATAATGTAAATTTCGAAGTTAATATTTATGTTATATTTATATGATTCATAAAAATAAAATATAAAATTTCTATACATTATTATATTATTATATAATTTAAATGTGTTTTTATTTGAGTTCCGATTAAAAATACTATTCAAATAATCTTATGATTAGATGTGATCATGGGTTGGGCTACCCGGCCCAGCCCGACAGTCGGCCCAAAAAATAGGAGGATTCGGGTAAAAATATAGGCTCGAAATATGGGTTTGGGCAAAAAAAAAAGGCCCGTTTTCTGCCGGGTAAAACTTTTTTAGCCCGGGCCCAGCCCGAATTATATATTAAATATATTTTTTATTTTTAATTAAATATACTTTTTAAATTTACATATTTTTTATTTATTTTTTGTTTTAATATTTATTTTAAAATTTTTTGTTGAATGAAAAAAGCTAAAAAAAAATTTTAATATGGGTTGGGTCGGGCCGGGCTCAGATTTATCAATTTTCTTTCGGGCCGGGCTTAGACAAATTTTTAAACCCATATTTCAGGCTGGGTCGGGCTCGTGTTTCAAAAATAGACCTAAAATTTTCTCTAGGCCCGGCCCGAACCCGGCCCATGATCACCTCTACTAAGGGACGCTTAGTAATATAATTGATTAGGTTTGGCTGTTTCTCTACTTTGCCATTCTAAGAAGCTATACAGCTCCAACCAAAGTGTGCTTGCCACGTAAGTTAAAAACTTAACTACCATTTAACTATAGTTTTTCTTAATTGGTAAACTACAAAGATTTTTATTTAACTTTTGTAAGTTTTTTTTATTTTGGAAACGGAAAATAAAAGAATTTGAAAAAGGGCACTGTTATTACAAATCATTTTCATTTTGATCACCTGTTATTAATTTAGTGTTAGGCAATATTATCGTATATTTATTTTAATCACTCAATTTTAATTTTCACTTGGGTCTCATTTAATCTTTTTAATTTTATTTAATTTTTATTTTTTAAATTTAATTTTAGTTTTTTTATTTTATAGAAAAAAGTTTTGGATTTTTATAGGGAAACGCTAGAGTGTTTACATAGAAAAACTATATTATCTTTTTAGTTTCTTTTATTTTTTCCAGGTAAAAGGAAAAAATATGAGGTTTTATAAAGAATTAGTTAGGTTTTTATAGGAAAAACTTATATTTTTTATAGATTTTTTAAAATTAATTTTAATTTTTCAGTAAAAAAAAGGGAAAATATGAGTTTTTGCATAAAAATTGAGGGTTTTTTTTTTTTTTTTACAAAGAATTGAATTATAAGAAAAAAAAACGTTAGTTTCATCTATGTAGCAAAATAAAGTTTCATCTATGTAGCAAAATAACTCAATTTCTCGTAAAAGTTTAGGGTATTTTTTGAAAAAATAAAATTAATAAAAAAAAAAGAAATGAGTGACCAAAATGAAAACATAAGTTGAGTGACTAAAATGAGTGTACAATAACACTGCTTAACATCAAATTAACAGTGGGTGACTAAAATGGATATGATTTGTAACGGTGGTGCCCTTTTTGAAATTTTTTTATTTTTGGTGCCCAAAATGAAAAACTATTAAAGTTGGGTGACCAACTAAATAGTTTACCCATACTTTAGATTGGGTAGCATTTTTTTAGAAGGAAATTCATTAATTCATTTCATAAATGGGAGGGACCATACAATTCGAAAAAAAAAAATAGTATATGCTCGTCCTAGGCGGTATATTACAAGTTCCATCAAAACAACAAATACTTCAACCTCAACATCAATATAACGTTATTGTGCGTTGAAATTGGCTACACAACTCAAGCACGATATATCTTGAGTGAAAGCAAGCACTTAGTACAATAAGAAAATCAATCATGAATGGTCCAAAGCAGCGGGAAAAAATGGGAAAAAATTAAGCATCCACCAAACTGGAGAGGACGACAACAAAACCATCCCTAAAATCACTTGCAAAAGCAAGACTACATCCATAAGCAATATTAAAAAGCATGTTACAAGAGCAGATAAAAACTTCTAATAGTGATGGCTTATTAAACAATGGAAAACAAACAAAAAAAAAACATATAAAACTTAAGACAATACGGATACAAACCTTTAATTTTACCACTCAACTAAAACTTTATTTTAATATTTTTATACATTTTATTTTATTATGCACACATTTGTGTCCTAATACGTAATTTCCACATTTCATTATTTATTATATGTTGTTTTTAAACACACATTAATTTTTTAAATTTGTGGTTTCCACATGTATACGTGTATTATTGAACTTCTAGTATTAATAATATTGTCAATCTTAAGTTAATGTCACCCATCAACTGGGTCCCAACTCAATTAAAAAATTACCATAAACTATTTCATTTGCTTTTCTTTTTACTATTTATTGTAGGTTGTTTTTAAACATACCTCTATGTTTTAAATTCATGATTTCTACCGTGTAATAAAATTTCTAGTACTAATAATATTGTTGATTGAGTTAGTGTTTATATCATTTGATATTCTTAATCTAATGTGTTTTTGTATTTAAATTTCATTTTACTTGCCATTTATTTTTTTCATTCCATGTTTTTTTTTCTTTTTCATTTTAATACCTTTTCTATTTTAATACTTTTCTTATCCATGTGTTGTTATTAATTAGTTTCAAATTATATTTTTTATTATTTATTATATGTTATTTTTAAACATATTCTAAATACGTGATTACCTCTCCAATAAAATTTATAATTTTTTAGATAAAATATTTATAAAAAAAATATTGAGTGTCACTTTTTATAGGGTTGTTGATTGATTGGAGTCCGCTGTGAGAAATCGACAAAGAGGCCTTTACTAGCATCTTGGGCATCATTTGGTTGCTTTGGAATCCTAGGAACATTAAGCTTTCTCAAGGAAAGACGATGACTCCACAAGATGCTTTGATTCGTGCTAAGACCATTCACTAAGATTTCAAGGTTCACAATCGTATCCATGCGCTCATTTTCCTAGGAGGTTGAGGATCATGAGACGGGAAACCCTAAGTGGAGAGCAACTCAAGATTAATATTGATGTGGCCTAGATTGCTAGGGAGCGCATGATGACATTTGGTGCAGTAGTTCGCGATTTAGAGGGCATGGTTCATGCAGGTTGCGCTTGACACCTTAATGGAGCTTTTGATGCTCTCTCGGTTGAGGCCCTTGCTATTTGCTAGAGTTCTCCAGTTGGTTAGGGTACTTGATTATCACCACATCATAGTAGAGAGGGATTGTTTTGCAATTGCAAATAAACTTAATAGTCATTCTTTGGACCTGTTTGTGTATGGCTGAATCATTGAGGATGCCCATGGATTATGAAATTGATTTGATTTTATTATTTTCCAGTAAGCTCATCAATCGACCAATAGGGTTGCACATAGACTTGCCTATTGATCTATGGATGAGAATGTTGTTTGCTCTTTTAATTTAGACTATCAGGACATTGTTATTCACCAGCTGATGTTGAATGACAATTTAGGTTGATTTATTTTGCTCTTATCAACTTTTACTTTTAATAATAAAAGTGTTTAAATTATTTTATATTTGAAAAAGTAACATAAGTTTATTTTATTTAAAATATAAAACATAAAAAATTTATATAAAATAAAATATTGGGAATTTTCAAAAATAGTTTATT
Organism: Gossypium bickii; assembly: GCA_025503065.1. Classification (NCBI taxonomy): domain Eukaryota; kingdom Viridiplantae; phylum Streptophyta; class Magnoliopsida; order Malvales; family Malvaceae; genus Gossypium; species Gossypium bickii. The sequence goes on from CP106716.1 coordinate 104,705,707, forward strand.
TTCTAAAGAAAAATAGTTGTGTTAGGCTCAAAGACCCAATTGTCAATATGTAGGTAAGTAATCTAAGTTTCATTTCATTAAAAAAAATTCAACGTCGGTCTTCAATTTAGTCTATTTTGATCCATTTCGACTAATATTGCATACCACTACCGCATTTTCCAGTTTGGCTACCTTGTTACGACTTCACTCCAGTCACTAGCCTTGCCTTCGGCATCTCTCTCCTTGCGGTTAAGGTAACGACTTCGAGCATGGCCAGCTCTCATAGTGTGATGGGCGGTGTGTACAAGGCTTGGGAACGAATTCACAGTCGTACGGCTGATCGGCGATTACTAGTGATTCCGGCTTCATGTAGGCGAGCTGTAGCTTGCAATCCGAATTGAGGGTAAGTTTTTGGAGTTAGCCCACTCTCAGAGGTCGTGACCCTTTGACTCGTCCATTGTAGCACGTGTGTCACCTAGGGCATAAGGGGTATGATGACTTGACTTGATCCTCACCTTCCTCCAATTTATCATCGACGGTCTGCTCAGGGTTCCAAACTCAACGGTGGCAACTAAACACGAAGGTTGCACTCATTGCGGGACTTAACCGAATACCTTCCAACACAAGCTGACGACAGCCATGCACCACTTGTATCCACGTTCCTAAACTATTCATAAAATAAATTAATGAAATTTTGTGCTATTTTATTGATTGAGTCTTAGCTCAATTGGCATTGACATTGTTACCAGTGTAGAAGGATGTGGGTTTGAGTGCGCTAAAGTGCATTATCCTCCTATTTAAGGGTTGGGGAGGGACTATGGATAAATTTAGGTATTGCATAAAAAGGAACAGATATAATAAGAATTTATAATAAGATTAATGTTTAAAAAAATATTATGCTATTTTAAAATAATTTTTTTGTCTTAACTCTTATTTTTTTTATATAATGCCTAAACTATTTATAACTCTCAATTGCTAAAGTAGATGATATTATGTATTTGAGTGAATCCATATCCTCCAAATTGTTGCAGTAGAAACAATGCCAACCGAATTAAGATTCAATCGACTTATCTTATCTCTTCTTATTTTCTTAGGATTACGTTTAAAAATAAAATATAATTATTGAATTAAGTTATTGAACTTAATTAATAATTTTAAAATTTATATATGCATATAAATATATTTATAATATATAATTGAAATATATTTTTGTGTATATATAATATATATTATTAAAAAATAAACTACAAATGTATATCATATATTTTAAAATATTAATAAATTTAGAACAACTAGTATCTAATTCTAATATCATGTGTTGCACATGTTTTCATACACTTAAATTTTGAATTTTTTAAATAATATAATTTTATTTCATGTAATTAAAAAGCTAATGTTATTTAAATTAATATAATTAAAATATATCAATTATTAAAACATTTGTAAAATACAAAAAGTAAAGTATTTTAAATTGATACTCCACACCCTTCCATACTCACATTTTTTTCTTTTTTAATATAATATAATATAATAACACATTATTTATAAAATTACATATATAATATAAAGCTACTTATCATATAAATAATAATGAAAAGTTAATATTAAAATAAACTTTTACATAATTTTTAAAAAATTAATGTAAATTAATATTTTAATAATACAATAATTCAATGTAAATTTTAACATTCTTATTCATTATATAAATTTATTTAACAATTTTTTTTTACAAAGTTAAAATTCTTACTTGAAAAATCTTATAAATAAATAAAAACAATTAAAACAAATAATACAATGAATAATAAATATACATATATCAAACACTAATGTTGTATTATAATTTTTATATTGTTTTTACCCATAACTCTTCATTAACTCCTAAATCGAAAAATAAAAAAAATAAATATATTCGAACTCACGTCTTCCTAATTATTACAATATCAACAACAATAACTAAACTAAAGCTCCATCTGCATACAAATATACATTAGGGTTAATAAATACAGAAACACCTGAATTAAGAATGTTATACTTTCTTGGTACTTAAACTTTTTTTGTGCACCTAACTAGCACTTGAACTTGAAGACTGTAAGTAAACTTCGTACCTTTTTTATACTTAACTAACAACGTTAAAATATGTTGACATGACACTATGGTGACACGCAGTAGCTCAACATTTTGGCACGTGACAAAAAATATTTAATATTTATTAAAAATTTGTCAGGTGTTAAAATGTAATGTTATGTATCACAATGTTATTGGTCGTTAATGTCATATCAATGTACTTTTTAACAATATAGTTAAATACCTAAAAATAATATTAAATTAATTTTCAAATTTCAAATTTAAGTATCAAATAAGTAAAAATTGTCCAGTTTTGTAAATATTTAATCTTATATATTATTAGTATCAAAACAAAACACAATCGTGCTCCAAGTTGCAGATAGAGCCTACAAATACAGAAAGTACGGACAAAGGATAGATGACACGTTTAATGAAAAGATTGGGAACTACACGTGGCGAAAAACAAGGGGTCAAAACAGGCAAGTTTGTCAAGTTGCATGCAAACGGCCTCGTATTGATGATATCATCCAGTTGTGCTTTAACTGTTAGAAGCGTGGGGAAATGAATTATTTTATCGCTATGCCCACGCGCGAATTATGTCATGTATTAATCAAGTCTCCTTCCTTTATTTTAATAGGAAAATCAAATTTTAGACTCTTATATTAACTTAATTTAGAAGTTGTTTTATAGTGAATAAATTATTGGTAAATTTTTATTTTGACCACTTAATTAAAAAGTTATAATTCAGTTATTGATTTATTTAAAAGTTTTCATTGAAGTTATTAAGATATTAAAATTAATGCTATATAACTTTTTTATCACACTGTCTGCATCGATCGAAATCTATATTTTCTTTTCTCTTCTATGATTCAGTTTTTTTCATAAAACAGCTTTGGATGTCACAAATTTGAAAACCAAAAATCAAATAGCTTGTTTCTTTAATCTTCGACACTTACCGTCAAACCGAATTAGATCTAAAATTTGTTATTCTATTCATCGATGGGTACTGATTCACCGTACCGATCGTTGAATCATTACATGGAGCTCGCTGATGGAACCTTTTATTTGAAAAAAATATAGCAATCTAGTGACTTAAATAAAAAAAATTATTTGAATAGTTTAGTGACTTAAATGAAAACTTTCGAATAGTTTAATGACTAAATTGTAACGTTTTTTAGTTAAGTAACTAAAATGAAATCTTACCCATAGTTTAGTACTAATGGTGTAGTTTACCCTTTTTCTAGGGTAAATCAAATTTTATTAAGAGTTACTATTTTTATACACGGTACACTTTTTAAATAATTATATTATGTGAGTAGTATTTTTGCTTGGAAGTTACTATATGTACTTTACGCATTGAGAGTGATGATTATTGTTAGCGTTTTGCGCACCTCATCGTTACTGTTATCATTTATCGATGCCAATATTTGTGTATCGAGCTTGGATTTTCACTTGTGTTTACTAAGGGCAAACCGGTTTATGAGTTAATTAAATTTTATAAAATAATTATAAGAGCTTCATTGAAATATAATAATGAATTTCATAGTGTTTATTTAAATGTCGTTGTGTAATATTATTGGTTCTTTAATTTTGTATTGTAACATACTTAACATGAAATTTTAAAAATTATTAGATTCATTCATAATAGTTCAAAATGATCGATAAATAGTAAAATGATTTTTTTTTAAGTAAAGAGAAAATAGTAATTAATATTGTTGTTTATAATCAGTAATAGAATTTTGTAATTTATTATTTATTATATAATCTTTATTATTTATTTATTTAAAATTATAGTATTATTAGAAATCATGTCTTAATGGAAAGCTCAGCGCATGAAAGACAAGAGGTGGACGGTCTCTCGAGTCTCGTCCACATTTTTGTAATGTTTTTAACTTTCATAGAAGATGGCATGTACATAATCACGTTTAGTTACAAGCTTAGAAGGTCTTTGTTGAGACTTGTACGCAAATTTTATAAAAAAAAATTGTTAAAAGAATTAATTATAGACTGAAATAAGAAGGATGATAGTGTAGCACTCACTACTTGAAATAGTATTTATAGAGAATATTGAGTGTTACATAAATTCAAGCCGATAAGCTTACCTCATACATCCGATTCTATGACCCCCTTATTCAATAAAAGTTGTAATCGCCAATTTTGGCCCGGGTTCATTAACCCAGGCCCAAAACCAAGCTAAGGCCCAATAAAAAATAAATGTCCAAGTTAAATAAACAGTCCCTTACAAACCAATTAAGATAAAAGCAGCCCAAACCCACAAAGCCCATTACAAGCAAATTAAACCCATTTACAAAATAAACCCGAGCCCAATTACCAGCCCAGAATATCTAGGGTTTCTGAAAACCCTAAGGACCTCCGAGCTCTCAAGGCGCCGCAACCCTTTGTGCGCACCACTTGGCCTTGTCTGCCATCGCCGCACGCGCCACTCAGCCCCTGATGCATCGCTAGCCTCCACCCACGCGCGCACTATTGCCACTGCCGTTTGTTCGCCTCCTTGTCCCCCACAATCTGCAAAAGAAGACAGAAAAGACAGATCGCGTTTGGTTTATTTTTATCTTTTCTTTATTGTTGTCAATCGGCTATAAAGCCGAGAGAAAGAAGCTCGTAACAAGGGATTAGATTCCAAATCTTTACAAGAAATTTCAGCAATAAAAAGAGAAATACTGAGATATCTTCGGTCAAAAAGCAGTACCAAAAAACGAGATCTAAAGCCAAGGTTAAAACAAAAAAAAAATCAAAACGCAGAGAGAGATCTATACTTTCGGAGGTATTTCTTTCTTTCTTTTATTCTTTCTTTTTCGAATCGCTTATTTCACAAATATACATATATACAAAAGAAAATATATATATTAAAAATAAAAAAAATAAGAAGAAACTTTACATTAGAAGATCGCCACCATGACGCGTGTGTGTGCCATGTGGCTGTCATGCATGGTGGTCCCCTCACGGATTCCCCCTGCAGAGAAGAAAAGAAAGAGAGAAAAGTCAGTTTTTTTTTTTAGCAGAGAATGAAATGAAATTTTTGAGAAAATTTGGCCTTAAATAGCCCTTCAAAACGACGTCGTTTTGGGTCGCCTCTAACGCCAAAACGACAGCGTCGTTTGAGCTGCGACCCGAATCCGACCCGACCCTGGGGCAAGGTCCGCGTGTTTTTGGACAGAAGGGCTAATTGCACTTTTAGCCCTTCCGTACTTTCGCAGTTTTTTTTTTAATTAGGTTTCCATCATTTTAAAATTTAGCCCGCATATTTAGTTTGTTTTTTTTATTTGGTCCCCCAGCTGTTATGCGTCTTGGCCAAAAGGATTTATTGCATGTGGGGTCCCTCTGTTTCCTCCGTTCGTCTAAATTGGTCATTTTCTTTCGTTCTTTGTTTTAATTTGGTCCTAACACTTTATTTTATTTCAAAACCACCCCAAAATTCCATTTTAAATTCAATTGGACCCTTTTTAATGTTTTATAGTTATTATTGTCATTATTTACATATTTTTGCATCGTCGTTTCTATTATTTATTATTATTGTCCCATTATTATTATTATTATTATTATTATTATTAGTATTATTATATGTTATACATATTTTATGTTATTATTATTACTATATTATTTACTATTATTACTATTTTATTATTACTATGCTATTTATTGTTACTACTATTATTATATATTTTATTATTATATCGTATATATATCTCATATCACCATCATTTATTTATTATTTCATTTTATTTCTACTAACATTTTTATTTTTATTGTCACTTGATTTTTATATTATCTCTTCTTGTTTTTATTATTACTTCTTTTATCCTCATATGTTGTAAACTTCTCGTCTTCGCCATTCCATGTGGATCAAAGGTTTTAAATCACAATCCGATTTTTTTTTATACAAAGAGGTAATATTTTTGTGCGTTCGTAAGTAGAAAAATTACACCCTAACGTGTTGGGTGCCGATCTTTCGTTCGACTACATGATCAAATATCCTTTTCTTGTTAAAGATGACCTAGATGTCGAAATATAAGGGTGTTACATCCTAACGTGTTGGGTATGACGCTTTTATTCCTTTGAAGTGAGGTCATCTAAAGACGATTTTAAATTACAACTCGATTTTTAAGGGTAATATTTGTACATTTAGAAGGCCGAAAAATTACACCCTAACGTGTTGGGTGTCGATCTTTTCGTTCGACTAAATATTCAAATAATCTTTTTTTTTTTTTGAAGATGATTTTGATATCGAAATATAAGGGTGTTATATCCTAACGTGTTGGGTATGATACTTTTATTCCTTCGAAACGAGGTTATCTTAAGATTCGATCCCGATTTAATTAATCCATTCTTTTAATTCCTTTTTTTAAAATATTTTTAACTTTTCGACATTAGGACATTAATCAATCAATTTGGTACCGATTTTGGGCGTTGCGGGGGTGCTAATCCTTCCTCGCACGTAACCGACTCCCGAACCTATTTTTCTTGAACATTCGTAGACCAAAAGTATCGTTTTAGTAAACCGAAATGTTTTACTAAAACAAAGGTGATCCGATCACACCTAATAAAAGGTCGGTGGCGACTCCCGTTTTTTTTATTCGTTTTTAAAACCCAAGTTCGACACCCGTTTTTGTCAAAAATGGTTACGACAGCTTGGCGACTCCGCTAGGGAATTGGGAGAGAGTCAGGCCGTAAATTGATTGATTTTTGTCCTCTTGATTGAAGATTTGGAAAATTGTTTTGAAAAATCGTGTTCTTTATGCATTTGCATGTGTTATAGTGTCGAGTCTTGTGAAATACTTTGGCATTGCATTGCAAGACCGTTGGTCATACCTTTAAGTGGGAGTAAGAAACTAAGCCTTCGTGAGGTTTTCACCTCCGCATGGGCTAGTAGATTGCTTAGGAGACATCCGTACCTACGTGTTTCGTGAGGTTTTCACCTCCGCATGGCCGTAGGAAATGTATCCCCGAACCAGAACTCGGTCCGTATGAGCCTATAATGGGTGAGGATAGAGGAATCTGTGGTTCAGGTACCCCTCTGTAGAACCGAACCTCATATAGAAGCCACAGAGCCTACCCAGGCGTAGTGCCGAAATAGTTACCCGGATAAGCGTCTATTGATATTTTGCTTGTTTGATTACGCAATACTAACTTGTGTTGTCTTGTTTGATTTGCATGACATTCCATGTAGTCGAGGTGTCAATTTACGTTCGGTTGCTAGAATAGGAAGTTTGCTATGGAAAACAACTTTCTTGATAAAGTAGAGGACAATGCGCCGTCACGCACATGGTCGGAAAAGTTGCGATTGGAACTAGGAGACAGCCTAGTCGAGGTCATACGTCGAGTTGAGGACTTCACCTGTTAGTGTGACACAAAGCGAGCTCCAAGAGTTACGGGATATCTCGGGCCAATTGGGAAGATGGAATTAAGCAAATGTTCTACCATCGTTACGGTGATATCTCTTACTTATTGGATGTTAAGATAGATAAGCACCTATTTAGGGCTATGGTCCGCTTTTTGAATTTCTGTATACGGTTGCTTCACTTTTGGAGAAGTGGATTTGGTGCCAACAATAGAAGAATACACTACACTACTCGCCGTATTCCCGAGATGCAAGTCGACAAGGTTTATATCGAGCCCGCTATGTCCCTCCTTTTGGCGAAAAAGTTGATGAAAATTACGGGCATGAGTGAAGCAGTGGATCTTGGCCAAGGTTCAACAGAAGGCGAAGAGAGATGTATCCTTGGGTGAACTTAAGGGATCTAATTTTGACGCACCCGACATGGAAAAAAGGTTGATATTTTCGCGCTTAAGCCTCTGCGGATTGGTCGTCTTCCCAAAAGCTTTGAGGCACATAGGCGAAGCGGTGGTGGATCTGTTCGGACCGATTGGATAAGCAAGTCACACTGTCCCAGCAATTCTTGCGGAGACCTTCGGATCACTAAACGCATGTAGAAAGAGCGGGAGAGGAAGATTTATCGGATGCGCACACTATTGATGGTATGGTTTCATGGGCATTTTTGGAAGATGGATAAAGTCTCTTGTCGACCTTTTCATAGAGACTATTCACCAAAAAAGAGAGAAGCGACTATGTCAAGGAGAGAAGATATAATGAAGAGGATGGATAGCCATTTTTCAGAACCTTCAAGGAAAAGACGTTGAGTGGAGAGCTCCCTGGATGATGCCTGGAGAGATTCTTTATAGATGTGGAGATTTCGATTGGGTACCTCTACCCGGAATTTGGGGAGTCATCGGGTATGCCCCATTGCTAGCGGCAAGACAATACCAATCTAGACAGATTCGTACCGCCAACACATGGGTTGGACTGAAGTGAGTTCTCGATACAAGAGAAAGGTTACAAGAAGAAGATAAAGGAAACGACAAATGCTTGGAAGCAAACTCGTCGGATGAAGAGATTAGCTGCGGGTGAAACGGTAACTTCTGAATACAAAGCATGGCTAAGCAAGAGAATCAATGATAATATCCCGGGACCAAGCTTGGATAATACTTAATCTTTGGAGGAGCAGTTACTGAGTGATACCAACAGAATTAGAAATTATAAAGCAAGATTTAGATGCAATGAAGTTTGAGCTTGAAAAGAAAATTGAGCAGTTAGAAGAAGAGAAGATGCTCCTCAAGTTGGACATAGATGGACAAAAATTAGAAAGTCGAGAAACTAAGAAAGGAGAAAAGAAGAATAGAGGAAGACCGAGACGACACGAAAATGCACTACAAGAAGATGCGTCTCTCAATGAGAAGCTAGGACTAGGAAAGACGTCGAGCCAATGGCAACAAGAGTTACAAGAGGAAAGAGCTAAGACCGATCAATGGGAAAGGAAATTCCAAGAAATGAAGGTTCAAAATGAGATCCTAGAAAAGCAAATATCAGAAGGCCAGAATAGAAGAAACGAATTGAAGACAAGGGTGGCAGAGTTGGAGAAGTCCCTCGACCATTTTCGAAACCGTAACTCGGCAAGAGAGTTAAAAACAAGTCCGAGTAGAATCAAGAAATGAAAAAGAGGACCAGAAGAGTTAGAAATGGAGCTACTGAACTGTCAAAATCGCATTAGGCATTTAAAAGAAAATGAAGAGCGAAGGAAAGCGGAGCTGTACCATTCCCAGAATCAAGTCGGAGATAGAGATTATCTCATGGGGGAAGCTATAATCCGGATGCGAGAGATAGCGAGTATTTACAAACTCTAGCTATACAAGGCGACGATTGAGCGTGCGATTCGAGACGCTTGATCGGATCGTGGCGAGAATTAGTTTCCCTGCTAACAAAGATTAAGGCCTTAGGTGTTAGAGCAAGGCCGTTCCTGTAATCTGTTTTATGTAAAGAGCTTTGTTTTCTAAGGAAGTTTTCTATGGGGAATTGAATCAGAGTTGACACCTTTTTGCATTCATATCATGCATTCGCATTCGCATTGCATTACATACATTAGCATCATACCACCTTAACCATTCACTAAGCTTAAAATCACATAATTCGCAGCTACGACACTACGAATCTGGAATCACATCATCCCTATAGGACACGCTTAAAAACTAGAGCTATGGACGCCGAACTCAATGAGAGGATCGAAAGGATGGAAAAAAACCAGAAAGAGTTGCAAGAACAGTTAGCCAAGTCACAGCAAGAAGCGAGGGACTTGATGATGAAATCCCGCGAGGAATCACGAGGACATAAGGATCAAATGGATAGAATGTTGGAGATATTGATGACCATGTCCAAAAGAAAAGGACTCGCGCAAAGTCCCGACATTCTGAGCCCCACTCGAGGATAATCAAGATCCGCTCTATATCCCCGGGATTCACTCCACCCCACGCTCATGCAACACAAAGAGGATATCCTCAAGAGAACCTGAGGGCTGGAACAACAACCCATCCCACCTACCCATCCGGGGCAAGGTATATACGTATCAAAGCGTTGGAGATAATTCTCGCTAATTCGATTGTTCCGGATTTAGATGATCCAGGAAATAGCCAAGTTAAAGAGGGATGGCCATGATCTTTGAAGAAAAATATAGGAGTCAGAGGAAAGATACAAGGCGGTGGAAGGTACTAGAGTCTTCTCTGCGCTAAATGCCAAAGACCTTAGTTTGGTACCCGATCTAGTCTCGCCTCAGAAGTTTAAGACACCAGATTTGAAAAGTATGAGGAACGAGATGCCCAAAGGCCCATCTTATTATGTTCGTCGAAAAATGGTGGATACTTGAATGAGGACAATTCGCTAATACATGTTTCCAAGATAGCTTGATTGGATCACCTCGGATGGTATGATCGACTTAGCACGAGAAGATTCGGTCATGGAAGGACACGCACCGCGCATTTTGCGAACAATATAAGCATGTTTCGACGTGGCTCCCGACCGGGGTGACGCTACAAATGTTGGAAAAGAAGCCAACGGAGACCTTCGACAAGAAGATTTCAGAGATGGAGGGATCTCTCCGCCCAAGTCGAGCCCCATCGACTAAAAGTGAGACAACGGTCCTTTTATCAATACTTTGAGAGCGCCATTCTACGACAAGTGGTGGGAAATGCCACAAAAGACTTCGCCGACCTCGTAATATACGGGGAGCTCATCAGCGGCATCAAAAGTGGAAGAATGGAGGTAATGAAGGTTCAAAAGGCCAGACACTGTAAAAGAGAAAGAACCCGAAGCCCATATGGTGGGGATGGGAGCCTCTCATGCTCCTAACCCATATCCAACCCACCACGACCACCGATGTCGATCGCCCACCGCCGAATTTCTATTTTCCACCACCAAGCCCTTACTATCAAACACCTCCTCCTTACCCGTTTATGCCGCCAATAATCAAAGACCATTCGCTATATTCCCACCAAATACGTGGTACGCCCCAAGTCACCAAAAAGCAAACCAAGACCAGGTAAAACCCAATCTCGAAAGACCTCGGTTTACCACTTATCCCACGTGTCGCACGGAGAGTTATGCCCAAAATTATTGGAAAAACACTTAATCTCCCACATTTACATAGCACCACTGAAGCCCCATTCCCAAAGTGGTACGATCCCAATGCTAATTGCATGTATCACGCCAGGGAACCGGGGCATTCAATGAGATAATTGTATAGCCTTCAAGAGAGAGAGTGCAAGGTCTTATCGATGCGAGGATTTTACGATTTGTCAGATGCGAGAATATGGCTAGAAATTCGATCCCTAACCATACTGTAGGGAACGTGAATATGACGACACAGGAGGACAAGTGGCGAGCTAAGCGCTATGTCTCCGAGATAAAAACACCCTTGGAGAATATCTGGAAAATAATGATTGAGAAAGGCATGCTCGACAAGAATTTTAAGGAGGAAAGCATGAAGAATCCAAGATTTTGCGTCTTTCACGGCACGGAGGACACCACATTCAATCTTGCGAGAAGTTCAAAGAGTCGCTTGGGGCATGATGGACAATAAAGAGGTAGAAATCAGTAATAGAGATGGAGGCGCGAAAAGAGTATATGTGCATCCGAGGGCCAAATCATCAGCCCTCCCTACAGTATGATCGGCCTTTAGTAATCTATTACGATGCAAAGAAGGAAGAGAGGAAGCCAAAAATGATAATCCAAGTACCTTCCCCTTTCCCGTATAAGGATAGTAAGGCGGTACCTTGGAAATATAATGCCGACAGCATCACCACGCCTGGAACCCCGACTGGAAACATTAGTGAGGTGGGGCATTTTACCCGCAGCGGGAGGTGTTATTCCCCTGAGATGGTTGAGACAAAGAAGAAGACCATTGGCACGAGTCAGAAAGGGAAGGCACCAATACATGAAGTCGAGGGTGAGATTGAAATACAATCGAACATGGAACTAAGGAGGAGCGGTGAAAGAGCATGAAGCACAGGAATTCTTAAAGTTCATCAAGCACGGTGAATCTGACGATTGTGGAGCGGTGAATAAACAACCGGCAAAAATCTCAGTATTATCACTGTTGTTGAACTCAGAGCCACATCGCAACGCCCTTCTGAAGGTGTTAAACCAAGCGTATGTACCAAGCGATGTACCCATTGAAAAACTCGATAGGTGGGTGAACCATTTAACGCGGATAATTTCATCTCCTTCTTGACGATGAAATACCACCAAATGGTAGGGCTCTGTTAAAGCATTACACATCACAACAGAGTGCAAGAGGATATATAATACCGCATGTGCTTATTGACAACGGTCGCACTCAACGTCATGCCGTTGTTGCGACCTTTATCTAGGATGCCGTCGACATGTCTTACACGAGGCCTTGTCACTCTCGCTGCGATAAGGGCATTTGATGGAACACTGCGGGAAGTTATGGGAAAAATCGAGATCCTGCGGAGGTGGGCCCGCACGTACAATGTTGAATTTCGGTCATGGACATTGCTCCTTCATATAATTGCCTCTTAGGAAGGCCCCGGATCCACTCATTGAGCGATCCTTCATCTCTCCATCAAAAATAAAATTTATTATATGGGTGACCGCTTGATTATAATCGATGGTGAAGAAGACATCGTCGCCTCACTCTCTACCGACGCACTACCTATATCGAGGCAAACAAAGACACGCCAGAATGCTCCTTCCGCTCCTTCGAATTTATCAACGCTACATTTGTCGCCGAAGGAGACAAGGCACCTACACCCAAACTGTCAAGAAGCACCAAGATGGGAATCAAGTTGATTGTAGGGGAAAAAAGCGCGCGGCGAGGAAGGGTTTAGGAAAATATCGACAAGGAATGGCAGAGCGCTAAAGCGAGTACATCATAAGGCAAGATACGGTTTAGGGTTCAAACCGGATTCCCAACAAATAAGAAAACAATGGCAGAAAGATCAAGAAAGGAGGATCGCAAAAGCCTCAGGTCGGGAATTGGACTGGGAGCCTATAATGTATCCACCATTGTTGAAGACATTTACGTGGCGGGAATGATGTACCCGGGAAGAGATAGTCTACCAAACATGATGTTATCAATCGAAAGGAGTCTCAGAATGTCGATTATAAATGTTATAGACAAAGGGGATGATGCGATTGGAGATGTTTCGATGATACGCCCATGTCCTCCAGGATTCACTTTGAACAATTGGATTGCTTAGTGGACCTCCTTGTAGTTTCCAAATCCTCCGAGTAATGCTCAAGTATTAACTTTTTGTGTGCCCCTAAGTGTAGGGGAATCATTATGAGAGTTCATTTTGTCTATCGGCTTTTAAATGAAACATGAATAAAGATGCATTTTGTCGTGTTCTTTTCATTCTCATCGATTTCATATTCATTCTTTACTTGTCCCTATATATTCCATATCATCATGTCACGTTTATAGGACCCGATACCTTGATGTCCCTCTATAGTCTTCTTTTGTCTACTTTTCAGTGTGCTCGGATATCAACGGCGTGAACAATCTGTTACAAGCCCTAAAATCGACTTCGAGAAAGCTATTTGTGTAGGAGAATCAGAAGGGTGAAGAAGATGCCAGAAGATTATGTCTCTTCCTGCACTCTACTTGAGATGGTAGAACAAGAGGATAAGCAGATTTTGCCCTATCAAGAATCGATCGAGGCAGTGAATTTAGGAAATGAAGAAAAGAAGCAAGAGGTAAAAGTCGGGACCTCCATGTCTAAAGACACCAAACACGATCTGATCACCTTGCTTCACGAGTACGAAGACGTGTTCGCATGGTCGTATCAAGATATGCCGGGCTTGAATGAAGATATAGTGGTCCATAGACTTGCGTTGAATCCAGAATGCAAGCCAATCCAACAGAAGTTAAGACGGATGAGGCCTGAAATGCTCTTAAAAATAAAAGAAGAAGTCAAGAAACAATTCGATGCTGGTTTTCTACAAATCTCTAGATATCCGAATGGGTGGCTAATATAGTCCCAGTGCCAAAGAAAGATGGCAAAGTGCGAATGTCGTGAGATTACCAGTGATCCGAATAGAGCAAGCCCTAAAGATAATTTTCCGTTGCCACACATTGATACATTGGTAGATAACACGGCAAAGAATTCATTTTTCTCCTTCATGGATGGATTTTCGGGCTACAATCAAATCAAGATGGCTCCCGAGGACATGGAGAAAACTACGTTCACGACGATGTGGGGGACATTCTGCTATAAAGTAATGCCGTTCGGTCTAAAGAATGCCGGGGCAACATATCAAAGAGCCATGGTAACATTGTTCCACAACATGATGCACAAGGAAATAGAAGTCTATGTCGATGGTATGATCGCTAAGTCTCGAGGAGAAAGTGAGCATGTGGGAAACCTCAAGTAAAGCTATTGAAAGATCGAGAAAAATCCAACTAAAGCTTAACCTCGCCAAATGTACCTTCGGGGCTACCTCGGGAAAATTATTGGGATTTATTGTCAGCGAGAAAGGTATCAAAGTCGATCCGGATAAAATAAAGGCCATACAAGAATTACCGCCCCCACGTACACAAAAGGAAGTCAGAGGATTTCTAGGAAGACTGAACTACATTGCTCGATTCATTGCTCAACTCACCAAGCAATGCGACCCGATTTTTCGGCTCCTTCAAAGCACAATCCGGAGAATGGAGCGAGGAATGTCGGGAGGCTTTTGACAAAATAAAGCGATGATTTATCTAGTCCCGGTGCTAGTACCACCAACTCCTGGAAGACCGCTAATACTATATTTGACTGTGTTCGAAAACTCAATGGGTTGTGTCTTGGGGCAACATGATGAGTCCAGAAAAAGGGAACAAGTGATCTATTATCTCAGCAAGAAATTCATAGAGTATGAAGCTAAGTACCCATCGATCGAAAAATTCTGTTGTGCGCTGGTCTGGGCAACCCGGAGGCTTAGACAATATGTGCTGTATCACACAACATGGTTGATTTCAAAGCTGGACCCAATAAAATACATGATGGAATCACCTGCACTCTCGGGAAGAATGGCACGGTGGCAAATCCTATTATCGGAGTATGACATCGTATACGTGAGCCAAAAATCGATTAAAGGGAGCGCAATAGCTGATTTCTTAGCAACTCGGACAACAGAAGAATACGAACCATTGAAATTTGACTTCCCAGACGAAGACTTGATATGCGTTACGGAAGAAGAATGTGAATCGTCGAAAGAAAAATCATGGAAGATGAGTTTTGATGGTGCATCGAACGCATTGGGGCATGGGATCGGAGGCGATCTTTAGTGTCACCGAAGGGATCATTATCCCTTCATTGCAGATTAAATTTCTTACGTACCAATAACATTGCGGAATATGAGGCTTGCATCATGGGGCTTCGCGCCGCTATCGAGCATAACGTCAAGTTCTTAGCGGTTTCCGGGGATTCAACATTGGTGATTTACCAAATCCGTGGAGATTGGGAAGTAAGAGATTCGAAATTGGTCAAGTATCATGATCTCGTTGTAGAATTGGTCAAAGAATTTGAAGAAGTGACTTTTAATTACTTCCCACGAGAAGAAAACCAATTGGTGGTATACAGCAACCTTGGCTTCAGTGTTCAAAGCAAACCGAGAAACAGAAATAATGCCTCTCCAGATGAGCATATATGAGGCTCATGCGCATTGTTTTAGCATTGAAAACGAGGCTGATGGACAACCATGGTTCCATAATATCTCAGAGTATGTCAAGAATCAAAGATATCCCGAGCAAGCAAACGAGAATGACAAAAGAACGATCAGAAGATTGGCAGCGGGATTTGTTCTCGATAAGGACATCTTGTACAAAAGAGGAAAAGATCGTACTCTCGAGTGCGTGGATCTTTGTTGAAGCGAAAGATACTCGAAGAGGTCCATGAAGGAGTTTGTGGAGCGCACGCCAATGGTTTCACTATGGCGGAAAATTATGAGACTCGGTTATTATTGGTTGACGATGGAAAGTGATTTGCATTAGTTACGCACGAAAGTGCCACAAATGTCAAGTTTCTGGCGATAAAATTCATGCAAACACCTTCGCCCCTTCATATCATGACTTCCCGTGGCCCTTTTCTATGTGGGGCATGGATGTTATAGGCCAATCTCCCGAAAGCTTCTAATGGACATCGATTCATTTTTGTGGTCATAGATTACTTCACAAAATGGATAGAAAGCTGCTTCATTTGCAAATGTGACAAGGGCGGCGGTGTGTAGATTCTTAAAAAGGAGATTATATGCCGATACGGTTTGCTCGAGAGAATTATTTCAGATAATGCTTTAAATCTGAACAACAAGATGATGAACGAAGTGTGCGAGCAATTTCGAATAAAGCATCATAACTCCTCGCCCTATCGTCCAAAGATGAATGGGGCGGTAGAAACCGCTAACAAAAATATCAAGAAAATTATTGGGAAGATGGATCGGGGCGTATAAGGGTGCACGAGAAGCTACCATTTGCCCTATACGCGTATCGCACGTGTGTGTGTACGGACCTCACGGGGCGACCCTTTCTCTCTAGTCTATGGAATGGAAGCTGTACTACCCATTGAAGTGGAAATCCCCTCTCTACGAATCTTAATGGAGTCAAAACTAGAAGAATCTGAATGGGTTCAGACTCGATACGACCAATTGAATCTGATCGAAGAAAAACGCTTGAAAGCAATTTGTCACGGGCAGATATACCAAAGGAGAATGATTGCGGCCCATAACAAGAAGGTGCGTCCAAGAGAATTTCGTGAAGGGGAACTCGTGTTGAAGAAGATTCTCCCTATACAAAAAGACTTTCGAGGAAAGTGGGCACCAAATTGGGAAGGACCGTACGTCGTAAGGAAAGCTTTCTCAGGAGGAGCCTTGATTCTCACTGAAATGGATGGGAAGGAGCTACCAAACCCGGTGAACTCAGATGTCGTGAAGAAATATTACGCATAAAAAAAAAAGAAGAAGAAGAAGAAGAAGAAGAAGGAAAAGGCATTCGAATAAACGGAGAAGGCTTAGGATGAAAACCCAGAAGGGCATCCTAAGGAAGCAAGTTTGGAATGAGTTGAACAGCAAGATCATAGCATTGAAGCGGACTCTGAAGCTCAAGAATCTTCTACACGAAAAAACTTGCTCGAAAAGATTCAGGGCGAAGAAACATGGAGAAGTTCATACGTCGGATATCTAGAGCACTTACTACAACTGAACTTGTTTTTCTTTTATAAATACTTTCTCAATCAAGTCATACCTTGTTAATTTTCTTTGTGTGTTGCCTTTGAAATAAATATAGATACGAGGAACGCCTTTCATACCTACTTTGCCATTTTTATGCATGTTTTATTTTTGAGATAGATAGTGAACTACACGACTCTAAACAAAAAGAATATGGAGCATTACGGATGAGAATTGGGTGAGTACGGGAGCTTCAAAGCAAGGACAAAGTTCAACAACAAAAAAAAAAACGGGAAACACGAATTACTCGTAGAACCTGAGGGGGGGTATCAAGCCTGAGGAGAGTCAAGAGTCGAAGCAGTGAATGCAGGTCATCATGAGAATAGTAACAAGAAGAGATACATGAAAAACAAGCCCAAGACACATGGCATAAATCATGTAGGTATTTAGGACAAACACATGCATATCATGACATCATCACACATAATACATACAGTCCACCAACGAAGCAAGAAATTCTCGATGACGGTTTGTACTGCATCGAGAAGGAGAAGACATCCAGAGTTCCACCGGATGACACGTTTTCAATTATTGTTTTTCAAGAAAATCAATTCATAATACTTGAAGTGAGTTGGGCCTCGGGACACGTCGAGGTATTTAATTTACGTCTTTAAGTTTCGTCTTTAAATTTTGCATTCAAAATCAACTCATAATACTTGAAGTGAGTTGGGCCTCAAGGACACGTCGAGGTATTTAATTTCTGTCTTTTAATTTACGTCTTTTTTAATTTACATTTCAAAATCAACTCATAATACTTGAAGTGAGTTGGGCCTCAGGACACGTCGAGGTATTTAATTTCTGTCTTTAAGTTTCGTCTTTAAATTTACATTCAAAATCAACTCATAATACTTGAAGTGAGTTGGGCCTCAAAGGACACGTCGAGGTATTTAATTCTCGTCTTTTAATTTACGTCTTTAAGTTTCGTCTTTAAATTTCTGTTTCAAAATCAACTCATAATACTTGAAGTGAGTTGGGCCTCGGGACACGTCGAGGTATTTGATTTCTGTCTTTAAATTTCTGTTCAAAATCAACTCATAATACTTGAAGTGAGTTGGGCCTAGGGACACGTCGAGGTATTTAATTTACGTCTTTTAATTTACGTCTTTTAATTTACATCTTTAAATTTCATTTCAAAATCAACTCATAATACTTGAAGTGAGTTGGGCCTCGGGACACGTCGAGGTATTTAATTTCTGTCTTTTAATTTCTGTCTTTTAATTTCTATTTTTAAATTTCTGTTCAAAACCAACTCATAATACTTGAAGTGAGTTGGGCCTCGGGACACGTCGAGGTATTTAATTTCTGTCTTTTAATTCCCGTCTTTAAATTTCTGTTAAATCAAGTCACCATGCGAGAGGTATGTTGAGTCTCGTCACACGCCAAGGTAGTTAAATTTCCGTATCTTAATTACTTTTTCTAAAAAAAAAAAATTCATGTGAATGTAGTCGAGCCTCGGGGCACATGCGAAGGTACTTACAGAAGGAAGACTGAAGTCGCTTTGAGCAAATTCGACAAAGAAGTTCCAGGGGACAAAGAAGATAAAGCAAGAATAAAATGAAGCTACAAGACCATACCTTTCGGAAGTAGCAGTGGAGTAGAATGAAGATCGAGGTCTCCCCGAAGATAGTAAGGAAACAGTTTGAAAAATTCAGATTCATTTCTTCGAAGTCCCGATGGAGAAGATCAAAGCCCTGAAATCACATCGGAGCCGATCAAGGCACTAATTACTGTGCCTTTGAAGAACCAATGGAGTGGGAAATGTTATCTCCCTGAAGATATAACGAGACGGTAAAGCAGATCAAAGCAACGAGTTACAGTGGAGTTTGAAGCTGTTTGAAGAAGACGAGGACCAACGAGTCAAGGCTTGGCCAAGACCGGGCAAAATTGGCTCTTCTATTGTCTTTGCCCTATTATCGTATCACGACAATGAGCAAAGAGGGGCAGCTGTAATCGCCAATTTTGGCCCGGGTTCATTAACCCAGGCCCAAAACCAAGCTAAGGCCCAATAAAAAATAAATGTCCAAGTTAAATAAACAGTCCCTTACAAACCAATTAAGATAAAAGCAGCCCAAACCCACAAAGCCCATTACAAGCAAATTAAACCCATTTACAAAATAAACCCGAGCCCAATTACCAGCCCAGAATATCTAGGGTTTCAGAAAACCCTAAGGACCTCCAGGCTCTCCAAGCCGCCGCAACCCCTTTGTGCGCACCACTTGGCCTTGTCTGCCATCGCCGCACGCGCCACTCAGCCCCTGATGCATCGCTAGCCTCCACCCACGCGCGCACTATTGCCACTGCCGTTTGTTCGCCTCCTTGTCCCCCACAATCTGCAAAAGAAGACAGAAAAGACAGATCGCGTTTGGTTTATTTTTATCTTTTCTTTATTGTTGTCAATCGGCTATAAAGCCAGAGAAAGAAACTGTAACAAGGGATTCCGATTCCAAATCTTTACAAGAAATTTCAGCAATAAAAAAGAGAAATACAGATATCTTTCAGTCAAAAACAGTACCAAAAAACGAGATCTAAAGCCAAGGTTAAAACAAAAAAAAAAAATCAAAACGCAGAGTGAGATCTATACTTTCGGAGGTATTTCTTTCTTTCTTTTATTCTTTCTTTTTCGAATCGCTTATTTCACAAATATACATATATACAAAAGAAAATATATATATTAAAAAAAAAAAAATAAGAAGAAACTTACTCACAGGATTAAACCCACCGCGTCTGCGGTGCTTTGTATCAATGGCGCAGTGGTGGTCCCCTCGCGGATTCCCCCTGCAGAGAAGAAAAGAAAGAGAGAAAAGTCAGTTTTTTTTTTTAGCAGAGAATGAAATGAAATTTTTGAGAAAATTTGGCCTTAAATAGCCCTTCAAAACGACGTCGTTTTGGGGCTGCCCCCCTAACGCCCAAAACGACGTCGTTTCGAGCTGCGACCCGAATCCGACCCGACCCTGGGGCAAGGTCCGCGTGTTTTTGGACAGAAGGGCTAATTGCACTTTTAGCCCTTAGTTTTTCAGCTTTTTTTTTTAATTAGGTTTCCATCATTTTAAAATTTAGCCCGCATATTTAGTTTGTTTTTTTTATTTGGTCCCCCGACTGTTATGCGTCTTGGCCAAAAGGATTTATTGCATGTGGGGTCCCTCTGTTTCCTCCGTTCGTCTAAATTGGTCATTTTCTTTCGTTCTTTGTTTTAATTTGGTCCTAACACTTTATTTTATTTCAAAACCACCCCAAAATTCCATTTTAAATTCAATTGGACCCTTTTTAATGTTTTATAGTTATTATTGTCATTATTTACATATTTTTGCATCGTCGTTTCTATTATTTATTATTATTGTCCCATTATTATTATTATTATTATTATTATTATTATTATTAGTATTATTATATGTTATACATATTTTATGTTATTATTATTACTATATTATTTACTATTATTACTATTTTATTATTACTATGCTATTTATTGTTACTACTATTATTATATTTTTATTATTATATCGTATATATATCTCATATCACCATCATTTATTTATTATTTCATTTTATTTCTACTAACATTTTTATTTTTTATTGTCACTGATTTTTATATTATCTTTTCTTGTTTTTATTATTACTTCTTTTATCCTCATATGTTGCAAACTTCTTGTCTTCGCCATTCCATGTGGATCAAAGGTTTTAAATCACAATCCGATTTTTTTTTTTATACAAAAGAGGTAATATTTGTGCGTTCAGAAGGCCGAAAAATTACACCTTAACGTGTTGGGTGCCGATCTTTTCGTTCGACTACATGATCAAATATCCTTTTCTTGTCAAAGATGACCTAGATGTCGAAATATAAGGGTGTTACATCCTAACGTGTTGGGTATGACGCTTTTATTCCTTTGAAGTGAGGTCATCTAAAGACAGTTTTAAATTACAACTCGATTTTTTAAGGGGTAATATTTGTACATTTAGAAGGCCGAAAAATTACACCCTAACGTGTTGGGTGTCGATCTTTTCGTTCGACTAAATATTCAAATAATCTTTTTTTTTTTTTGAAGATGATTTTGATATCGAAATATAAGGGTGTTATATCCTAACGTGTTGGGTATGATACTTTTATTCCTTCGAAACGAGGTTATCTTAAGATTCGATCCCGATTTAATTAATCCATTCTTTTAATTCCTTTTTTTAAAATATTTTCAACTTTTCGACATTAGGACATTAATCAATCAATTTGGTACCGATTTTGGGCGTTGCGGGGGTGCTAATCCTTCCTCGCACGTAACCGACTCCCGAACCTATTTTTCTTGAACATTCGTAGACCAAAAGTATCGTTTTAGTAAACCGAAATGTTTTACTAAAACAAAGGTGATCCGATCACACCTAATAAAAGGTCGGTGGCGACTCCCGTTTTTTTTATTCGTTTTCAAAACCCAAGTTCGACACCCGTTTTTGTCAAAAATGGTTACGACAAAAGTCATAGTAGCATCAATAGTCAAAATGCTTGAAAAACAATTTAAAATATGATCAACAAAAAAAGAACTGCAGATAATAATGTCACCCTAACTTAATTGTGAGCTGCCTTATTTATTGTCTATCTAGTTCACCGAATAAATTAAATAGCAATAAATATTTGAAATAATATGTCCTTTGTGTATATAAAATTATAAAAAAATTTAAAAATGATAAAATTAAGTTATTTTGAGCATAGGATATTTAAATCCATGAATTTGACATTTATTTTGATATATTTTCATAAATTTGGGATGACATGACGAAATTTGTCCTTTAAATATGAGGACAATTTTGCATATTCATTCCTAGAACCTTTTAAAGAATTTAAGAAGATTACCGTTGAGGATGACTTAAGTTTTCTTTAAATTTATTAGAGACAGTTTTTAAATTTTTCCCAAAACCACTAAATTTTATAGTATTAGCTTTGATTTATAAAACTTTTGATATAAAAATATTTAAGATGATTTTTTCATATTATATATTCTTTAAATCATGCATGTTGAAAAACAAAAATCTTAGAAAATATTTTGAAAGTATCACAAATACTCAAAAACATGTTTTTAAAATGATTTGATTTATACCAAATGTATTTGAGTTTATTCCAAATTATTATAAAGAGTTTAAGAATGCTTTTTAAACATTTTGGTGGTTAAGGCTTCCTTTGGATTAGCTTAAAACGTCAGAGTGGTGCAGTTAAGGTGCCAACCTCACTGTACTGCTATTTGGTTCAGTATTCCAGTGCAGTGAAAAATGATTTTAGTCTCACTGCTGTGCTGAAATGGGACTAGAGAATTCAGCAGCAGTTAAAGGCAATTGGGGCAGTAGGTATTTTTAACAGACAAAAATACCCATACTTTCCATATGCAGAGCTCTCTTTTGTTTTCCATTTTGCTTACCTTCAAGATATGGGTAAGCTTCCTTCTTCTTTTATTCTTCGTTCAGTTGTTAATGGTGGAAGTCATCTTTGTAATTTCCACTCTTTTTCTTCTTCTTCTAACACCATTGCTACCCACATCGAACCCCTAAGTAAGAAACCCATGCCTGTTAGTGGAAAGGGAAAAAGAGACCATCGCTTCGATAATGTTGATGAACCAAGAGCGTAAGTACAAATGCTCATGCATTTTTGCTCTTTTCATTTTATGTTAAACTTTACCTCGACAATCTGAAAGTGAAAAATGGGTCTGCGAGAAAATGGAGGAAATTTTAATTAAAACAAAATTGGAAATTTTAATCTCTCTACTCTGTGTTGGTTAGTTAAACTTTTACCTACATGGATTTTTTTTTTTTTTAATATTGGTTTTTGACCGAAAGCTGAATTGTAGTTAGTTTAGTTACGCTTGGTTCTTTGAGAAAATGGAGGAAGAAAGAGTAAACTATGTATCGGAAACTTGATCGAGCCATTTAAACCAGTAAAGTAGCTTTTGTTAACATGTCGGGTTTTTCTTTTTTGGTCGTTCAATTGAATATCTCCTTTTTCCGGTTATGTTAATGAAATTATGTTAACTATAATATTGGTTCATAGTCATTTATGGTTAATGGTTTTCTCTTTAAATTGCAGAAATGGAAATTTTCATGCTCGTTTGTCATAGGTGAACTTATTGGCAATTGTTGAGAAAATGTTATATGGCATATTTTACTAAATACCATCTGACTCTTAGCACAATACAGACTAGGTGGTTTTAGATCAAAGGGGTAGAAATAGATTCAAGGGATAAAAAAAGTTTGAGCTTTGAATTGCAGAGTTTGTCTGTAACGACCCAAAATCCGTGGGCACCAGAAAAAAATGTATTATCGGGCCTCCGTCTTAGTAAATAGAGTTAGTAAATAATTATTAGGAGTAATTATGAGTCTAATAGTGTGATTAATTAGATTTTTATTTAGTAAATTTAGCTTAATTTAAAGTAATTAGGAAAAAGGATCAAATTGAATAAAGATTGAAAGTCTAAATATAGATTAAAAGAAAGCAAAAAGGGCTAAAATGGCAATTAAGCCATTTAGAATAAGTTGAGGCGGCAAATGATGATAAAAATCTAATATTTTTATTGTTTTATTATATTAAATTATAATGTATATCATTATTGTATAGTTTTATATTAGATATATATTATATTATTTTAATATAAAGTAGATAAGAACAAAAAATAAAATAAAAGAAAGAAGAAATAGCAGAAGCTTTCGACACAGAGAAGAGAAAGAAGAAAAGAAAAATAACAAGGGAGAAATAGGGATTTTAAAGCTTGAAGTTTAATTAGGTAAGTCAATTAAGTCCTATTTTCTTAATTTTTGATGTTTTAGAAGCTTTTAAGCAAGATTTTGATGAAACTAAGTTGATATTTTGAGAGTTTATAGGTTTTTAAGTATAGCTGATGTTGAAGAAAAAAAAAAGATGAATTAGAGGTTAAATTGAATGAAATTTAAGTTAGAATTAGTAAAAGGATTAAATTGTAAAGTAAGTTAAAAGTTTTGTATTACAGGGATTAATTTGGAAGAAATTATAAATTAGGGTTTTATTAATAATATTAGACAGTCATGTTGAATATGGAAGTAATTTAAGTAGAAACAAAGCATGAATTAAGTTAAGAAAATAAGTAAACTTAATTAGGATTTAATTACAAAATAAGTCATAAGAAAACAGTTTTAGGATAGCAGCAGAAGAGTAACTTTGAAAAATCACCAAAAATAGTAGAAATGGAAGTAGAGGTTGAATGAGATATGACTTTAGTAAAAACAAATTGCAATAGAATTAGTATTGAATAAAGAATAAAATTTAGTGAATTGCATATGATATGAAATGAACTAATGAAATGAAATGTGGAAAATAATAATAATAATAAAATTCTATGAAAATTGGATAGTGAAATAATGTATAAATCTAATTAAATACAAGCCTTGAAATAATGTTTATTATATTAGATGATTTGATTTTAAAGAATAAACTGTACTAATTGGCTAAATCAAAAATTCTGAAAATTTTATGAAAAGAAGATATATGAGTCTAGTTTCATATAAAATTTACGGATCTTAATTTGGAATTCTGTAACTCAAGTTATAGATAATTTAGTGACAATGACTCAGGTAGACAGCCTAGGAAGAACTTATAAGTAAATAATAGAATTGTGTATAAAGAATGTTGAATGAAGAGGAAGAGTAGGAATTGAATAAAATTTAATTATTTATTGTAATTTAATGTTGCAATTAATAATGCAAATTATTATTATTTTCTTAGCTAAAAAGGAACTTGAGGCGTCGACCCACAAAGGAAAGGAGAAGGTTACCGAGGAATAATCAAGCAAAATCGGGTTTGTATTACTATAATTCAAATTATTTATTATTTAATGTTAAATTTAAATTACGTGTATGGTAAGTAAATAATAAAGTAAGCCACTTTATTGAATTGAATTTGAAACATTGAATTGAATGAGAAATATGTGTTAGTATTGAATTATATTGTGGTTGGTGATTAGAAAAGTGTATTTGATATTGAAATTGAATTTGTTATGAAAATGAAAATGAAATTGAAGCTCAAATACCCTATTAACTAGTCGAAATTTGAGTCGGATATAATTGGCATGCCATAGGATATGGAAGAGTACGGGTTTTTTTAGAAACTATCGATCGGGCACTTATGTGCCGACTCATTATTCTTATCGTTATCATTACCGATTCGACACTTTGTGTGTCGATATCGTTTCTTATTACGCTTTCAAAGACTTTGTGTGTTGAATACTGATATTTACCGATTCGACACTTTGTGTGTCGTATACTGTGTACCGTTAAGGCACAATGTGCCGTACTGGTGTGTGGGTTGGAATCCGTGTATCCGTCGAGTCGAGTCAAGTTAATAGGGACAATGAAATAAATTCATTGATAAAACTAAATTTGAAAGATATGGCATATGAAAAATGTGAGAATTGAAATATAGAGATCAGAATTGTATGTGTATATATATATATACACATATAAGATTAAATTGTTTATTAAGTGATGATAATTGTAATGTCAAAGCATGTGTACGATTTAATGTAATTAGTTATAAATTGAATTATAGTGATACCACTGAGTATATGCATACTCAACGTCACGGTTGTTTTCAGCGCATGCAGTTGTAGAAGTCAAATCTGGAACCAAAGATCAGAAGCAAGACCCGACTTCAGCAAACTTTTGGTGATGTATATTTTCTTTTGGTAATGTGGCATGTACATAGGATGTGTATAAGGATTGTTATGTTTTGAATATAAATGGTAAAAAAAATGTTAGTATTACAAGTCTAAGAATTATAATAAAAGAAGTTTATCTATTTTAATTTAATTAGTACATTGATAAATTTAAATTGATATTATATTGATTGAGTTTGAATAGAAGATATTTAGAATAGAAAATGAATATGTGAAATGAATTTATTGAATTGGTTATTTTTGAAATAAATATGATTTTAATTATAGGGGGTTTTATGTGAAAATAAGTAGAAATGCTGCTGAAATTTATACAATAAAAAAAAACAATAAAAAAAAATTGGAGTACTTAAACAAGTCTCGTTCACTTTTAGTACATATTTTAGACTTCGAATGTTCATTCTAGGGACTTAGTTATTAGATTATACTACGAATGTTATTTTATTTTAGAATTATTTGTAAATTGTCTGATATGTCTGGTAATGCCTCGTAACCCTGTTCCGCGACGGTTTAAGGTTAAGGGGTGTTACATTGTCAATTGTGTAAACATGTTTGCTAATTTCTTTACAATTTTGTTCTCCATTCCTTCTTTTTTAACAATATAGGGAAAAATGATGAAATTATCTGGTTATAGTGCAGTGCTGATGATGTCTCTCGAAATTTCATTGGTAGCGGGTGGACTATGCCATGGGACAGCAGAGACTATTCTGCAGGTTAGTTTGTTTTACTTGGTACTCTGTAGAAATACATTTGGCATCTGCAACTGCCTTCTTAGCTTTTGTAGATGTTGAGCATGGTTTGTCTGTTAATTAGACAGAAGGAAACAGCTAAGAAAGTTGAGACTTTGTCTTACATTCTTCCTAATTTGTCACTGGTTGTAGTTTCAATATTTTCTGCTAGATAGCATGAACAAATCTTTATTTATTGTTTCATAGCTGGCACTTGACATTTTTTTTTCTGTCCATAAGATAAGTATTGAAAATAAATTTCAGTAAATAAGTGGAACAATTTTTTATAATAGATTAAAATCATTATATCTGAAGCTAGATGTTAATGAATAAGACTAGGAACTGTAATAAATGAGGGGACAGAAGGAATGAAAGGTTGTTGTATGCCAATCTCATTGAAACTTGGATGAAGTATAAATGTGCCAATCAGTTGCATGATAATATTTTTTGTGGTTATGCAGCTTATGCTTCTTTAGGTAGCTGCATTTTGGTTCATTGGGTCTTGGATGATTCCTTTTGCAGCTCACATGGCTATCTAGAGGGGTACCATAACCCTTAGGTACCATAACCCCACCAAAAAATACCCACATACCTGTCTAGAGGGGTAAAATATCAATATTTTGTCTCTAAAGTATTGATACCAATAAATATCGATATTGATCTATCGTAATTTGATATGTCAAATTAGGCTCTCTATTACACTTAATGAGCTTATTCTCAGGCAAATTAGGTGTTTTATCTTTAATTTTGTTGATTTTTAGTTTTTGTTGTTAATAAACTGTTTTGTACGTTTTATGCCCTTTTGAGACCCAAATTGGCCAAACGTGCCATGAGAGACCTAACGATATAATTGAGTTGGTGTAGGAAGTCGATAATGGCCCAAACATGAAGAAATTATTTTTAGAAGGGGGTATCACGACACAGAGCCATGGAGGTCGTGATACACCTGCCAGTGCTGAAATGAGGAAGATTGAGACCAACTTCAGCGATATCGCAATACCAAGAAGTGGGTATCGCAAACCAATACCCCCCCAAAACTCCCACTTACACTACTACTGTGGGTATTGCGACACCCGAGCCTAGGTATCACAATACCACTATTGACGGAGATAAAAAATGACTACAGGGGTAGTTCTTGTCTGATACCAACCCCAATCAAAATTAAACGTTTAAAGGCATTTCGATCCAATTTCTTAGGTTGTAATAAGAAGAAAAGCCACTTTTTGGTTGTGTAGAAAGAGGGTTGTTTTACTTTTAGTTTTTTATAATCTTTTTAGCTTAGTTTTTGTTGTCTTCTTCTCCATTTTTCTAGGGTTTAATTACTTTTCTAGTTTTTAGTTGTGCTGGCAATTAGTTAGTTAGTTGATTTTCATTGTAGCTTGGTAATTTGCTGTTTAGTACTCAAAACTCTCTTGTATTTTCATTTTAATCCATAGTCTTTAATATAGTCCAGCTCCATTTTAATTTCTCTGATAAAAATCTGACCTCTAGTGTTATTTTTCATCACCATTGCTGCCATCTTCATCTTCCTCAAGCTTCTTACAAGAAAACACTAAGCTTTTCTTAACCCTCTTCGTGTGCTTATTTTAAAGTATGTTTTGCTTGTATGTTGGGTTCTTACTTGTATGAAAATGAGGATGAGTAGCTAAATTTATAGTGGTTTGTTGATGGAAGTGTTGTTTGGTTAGTTTTTGGTACACGGACTAAATTGTAAAAATTAGACTAAATTTAATAAACTTCAAAACTTAGAATTGATACCTCTAAGGGAACATATAGATAGGTGAGACCAAGATAAGGGCCTATTGAGCACAAATTCATTTAACTTGAGTTAGTTTGATGAGGTCGAGAGATAAACCGAACTCAATCATCTAATTTGTTAAAATGGTGACTGAGAGGTAAAATTAAGCCAATTAGAAGTTTAAGCCTTTTAGATCCCTAATCCAAAGACTAATCAACAACGTGGAAGTCAACTGACCACTTGTGTCTCTTGAATTGTCAATTGTGTAAGTTTGCTTATTTTTCAAATTAGTCCTTTTAAGTGTTAAATAGTCGATTAGGGTAATTAACCTCGATCATAATTTGTTGTAATATAAGACTTAGTGAGTAGTTAGCTAGACTTCTTTGTTGTATGCTTATCGCCTAATCACTTTGTCCTCGAATTCTCTTAGGTTCGATCCTTGGAATACTTGAGTGTTCCATTGGGTCACTATAAATATTGCAACTGACTTATCACATTTGCAATAAAGCTACTAGATATTTAAGTATAATAGTATTGATTCTTAGCCCCAGCACACGCATGTCAAGGCGCAGTCAAATATTTGGCCAAAAGTACTGATATTTTAGGAAGTTAGTAGCTACAAGCATTTCTAGAAGTTTAAAGTGTCAATTATTGATCTTGAAGTATCAATACTTACCCTAAAAGTATTTATACTTGCCTTAAAGGTATCTATACTTTCTTGTTTCTAACAGTTCTTTTTGTTAAAAGTATTGATACCAACACATAGGGTTCAACTCTATTAAAAATTTAATACTAAAATAGAAAAATATGTATATATCATTGTTTAATAGTCATCTTAATGATTTTACCATTTTATTTAAATTTTCGCAGTTTGATAATTAAATATATATATATATGATAGCAAAATCGAGGTGGTACATAAAAACCGAAGTTATAGTAAATTATTATTCTTAATATAAAATTTGGTACACCTTTTTTAAATTTCATATCTAAAATTTTTTGGTCCAATATACTCTTTTTTTTATATAATTTAGTACTTAAGCTCTTTTTTATTCACTTTGATATTTGAAGTTGATATTTTTGTAAGTTATAGTAAATTACTTCAATATACTAATAATGTTATTTTCTTATGAGGTAGCAAAAATAATCAATATACAAGTTACATGTGGCAAATGACATGGATTTTTTTTATTTTAAATCTTCAATTACTTTTAGTTTAATTAATTATTTTTAATCTAACATAATGATTTTACTTTGAGTTTTTAAAACTCTTGTTTTCTTCTTCAATATCCATTCGTTAAGATAGCTCAAGGCACAATTTTTTAACTCAGATTTCCTATGATATTGACGATATTTTTATGAAATTGAAGGCTTTATAAAGGCTAAGTCATGCTTTAATCATGAACCCCTGTTGAGTCAATCTTGCCATTAAAAGTTAAAAAGTAATCTCAACTTCAATGAAAAGTAAAATTTGAACATATCATTTAATGAAACACAAGAAATTCCAAATAATTATAATCATTCATACCATTAAATTTCATGTCATATGCCACATGCCATTCATACATTAGTTATTTTTATCTCCTCATGAAAAAACAGAAATGTTAGTATTTTGGAGGTAACTTGTATAACATTTGACAAATTTAAGTATCAAATCGAAAAAAAAAAAATCTTAGGCATCAAATTAAGAAAAAGTATCAAGTTTAAATACCAAATTAAAAAATATATATTTACATGCCAATATATATATATATATCAAATTCAGATACCAGTTCAAAGAAAAATCATATTAAGAAAAAATTGTTCCACCAAATGTGATATTAAGGCAAAGTTCATTTGCAAAGTGAAACAAGACATGCATATCTAGTCAATCATTATTAATCTTTCAGAACCATCAAATCGATTGAACCAAAAAATAAACAGTTCGATCCAATAAATGTCATTAGCTCCAATTTTCAAGGAATCAGTCAGTAACAGATTAAAACTATATAACAATAACATGACGATTATATCAAAAATTTGATCATATAATCCTCAAACACATTACTTGAACAAATAACACAAGAAAAAGAGAGTTTAGAGGCGGGAGGGGCGGGGGGGAACTCAGTAGTCTACTCATAAATAGTTGAATTTATGCAAATCAAGAACTTCAATTCTTCTAGTGCCTTCCATTTCCTTCGTTTTATATTGTCAAAAAAAAAAAAATCATCTGGTCACTTTCTCAGTCAATTATGAAGAATCAAATCATGGTTTCGCCGTGGCACCTGCACCACCTTGACGGCCACCCCTTCCATTCTGATTAACTCGCTGATAGTTATCTCCATTCCAACCACCTAAACCCTTTGGTCGTCCTGAAAACTCCCCCTGGTTTCTGAATTCATTCCTGCCATAGCCTCCTCCTCGGCCACTGCCAAAGTTCCCTCGACCCCTGAAATTGTCACTTCGAAACCCAGCTTTACCTGAAGGATATCTTGCCCTCCCAGTCCCACTCCCACTCCCACTGCTACCAACTGCAAAAAGGAGCAGGTTCTCAAAGTTATTATTAGCCTATATTACTAGCCAAAGCTAATATGCGGATATCATATATCCACGACTGCATTAAGTATTTGCAAGAAATTTTGATAGGATCAATATGAGGAACAATACCCCTGAACCCCCACCAAACAAATATGTCCGAGGGTTAAACGTACTACAACAGACCAAGCCCTTTCTCCCCATGTATAGCCCAGCTAAAATGATAAAATTGCAGAATTGTTAACTATTTGAGACCATACCATTCCTAAGCTCAGTACTATTATTGGAGGAACTAAAAGTTTGATTTGAGTAAACGAATATGAGAGAAATTATGGAACTTCTGATAAAATTTCAGCATCAAAATTCTAAATTTTGAATTACCTCGAGTATTAGTCCTCTTTTCTTCCACAGCAGCTTGACGATCCCCAATAGTGATTGGTGAAGCCTGGAGTGCATAAATACATCCATAAATTCAAAGATATAACCAGAAACACAGAAGGAAGGCTGACTGAGAGTCACCAGCAACTCTACAAATCCTTATTAGCTTATCATAAAAATTTGAGGTCACTCGATAATATCACATATAAGTTCTGCAACAAAAAAACTTTGATGCGGTTGAGAAAGAAGTAAAAATATGGGATGACACTGTAATTTAAACCTTTGGTTTAGGTTAGCTAGGACCATAGAATTGTAGGCTGGGAAAGTGCAATGATGCGAGACTTTTACAACATCCACAATACACCAGTTAATAATTTGTTGGCTCAAGCTTCGTTGGCTCAAGCTTTTGGATTTCCCAACGTAATTCAGCAATGCTGTGAATTGGTTACAAACTGAAAAGGGAAATATAAGCTCTAAACATACAGAAAAATATTACAAGGTCCCGCTTTCATTTCTATTATTCCATATACTGTCTTTAAGTAGCAGAAGAATAGAAAGATACCATATCAAGGTAGATTTATTCTTTCAGACCAGTTAATTCAATTACTTTCACAACCACTAGAGTTTTCTCAAAGAAAGTTCTACGCAAAGTCATGAAATCAGATACATTTCGAGTGCCCAAAAACCCAAGTTCACGTATTCTAACAATACTGTCACTCGGTAGACTTTGATCTGGTTTTGGATTTTATTTCTTGTTTCTTATTTTTTGCATTGAAATAGTGCTTTGTTTTAGGTCAGGGAAGGGGGTCATCGACATGATTGTAAACATCAAGGCATTCATTTCTATTTCTGTTCAGCATTAGAGTAAGTTGCAACAATTTTACCAGAAAAATGACCCGAACTTGCCTGACAGATGGCATGTATTCAGTACACAATAGTTATTGAAGTTTTCACGTAAAAAAATTGAATAGAGTAACTTATGACAGTATCTTACCTCAAGTGCACTCTGCACTGAACTTGCATTTTCGAATTCAACAAACCCGAACGTGAATCCCTGCTGCAGAAGGAAAGAAATACACAAAAAGAGTAAGAACCGAGAACTTGAACTTGAAATGTCAACTAGTAAGGTTAACTTGAGAAGCCCAAATTAATATCTTAGTCAACCTTATTGCTTCTGACTTGGATGCCATTGCGCTTAATGGGCCCAAATTTTTTGAATGCCACCTCGAGTTGCGCAGGTGTTGCAGTGTAAGGCAAATTCCGTACGTATATGGAGTGTCCTTCAGCTTTTGTAAGAACAAAGTAAATGAGATTTATATTTAAGAAAAAAAAGAACATTAACCAAGACATCAAAGAGAAAAACACATATCATATAACATAAACCATGCCAGTCAAGTACTGTAAATCCTTAATTGATATCTTGATTCATTGAAATTGAAAAAAGTTACTGATCTAATTCCATTAACAACAAGAAAAATGTGCTTCTCTTACTATGCAAGCGTGCATAAATGAAGTTAGCAATTACCTTCCTCATTGTCATTGCTACTTTCAGGTGCATTGTCACTGTTAGGTAATGCTACCTCGGTTGCCGGAGCAGGTTTTGCAGAAACAATGGAGTGAGGTTCTTTAGGTGCCACCCTCACATTATTGGTAGGAACATAGACCGGAGCAGACACGGTATTAGTTTTCATTACTTTGACCTAATATGAATTTCAGTAAGTTTAATAAAGGTAAAAAGAACCAGCAAAACATGAATGAAAAAGAAAAAAATCATCAATATTAACTCACAATTGAAGCATATGATTTCTTAGGAGCATCCTCTAAAACCACAGGAGGTGAATCAACAACCAGAACAGTTTCATTAGGACTTGTAATGTTTTGGGGTTCAACGACTTCATCTTCAATCACTGATCCTTCCTCCTTATCCGAAGGGTCAAAAACTTCAGCATCGTTATTAACATCTTCATCTTCTGGGTAAGTTAATGGGTCTTCCGCAAGATTGTCATGAGTTGGCTCTGGAAGAAAAAGCGACTCCATGATTTGAGCATAAAGCAAGTACAAACATAATACATAAAATGAGGGAATAAGGTCAGACCTGGTTCTGGTGTCAAGGCAGATGTTGAAGCCTGTTCATTGATGCCATTAACTTGAACGGAGTTTTGCAACTCTTTCTCCTCAACATATCTGAAAATATCATTTAAGACGAAGTAACCTTTGTCTTGTGGAGCTAGAAAGAAGGTTTGTGTGAATTTCCTTCTCACATTGTCTTTTCCGGTTAAGCATCCAGTTACCAGTACAATGACCCCTTTCTCAAAAGAGTCTTGAGCATCTGCAGTTTTTATCTCTGCTGTATAGTCCTCATAATTCAGCGATAGTATCTTCTCATTGATTGCCTGCCCAAAAGCAAATATAGCAGCGCTCATAAACCAAACCACATTCAAGCTATATTACAAGAAAAAGAAAATGTTCATACAAGTTCATCAAATATACGAGTCTCCATAAACAAAGAGTTCCAAAATATCCATTGCCACAGTTAAAGACATGCATCTAATAGATGCACAAAGCTCCTCCCAAGGTCTCCATGCTTTCTAAAACAGAATTCTTTAACAATTATATCAAATATTTTTCCTTAATTATTCTTGAACTTGCCATTCACCTTAAGCCCAGGAATTACCGAGGTAACAAAAAGGAAAAGAGGCATGTATTTCAAATTCTCAATGACAGTACACCCGTGCCTATTCATATTGGAAGTTAACTCCCAATGTGGACTTACCTGCATGGTTGTCACAGTTGTCATGTTGCCATACATATCTGGCCGAGTTAAACAACTCGAATCTTGATAAAATCTATGCACGAGATTCGGCGATTGGTGAAGAATATGGTAATACTGCTCCACAAAAGCATTTCCAACAACTTGAGCACTGGGAGTACCCGCAGGATTTCCTTCCTGCATGGCCATCTGCACATAGTTTCAACGAAACCAATCACTAAAACTTCAAATACTGACAACCAACCACACAATTACAATGAAAAAAAAAAAAGGATTATTGCCCCAACCTTTCCT
This sequence comes from Gossypium bickii, assembly GCA_025503065.1. Taxonomy (NCBI): domain Eukaryota; kingdom Viridiplantae; phylum Streptophyta; class Magnoliopsida; order Malvales; family Malvaceae; genus Gossypium; species Gossypium bickii. The sequence continues at coordinate 104,739,914 of CP106716.1, forward strand.
AAGAAAGAAAAATACTTTCTATAACTAACATTTATAGCTGACACTAAACATAAGAGAAACCATCAACAAAATGTTTGCAGTACATAAAATCATCTAAAGCTCACTAAAAAAATGCCAGATTTTTAACTTCCTAGACATCTTTAACCAACATAAAGCATAGAGATGAAAATAATAGTAATAATAATAAAAATAACAACAACAATAACAACAACTACCTTTTTCACCATAAATTAGAAATTAGAAAGTTCTTTATATAAGCGCTAAACCATTAAATACTATACTAACAAGTTTCAAGCAATTCAAAAAACCCAAAGCTAAAACAAGTAATCAAACAAACCCATCAAGAAAATAGATGCTTTTAAACATAAAAGTCAAAGTATATACCTAAAAACCAATTAACACATAGATTCCACAATAATAATAATTACAATAATAATAAACGACTAATTAAAAAAAGGAAATCCCAGAAAACCCTTGATGAAACGAAAGAGTATGAAGCAGATTTAAGAACCAATTTGAAGAGAAAGTCAGGATCTAGCGGTTGATTAGCAGATCAATCAAATACAGAGGGAATATAAAGATAAGACAGAGATCAAACGGAATAAAAGGAACGGGAAAAGTATGATCACAAGTACCTGATTCGTGAGGTGATTTGAGCTTGAGAGAGAAGGAGAGAAAATCTGTGAGCTTTGAAAGAAAGCAGAGAGAGAAACCGAAAGCGAAGGAGAGTAAGCCTACGAAGTAGGAAATCAATGTTAACAACAATTGCAAAGCCGAAGAAAATATACTGAATATATTACTCAAGGGCTCCTAGTATTTTATATCTTTACACTAAAATTATCTCCCAACTCCGATTGCATTTTAGTCTTTCTAAATTAATTTTTATGAACAAAACATGGGATCAGCATTATTATCCTTTTAGTAAAATTTAATAATTTAATAATATTTTTATAAATTTTATTTATAATTTTTAAATTTAAAAAGGGTTTAATTTTTTTAAAATTTGTTATTAAGGGTTTTTTTACCCTAACTTTATTAGTTTCAAAATATTTTAATTTATTTATAATAAAAAAAGTAAGGGCTAAATTGAATAAACGAGTAAAATTTAAGGGTTAAATTTATTATTATACCTTATATATAAATATCAAAATAATAATTTAACAGTATACTTTTTAGCAGAGAGATTCTTTTACTCACTCATCTAACCTATAGGCTATAAGGGTCAATTTACCCATACTTTCAGTAATAATAAAAACTAAAATGCAATCCTGTGAGACTTTTACATAATTTAATTTCTGTTTAAAATCTAATTTCTCTTCAAATAAATTAAATAATTTAACTTCTGCATTAAGTATTAACTATTTACATTAACAAGATAATTTAATCTTAAATTAAATGAAGTAATTTAATTTTATATTATTTAAATTAGTTTTGTATTTTGTGCTATGTACAGAAACATGTTATTTATTTAAATGTCTAAAAATATAAAACTATTAATTTAGATTTTAAATTTTAAAATATTTAAATTGCATGTGATAAAAATTAAAAAGACTATTAAGAAAAAAAACCTTTAAAATTTTTTGATAAATTATAAGAAGAGGGCAAAACCCTAACAGCAATGCAATTTAGGCAACTCGAACTTATTACACATTAGGGGCGGTGAATACCTTAACCATGAAGCCAACAAATAGGGTTTAAAGCCCTTAAATACTAATATTCAGGCCTGACTTGGCTCATCTGTATTAATTTTTTTATATAAAAAATTAAAAAATACAATACACCATACATTAAAAATATTAAAATAAGATAAATGTAACTTAGCAAGCAAAATAGTAGTAAAATAAACAATAAAACAAGTGTTATACAATATCCAAATATTAACAACAAAATAATAGTAATATAATAGTAGAATGATAGCAAAATAGTGACAAAAAGTGGGAAACAACAACAAAACATGGAAAATAACATCAAAACATGAAGGGGGTTTATTGCAAAATCGGGTCAGGCCAGGCCCCAACCAAAAAAAAGCTTACATGATACCCGACCTATTTTTTAAACGGGCCCATGGACAACTTTAAAGTGCAGTAGTTTATGATTTTTTTAGTACACTGGCAAATTTAAAATTAAATATAAAAATAAAATTTTCATTAATTACATGTTTAAAACAATTAATAAAGTTTATCTATTAACAAAGTTTCAAAATAAAATTCTAACACTGTATTTATACTTTTTACTTTTTAATTACTAACAAAAAAAATTATTTATAGTTTTAAAATTTTAAAATTAATTTTTCAAAAAAATTATAAATAACTAAAATTTTTAAAACCATCCCTTTTAAATACAATCTTAAAAAATAATTATAATTTTAAATAAATTTTGGAGATTTTTCTATAACTTTTAAATTTTTAATTACTAAAAAAATATTTATAATTTTAAAATTTTAAAATTACTTAAATTTGTTTTTTTTTTAAATCTATAAATAACTAAATTTTTAAAATCATCCCTTTTAAATACAATCTTAATAAATAATTATAATTTTAAATAAATTTTGGAGATTTTTCTATAACTTTAAAATTAAAAGATTTGAAATGTTTCTTTTAAATAATTTAATAAATAAAAATGAAAAAAATTTAAGAAGGGTAGTTATTTGATACATCGTCAGTGGCAAAGTTTTTTAGACTTTACAAGCGGGTTGAGAATGTGACAAATGTCACATTTATTTACATATTTAATTTTTTATTTTTTATTACACCGTATAATACATTTGTCAAACCATCAACCCGCTTATGAAGTCTAAAATACTCTACCAGCAATATATCAAATAAATTTTCATTTAAGAATACTATATTAATAAAAAAATTATTATATAAAACTAAAGAAATAAACTAGGATTTACTATATATGGAGGAAATGTAAAATGTATTTGATATTGGTTATAATGATCAAAACAACAAAAATATCAATAATATGATCATTAGGAATTGAAAAGAAAAAAAAATAAAAACAATAATAAAATATATATTTTTCACAATTTTGAAAATTTGAAATATAAAAAAACAATATAATTATTTAAAAAAAGTTTAATAAATAAAAATTAAGAAAGTAAGGATGTGTTTAATAAATTGAAAATTTAAGTACTGAGTTTTTACTGTTAATTTTATAAGTGTTGAATTTATATTAGAAAATTATTTTTTAAATTAGTAAATATAAATACGGAATATAATTATGTTATTTGATAAAAATAAATATTGATTTTTAAAAGAATACTTATTTTTTAATTTCAATCTTACTAATATAATATTCTATATTATTTTGGATAGTTTTGGATGAAAAAAAAATATGGTCACTTGAATATCTATTTTTTAAAATATATAATTTATTTTAATTTTTTTTACATTAAATGATAAGTAGCTACCAACTTATTTATCTTATTTAACATTTTTTAGAAACTTTTATATTAAGTAAAAAATTAAAATGGTTATAAAAAATTTAAATATTAAATGTTGAAATATTTTATTTTTAACGAAATAAAAATTTTAAATAATTTATCAAACACTGCTATATTAAAATACTTTCTTAATAAATTACAAAATTATTTTATTAACTTACCTTAATCAAAATATGGTTGTGGCAAAAACAATAAAAATAATTTCTTAAGCAATTATAAAAAGCCTTAAGTTTTGGTTATTCTGAATACAACACCAAAGATACTACTCATATGTTAATTAAGAATAGGTTAAATTTCAATTTTGATTTTTCAATTATATTTAAATTTAATATTTAAACTCTATACTTTAATTTCTAACATAATTTAATTTTTATATTTTTATTATGTTATTAATTAATCTAAACATTCAACAATACTAAGTTTAATTAAAATATTATGTGGTTTATATAAAATTTTAATGACAAAGAGTTTCTATTTCTTTTGAATTTTTTTTTTTTTTTTACATTATAAGACGACGGTTAAATTTTAATTTTGGCCCCTATACTATGTTAAAACTCGAGATTTAATATATATGTTTTAATTTTTATGTAATTTGGTTCCTCCATATTTATAATGTCATTAATTAGTTTATATAGTTAATATTGTTAACTATTTTAATTAAAATGATGACATCATTTTTTTCTTAAGAATACTACTCTACGAATTCAAATGGGTGCTTTTTTAAGAAAAAAACCATAATCAATATTTTAAATATTATTTTTATTGTTACATGTTAGCAGGTTTTTTTAATTCAAAATATCACATCAGTAGAACTTAATAGAAGAATTTTAACAATAGTAACAACTAGACTTGAATATTTGAAATAAAAAAAGTAAACGGTGAAAATAATAGTAGGGACTAAATTTAAATTTCATGGTTTCGCCGCATTATAAAAATGGTTAAATTTTAATTTTGGTCTTTTTATTATACTTAAATTTAAAATTTAATCATTATATTTTAACTTCTAACATAAATTTATCTCTATATTTTTATAATGGTAGTAATTAGTTCAAATAGTTAATATAGTTAACTTTTCAATTAAAATGTTATGTGGTTATATATAGTTTAAAAGTGGATTTTTAAATCTAAAAAGTAGAAAGGCTAAATTATTGATAGTAAAAGTAAGGAGACTAAATTCTAAATGTACAAAATATATAGAATTTTTAGAGTAGATTCTAATTTTTAATCTATAACTTGATATCAATAAATAATCAACCCAACCAGAAGTATAGGTGGACTATACTAATATTTTAAAATTTTGTATCTTTTCTAAGTTGTTGTAAGAGCAAATTACCCGAGTCAAATTAATTGTTTTTTTGTCCAACTAAAAACTACATATCTATAATTATTATAATAATATTAATTAAGTTGGTGTAATGAATTAATTAAGAACCAACTCAATCGAGAAAAAGATTAATATTACCTTTTATTTTAAATGGTAATTAATATTATCTATATCATATATAAATATCAAACGGGGTAATATTATCTATACTGTATATAAGTATTTTGATTGAGTTGATGTCACCCATAATCGAGTCTCAATTTAATTATTAAATTACTAGAAAACTCTTATATTAAAAAGTAATAAATATTAATTTAAGGATTTTTATCTTTTTATATAAAATCCAATTATATATATGTTTATGATGGAATTTGTATACAATACACCAAATATATACTCTTCACGAGGAATTTTTTTTCTTTTACGTCAAATCGTAATAAACTGAATATATTGATATTTTTATATCATCAATTAAAACAACACATAAAAAGTTTTTTTTCCCAATAATCTAATTTATATTTATATGATTTGTAGTTTGGGATGGAGATTAAATTAAATAAATTATTATGGAGGAAAATGTCCTTCAAAAAAACTTGAGGAAATTGTCTAATATTTTGTGAACTAAAAATGAACCCCAAGTACAAGGAAAAAAGAGAGAGTCGATTTTATGGGCTTTAGAAGTGGGCTAGACTTAGCCCTTTCCAAAGGAAAGGCAAGGATTAGGGGATTCATGATTTCTAAAGAGAGAGACTTATGTATAGGTTTTTATTGTTTTCGTCAAGGTTTTTGGAATTAAAAATATAGAAAATTTAATCATTATTGTAAATAATGTAAAAATTAATGGGTGATTATAGATTTTTAAATTAGTGTTTTTTACCCCTACGTGTCTATTTTTTTAATAATTTTTAATGTGTGAAATTTTACTAAGTATGTTTATAAAAAATACAAATTAGTTAATGCGTGTATGTTTTAAGAAAAAAAGTTCTTATATCAATTTTATCTGCATTCTCATCCCAAAATTCCATCTACTGACTAACTATCGAATAGAAAAGTGATGAACTGACATGTTGTGACAGAGTGGAGAGTTGTGGTCATTAAGGGAATGGAGAGCCGTGGAGCGAATCGTGACCATCAGGCAGACAAGGGATGGCGAGCTGTTCAGGTTTCCAAATCAAGTCGCCATATTCAGGTAATTGATGTAACACCCCTAACCCGTATCCATCGCCGGAACAGGGTTATGGAGCGTTACCGAAACTTTTCAGATAAATCATGTCAATCACTATTCATTAACCGAAATCAGTCCTAACATCCCTTAGATGGACCCTTGAGGTCCAATATGAGCATTAGAATCAAGTTGGGACTTAATCAAAAACTCTAAGAATTTTTCATGACATTTCAAAAAATTTCCAAAGAGCAGGGCTCACACACCCGTGTGGTCCAAGGGACACACCTGTGTGACTCTTAGACACGCCCGTGTAAGAGTATGCCCAAAGACCAATCATGAGATGGTTGTAATAACATACTTAATTTACCATGTTTATTAATATAAAGCGTTGTCATTATTATTTCAGTTTTCCTTTCTGTGTGTATAAATAAACTGTTTTATAATAATGTCCTAAGAATAATATGATTATTCTTAAAAGATCCTTAGTCGAGTATTATTGTTGACTAGGACAACAATAATGCATTAAGACTAACATGTAGTTGATTGATGATAAAGAGTTGTCATTGATGTGGATTGTCAAAATCAATGCATGAATATGTGTGTTAGAGAACAACATATTGGATTGACCCGTTATGAGTATGTTTATTGGATTATTATGTAATTGTCACAACATTACTCATAGTGATTAATATGTATATGATCCTCGGACTTGAGATAATTATTATCTCAACATCGTGAGTTGTATATTTTGATACAATCAAGCGTACAATCGTAGTTGGTTGTTCTATAAAGACCGATGTTAGATATACCACAATCTATGTAGAGGATATGGTTGATCAATATAGGATAAGTCCCTCCTACATAATGGGAGTAATATCTTAGGCCACTTGATTGAGTGAGACTAGAAATGCATGGCGTGTGCTCAAATAAGTTGACATGAGATGTCATACTAATTTTTATATCATAGTCTACTCAAGATATCAAGAAACATGGGATGGACTATACAAGTGTGACTATTCCATGACTTGTGTCCATTCAGAGATAAAGGACTTAAGGATTAATGTATGAAAGGTTAATCACAAAAAGTTATGTGGAATCATGACTTCTTGTAACTTAGGTAGCAATGATGCATTGCTAGATGCCCTCATTGTTTGTGACATTAGAATCGTTCTATTATTATCGCTAACGTTGCAAGAACCTACTGGTCACACACCCTATGGTTTAAATGAACGGAATAAAATATAATTGGTATTGTTTTTAGTTGTCACATGAATTAAATTAATTAAAGAATTAATTTAATTGGGCAATCAAATATTGAACATATTATATGTACAAGGATGTTGTACACATAATGACAACATAATTCTATTAATATATGAATTTGATTCATATATAAATTTAAATAAATATAGTTTACCGAAATCCTTATTATAATTAATGTAATTATAATTTTCGGATATAATTAATGTAATTATAATTTTCGGTTAAAAACTTTATTGTATTTATTTAATCTTATGATACATTCAAGAGATACCAATTATAAAAGGGTATTAAAAGGATACCTAATAATGGGCCCAATGAAAAGATACCCATTATAAAAGGCCCAATTAAAAGGATACCCAATATAAAAGGTATTTAAAAGAGGCAAAGCTTATGGAAAACCTAAGAGATTGCTTGTTAGGTCTAGCAAACCGTCAAGCAAATAAACCTCCAAAATAGTTTTGGAGATTTCTTCCGATTCATAGTCAAACCGGGTGGATCACGTAGAGGCGACATCGGAAAAGGTTGTGGCTTGATTCGACGATGAGATCAAAACTCTTGTTGCCAAGGCGTCATTGTCTACTCGTGATTGAAGTTTTGGTAATTTGAAACCTTTATTTCACCCCGATTCGCTCCTCACACATGGATCCATGGTTTGGATCGCCGGATCTAATTTTATTCTGCTGTGCCATGGGGTATCGGCGTTCCAACAGCCCGTGCATCAGGCCATGTTCGATTTAGGTTACTCTCTGACTTGCGCCACACGGCTGTGTGCTAGGCCGTGCAGTTAATTAATTTAATTCAAATTAGTTGCAGGTTTCACACGGCCATGACACACGCCCGTGTTCAAGGCCGTGTCACCTACACAGCTGAGACACAAGCCCGTGTGCTCAATTTTGAGCATTCTATTTCTAAATTTTAGGATGCAGGGGACACACCAGACCATACGCCCATGTGCAAAACACAAACCCGTGTGTCTACCCGTGTGGACAAAATAAGACTATTTTTCAAACCTTATTCCTCACCCTTTTTGCCTTATACCTGCACCAAAACTTAAACACATTTTCATGGCCATATAAACATTCAACCAATATGCCTTTATGCACCACAATTTATTTCCATATCAATCTTGTACTCATATTTACCTATATACAATGGTCACATTTGTGCATTTTGTATCAATTATACTAATTTAATTCATTCAAACATTTGTCAATGTGATTTCTATCAATTAACCATTTTAAGCATATACTATGATAGTTTTCATACATAAACACCAAAGCATGTCCATAACTAGCCATTCCAATGGTTAGTTATTATCAAATATTTACATATCATTCATTGACCAATTTAACCTATACATGCCATTATAACCCTAATTGTTTTACCTTATATACTAAAATGAACTGTTGGATAGTGTGAGTGATTTCTGCCAAGCTTCCAATCCAACGAGCATTCCGATTTACTAGGGAAAAATAAAACGGAGTAAGCATATAATGCTTAGTAAGCCTGTATAACTTGGTAAATAACTTACCAAACATTCATATTTAAGTTAAACATTGCAAGGTATAACCAAACCATTTGGTCACAAGCCCTAACACATATTCTCAATACCCATGTTAAACACATATTTCATATAAACATCAAGAAACACATATATGAGTCTAACAATATTCAGATTTTCATAGACATATATTTTTCCACAACATGTATTCACATAACATATATAAAAATTATTTCTATGTATCCCAAATTTATTTCACATAACATAACCGGTAAAATTTTCTTATCAAAATTTTCACATGATATTTATATCATATTACGGACCATAAAATAAAATAAAAATAAATTTTATTTTCGGCTCAGATTTGTGGTCCCAAAATCACCATTTCGATTTCACCGAAAAATGGGCTATTACAACTCTCCCCCCTTAAAAAATTTTCGTCCTCAAAAATTTTACCAGTAAAGAGATTCAGACATTGCTCTCTCTCATAGTTTCCTTCAGTTCCTAGGTAGTTCCCTCTATATCATGTCACTGTCAGAAACTTTACTAAAGCTACTTTTTCATTTCTCAGTTTTTCTCTTTTAGTGCTAGAATTTCAATTAATCTCTCACTGTAAGTCGTGTCAGGCTGAATTTAACATTTATTAAAGCAATAACAGATGATGGGTTTGATCGATATTGTTATAATACATATACTCATAAAACATTGTGAATTCTGTAGAACTCTAATAATAGTATCAGTCAATACGTAATAGGTCTAATTATTTTCATAATCTTATATAACCCGATAGACCACGGGCTTGATTTGTCTTTACGGCCAAACCGGGGAACTTTCTTCCATGGGGAAACTTTCATAAATATTTTGTTGCCAATCTGAAACTCCATTTCTTTTCATTTTAGATTCGCATCAGATTTCTGACGTTCAATTACTGCTTTTAAACTGTCTTAGATCATTTTCATCTTTCTTCGGTTTGAAAGAATCAAACCTACTACATGTATGTTTTCTCACTGAGCTCCGTCCAAAACATTGGAGCTTTACATTTATGACCATATAAAGTCTTGTACAGTTTGACTGTTAACTATTATAAGTAATTTCAACCCAAGGCAAATACTTTTCTCAGTTACCTTCAAATTCAAGTACATAGCATCGAAGCATATCTTTTAAAATCTGAATCATATGTTCAAATTGATCATCCATCTGAGGATGAAATACCGTAATAAAATGTAACCATGTACCTAGGGTTTCTTGTAACTTGTTTCAGAATCGGAATAGAAACCGTAGATTTCTATCAGAAATAACAGAAACTAGCACATCATATAATCTGTCAATCTCAAAAACAGGTAATTCAAGCAATCTATCTATAGCGAGAAATCCATTCATGTCAGAGTAAAATGTGCAGGCTTTGTCAAACAATCAACAATTTCTCAAATAGTATCTTTCTTTTTCATAGAGAGGGATAATCCCAACATAGAGTTCATAGTAACTTTGTCCCATTTCCACTTCGTTATTTTCTCTGGCTATAACCATCTTGAAAATTTCATCCTTAACTTGCTAGTACATCCATCATTTAGGTACAATTTCAAAAATACCACATTTCATTTCCGGGCTACTAATACATCTTTTTCAAATCATTATGCATTTTATCATTCTCCTGATAAACAAGCGTAGTACCACTGTGATCATTCATGTAAAATTTCTAGTACAAGCTCTAATTTCTTCAGTCTACAAACTATGTCTCTGATCAACAGACATTTGCCGAATCTATTCTGTAATTCTGATTCAGAAAGTATTTCACACTGTACTTATTTAACTCACAACTCATTATCACTTTTCTGAGTTTCACTGATCTGTTGTAAAGACACCGATTTAGCTCTATACTCAGCTAAAATTAAGTTATTATCAGACAATCATATTCGATATCCATGGCTTGCAAAATATACCGAGATTTTCTACTCAGAACATCTGTAACCACATTCATTCTTTCCAAGTGATATACAATTATCAAATCATAATCTTTCAATATTTCAGACCATATACGCTATCTCAAATTCAAATCTTTTAGCAACATCAGATACTTGAAACTTTTATAATCGGTGAATATACTACATTTTTCATCAAACAAGTAATGTTGTCAGATTTTGATTGTGTGTCGGAGTCTTAAAAATTTATAAAAAGAATGATCGAGCCTAGAAACTAACTGTGACAACGACTTGAGACAAGTGCACCTATCGAACAGTAGTATAGCTTAGTGGCAAGACCGGATTGTCGAACCCAAAGGAACCAAAAGTACTAATACTAACTTTCTTTTTATTATTTAGCCTAAAATAAAAGTGAATTGTTTATTTAATTTAAATTAACTAACAACTAATCTAAAGATGCTAAGATAAAGAGAATGAATTTGGGAAAATACTTGTGGGAAAAACCAATTGATTAAGACAATACCCGAGGAAGAATCCACCTAGACTTCACTTGTTAATTAACTCTGAACCAGACGATTTATTCACTTGACTTGATCCGTAGGATTCCCTAAGTTATATTAATACCTCTCTCGAGGCTACTAACGTCTAACCCTAGGTTGATTAATTGAAATCTCTTTCTAATTAAAACCCTTAGGATTGCCTTAACTCGATCTATGGACTGCCATATTAGGTTTGACCCTAATCCGGCAGATTTTTGCCATCCTATCTCTAGGGTTGCGATCAACTCCGCTTAATTATACTAGATCTACTTTTAGATAGGGTCTATTCCTCCTCTGCCTAAGCACATCAATACTTGAATCAATATCCTGAAATATCAAAGCAAGAATTAAGAACACATAATTAAGAACAAATCAAGTATTTATCATATAGTTCAGAAAACAATAACAAGATCCGTCTTAGGTTTCATCCCCCTCAGGTATTTGAGGGGTTTAGTTCATAATAATAAAAGAATACATCTTAGAAGAAAATATAAAACAAAACATAAGAAAAACCTTAAAAACCCCTGAAGGAATTTAAAGGGAAGATCCTCCTTCTTGAGTATGATTCCGGCTTCTTGAGATTAATCAACTGGCTTTCTTCGAGTAAATCCCACAATTCTGGCCTCTCTGGCTTGGCTCTTTGGCCTAACTGGACGCCCCTTGAAGGTTGGCCTTTAGGGTGTTTATATAGGCTTTTGGAATGACCTTCTTTGCCTCTAAGTACCCTAATTCGAATGGAATTCCTCTTTGTCACGGCAAGGAGACTCCCATGGCACACGCCCATGTGAATCGTAGCCAGGCCTGGTTGGGTCTGTTAAGGAAGCACGACCGTATGGCTTGGGCCCAGGCCATGTCGATTTCGTAATTTGGCCCATTTACTTTATTTTAAGCCTGTTTGTCGGTCTTTTCATCCTCCGGTGCTTTCCTAAATATAAAACATGAAATTAACGGATTAGGAGCACCAGATTCCACAATTCAAGGCTTAAATCATCCAAAAGTATGCTAAATACGGGATTAAAATATGTATATATTACGGTTTATCAAATACCCCCACACTTAAGCATTTGCTTGTCCTCAAGCAAAATTCTCAATTCACAATTAAAATGAACTTCGTTGATTCATAATATTCATCGATAATGTTCCATCATAATTCAAAAATAATTCATACATTGATAATTTAAGTAAAATGATCTTAAAGATTCAAACAATCAAAGCCATAGTTTTTGTAGCATAAAAATATAGGTGTTTCCCCTTACCAAATTAATTACCTTTAATTCAAAATCGACAAGAGTTGACATCCTCACTAAAGATTCACTCAAATCACTCAAAGTGTTTAAGGTTCAAAATTAAGCACTCAAAAGTCGAACATGAAAAGTTAATCCCATAGGCTTGCCTAAAAATCAAATCTCCACCACTATAAAATGAAATGATACACATATCAAAAGTGTAACACCCCTAACCCATATCCGTTGCCAGATTAGGGTTACGAGGCGTTAACGGTCATAACACAGTTCACACAGATATTCATTACATTTCACAACTCAAAAATTAAATCACATCAAAGTTTAAAACTTAATCAAATATCAAGTCTTAAAAAAATCATAACTTTCATAATCAAATCGTAATCCAGCCTCTATCAAACCATATTATTAAACCATGCACATATTTTTCATAATGTCAAAAACTATAGCTAAACATAGTTACCAAATCAATATCAACTTATTTGTTTAGTCAATCCCTGACTATATCGATTCACATGTTACACGCATTAATCTAAGATAAATTAACCACAAGGCATACTAACCATACATACACATACACTCACTTATACAAACATCATTTCAAAACTAAATGAACTTCTTCATTTGATACAAATATATGCGCATATGACCATATTGGTTTAAACCATATTGAGCACAAATAATGCTAAAAGTACACCCAAATCACATTCTTAAAAATACATACTAATAACCAATCACTAAACTATTAATATGAGTCTAATAATTTAATCAATATATACTTATATTCATTATTCAGCATTTTTAGATCATCTCACCAATGCAAGTATACCATTTCAAATTGACTCAAAGTAACTATATCAAATTGAAAAATATCCATAACATAGCGTAAACTACACGTATTAATACAACCAATTCCATTATTAACATTTAACTAAACATTTAACTACAAGTTTAAATCACCATTGCCGAACCACAATTTAAATAAAATCCATTATCTATATTTATAATTTAAGCTAATGCATGACTGAAGAATCATTATCATTATCATCATAAACGATCCACAACCAAAACATATCCATCATCCATATATCAAGTTACCACACACATATATCATGACCAAAATCATTTAACCATCTAAACATTAACTTTAAGAACAAGCCATTTTCGCATGGCTATTTACAAGGACAAAATTCATCGATCCAAAACATAATCTAGTCTATACATGCCACAAGTTCGAACATAGACTTTTAAAAGTACCGAAGGTTGACGATAGTGTGGATGACTTCAATGACGATTCCCGAGCTCGTAACTTACAACCAAAATCTATAAAACAAAATAACAAAACATACAGAGTAAGCTAACTTTGCTTAGTAACTCTTAAGCAATTTAAGATTCATAATAATAATCAAAACAATAAAGACAAATCAAATTATAACATTAATATTGCACATTATTTCAATCATATCATATCTGTAACACCCCAAACCCGGCCCAAACACTAGAACCGGATCTGGTATGTCACTTGAGTGATTTTGCAAAACATGTTGCATTTTGGAAAATGATTTCTAGGTTTAATCATTAATACCGAAAACTTAATAATTTATTAAGTCATATAAGATATAAAGTTATAAATTGCCTTGGTGAATTTTAATTAAAATCCAAAAATCTTGTACATGTCTTAGCTTAATTTTAATCATAAAAATTAAAATGTCTAATAATTAAACCCAATTTAAACCCAAAAACATAAATAATAGTCTAGTGGCCCATGGCCTTATTACAACGAGGTTTAAAACCCATTAAATAAAAATATAAAATAAAATACTAAAGTCTTTTTCTTTGAATCCAAAATACTCTCGCATGGCCACCTTGCGCTTCTCTCTAACCGGTCCGTTGCACTAGGTGCTACACGAAAATGTTAAATTAAAAGGGTGAGTCGCGAGACTCGGTGTGCAACCTCGTGCACCATCGGTGGGCCTTAGCCCACGATCGAATATAGAACATAATATAAAAGATAACATACATAAAAACCCAACCCAATCCTAGGTTTCCGTCCGCTACACGCCACCCTTACCTGCCAGTCACACCATTGGGGATTTCTACAATCAACCCACATCACTACACGCCATTGATGGCAGTTATGCTGCTCATCATCAAAGTATTGTGACAGAGTCACCAGGCTGAAATGGCAAAAGCCACCAGAAACAGAGTTGTGACAGAGTCACCAGGCTGAAATGGCAAAAGCCACCAGAAACAAAGTTGTGACAAAGTCACTAGGCTGAAATGGCATAAGCCACCAGAACAGAACACTTGCCCCTTTTATCAATCACCTAACCCCGAGCATACATAGAAATCGACATGCAAAACATATCTTCCTAACAGAAACATTTACCGAAGAATGGCAGAAAACACTAACCTGATATTTAGCCTTTACCCTTCTCAGGTTTTCAAACGTTATGCCGAGATTTCGGCATTTAACAGAGTATAGCAGATTTATATATATACATAATAGCATTCAATCTAATGGTGTGAGAAGTTACACACCTGATTAATGTCGATACCCTTGCTAGACCGATCTACAACTTTGCTCAAAAAGCAGGAAAGATGTGAAAATAGGGCCTCTCCTATATTCGGCCAAGGGTTAGTAAATCTCGAATTTACACGTTGAAACTAATAGATCTTCTTACCTTGAAATCTCGAAAGTAACACAATTCGAGTGCTACCGATCTATAACTTAGAGATCTATGCGATTGACTCCACTAAAGTTCCCTTCAGATTTTAGCACAAGTAGGCACCACAGAAGCAATTTGGCAATCACAGGAGATGAGATCTAGGGATTTCGGCTTTTAGAAAAATCCCCAAAAAAGTATGAACAAGAGAAGGCTGATGTGTCTTTGGCTTTTAAAATGCTTGAGTGAAGAGTTTGAGTTTCTGATAGGAAAAGAGAAGAAGAAAAGAAAACAAGGAAGAGACTTGAAGATTTCAGCTAGGAAGAAAAAAATGGAAAGAGTTTCGGCTTTTGAATCAAAGTGAGGATGAGGGATTAAGCTTAGAGATTTTGGCTTTTGCAGAGAATGAAGAAGAATATGGAACTTTAGGAGTTTTCGGCTTTTACTCAGAGAAGAAGAGAAAAGAATGAGAGAAAAACCCAAATGCCGAAATTGAAGAGATATTCCCCCTATTTATAGAAATTTCGGCACTTACCTAACCTTGCAGATAAATCCTATCTTTTCTCCTTTATCTTAATCTACTAGCTCATCTAAAAGAGACTTAATTATATCTAACTCCTCCCTCCTTTATCAGCATATTATCCACATATTTTAATCATTAAAATCCCTAAATTTTAGCCTTTATCTGCTTATTATCCACATATTTTAAACATTACCCCTAAATTTTAGCTTTGTTGCCATCCACTCCACCTAATCCTAATGCCCAAAATTTAGCTAACTTAAATTAAAAGAATTGGGCTCCATGAAACTTAAATTTGGGCCCCTTACTCCCTTGTGTGGCGTCACCTCCTAAGATTGGGCCACAAGCCCACTTTGGTATTTTAACCATAGATACTACCTTTTAAACCCTATAATGCCCAAACAGATAATTTTAATCAAGGCATTTGCCTAATTCTGAGCCCAATTTGGACCCCTATTACTTAAATTAACATATTAAACATATTCACTCATTAAACCCATAGGCCCAAAAATTCAAGATGTTACAGTTCTACCCCCCTTAAAGAAATTTCGTCCTCGAAATTTCCAACTAACTATTAATCGTAATACCTAAGTCTCACTACCATGCTTTCGCTGCGCACTCCAATTCTAAACCCAAAATAAACACTTAGTACACTATGGTAGAGTACGCACCGGTATTCACATCTAGAGCGTCCTCGTCCCCTTTTACTCATGCTATCGGTTCGCGTTTATCTGATTAAAATTTTTTATGAATTATTGGTTTTCTTCCACTGATTATCCACGAATAGTCTTATGATTAGTAGTTTTAAGAGTAGTTCTTTCGAATTCGCAATTCAGTCTCAAGTTCACCTTTCCTAGTTCTATAAACTAGATACATTCAACAATCAACATACAGACAACATCCATACATCCACAGTCAATACATAGGGGTATTCTCGTTATTCCACTACCCAGGGGTATTTTCGTAATTTTCCAAAATAAGGTTCCTTGGTGATTTTGTGAAATAAGGGTATTTCGATAATTTTAAAATCTGGGGGTATTTCGGTAATTTTAAAATCCGGGGGTATTTCAGAAATTTTGAAATCTGAGGGTATTTCGGTAATTTTAAAAATTAGGGGTAATTTAGAAATTTACAAATTGGGGGTACTTTGGTCATTTTGCAAATTAAAGGTAATTTGGTAATTTTACAAATCTGGGGTATTTTGGTCATTTTACAAGTCAGGGTATTTTCAAATTTGTTTTACAAAACTAAGGGGGTATATGTATATTTAAAACAAGGGTATCTTGGAGAATTTGATTTCAAAAGAATAATAGTAGTGTTCAGGTGTTTGTGGGTTTTTGGCTGTTGTCGTGTGTTGTATGTGTTTTTTTTAGGGAAAAATTTTGTTGACTTTGTAAATCGGGGTATATTTGCAAATCATGGTATCTTGGTACTTTTTTTTTCAAAATAAGGGTATTTTAGCAATTTTGTAAAAATAATGTGGCTGGTCCCTTTCGGGTTTTAATTATAGATTTTGGCGTCAACAAATCCTCGTGGCTAGGGTGAGCAGTCACTACGCAGGTAGGGATTCAGCAAGAGGAGGTGAGTTACTAGGACTGGTTAAGTACCAAGCTCTTCCGGATCCAATCCTAGACATGCGTATGCTTGTTGCCACACCCTAGTCATGCGACTCGTTCACGGGTTTGTTTAGTGAAATTAAGTCTTATGAGATTTAAGGAGTTATTTCAGCTAAGCCTAAAGTCCATCAAGTTATAGTCTAAATAGTCTACGTCCCACAAAGCCCATCAAGCCCACATATATATATAACACACAAGGAGTTCAGAATACTTACCTGGCGGACTTGGGCCGGAGACGCAGGTGTCATGCCGAGCTAACAGACCTGTTTATCCTTTAAAAACATCCATGTTTCGAAAACCTATCTTTAGAAAACGTTTTGAGCCCAAAAACCCCCAAAGCTGAGTTTTGAACTGGGCTCTGATACCAATTTGTAACACCCTAAACTCGGCCCAAACACTAGAACCGGATCTAGTATGTCACTTGAGTGATTTTGCAAAACATGTGGCATTTTGGAAAATGATTTCTAGGTTTAATCATTAATACTGAAAACTTAATAATTTATTAAGTCATATAAGATATAAAGTTATAAATTGCCTTGGTGAATTTTAATTAAAATCCAAAAATCTTGTACATATCTTAGCTTAATTTTAATCATAAAAATTAAAATGTCTAATAATTAAACCCAACTTAAACCCAAAAACATAAATAATAGTCTAGTGGCCCATGGCCTTATTACAATGAGGTTTAAAACCCATTAAATAAAAATATAAAATAAAATACTAAAGTCTTTTTGCTGAATCCAAATACTCTCTCGCATGGCCACCTTGCGCTTCTCTCCAGCCCGGTCCGTTGCACTAGGTGCTACCTGAAAATGTTAAATTAAAATGGTGAGTCGCGAGACTCAGTGTGCAACCCTCGTGCACCATCAGACTGGGCCTTAGCCTACAAATCAGAATATAGAACATAATATAAAAGATAACATACATAAAAACCCAACCCAATCCTAGGTTTCCATCCGCTACACGCCACCCTTACCCGCCGGTCACACCATTGGGGATTTCTACAATCAACCCACACACCGCTACGCCATTGATGGCGATTCTGCCTGCTCATCGTCAAAATTGTGTGAGTCACCGGTGAAATGCAAAAGCCACCAGAAACAGAGTTGTGACAGAGTCACCAGGCTGAAATGGCAAAAGCCACCAGAAACAAAGTTGTGACAGAGTCACCAGGCTGAAATGGCATAAGCCACCAGAACAGATCACTTCCCCTTTTTATCAATCACCCAACCCCGAGCATACATAGAAATCGACATACAAAACATATCTTTTTAACAGAAACATTCACTGAAGAATGGCAGAAAACGCTAACCTGATATTTGGCCTTTACCCTTCTCGGGTTTTCAAACATTATGCCGGGATTTCAACATTTAACAGAGTATAGCAGATTTATACTTATATATATACATAATAGCATTCAATCTAATGGTGTGAGAAGTTACACACCTGATTAATGTCGATACCCTTGCTAGACCGATCTACAACTTTGCTCAAAAAGCCAGAAAGATGTGAAAATATGGCCTCTCTTATATTCGGCCAAGGGTTAGTAAATCCCGAATTTACACGTTGAAACTAATAGATCTTCTTACCTTGAAATCTCGAAAGTAACACAATTCGAGTGCTACCGATCTATAACTTAGAGATCTATGCGATTGACTCCACTAAAGTTCCCTTCAGATTTCGGCACAAGTAGGCACCACAGAAGTAATTTGGCAATCACAGGAGATGAGATCTAGGGATTTCAGCTTTTAGGAAAATCCCGGAAAAAGTATGAACAAGAGAAGGCTGATGTGTCTTTGGCTTTTAAAATACTTGAGTGAAGAGTTTGAGTTTCTGACAAGAAAAGAGAAGAAGAAAAGAAAACAAGGAAGAGACTTGAAGATTTTGGCTAGGAAGAAAAAGAATGGAAAGAGTTTCGGCTTTTGAATCAAAGTGAGGATGAGGGATTAGGCTTAGAGATTTTGGCTTTTGCAGAGAATGAAGAAGAAGATGGAACTTTAGGAGTTTTCGGCTTTTACTCGGGGAAGAAGAAAAGAATGAGAGAAAAACCCAAATCTTTGAAATTGAAGAGATATTCCCCTATTTATAGAAATTTGGCACTTACCTAACCTTCATGAGATAAATCCTATTTTTTCACCTTTATCTTAATCTACTAGCTCATCTAAAAGAGACTTAATTATCTCTAACTCCTCCCTCCTTTATCAACATATTATCCACATATTTTAATCATTAAAATCTCTAAATTTTAGCCTTTATCAGCTTATTATCCATATAAAATAAATTCCTAAATAATAATTTGTAACATCCGAATATAGGCCTATGCGTTTTTGGTTTAATTGCAGTGACATGTTTTAGGTATTAAGAATAAATTTTGAACAATTTTGGAAACCCGGAAATGTATGGAAATGATTTGGAAATGAACATTTTGGAAACTTAAAAATGCATGGAAATGATTTAGAAATGAACATTTTTGAAACTGAAAATGTATGGACATGATTTAGAAATGATTCAAAAGAGGAAAGTGAACATTTAGAAAACTTGGAAATGTAAGGAAATGATTCAAAAGAGGAAAGTGAACATTTCGGAAACTTGGAAATGTAAGGAAATGTCAAGTTTACAGAGCGAACGAAAATTTTTGGAAACTTAGAAATGACTTAGAAATGTCGAGTTTTAAAGTTTAAAGAGGAAATTAAGGCAAGGTGGCCTTAAAAGAAAAAGTTGGTGAAATTTGACACACAACAGGCTTGGAAAAGTGGCTGAAGATGCCACTTAGGGCCTCTGGAAATGGCGCCACATGCAAAGGAATTGGGCACGAGTTCGAGTCACAGGGAAAGCAAATAAAAGAAATTTTATTTTGCTTCCAGAAGAAGTGAGGTGGACGGCACAAGGCTATAATTTAGGAGCTTTTATTCTTTTATTTTTAAGAGATAAATAGTGGATAAATAAAGGATTTAATTTGGATTATTTTCAAGAGATAATTGTTGGATCAAATTATTTTAATTTGAATAAAGTGATAAATCAAGGGATAAAGTTATCAAAATAGAAGAGTGGTGGCCAAGTAAGGGACTCTAGCCTAGTAATTTCGGCTATAAGAGGAAAAGAGAGGCCATTCTGCATTATTTTCTGTTCTTTGAAAGCCTCTGCCGAATTCTCTTCACCAAATCTTCTCCTTCTTTTATTTTTGCTGTTTCGAAATACCTTGTGTTCTGCTTGAATCCCTCCATCTTTATTCTTCCTTCTCTTTTCTTTCTAATCCCTCCAAAAGCTGAAAGTTGTGAGAGCATCATTTAGCAATAGCCGAATCTCTGAAGGTTGAAGTGAAGGTGCAATCGATTTCTTCAAATAAGGGTAAGATCCAAGTTTGGTTTCCATTCTTTTATATTTTAGACTTATCGAAATTTAGGGACTAATTCCTATTATTGATCTTGTAGAGAATCATGGAAGGAAAGTTTTGGGATTTGGCCCAGAGTCGACTACAAGGAAGGAGAAGTTCTTTTCCCGAAGGTACACCATAGGCCGCGTGTTCCTTAGTTATTCGGTGAATTTCGGGATTTAAAATATCCACAAGGTAAGTGATTATAAGTTTCGGCTAAGGCCTATTTTAGCATTTAGATTTATTTCAAAAGCCGAAAACTAACCCGATAGGAGTTTTGGAAGTTAGCCGATTTCAAGGGTGAGCATCACAAAGATTCAGGACTTGATTCTTAAGTCAATCGGCAACAAGGTAAGTTTTAGTGTACTAATCCTACTAGGATTTGGATTTATGGCCGCATGGCTTTTTATTAAATAGTAAGTGATTAATCAAATGTAGGAACTTGAGATCTAAGGCAGTAGATTAGATTTCGGGATTTTCAGTGTGAAGTTGTTAAGCAAATCAGGTGTGTACCCCACACTATTTTATAATACGTTTTATGGCTATGTTTAATTAAAATATGTGATATTAAGAACATGAAAGTGGCTAAGGTACCATGTTATGGTACAAAGTACTCAGGTACGTTTCCTACTCCTACTAGGAATTTGAAATATGTTAATTGTAACATGAGAATAAGAATAAGAATGTGAACTCTGGCCTATTTATGCATATTATTATTATATGGGGCATATGGGTTTGTTTTGAAAGGGGAAGTGAATGTGGTGACCTAAGACCACGAACACGATGACCTAAGACCGTGATATCTGAAAGTGGTGACCTAAGACCACAGTAATCTGAAAGTGGTGACCTAAGACCCACGATGTCCGAGCGTGGTGACCTAAGACCACGAATGCGGTGACCTAAGACAGCAATTTGGAGTGTAGCGGAAGGAGGGTCGACTTAGTAGTCCCCACGGTGTGCATGGTTGGTACGGGGGTGTGTAGCGGATGGACAATTAGGTTTGGGTTTGGGAATGCATCATAATTTGTATGCTATGTTTTGAATGAGTAACTCTTGTATGCCTGATTCTATTATGATTTAGTGTCGTGTACACATTGAGTCTGTTTGACTCACCCCGTTGTGGGACCATGTTTCAGGTGATGAGCAGTGATGGACCGGGACGGCAGAACTTGTGGTGGCCATGCTCAACATAAAGTTTTTTTATTTTTATGGAC
Source organism: Gossypium bickii (assembly GCA_025503065.1). NCBI lineage: Eukaryota > Viridiplantae > Streptophyta > Magnoliopsida > Malvales > Malvaceae > Gossypium > Gossypium bickii. The sequence continues at coordinate 104,761,703 of CP106716.1, forward strand.
TATTAATTTTTAAGTACTCCGAATTATTTGGATTTGTTTGATGTAATAAGGCCATAAGGCCATAGTGCACTATTTTATTTTTGTTTTTATTTATTATGTTACGAAATTTTTATTAAGTTAAAGATTAAGTATTTATATTTTAAATGTATTCTATATGTTTTATCACCTAAAATTTAAAAGGGTTTTCATTATAAAACGATTTTGTTTTCTACTCGAGCCCAACCCAAAACAATATTTCTTTCAAAACACACTATTTTCCCAAAGTAACAAAAGAACTTTGAACCGGTTTACTTGAGGAACATACCAGATCCGGTTAAGGCTCGTGGGCCGGGTTTGGGGTGTTTCAATAGCCTTTATCTGCTTATTATCCACATATTTTAAACATTAAAACCCCTAAATTTTAGCCTTGTTGCCATCCACTCCACCTAATCCTAATGCCCAAAATTTAGCTAACTTAAATTAAAAGAATTGGGCTCCATGAAACTTAAATTTGGGCCCCTTACTCCCTTGTGTGTCGTCACCTCTTAAGATTGGGCCACAAGCCTACTTTGGTATTTTAAATATAGTTACTACCTTTTAAACCTTATAATGCCTAAAAGATAATTTTAATCAAGGCCTTTGCCTAATTCTGAGCCCAATTTGGACCCCTATTACTTAAATTAACATATTAAACATATTCACCCATTAAACGCATAGGCCCAAAAATTCAGGATGTTACAATATCATATTTTATTTATAACTTATACTTTTATACAAAAGGGTTACCTTGGCCGAATGCCAACAATTCATATCTACCATATCATCATTCAACTTTTCACTCTCAAAATAACATTATCTTAAATATGATTACGTTCAAACATATATGCTCATGAATCAAACTCAACTTCATAAGCCAACATAACTCATTTGGTCGATTATCGAAAATCAAATATAACATCACAAATGTGCATATCTATATGACCGAATATGTAAGATCAAAATTTAACATCATCTATGTACTTACTTATTTTGCCGAATATCCAAATTCAATTATAATATCACATTTGCACATACCTTCATGGCCGAATATTCAAGATCCAATATAACATCACATATGTACATACCTATGTGGCTGAATATATACAAGATCATTTAGTTAAATTCAATTCTCACAAGAACTTGAAATCTTATAAGCATAGGTTTGAAAATAAATCACCGATATAAAACCTGCTAGGCATAAGCCTGAATCACACACCGGCACAAGGCCTGCTAGACTCAAGGTCTGATGCTATTCATCGGCAATAAGCCTGCTAGGCACGAAGCCCGATTAATTTTCACTAGCTTAAAGCTTGCTAGGCCCAAAGCCCGAATAACGATACTATTAAGCTGTCTCACACACATTTCATATATCGAAACTTTATACACTTCATAATCTTCGTACGAATTTTCACACATCATATCTCAATCGAATTAAACGTAATTATAATAAAGTCTATGTTTATTCATATTCGACTAATCAATATTAATGCTACAGTAATTCCAAATCAGCATATACTAAGTTACATACATAATTTACAATGTTTTATTGCTTAAAGACTTACCTCGGATATCAACGGACGACAAAAACTGGCTATTCAACTATTTTTGCTTTTCCCCGATCCAAGTCCGGTTTCTTTGGCTCTTGATCTAAACATGTTCAAATTAAGCTCGTTCAAACATATTTTCATTCAATTTAGTCCAAAAACACATAAATGGGAAAATTACCATTTTACCCCTAATATTTCATAATTTTTACAATTTAGTCCTATTTGCACAAAACACAAAACACACAAAATTTGACTATACACCTTAAGGGCCGAATGTTCCTAGTCCTCATACAAGTCAATGAATTTCATTTTTTTCACATTTTAGTCCCTCAAAAAATTATTTTTGCAATTTAGTCCAACATACTCAATTTCATCAAAAATTCAAAGACAAAACTTGTTAATCTAATGCATATATATCATATTTCACCATTAAAAAACATAAAAAACAAGCTATCATCAATGACTCAACTCAAAATATTCATCAAAATCAAAAATTGAAACATGGGTCTTGAAGATTTCTAAGCAACAATATCAAAAACGTAGAAATTATCAAAAACCGAAACCTAATCATACCTTAATCAAGCTCACTTGGTGCCGAATACCCTAAGCTTTCCCATGTTCTTTTTCTTTTCTTTGTTTCGGAAAGAAGAAAGAAAAAAATGACTTTTAAAATGTTATGATTTTGTTTTATTAAACTATTGTAATAATATAATATAATATTAATTATAAAATTAATATACATAAAAACTATATATTATAACCATGTTGCCGCACTATCCTATAAAAATGGGCTTATTGCATTTTAAATGCTCCCATTTAAAAAGACAACCTCAATTTAGTTCTAACATATTAAACTATCAAATTTATAATTTACGCAATTAAGCCCTTTTTATTGAATTTAGCTCACAAACAATCATATTTTTATACGAAACTTCCACACATGCTAATTCACATATAATTAACACAGAAATAAATATTTAAACATTTTTCTGACTCAGATTCGTGGTCCCGAAACCACTGTTCCGATTAGGGTCAAAATCGGGCTGTTACAAAAAGGTCTTTAAAAAGGGTTGTAATGAGGCTTGGGTTAAAGGTGTGGATAAAGGTTGAATTAGAAGGCTAGAATCGAGATTGAATTGACAATTTACCCAACTAGAAAAATGAATTAATCCTGAATAATTACATCAATTTAAAAACTTGTAATATTAATAACACGAGCTTTTTCTTCAAGATGTGAAATTTAACTGTATAAGCTCACTAATTATAAAACTAATAATGAATATACTTTGATTTTTTTTAAGAACAAATCATTACAATAATGAGAAAGAACTTTAACAATTGAAATATAGAACATAGTTAGGAAACTGTTCAAAATCAAATCTCGACAAAAAGGGAGTCAAGGAATGGTAATAACAAATACAAGATGGGTTTTGGGTTATTATTAGTGGGTGAGTCAATAAAAGGATTGTTAGGATCAAATGGGTTCACTAGGGGTTAATTGTGAGGGTAAGTTTTTAGTGGAGTAAGTGGGTTAAACCCTAAGTGCCTTTATCATCTCAGTATATCAAATCAATAATGTGGTCTTGACATGTATAATTGAAGCAAGTTCTAGAATAACAAATCAATGTTGACACACTCATAATCAAAAAATGAGCACGAAAGAATGTATGCTCTAAAAAGCTCAAAATCTCACAAAAATTATGGGTTTTTGATATCAACTTTGTAAATTTCAAACTTCAAGGTAATAATTAGATTCAGGTAGACAACCTAATCAAAATTTTAATTTTTGAAAATAGACTCATCATGCCTGATTCTCTAGTCTCCTAAAGTTTAAATCATCACTGCACAATTATTAATGACTTAATCCAAAACATATCAAAGAAAATCACGGATCACAGGAAATTTCATCCTAGTAGTAATATGAGAAAATTACTTACGAACAAGACATAACTCAGGGATTTTCAAATAATATTATAGTTGACCCCCCCACACTTAAGATGTACATTGTCCGCAATGTACAAAGATAGATAATAGCCAAATACTAATAAAATCATAAGATAGAGAGAGAAGTGAAACTTCCTAAATTTTGGATGGAGTCAATGAAAAGAAATCGGATAGGATTGGTAGAGGTGAACGTGGGGGAGCGCCTCAAACCATTTGAAATTGAATCCTCGAAGTAGCCAGCCTGATTTTATTTTATCCTAAGCTAAATCTAAATGGCATGAAGAATAAGAAGAAAATAATAAGGAAAGTAAAAAGAAAATAAAAATAAGAATAAAAGTAAAAATGGAAAATGGATTTACGTTTAAAAAGAAAGGGGAAAGGGGACGAAGACTTTGGGGGGGAGAAGTGAGCAGAAGAAGGGAATTTTAAATAGAGGAACGGCCCATGCCCATGCCCTGGGCGTGTTATGTCACATGGTCGAATCACATGGTCGTGTTAAACTTTATACATTTCTCCCACACCCTTATAAAGGGTTTGCACACCCGTGTTGCTTAATCAGTGTCGCCCACGGCTTATAAGCACGGGTGTCTCACACGCTCGTGTTTTTTAGTCAGTTTCGACCACGACCGCATCGCACGACCATGGCTTTTTATCGCAGCCAGTGTTTTTAGGAAATTTTTGTCCTTGATTCTCACGGTTTCTACCACGCTGGTGTGCAAATTCGTGGTGTCCACACTGCCACGGCCATGCCCGTGTGCAAGGCCGTGTGGTAGGGAAGCCTACGCCTAAAAAATTTGGTTAGTTTTTAGTTAGATGCTAAAATTTGAAAATATGGACGTTAATGGGGTTAGTGCTCAGGTTGCCTCCCAAGTAGCGCTCGTTTATAGTCTTAAGCTAAACGTACCTCTCATTCGCATAATCATGGTGGTTTGAGAAGTTGAAAGTCCTTTCTCATGCTATCAGTCCTATTATCAGTATATAGTTCAAGTCGAGTGGCGTTTACTTTAAAAGTGCTGAATATAGGATTACTTACCTCGACTGTTCCGTATGGGTAGACATTGAATTCCTTAAAAGGGATTTCTTCGTTTGTATTAAGGTCTGAAGGGGAGATTCGAGGGTCTGTCTTATCTAACAATACCTGATCTCCTATCTTAAATTTGTTTTTCCCGTGGAATATCGTTGGTTCTGCTTCGTGTATTCCTAGTTTTTCCTTAAAATATGTCTTCCACTCGTCTAGCTCATCGATCTGAAGCCTTCGTTCCTCATGAGTTATTTGCTCGTTGGCATGAAATCTAGGATCTGGCTCAGTTGTGTAGTTCCGTGGTACTTCCTGAAAAGAAGGTTTAACCGAATGGTCATTGATAGAATTTATGTGCTCACCTTGATTACTCGATGTCCTAGTGGAGTCGAGGGCCTGAAGACTGATTGATTTGTCACCTACACAAAGTATGAGTTCACCTGCATCGACATCAATTTTAGTCCTGGTAGTTGCTAAAAAGGGCCTTCCTAAAAATAAGGGGATACTATTGTCCTCATCCATGTCTAAACGAGAAAGTCTACTGGGAATACGAATTTATCAATTTTCACAAGAACATCTTCAATTATACCCCTAGGAATTTTAATAGTTTTATCAGCTAATTGAATGATCATCCTAGTTTGTTTGGGTTTCCCTAGACCTAGTTGTTTAAATAATTTATAAGGCATAACATTGATGCTTGCCCCTAAATCAGCTAAAGCATTATCTACAGATAAACTACCAATTAAGCATGGAATTGTAAAACTCCCTAGATCTTTTAATTTTTGTGGTAGTTTATTTTGCAACATTGTTGAGCACACTGCATTCAATTCCACATGCGATTCCTCATCTAACTTCCGCTTGTTTGTCAAAAGCTCTTTTAAAAATTTCCTTGAATCTGGCATCCGCGAAAGAGCTTCAAGAAATGGTAAGTTAATATGTAATTTCTTTAGGAGTTTAAGGAATTTACTGAATTTTTCGTCTGTGTTGTCCTTCTTCATCGCATTGGGATATAGTATACGAGGCTGGTACTCTTTAATTACCGGTTTTGGCTTCTCGTGACTTATCTCGACCTTACTTTTTTCAACCAAATCCTCTTGGCTTACCTTGGGCTAACCCTACACTATCCTGAATTGTTATGGCTTGAAGTTGCTCATTTGGGTTAGCTTCAGTGTTGCTTGGCAAGCTGCCTTGTGGTCGTTCAGAGATCAGCTTAGCGAGTTGCCCTAATTGGTTCTCGATCCCATAAATTGATCCTTGTTGATTTTTAAGTGTTGTTTCGGTGTTTTGCAAATGTGTTTCTGACACTGCTATTAATTTTGTCAGCATCTCCTCAAGGTTCGGCTTCTTTTCCTATGGGTAGCGCTGTTGTTGGAAGTTTGGAGGGAGTTATTGTCTCAGATTTCCTTGACCACCCCATGAAAAATTAGGTAGTTCCTCCAACCTGGATTATAAGTATTACTATAAGTGTTATTTTGAGATTTAAAATTGTTACCCATATAGTGAACTTGCTCGTTCTCAGCGCTCGGGTTGTAAGGTGGATAGGCTGTATTGGTCATCCCTCCTCCATTCATATCGCACTGCATAACTGGTTGTACCTGCTAAAAACCATATAAACCATCAATCTTTTTATTTATCAGTTCTACATGATTTGATAGCATGGTTACTGCGTCGAGGTTGAAAACACTGGCTGCTTTTGTTGGCTTTGTCCTTGTGACTTGCCACTGATAGTTAGTCAGTGACATCTCTTCAATGAATTCGTAGGTAGCCTCAGGTGTTTTGTTGTTCAATGTTCCGCCGGCGGCTGAATTAATTAATTGCCTAGTTGAAGGGTTCACACCGTTGAAAAAAGTTTGGACCTGTAACCACAAGGGTAATCCATGGTGTGGACACATTTTCAATAGATCTCTGTATCTCTCCCATGCATCGTAAAGTGTTTCTAAATCCATCTGCACAAAAGAAGAGATCTTATTCCTCAACTTGGCCATTTTGGCCGGCGAAAAATATTTTAATAAAAATTTTTCAGTCATTTGTACCGATGTAGTGATTGATCCTCGTGGAAGAGAATGCAACCACTGTTTAGCTTTATTTCTCAAAAAAAGGGAAATAACTGAAGACGGATGGCATCGTCAGAAATGCCATTTATTTTGAAAGTATCGCAAAATTCTAGGAAATTCGCCAAGTGATTGTTTGGATCTTCATCTTGCAAACCATCAAACTGAACAAATTGTCGTATCATCTGAATTGTGTTAGGTTTCAGTTCAAAATTATTTGCAGCAATAGTAGGTCTAACAATACTTGACTCAGTTCCTGTTAAATTAGGTTTAGCATAATCATACATAGTTCGAGGAGCATGATTTTTGGCCACCTCTGGAGGTAGCGGATTATTCTCAGCCATCTCTTCGGTGGTACTGGTTTCGACTTCTTGCTCTTCTTCTATGTAATTTAAGCTTCGCCTTATCTCTCTACGATTTCTGCGAACAATACCTTCAATATCATTGTCATAAATCAGAGGTCATGTCGGGTTCCTTCTAATCATAAACTAGAGGTACGTGCTAAGAAATAAAAGAAGGAAAATTTGCAAAGTTAAAAGCAAAGCAAAATAAAAATAAAAGTAAATTGCAAAAATAAAAATGGCTAAAGTAATAAAAATTGAGCGTTCTTAATATTTTAGTTCCCCAGCAATGGCGCCAAAAACTTGATCGTGTGTCAGAGTCTTAAAAATTTATAAAAAGAATGATCGAGCCTAGAAACTAACTGTGGCAACAACTTGAGGCAAGTGCACTTATCGAATAGTAGTATAGCTTAGTGGCAAGACCGGATTGTCGAACCCAAAGGAACCAAAAGTACTAATACTAACTTTCTTTTTATTATTTAGCCTAAAATAAAAGTGAATTGTTTATTTAATTTAAATTAACTAACAACTAAGCTAAAGATGCTAAGACAAAGAGAGCGAATTGGGGAAAATACTTGTGGGAAAAACCAATTGATTAAGACAATACCCGAGGAAGAATCCACCTAGACTTCACTTGTTAATTAACTCTGAACCAGACGATTTATTCACTTGACTTGATCCGTAGGTGATAAACCGTAAAAGTAACATATTTTAAGCCCACATTTAGCATGCTTTTGGATGATTTAAGCCTTGAATTATGTAATTTGGTACTTGTAACCCTTTGTTTTCATGTCTTATAACTAGGAAAGCACTCAAGGATGAAAAGAACATAAAACGGGCCCAAAACGGAGTAAATGAGACATATCACGAAATCGACATGGCCTGGCCCAAAGACCACACGACCGTGTCTCATTAAAAGTCCGAACACGGCCTGGCCACGATTCCTATGGGCGTGTGCCATGGCCGTGTCCCTGCCGCTGGAAAGAGCAATTACATTTGGGAAAGGATACTTGGAGGCAAAGAAACACATTCCAAAGCCTATTCAAACACCCTAGTAGGAATACTACTCAGATTAGGATACTTAGGGATCAAGTAAGGTATCTCAAAGCCTATATAAACAACCAAGGAGGCAACTTGCAAGAGGATTTCGGTAGAAGCCGAAACGGGCATTGAGCTAGGCCAAGGAGTTAAGCCGGAAAGGCCAGAATTATGGGAATCACTCGAAGTTATCCAGTTGATCCATCCCAAGAAGCCGAAATTCTACTCAAGACGGTGGAATTCTCCTTCAATTCTTTCAGGGAGTTTTAGGAATTTCTTATGTTTTGCTTTATCTTTTCTCTTGAGATGTTTTCTTTATTCATTATAAACTAAACCCCTCAGATACCTGAAGCGGAACGAACCTAGATGAATCTTGTTGTTTGATTTTTAAGTTATATGATAAATACTTAGTTTGTTCTTAATTATGCATGCTTAATACAAATTCGATGTGCTTAGGTGGAGGAGGAATAGACCCTGCTTAAGAGTAGATCTAGTGTAATTAAGCGGAGTTGATCGAACACCTAGAAATAGGGTTACGAGATTTTGCCAGATTAGGGTGAAACCTAATATGGGAATCCGTAGATCGATTTACTGCTATTCTAGGGGGTTATTATAAGAGAACGGGAGTTCCACTAATTAACCTAGGGTTAGACGTTATTCGTATCGAGAGAAGGTTTAATATACGTTAGGGAGTCCTACGGATCAAGCTAAGTAAATAAATCATATGATTCAGGGTTAGATAACAAGTGAAGTCTAGGTGGATTCTTCCTGAGGGTATCATCGTGATCAATTGAGTTTTTCTTCAAGTTATTCCCCAATTCGTTCTTTTTGTCTTTGTCCTTAGCTTAGTCATCGTTAATTTAGATTAAAACAACTTCACTTTATTTCTAAGGCTAAATAATAAAAAGAAAGTTAGTATTAGCACTTTTAGTTCCTTTGGGTTCGATCCAATCTTGCCTAAGCTATACTACTGTTCGATAGGTACACTTGCATTTAATCGTTGTCAGAGTTAGTTTCCAGGTTCGATCATTCTTTTATAAATTTTAAAGCTCTGATTTCAGCGAGCAAGTTTTTGGCACCGTTGCCGGGGAACTAAAATATTAAGAAAACTCTATTTTTACATTATTATTTTTATTTACCAATTTATTTTTGTTTTCAGGTTAAAGTTTAATTTTGCTAATTTTTCTTTCTTTCTTTTCTTTTCAGGTACCTCTAGTTTATGACTAGGAGGAACCCGAGAGGACCTTTAGTATACGACAGTGATATTGAAACGACCGCTCGTAGGAATCACCGAGAAATCAGGGAAGCCCTAAATTACACAGAGGAAAATCAAAAAGGCAGATCCAATCCTACTGAAGGGATGGACAAAAATAATCCACAACCCCATGATGTGGGGGAACGCAATGCTCCACCTACAATGTTTGATTATGCTAAACCACATTTAACAGGAGCAGAATTGAGTATTGTTAGGCCTGCTATAGCTGCTAATAATTTTGAATTAAAGCCTAACAAAATACAAATGATTCAACAGTTTGTTCAATTTGAAGGTTTGCAGGACGAAGATCCAAATACTCATATAGCTAACTTCTTAGAGTTCTGTGATACCTTCAAAATAAATGGTGTTTCTGACGATGCCATACGTCTTCGGTTATTTCCCTTTTCATTAAGGAATAACGCCAAACAGTGGTTAAACTCGTTACCATAAGGATCAATCATTACATAGGACCAAATGACCGAAAAGTTTTTATTAAAATATTTCCTACCAGCCAAAACGGCCGAAATACGGAATGATATCTCTTCTTTTGTGCAGATGGATTTAGAAACACTATACGACGCATGAGAGAGATACAAGGATCTATTGAGAAGGTGTCCACACCATGGTTTACCCTTGTGGCTTCAAGCCCAAACTTTTTATAACGGTGTCAACCCCTCAACGAGGTAACTGATCGATTCAGCCGCCGGTGGAACCCTAAATAATAGAACTCCTGAAGCAGCTTACGAGTTCATTGAGGAGATGTTATTGAATAATTATCAGTGGCAAGTTACAAGAACGAAACCAACAAAATTAGCCGAAGCTTTCAACATAGACACAGTAACCATGCTATTAGCACAGATGGAGATAATGAATAAAAAGCCTGATAATTTGTGTTCTTCGCAGGTACATCCAGTAATGAAGTGCGACGCAAGTGGAACCATGGCAAATCCTGAGTACCCACCCTACCAACTGGACGCAGAGAGCGAACAGATGAACTATATAGGTAATAATTTCAGAGCTAATAATAACCCTTATAGTAATACTTACAATCCAGGTTGGAGGAACCACCCCAATTTCTCATGGGGAGAACAAGGAAATCAAGGAAATCAAAGACAACAACCTCCTCAAAACTTCCAAAATCAGCCATATCAACAAGAGAAAAAGCCAAACCTCGAAGAGATGCTGACAAAATTCATGGCAGACACAGAAAACTATTTCCAAGAAAATGAGAAAATACGTAAAGACCAACAAGCATCGGTTGAAAAAGTTACTAAGCCAGTCAAAGAAGTCACCAATGCAGTCGAACGACTCGCAAAGCTAATGTCAGAACGACTGTAAGGACATCTACCGAGCAACACTGAGATTAATCCAAAGGAGCAAATCCAAGCCATAACAGCTCAGGAAAAAGCAGAGTTAGACGAACCCAACCCAATACAAGAAAACAAAGTCAAAGAAGGTAAAAAAGAGGTAACGCAAGAAAAGCCAAAACTAGTAATCAAGGAGTACCAACTTCGCATACCTTATCCCGAAGCGTTAAAAAAGATGATTCAGAAGAACAGTTCGGTAAGTTTCTTAAACTTCTAAAGAAACTACATATTAACTTACCTCCTTTTGAAGCTCTTTCGCAGATACACGATTATAGAAAATTTTTAAAAGAGCTGCTGACAAACAAAAGAAAGCTAGACGAGGCATCGCATGTGGAGCTAAACGCAATGTGCTCAGCAATTCTACAAAATAAACTACCACGGAAATTAAAAGATCCAGGGAGTTTACAATTCCATGTTTAATTAGTAGTTTATCTATTGATAATGCTTTAGCTAATTTAGAGGCAAGCGTCAATGTTATGTCTTATAAAATGTTTAAACAACTAGGTCTAGGGAAACCCAGGCAAACTAGGATGAGCATTCAATTAACTATCAGAATTCCTAGGGGTATAATAGAAAATGTTCTAATCAAAATTGATAAATTCGTATTCCTAGTAGACTTTGTCGTTTTAGACATGGATGAGGACAATTCGATTCCTTTAATTTTAGGAAGACCCTTTCTGGCAAATGCCAGGACTAAAATTGATGTTGGTACAGAAGAACTCATTCTTCGTATAGGTGACAAATCAATCAGTCTACAAGCTTTTGACTCGGCCAGAACATCAACTGATGAAGGTGAGAAAGTAAATTCAGTTGATAACAAATTTGTTCAACTTTCATCACAGGAAACACCACGAAGCCACAAACTTGAGCCAAATCATAGACCTCGTGCCAATAAAGAAGAATTATATCAGGAACGAAGCCTTAAGGTCGACAAACTAGAAGAGTGGAAGACACACTTTAAAAAGAAACCAAAATTGCAAGAAGAAAAACCGAAGGAACCCCCAGACAAGCCGATAGGAACAACAAATCACTTCAAAATAGGGGATCAAGTATTGTTGAATAAGGAAGACCCCCGTATCACCAATTCAAACCTCAATGCAAACGAAGAAATCACTTTTGAGGTACTTGATGTCTTCTTATACGGCACAGTCGAGGTAAGCAATCCTAAATCCATCACTTTTGAGGTAAACATTACTCGACTTAAACTCTATATCCATAACCTAATTGATCGCATGAGAAAGGATTTTCACCTCCTTAAACCACCATGACCATACGAATGAGAGGTAAAGTCTAGCTTAAGACTATAAACGAGCACTTCTCGGGAGGCAACCCGAGCACTAACCTCATTTTTACATTTTTATTTTTTTTTGTTTTATTTTTCCTTTTAGCACCTAACCATAAACTAACCAAAGTAGAGATTTTCATACCACACGGCCTTGCACACGACCGTGGCCGTTGCCGTGTGGCCACCAGAGGAAGGTACAAGGGAGGGGGCAACCACTAGATCCATAATTTTTATTTAACCCTCTTCTCCCTTTTTCTTTTCCAGTTGTTTTTCTTCTTTCATTTTCCATTATTTACTTTTATTTTTATTTTTATTTATTTTTATTTTTATTTTCTTCTTATTCTTTATAACATTTAGATTTAGCTTAGGACGCAATAAAATTCGATCAGCTGCTTCGAGGATTCAATTTCAAATGCTTCAAGGCGCTACCCCACATTCACCTCCAACGTATTTTCCATCTCCTCCAAGGATCTCATCCACAATTCAGGAAGTTTCACTTCTCTCCCTATCTTATGATTTTATGATTATTTTGATATTATCTATCTTTGTACATTGAGGGCAATGTATATCTTAAGTATGGGGGGTTAACTATAGTATTATTTGAAAATCCCTAAATTATGCCTAGTTCTTAAGTAATTTCCTCATATTACTAATTAGGATGAAATTTCTGATGATTTATGATTTTTATTGATTTATTTTAGAGTAAGCTATTGATAATTGTGCATTGATGATTAAATTTGAAGATTACTAGAGAATCAAGCATGATAAGTCTATTTTTCAAAATTAAAATTTTTAGGTTGTTAACCTGAATTTGAATATTATCTTGAAGTTTGAAATTTACAAGGTTGATATCAAAACACCCATTATTTTTGTCAGATTTTGAGCCTTATAGAGCATACATTCTTTTTCATGCTCACTTATTGATTACGAGTGTGTCAACTATGAACTGTTATTCTAGAACTTGCCTTGATTATACATGTCAAGACCACATCTATGATTTGATATACCGAGATGATAAAGGCACTTAGGTTCTAACCCACTTACTCCACTAAAAAGACAACCTTTATAAATTAACCCCTAGTAAACCCCATTGATCCTAACAACCCTTTTTATTGACTCACCCGCTAAATTTAACCCAAACCCCTTTGTATTTGTTATCACCATTCCTTTTTAACTACCCTTTTTGTCGAGACTTGACTTTGAACAGTTTCCTAACTATGTTCTCTATTTCAATTGTAAAAGTTCTTTCTTATTATTATAGTTTGTTCTTAAAAAAAACGAAAACGAAGTATATTCGTTATTAGTTCTATATTAAGGGAGCTTATGCATGCAAATTTCAAAATCTTGAAGAAAAGCTCATATTATTAAAATTTTCAATTGATGTAATTATTTAAGATTAGTTCATTTTTCTAGTTAGAAAATCTATCAGGTCAATCTCGATTCTAACCTTCTAATTTAGCCTTTATCCATACCCTTAACCTAAGCCCGTTACAACCCTGTTAAAGACCTTTGATTTGTGTATCATCTCATTTTACAGTGGTGGAGATTTGATTTTCATGCAAGCCTATAGGATTAACTTTTCATGTTTGACTTATTGAGTGCTTAAATTTTGAACCTTAAACACTTTGAGTGATTTGAGTGAATCTTTAGTGAGGATGTCAACTCTTGTCGATTTTGAATTAGAGGTAACTATTCGGGTAAAGGGAAGCGCCTATGTTTTCATGCTAAAAATGTATGACTTTAATTGTTTGAACCTTTAGGACTCTTTGAGTTGAATTATCCATATATGAATTATCTTTGAATTATGATAAAGCATGATTGATGAATTTTATAAATCAAGGAAGTTCGTTTTAATTATGAGTTGAGAATTTTGCTTGAGGACAAGCAAAAGCTTAAGTGTGGGGGTATTTAATAAACCGTAAAACTAACATATTTTAAGCCCATATTTAGCATGCTTTTGGATGATTTAAGCCTTGAAATATGTAATTTGGTGCTCGTAACCCTTTGTTTTCATGTCTTATACCCAGGAAAGCATTCAAGGATGAAAAGAACATAAAACGGGCCTAAAACAGAGTAAATGGGCCATATCACGAAATCGACACGGCCTGGCCTAAAGACCACACGGCCATGTTTCATTAAAAGTCCGAACACGACCTGGCCACGATTCACACGGGCGTGTGCTATGGTCGTGTCCCTGTCGCTGGAAAGAGCAATTACATTCAGGAAAGGATACTTGGAGGCAAAGAAACACATTCCAAAGCCTATTCAAACACCCTAGTAGGAATACTACTCAGATTAGGATACTTAAGGACCAAGTAAGGCATCTCAAAGCCTATATAAACAACCAAGGGGGCAACTTGCAAGGGGAGTTCGGCAGAAGTCGAAACAGGCATCTAGCTAGGCGAAGGAGCCAAGCCGGAAAGGTTAGAATTGTGGGAATCGCTCGAAGTTAGCCAGTTGATCCATCCCAAGAAGCTGAAATTATCCTCAAGACGGCAGAATTCTCCTTCAATTCTTTCAGGGAGTTTTAGGGATTTCTTATGTTTTGTTTTATCTTTTCTCTTGAGATGTTTTCTTTATTCATTATGAACTAAACCCCTCAGATACCTGAAAGGGATGAAACTTAGATGAATCTTGTTGTTTGATTTTTAAGTTATATGATAAATACTTAGTTTGTTCTTAATTATGCATACTTAATACGAATCCGATGTGCTTAGATGGAGGAGGAATTGACCCTGCTTAAGAGTAGATCTAGTGTAATTAAGCAGAGTTGATCGAATGCCTAGAGATAGGGTTACGAGATTTTGCCGGATTAGGGTGAAACCTAATATGGGAATCCATAGATCGATTTACTGCTATTCTAGGGGGTTATTATAAGAGAACGAGAGTTCCACTAATTAACCTAGGGTTAGACGTTATTCGCCTCGAGAGAGGGTTTAATATACGTTAGGGAGTCCCACGGATCAAGCTAAGTAAATAAATCATATGATTCAGGGTTAGATAACAAGTGAAGTCTAGGTGGATTCTTTCTGAGGGTATCATCATGATCAATTAAGTTTTTCTTCAAGTTATTCCCCAATTTGTTCTTTTTGTCTTTGTCCTTAGCTTAGTCATCGTTAATTTAGATTAAAACAACTTCACTTTATTTCTAAGGCTAAATAATAAAAAGAAAGTTAGTATTAGTACTTTTAGTTCCTTTGGGTTCGACAATCCAGTCTTGCCTAAGCTATACTACTGTTCGATAGGTACAATTGCCTTTAATCGTTGTCAGAGTTAGTTTCCAGGTTCGATCATTCTTTTATAAATTTTAAAGCTCTGATTTCAGCGATCAGTAGGATTCCATAAGTTATATTAATACCTCTCTCGAGGCTACTAATGTCTAACCCTAGGTTGATTAATTGAAATCTTTTTCTAATTAAAACCTCTAGGATTGCATTAACTCAATCTATGGACTCCCATATTAGGTTTGACCCTAATCCGACAGATTTTCGTCATGCTATCTCTAGGGTTGCGATCAACTCCGCTTAATTATGTTAGATCTACTCTAGATTGTGGTCTATTCCTCCTCTCGCCTAAGCACATCAATACTTGAATCAATATCCTGAAATATCAAAGCAAGAATTAAGAACACATAATTAAGAACAAATCAAGTATTTATCATATAGTTCAGAAAACAATAACAAGATCCGTCTTAGGTTTCATCCCCCTCAGATATTTGAGGGGTTTAGTTCATAATAAAAAAAATACATCTCAGAAGAAAATATAAAACAAAACATAAGAAAAACCTTAAAAACCACCTGAAGGAATTTGAAGGGAAGATCCTACGTCTTGAGTATGATTCCGGCTTCTTGAGATGAATCAACTGGCTTTCTTCGAGTAAATCCCACAATTCTGGCCTCTCTGGCTTGGCTATTTGGCCTAACTGGATGCCCCTTGAAGGTTGGCCTTTAGGGTGTTTATATAGGCTTTTGGAATGGCTTTCTTTGCCTCTAAGTACCCTAATCCGAATGAAATTCCTCTTTGTCATGGCAGGGACACGCCCATGGCACACGCCCGTATGAATCGTAGCCAGGCCGTGGTCGGGTCTGTTAAGGAAGCACAGTCGTGTGGCTTGGGCCCAGGCCGTGTCGATTTCGTAATTTGGCCCATTTCCTCTGTTTTAAGCCCGTTTCTCGTTCTTTTTATCCTCCGGTGCTTTTCTAAGTATAAAACATGAAATTAACGGATTAAGAGCACCAGATTCCACAATTCAAGGCTTAAATCATCCAAAAGAATGCTAAATATGGGATTAAAATATGTATATATTACGGTTTATCAGATTTCAATACAAAAACAATAGCCGTCAATTCTAGGTCATATATCGAGTAATTCTTTCCATGTGGTTTTTAACTGTTTGAAAGTACAAGCCATTACTTTACCTTACTGCATCAAGAAACAGTCTAATCCCATTCAATGTTACATTACTGTAATAACAAGTTCCTTACCCAATTCAGGCTGAATTAGAATTAATATTTTGATTAACAAAGCTTTCAACTGGTCAGAACTTTGCTGATATTTATCGGTCCATTCAACTCTTATGTCTTCTCTATAATAACTATGTCATCAATGTAGCTACTTCAATTATTAATATTGAAGCTTTGATTTTTTCCAAAGCCACAACCATCAGATAGATTCAAAACCATAGTGTATTTCTATGACAGACATTTCAATCGTATAGATAAAGCAACACTTTAATATCAATAATGTACCTCAAATCAGAAGAGGGAGAACCGAAAGTGGCCCCAAGAATAACCAATGCAGTAATTCAGTTTCTATCATCTGTGGTCTCTATCACCATACCTCATGATCGAATCAATATTTATCACGGTAATGAATGTAATTACCTCCGACCGATGAATATCTTTCTTAGATAAACCATGTTTAAATAATAAAGAGACTGATGATATCTCAGAGAAAATTCAGAAGAGTAATATCACGTATACATCGATAGAAACAACTATGATAAAGACAATATAATTTGCATATTCGTAATTCAGGGCTTCAACCAGTAGAAGTAGTAAATAACATTATATGAACCTTATCTTAAATCTTATATCAATCATGATGAATTAGAAACCCAAGTAAGGTAGAGCGATACCGTTCATGAATCAACCAGACTTACAGTAATTCCATCTATCATAATTTACTAGTCTTTCAATACGATAAATATTGCATCTGAACATGCACAATTTCACATGCCTCTGAGAATAACAGTACATATAGAATACCCATATAAAATACCCAGAAGGGATTGTTGTAATATATACCCGATTATAACAACTGTATTCAATATTTTTGCAATTTCATCACTATTCCACTAACATATATAGTCATCAATAATCTTACATTATTCAGTTCACTCGCGAAGCTTATTCGGAAGAAATTTTTCAGTTAGCCCATTCTGTAGATACCATATCTGAATCAATCAATTTCTCATAAATAACTTCTTTCTTTAATAGGCATTGTATATCCTAAATAGTTTTTAGAAATATCTGATATCTCTCTTCAGAACCCATCTTTATTTACTAACCTATTCTCGGTTCTAGCTACATCATTAATCATTCAGCCATTGAACTCTTTAGTTTCACATTCATGAGTTTAATCCATATAAATCTTGTGAATTTCATTGTATAAAACTATACTGATAAGAGGGTAGAGATCGTAAGCCTCAAAATTTATCTTTCGTAAATACACACATATCACTTAACATTTATCATTAACAATGTTCACCATAAAACATTTATCCGTACCTTTATAAGTCCCCTTTATTATATGTAACATTTTTACTCAAGCACGTGAGTATCACTTCCAACAGTATCGAAATTAGCTCAGTTGGAAAGCATCTTTGTCTATTTGCAAAATAATTTTCATCAGAGTTGGGAGATATCACACTATCACAGGTTATATAATGACATGTATTCCTAGGCTCCACATATGCTACGTTTAGTCCAGGAACCGACTAAATCATAGCTCTTATAATAGCCCAAATTTCATCGATGTTGAAAATAGTGGTTCGAGACCACCAAATCCGACAAATGAACTCGTAGATTATATTATTTAATATTTACGAGCCAAATGCAGCTTTTAAAAGATTTTTGAAATAGTAAATTGTGTTTTATAAAGATTTATTTGGTCAAGAAATTGAGAAAAAGAGGTATCAAGATCTCGGTGTTATAAATTGAGTCATAAATATTTTTATGAATATTTATGGAATGTCAATAAGGAAGTATTAAAATTTTGTTAGAAAATTTGACGTTTGGGTGGTTAATTAAATAAAAAGAACTAAATTGAAAAATGTGTAAAAGTTGCTAGAAAGATTAAATAGCTTAATTGTCAAATGAGGAAGGACCTAAAGTGAAAATAAGCCAAAGGAGATATTTTGGGCGGAAATAGTTGAGAAAAATCAGGAAATGGGTTAAATAAGGGCAAAATTGGAAAATTGTCAAAATTAGCTAAATAAAAATGAGACCAAATTGGAATATCTAGAATTCTCTTCATTTCTCTTCATTTTCATCAGCTGAAAAACAGTCATGGAAGAGGGTTCAAGCTGGTTTTCATATCTAGCTTCATGTAAGTTTAATTCTTGCTTTCTCCTTGAAATTTCTATATTTTTGGACTTTTACAATTGGGTCCAACTTACTATGTCATTAGTTTTTGATTCTATGGCTAATTTTTGTAGTTGCTATGGATGAGTGCTGGAATCATATGATGAATAAATATAGAATTGAAGCTTTAATTTTGATATATGATACTTTTATCAAGTAAAATTCATGGAAATTGGTTTTAGGATCTAATCGTGAAAGAGTTTGGAATTAAGGTCTCATACTAAAATTCTAATTTTCAAGGGTTATGAAGTAGTTTGAAATGATAGAATAAAGTATTAATTGAGAAAAATTAACCCAATTTAGCGGTTAATTGGACAAGGACTGAATTGTATGAACTGTGAAATTTGGGGCAAAATAGAAATAAACACTTTGCACTAAAACAGTTTTGGACAGCAACAATAGTATAACTTTGAAAAATCACCAAAAATTTTAGAAATCAAATTAGAGGATGAATAAAATATTGAATTAAAGCTTACCGAGTCTAGTTTCTTATAGAAAAAATGGTGTAAGCAATGGAATTGTAAATCATAGATATAATAGCTTTTGTGAGACAAGGTCAGAACGATTCCGGGTTCCCCTGTTCTGACTTTGGAAAATCATAAAAAATTGGTGGAAAATAATTATGGGTTATAATTTATACGATTAAAATCATTAATGAGTCTATTTTCAAAAAAAACAACGGTAACATTATCCAAGTTCTGTACGATGAGATAATTAATTTTTAGTGAAGAGGGGTCGGAACTGTAAGACAGTAGAATAGGGGTGAATTTAAAGAATAAACTGTACTTATTGGATAAATAAAAAATTCTTAAAATATTATGGTGATAATATATGTGAGTCTAATTTCAGGTAAAATTAGCAGATCATAATTTGGAGTTTTGTAGCTCAAGATAAAAATAATTTAGTGACTATGACACGGATGAATAACTTGAATATTCACATAAATAAATAGTGAAATATTATAGATAATGTTACTTACAAATGTGTTATTTATACTAAGGATGTGGAATGGAGAGAAGAAGGAGGAAAATATATGAATGACTTATGTATAAATTGATCACATGCCAGATTATAATCGATAAACGTTGAATTAAAAATGATATAATATTTTATTTCAAATATTTTATTATGAAACTAAGATTATCGTTATGGTATAAAAATCAAATTGTAAGTTCGTGCAACTTGAATTATATTCTTAAATGCTTGAACTATATTTTTATTGATGTGAATATGATTTGGATGTTTATTGTATGATAATTGATGAAGTATTGATATTCTTGATGAAAATGGAAAATAAATCCCGGTTGAATGAAAGGAAAATTCAATGGATCTCTGAAAAGGAATTAACGGTAAACATGATCTAGCCCGGACGGGTGATCCTATCCCGATATATCCCTCCCGAAGAATATGTGGAAAATGGATTTATCCTGGACGGGTAATCCGAATTAGGGTTTGAATTTAGCCTGGACTGGTAATTCAGATCCAAGCACATTAGAGAATTGTCGTTGCAGGGGATTTAGCTTGGACTGGTAATCCCGACAATACTCTATGAGTTCATATTACAGGGGATTTAGCCTGGACTGGTAATCCCGCTGTAAGGATGAGGTTCGCGGGAGTGTGCTCTCTGAAGTGGAAATGTGCCCACATGAATATGAATTGACGGACCCGAATTTGTACACTAAAGTGTACCCCTGAAAATCTATCGAAATTTCAAGAAATTTCCATGAATATGAAATTTCCATGAATATGGAAAAATAACAAGGGAATGAAAATCATGGTATTGATGAGCTCATCAATCATGGTATATATTATATGATATAAGGAAATACGAGTTGATGAGACATGAACATAGAACTTGGTTGATGAATGAGTTCATTTGTGATTATATATTTGTACACTCTTGAGTGTATTATCCGTATGAATTGGTATTCCAAATGAGTTAATGACAAGAGTTCTAATATGAAATAATCTGAATTCTAAATGAAATATTATGAAAACCTATTTAAAATACATTGGTATGTCTTGTATATATTATTTGAGTTCATAATGTGGAAAGTAAATGTATGTGGAAATATGAGATGATAATACCTGTACATGGAATTTATTGGTGGATATGTACATTCAAATTTATATGATAGATTTTAGTGAACATTAAAATTGGGCTTAATAAGTGATTTGTCAATTTAAATTGTGATTGGCAGGAAGAGTTAGTGAATTGCATTTTTATGAATTGTTACACGTATTTTTCAAAATACGAGGAAATGATGGTAATTGATACATGGAAATATGAGACTATGATATATATAAAAACATGGCATATGTTTGATAAATGTGTTCATTCATAATTATAGAATTGTGCACCTTAAGTGCACTATATGCGTAAAGATGATGTTTCAAATGATTTGATAAGTAAAACTCCAATATGAAGTAGTTTGAAACCAAGACAAATTGTTATAAAAATGTACATGAAATACAGAGGTATGATTGTTATATGTTATATGAATACATAATGTGAAAAAGTATAAGTAGAAGAGAAATTTAATGAGAATTGAGCTCATATATGTTTCTGGTTAATTATATGAAGTGTGCAATTAACAAATGGTATTAAGTATAAGGCTCGGTTGAATATCTTAAATTGGTTTTTGTATGTATTAAATGTAGGTAAAGAATAAGGATCAAATGAGTGAGAAATATGGTTTGGAAAATAGCCTTATTTGTGAAAATTAACTTTACCACACAGCCTAGCAACACGGGTGTGTACTAAGGCTGTGTGACCTGAGTTCTTTCATAGATGCAAGTTAGAGAGTTACACGCCTCAAAGACACGGCCATGTGAGCCACACGGCCATGCCACACGGGAGTTTCCCCAGTCACACGGGCGTGGGACCTTTGTAAATGAAATAAATTTTGAAATTTTACGAAAAAATTCATACGATTTTGATTTAGTCCCGACCCGATCCTAATGCATGATTTGAACCTCGAGGGACCGTTAAAGAAACTTTTATAATCAATTTCGGTATTTGAGCGATAAATGGTTTAAATTATCTGTAAGTGTTCCGTACTCCTCGGTAATGCCTCGTACTTTATTCCGACAATGGATACGAGTAGGGGGTGTTACAGCTCTGATACCACTAAATGTAACACCCCTAACCCGTATTCGTCGTCGGAACAGAGTTGGGAGCATTACCGAAACTTTTTAGAATATTTTCAGATAAATCATGTCAATCACTATTCATTAACCGAGATCATTCATAACGCCCCTTAGATGGACTCTCGAGGTCCAGTACGAGCATTAGAATCGAGTTGGGACTTAATCGAAAACTCTAAGAATTTTTCGTGACATTTCAAAAAAATTTCAAGCTGCAGAGCTCACACGTCCGTGTGGTCCAAGGGAAACGCCCATGTGACTCTTAGACATGCCCGTGCACCAGGCCGTGTCCGATTTAGGTTGCTCTCTAACTTGCGCCATACGGCCATGCCACATGCCCTTGTGCTAGGCCGTGTGGTTAATTAATTTAATTCGAATTAGTTGTAGGTTTCATACGGCCACGACACACGCCCGTGTCTCTGCCCGTGCGCTCAATTCTTAGCATTCTGTTTCTAAATTTTAGGATGCAGAGGACACACGGTCATACCACACGCCCATGTGCTAGGCCGTGTGTCACAGACGGTCAAGACACACGCCCATGTGTCTACCTGTGTGGACAAAATAAGGCTATTTTCCAATCCTTATTCCTTACCCTTTTTGCCTTATACCTACACAATAACTTTAACACATTTTCTTGGCCATATAAACGTTCAACCAATATGCCTTTATGCACCACAATTTATTTCCATATCAATCTTGTACTCATATTTACCTATATACAATGGTCACATTTGTGCTTTTTGTATCAATTATACTAATTTAATTCATTCATCCATTTGTCAATGTGATTTCTATCAATTAACCATTTTAAACATATACTATGATAGCTTTCATACATAAACACCAAAGCATGTCCATAACTTGCCATTCCAATGGCTAGTCATTATCAAATATTTACATATCATTCCTTGACCAATTTAACTTATACATGCCATTATAACCCTAATTGTTTTACCTTATTTACTAAAATAAACTGTTGGATAGTATGAGTGATCTCTGCCAAGCTTCCAATCCAACGAGCATTCCGATTTACTAAAAGACAGGGAAAAATAAAACGGAGTAAGCATATAATGCTTAGTAAGTCCGTATAACTTGGTAAATAACTTACCAAACATTCACATTTAAATTAAACATTGCAAGGTATAACCAAACCATTTGGTCACAAGCCCTAACACATATTCTCAATACCCATGTTAAACACATATTTCATATAAACATCAAGAAACATATATATGAGTCCAACAATATTCAGATTCTCATAACATATGTTTTTCCACAACATGTATTCACATAACATATATAAAAATTATTTCCATGTATCTCAAATTTATTTCATATTAATTCATCTCGAGTTCCGGTATATTTCATGTCAGGACTTTACTCAACAATAAATTGCAGTATTGATAATCACTCGGATAGTACACTTAAGGTGTACAAATCTACTCTCATAGATGAACGTATTCATCAAACCATTTTATGTAACATCATTTCATATTTTTCAAGTAAATACATGTAAAAATCCATTTTCTTTTCGTATCAGTATTTTACCAGTTGAATAATTGAAAACATCAATGGATACACAAGTAGTACAGTTGAGGTGTACAATTCCATAGTCCGTCAATTCATATTCAGTAGTACCTTTTAGGTACACTCTCGAGCCACATATCATACAGTAGAATTACCAGTTCATGCTAAATTCTAGATGTAACATATACTCTAAGGGCTTTGTTGGATTACTAGTGTTGTAGCCTAATTTTGCCCGTCAAAACCCAATAGCCCAACAAGACCAAATCGGGCCCCATTTTACAGAGACCTAATTCAACCTACCCTAACCCACTCGCACCTAGCCCAACAAGCCCAATCAGAAAATAAACAAAGAAACCCTAAAAGTCTTTTCAACTTTTTTTTTTCTTCTCATTTTCTTTTCAATAGAAGCAGATTCTCAAATATAAAAACAGAGAGATCGAAACAAAAGAACAAGAGATTAGAGAAAAGTACGCGTAGGGTAAACAAAAAATCACTAAAAACCTAAGAATCAAAACAGAGGCCAAGGAGGTAACCTATTTTCTTTCATTTCTAAGTTTTTTTTTCTCTTTTCTTTTCGGTCTATCCACAATATATTATTAAAGAATAAAAAATGTAATAAAAAATATGCATTTTTTTTAAAAAGACGGCTCTGGCGGCAGAGTGACACTGAAATTCCCCCCTCCTTCGGACCTGCAGAGAACACAAAGGGAGAATCAGTTTTTTTTAAAAAGACAGAGCTGAAATGAATTTTGGAACAAAAAACCGTTTTTATAGCACAAAGAAACGACGCCGTTTCATGCATAGGCTATTAGCGCCAAAACGGTGCCGTTTGGAGAGAACCGGCGTCAAGGCGACCGACCCATCGGAGGGTCGCGCGTTTTTCGTTAATTGGGCTAATTGCCCACTTGGTCCTCCCGCTTTTTCGAAATCCGACAATCAAGTTTTAATTTTCTTCGACTTTGCCCCAAAATTTTGCGCAGCATTAAATATTAATCATTAGTTGAACGCTGCGTTTAATAAAGCGGGTAAATTGCCTTTGAGCCCCCCATACTTCGCACGTCTTGAGCAGGGCCTTTTCCTTTTATTTTATTTCGAATTTCGCCCTAAACTTCTGTTTCGAAAACAATTTGGCCCCTCTTTTAAATATTTTGCAACTTTATTATTTCTTATCGTTATGTCATATTATTATATTACTATTTTTCGTATAAGGTGTATATTTTATTACTATTATTATGTTATTTTACGTATATATATTTTATTGTTTGTTTATTAAATACCCTTATCATCACTAGTATCATCTTTTTTATTTTATTTCCACCATTATTTGTTATTGCTATTATATCATTATTTTTATGTATCTCTCTCTCTCTCTCTCTCTATATATATATATATATTTATGATTTATTACTATCTATCATTATTATCTCTATTACTATACTATATTTGATACATATATAAGTTTTATTAAACGTCATTAGTTACTAATGTTATTACCATATTATATTTATTATTATTATTACTTGTTATTTTCATTATATTTTACTACTATTTTTTTATTTATTGTGTGTGCTATTATTTTATTTTTTATTACTAATATCATTATTTTATTTATTATTATTATTTTGTTTTCATTATTATTGTTATTATTATCTATTTTTATTATTATACCATCATTATCATCACTAATATTATTATTATATTTATTACCACTATTAATGTATCTTTATATGTATATTGTTATTACTACCATTTTATTTTTCTTTTCTTTAAAATTATTACTCTTATTTTACTTCCATTATCATTTTTTAGTATTATTGTCATTGTTATTATTATCATGTTACTATTTTTATTTCATCGTATTTTCCACTACGGTTAATATACGTAATACTTTCAATATATTATCATTACTTATACGTATATATATATATATGTATGTGTCTTTCATTATTCTTTTCACGTGTAACATCTCATCATTTATCGCATTAATCTTTCTCGATGCTTCAGATTTTTAAAAAAACAATCGATACTCCGTATTAGCAATTCGAGTGAATCGAGCCCTAACTTACTGGGTTCCGGTTTTTCTCGTTTAAGTTAAGCAACGGAATATCCCTTTCAAAAATAGCAAATTTAAGTTTTAAATCGATAGTCCGTGTTAGCAATTCGAGTGAATCGAGCTCTAACTTACTGGGTTCCGGTTTTTCTCGTTTAAAGTTAAACAACGGGATATCCCTTTTGAAATCGCAATTTAAATTTTAAACGAAACACTTAATCTCGGAAATTCGAAATGTCGCGGCCTAACTTACTGGACTTACCACCTAGATACTTCGAATAAGTTTTTCTATTAAAATAGAGGCAATATTCCTAATTTGGACCTTCGAGAAAACGAGCCCTAACTTACTGGGTTCTGATTTCTCGTTTAACAAATGACGGAAGATCCTCTTCAAATGTAAAACTAAGTTTTAAGAGGCAAGCTTAATTTCGGGAGTCTAAAGTATTGCGCCCTAACTTACTGGACATGATGCTTTATCTCTTCAAAAATAAGAGAGCCTTAAACGTCCCTTCCAATTCTTTCAAATTTTAGAAATAAAAAGTATCTATTTCCAAATCATTTCAAAGTTTTCAACATTAGGACATCGATCAATCAGTTTGGTACCGATTTCGGGCGTGTCGAGGGTGCTAATCCTTCCTCGCACGTAATTGACTTCCGAACCTATTTTTCTCAAATTTTCGTAGACCAAAAGCATCGTTTTAATAAACTGAGACGTTTTATTAAAACAAAGGTGAGCCGATCACACCCAAATAAAGATCGGTGGTGACTCCCTTCCTTTTCATTTTCAAAAATCGAGTCGACTGCGTCGTTTACTGTTTTATCAAAAAATGGTTACGACAACTAGTCCAGGCTAAATCCTTTTTATGACAAAGAATTCCCTATAGAGTTCATTCTGGATTACCAGTCCAGGCAAAATTCAATCAATTAGGATTACCAGTCAGGGCTAGATCCTAATTGAAACATATGCTCGGGAGACCCATTTCGGATTACCCGTCCGGGCTAAATCCTTTCCATAATGAGATCAATGGATTTCATATAGGGAAATCAACACTATCCATTGATAATCATTATTCAACCGGGACTTACCATTTATGGGATATTATCATTTATTATGCTTTATTGAACATCCTAAATTTCATAATATATATATCATCACACCACACACACACATATATATACCATCATAATCATACAATTCAATTTAAGCATATTAACATACATATTTAAGTTACACGAACTTACCTTGATAAATGTTCGTATACATAAAGTCTATTAATCTGACATTTTCTTCTTTCCTCTTTCTAACTCTGTATTTGATTAATCCGAATCTATACGACTAAATTTAACATAAATTTAATGCAATTCATACTCAAATTAGTCCAATTTACATCTTAGGCAAAATTACCATTTTGCCCTAACTTTTAATAAATGACGATTTCGTCTCTAGGCTCGAAAAATGAAATTCATGCAATTTACTCCATATTCTAAGCCTAACCAAAATTTCAATATAAAATTTACAGCACATGTAGTCTATAAAATTCAGAATTTTTCCATGGATTTCACATTTTACAATTTAATCCCTAAATTAAGTTTTCATCAAAATTCACTTTGTAAAAGTTGTTTATCGATCAACAACCTTTCATTTTCTACCATAAATTTCATAATTTCAGCATATTCATATATGGTAAAAATTCTATACTTTGAATCTTTTCAAATTAATCCCCCAAATAGACAAATTAAGCTTTCTCGATCTCAAAAATATAAAAATTACTAAAAACGGGACATGAAAACTTATCAATTTGACCAAGAAAGCTTGCTTTCTCTTTCCTAGGGTTTCCATGGAATATATGGGAAAGAAGATGATATAAAATGATTTTTATTTCTATTTAATTATTTATCATCTTTTAATTTTATTACTTTCCAATTCAGTCCTTAGCCTTTTTCTAATTTTCCATGGATGAATCATCCAAAAATATCTACTAACTTTTCATTAATGGTCTAATTACTATATAAGGACCTCAAGTTTTGAATTCCATAGCTATTTGATCCTTCTAGCTACTAGAATCCAACTTTCACATTTTATGCGATTTAGTCCTTCTCGTAGTTAAGCAAATAATCGGTAAAATTTTCTAATCAAAATTATCACATGATATTTATATCATATTACAGACCATAAAATAAAATAAAAATAAAATTTATTTTTGGCTCGAATTTGTAGTCCCGAAACCACTGTTCCGATTTCACCGAAAAATGGGTTGTTACAATTGAATCGCCAGTTGAATGTGATCGCAAGACACGTCTTTAATAATTTCAGCATAAAACATTATTTCCATATTTTTCTTTTAAAAAACCTTCTGTTTATGACAACCATATAAGTCCTTGGAATTCATTCACAGTCCAACGAATAAAATCTCGTTTTTTAGACATTACATGCTTATAATATACTAGATTTATTATACACTTAGGGGAAAATTATGTAATAAATGTTTTTAGTTTAAAAATCACTTAAAAAACAACAGATACTCTAGTAAAATGTTAAAATTAATTGTTTATCATGTATAATTTTTAATTTGGGTTCAAATAAAAATGATTTATTTTGTATATGAGAAAATATTTTAGTAATTTCATAACTCAGTTGATGTCTGATTGACCCACGACACCAACTTAATAAAATATTTTTTTACTATAATTAAAATAAAAAGTACTTACATAGATGTTTTAATATTAACAAAGATTTATTTTGTTGGTAAATTAAATATTTTTCTCTCAAAAAATATTTGTATGATTTATATTTAAAAAATTATAATCATATGGTATTACATTTCTATACAATTGGCTCATGTTATTATAGAAATAATTAATTGGTTGTTATGGAAATAAATAATTACGTTAAAAAAGTATAAATGTTATATGATATGGATATTGGAAAAAAAAAATACAGAAAAATGTTTGCGTTGATTGATGGTACCATAATGTTGTAATTAAATAATCATAGATATGTACAAATTTTTGGACTTAAGAAAGCCTAAAATAAGGAATTAATTGATAAATAATCAAATCTCGTAAATTTAGAAACTTATATGCCAAAAAAATTTGCATTATTATTTATTTTTATAAAATTGCATTATTTTAACGAGAAAAAAATATTAAATGTTTTCAATACAAATTAATTTAATGGGTAAACTACCAAAATAGTCACATTTGTTTACCTCTGGTTACATTTTAGTCACTTATGTTTGAAATGTTAGGTTTTAGTCACTTATGTTATCGTGCTATAAGATTTTAGTCATTGAGCCGTTAATTGCCATTAACGGTGTAATGGTAAGCTGATGTTACACGTTAAATCATCATTTTCAAACAACAATTTTTGGTTAATTTATACAATCGTTCCCCATATTTTTCTCATTTTGAGCAATTTATTTTTTTCTTTATTTTTCATTCTCTTTTGCTTCTCCCTTTATTTTCATCCCTTTTTCATTCCTTTTAACGTAGTTTTTCTATGTTTTCCATTTGTTAAAACTAGTCCCTATACTTTTATCTTTTTAAACAATTAGGGACTAGTTTTAACAAATGGAAAACATAGAAAAACTACGTTAAAAGAAATAAAGAAGGGAGGAAAACAGAAGAAGAAGCAAAAGAGAATGGAAAATAAAGAGAAAAAAAAAGTTAAAAGAACATAAAAGAAAAAAAAATTAAATTGCTCAAAATGAAAAAATATAAGGATCAATTATAGAATTTAACCTAAAATTTTTGTTTGAAATGATGATTTAACTTGCCACGTCAGCTTACCTTTACACTGTTAATGTCAATTAACAACTTAATGACTAAAATGTTATAACATGATAACATAAATGACTAAAATGTAACATTTCAAACATAAATAATTAAAATATAACCGGAAGCAAACAAAAGTGACTATTTTAATAATTTACCCTAATTTACTAACGTATCCATTGAACAATTAAATTCATAGGTCCCACCCTTTTTTCAACTACTTTCTAAATTCTTTGACTATATATTCCAAATTTATACCCATTTTTTCCCTATACATTTAATGACATTTTGACCCTAAATTTTAACACAAATAAACAATTGACAATGTAATGCATGAGTGAAGTCCATAATTTTGAGTTAAATAGTAACGTAATGTAAAACAAATGGCAAATATCCAACTATGCCACTTAAACAAGGTTTATATATATTATGTGCCATAATCTATGGCCTCATTCTTGATTGTTTATTTTATTTTTAAATGGATGAATATAGATTTTTATTAAAAAAATTAAAAATTCATTCTTTTTTGTGAAAAGATAAAGAATACAAATCAATTAAACTAGATCCTTAAAAGGGATCCTCAAATAATCTTAAACTATATCTTCTGTCACGAACCATCTTGACAAGATTATCTGCGATTGTGTTATCTTCTTGGCAAATATGTAGAATTTTCCACTCCTTTACCATTTTCAGGATTTGATGAATCCTTCTTACGAGAGTAGAATTAGAGTTTCCAGAAGAACCATCTCAAATGACATTAATAGCTTCAAAACTATCCGATTGAATTAAAACCCTTTCGAATCGCCTATCCAAAATAAGCTTCAACCCATTTAAGATGCCCCAAAGCTCGGCTTCCATCACCGTGCAATTTCCCAAGTATTTGCAGAACTTAATGATCCACCCACCATTATGATCTCGCACTAATCCTCCAGCAGTAGCGAAGCCCTCTTCAATCCTAACCGAACTATCCATGCTGAAACACACCCAACTGCTAGCTATAGACGAGCTAGCGAAAGAACTTTGCATCTTATGAGGTGATGATGTCAAAGCTGAAGTGTATTGTCTCACCCAGCTATAAGAGACTTTAAGGACTTCATCAGAACTCCAGGAAATACCTTGAAAAGTGAACAAGTTGCCATTCTTCCAAATGTGCCAAGAGATAATTCCAAAAAGGCACGGCCAATCCACCCCACCCCAAGAATGAATCTAATGATTATGAAGGTTTTTCGTCATCTAGTCAAAAAGGGATCCGGTGTAAAATCTAGAGAGTGTTTCTTTTGGAATTAGCTTGTCCCAAATGCTCCTAGTTGCAGGGTAGTCTCTAAGAACATGCAACACCTCCTCATGCTCTTGGCCCCAAAAACCACATTCGTTGTTATTCCCAACTCCTCACCTTACCCTTTCAACATTTGTAAGCAACATTGCTTGAGGATGAGCCAAATGAAGTAGCGAATCCTTTGAGGGCCTTTAAACTTCCAAGGTAGCTCCCAAATCGGCTGTTTTGAATTCAATGCACCATCTCGAATCTTTCCATAAGTGCTTTTGAGAGAGAAAGAGTCAGTCGATGTAATATTAATGGGTAAACTACATCATTAGTAATTAATTATCCTAATGAGTAAACAACCATTAATGACAAGCATTGATTTAGAAATTCATATGGGTAAATTGCACCATTAGTCATTAAACTATAGATAAGGTTTTGTTTTAGTCACTTAACTAAAAAAAATTATAATTAGGTCACTGAACCATTTGAACGTTTTTATTTAATAGAGTGAACCAGTAACTAATTCTTCTCGAATCTTCCCATAAACGTTTTTGAGAGAGAAAGAGCCTGTTGATGTAGCATTAATGGGTAAACTACATCATTAGTCATTAAACTATAGATAAGTTTTTCGTTTTAGTCACTTAACTAAAAAAATTACAATTTGGTCACTGAACTATTTGAACATTTTTATTTACTAGAGTGAATCCAATAACTAATTCTCCGCATTTAGTAGGCCGATTAAGGTGATAGATATTGGCCACGAGTTTTAAAGCTACTCCATACCTAAGGCAAAGATCGAACTTTTGACCACTGGTTAAAGTAAGAGAGACCTTTTTCATCTCACCTAACTCCCTTGATTGTGTATCATATTTGATATATCATATTTGATACATATTTACAACATAGATACATAAGATTACTTTTTGGGGAAAAATTAAAAATAAAATATATTTATATATCCAACAGATAACCCAAGTTGTAATAATTACAATTAAAATCGCTATGTTAGAACTTAATTAGACTTTTTAACCAACCATCTAATTGCACCCTACCACAATTATGCTAAATAGCCGTCCTATTCTAAGTCTTAGAATATTGTTCTTGATAAAAAAAATACCCTTTTTTCTTATATACCTAATTTGATGACTGATTAAAAGCTAGTTTCATACATATTTAATTTCCAAAGTACAAAATTTCAATATTCGGCATAATTTTATTTAGTTCCAAAAATTTGTGCTTATAACTTTCAGATTATTTATTATTTATTTTTGGATCACTATATTTAAGTAACAAATCAACGGAATATCAATTCAAAATACAGTTTATATAAAAGGGTAAATTATAGAATCAATTACCCAATTATTAGCGTGTTTTTGTTTTGATCACTCAACTATGAAAATTTTCATTTTAGTCACAAATGTTTTATATCATTTCTATTTTGGTCACTCACGTTTTAGATCATTTCTATTTTAACCACTCTCCTTTAAATGGTTAACAGAAGTGATGATGTGACATTTTTCTAACTGGTATAATAACATATTTAGTCCTCAATACTTACACATTCTGTCAATTTGATCCTAATTTTAATTAATTCAATAAAATTAACTCTCCACATTTACAAATTCTATCAATTTGATCCTCAAACACATATCATTAGATATAATTATATTTGAACACATATAATTAAATCTTGATAAACTTGTTTGTAAATTTGTGATTTTAGTAAATCTAAAAACTCAGAACCCCAAAAAATCAGTAAATTTATGATTTTTATAAACTTCATTCATGATCGTCCTATTAGTATTCTCAACGGAGGAACCCAATTTTTCCTATGAAACTTAACAAATAATTAACAAATAGAGGGGAAAACGAAAATGCTTCCTATAAGCTTTTTTCAGATCATCATCTTTTGCATTCTTGTCAACTTGAAGAATTGTGTATAATCTGCACCCTTCTCTGAGCATAATTTTTATTGTAAAATTTATCTTCATCTAATCTTTTTACAATGTATTAATAAAAATATGTAAAATTTTTGGGTTTTCAATTTCTCACTTGAATTTTAGATTTTTTTATTTTTGTAATATTTTTAATTTTTTATATACATAGATTTTTATAATTTATAATTTCTTTTGTATTTTAAATTTCTTTTATATATTTTCGTATAAATATTTAAATATTTTATAAAAAATAGAGTATGAAATCATCAGTGTCGCGTATCACAACGTAAGAGTGTCATGTATTCTAAATTTAATACAGTTACAAAAAAAAAAGTACCAAAACCCTTGACGGAATGAAAATTTGGGTACCAACCTGGAACAAAAAAATCATAGTACCAACTTGAGAGAATGTGTCAAGTTCAAAGGGCTAAATGCATATTTGAGCATTATAATTATAATTAAATATAAACACAAATAATAATAGTTATATATATTTATGTAAATAATATTACATTTTGTAGTTTTTCATAATATATATTTTATATTTAATTATATGTGTTTGATGATCAAATTGATAAAATTTGTAAGTGTGGAGGGTTAAATTTATTAAATTATTCAGAATTAGGATCAAATTGATAAAATGTGTAAGATTGGGGACTAAATGTGTTATTATACCAATTAGAAAAAAGTCATATCATCACTTCCGTTAACCATTAACGGAGAGTGACTAAAATAGAAATGATCTAAAATATTAATGACAAAATTTAAAATTTTCATAATTGGATGACCAAAACAGAAATATACTAATAATTGGGTGACTAATTTTTACGGTTTACCTTATTTAAAAGGTAATAAATACTATTGTGAAGATATTTTTACCTTTATATTAAATCAAAAAACTCAAAGAATTTATTTTATCATTTTAAGCAATGCCTTATTTGATTAATGTATAATATTTTTATAAACATAGTTCAAATAATTTGGGAGAGGGGAAGAAGTTCTTGAAACTTGAGCTCAGATTTTTAAGTATAATGAGTATGATATTAGAACAGACAAAAAGATTTTTTGTCAATTGAGCTACTGATGTAATGGCAAACAACTTCATTGGTTTTAATTTTTAATTTTTTATATAAAAGATATAAATTAACAAAAAAAATTTAAAAAAATAATACAATTAACTTTGTAAAGTGACAATATTAATTTATTTTTTTCTGATTAAATTGACACTTGATTAACCCGTGATATTAACTCAATCAAGAGTTTTATAATAAGTGTAAATACATGTATATGGAGGTAAGAATTCTGTATATTGTTGTAGAATAGAGGAAAATTGAATTATGAAAACAAAAAATAAATGAAAGAAAAAGATATATAAAATTTAATCTACTCTATAGGAATTAAAACACTTAAAAACGAAGACATTAATGTATGGAGAAATTCGAGCTGCATGCATGGTGTGAATGCAGCAGACTGCAGTCTTTGCCTCTACTTTTATTACCAAACCGATAAATAATATTTGGACCACCCCCACAGACACAGACAAACTCCATGTTTTTACCTTAACATTCGCTGTTTTTACCAACCATTTTTTTCATTCATCGATATCCGATCACTTTTACCAAACATATCAATTTAATAATTAAAACATAACAAATATGATCTAAATCTCCTATTAAAACTAAGATTAAATTATAAAAATATCAATTTTAAATGTTAACTTGAATCTTCAACTGTTGAGATATAACTAAAACGTAATATTTCAAATATAAGTAATTGAAATATAATTTAAATCAAATAAAATTGGCTATTTTTATAGTTTAACTTAAAACTAACATATAAATACACAAATCTCAATACTTTTTTTTCCTCCTGGAAAGTTTATATGAATTGAACGAAGCTCTACACCTTTGAGCTTTTGATAAGGTCCAACTTTTTTCTTTTAGTAAGTTTGACCGGGTCCAAACTTCTCGTAGATACCTCATAAACTATTTAAACTTCTTCCCTAATATATAAATACGAGGATAATATATTTCAGTACATTTAAATCGACGTCTTTTTTATTGACAACAATACCCATGTCAATCGAGCTAAAAATCAATCAACAATATATTTAAATATGTCTCAAACACAAATATTATAAACAAAATTATTTTAAGAAGAATAAAATGTTAGTACCTTTATCTTGGTCGGCAACATGTCAATTTGGTGTAGCTATCGAACACTTACAAAATAAGCGACCTATTAATTGTAAAAAGAAAAAACGGCATGTATTTGGATAAAAATATGAATAAAAAAATTATACACGAAATTATAAAAAAAAAATATGAATTTAAGTATAAAAAAAAACTGCATGCGCGTGATATAGAGGATAACAACATGTTGAGTGAATGAGTGGAAAGGATGAAGAAGATGGAAGGAGATGTGCGGTTCACTACTTTTGCGGACTGCGGCTGCCTCCCCCCTTTTCTATAATAATTATGGACCCATTTTTCCATGCCCCCCCCCCCCTTCTTTTTCTTTTAGGGTTTGGCCAAGTTGCTTTCGCTGCGAAATAGGAGACTATTAACTGCATCACCAGACCTGATAACGACACTTCACTCCCATTCCCATTATATTAAACATCAGACTTGGATTTTTAATTATTAATTTATTACTATTTTTATAATTAATTTCAAGTAATGTTTTTTTTCCATTACTTTTATCCAAAGCAAGATCTGTCTGTAAATAATTTCATATAATATATCTAATTCTTTGCATCCACGTCATTCCTCTTTCACTTTCTCTTTTCTCTGTCCATAATCAATCACTGGGTCAAGATGATGATGATGATGATGATGATAGCTGAAATCATAGTGTTGAAAGTGATAGTAGCCTAATTCTTTTTTCTTTTTTATCAGAATTTTAAGGTCTCCTTCTTCTTCCAGCTGTTCTTCCTTCTTCCTGCAATGTTCATGTATGGAAAATGAGTTTTGTTCAATACTGTTTTATGGTTTCAATGGTTTCCATGTCAATATTCAGTCCATAAAAGCATCCATTATGAGACAAACTTTAAGGAAAAGATGCCTGACCTCATGCTATATTGGTTTGCTTTTAACTTCATTAAACTCATTTCATATGTACAATATATATTAATGGTGCTCTCCTAATAGGGAAACGAGAAAGAAAAGAGTAAATCACTCATATCATAAGTTTTCGTTAATTACTTCTAATTCTCATCATTAATGGAAAACCTGAAACAAAAATGAAATTTCTGGGAATTTACACATCCACCCAAACAAATCTAATGAATATATGTATACCACTTGAATAAGAATTTGCAATGTTTTGGATGCATTTTTATAATAATAAAAAAAATCTTTGGACCTCATTTGATAAAGCAAAAATGAAAAAGACCATCAAAGTAGTTGATGTTACAGATTGATCATAAAGTATAGAAGAAAAAGCAAGCTTAAAATTATACCTTTAAAGGAAGGTTAAACATGTTAGAGAGGTTTAGCAGTAAGTAAAAAGGGGTTTTAGCCAATTAGGTAGTTGATTATTTATTTTAATTAAAACATAGCCAGCCTATACCTTAGTATTAAACCCTAATGTCAATTACATTATTAACTCTACATTTTTACAGCTTTCTAAAAGCAGAAAACACAGTAATATTGTGATTTAGTTATCTTCTAGCGTTTTTGATTTGCTAGACACTTGGCCACAAAGTGTGGAATAATCTAAGACCCTTTTTTTTAAAGAAAAAGGGCTAAGTTTCAATCAAACTGCATCACGTATACAAATAGTACATTAACATCCCTTCAAAATTGGAGATCAAACACTGAGGTAAACTCTCAACTTCCTGGTAAAAAGAAGATTAATGGCGGTTTGAGAGATCCAACAAGGGGGTGTGTCTGAGATGTGGGGCCATTTTTAATTTGATAATTATGGAGGCAACCATGTAAGAAAATCAGAGCAGTAGGGTTAATCTATTCTCGTGATGCATGCCCATCTTTTTTTTAACCCCTGCAAAGAAAGGGATAAGACAAATATTGATTTGATCACAATAATAATGAAAGAGGGCATTGTGTTTTTATTTTTGAAGGGTTTTACTGGGTTTTTCGTAGCCACTTCTTCAATCGATTTCTGCCAAAGAAAAATTCTAAAGGCTTTTTGAAAAGCCTTGAAAGGGGCCATTGACTTTGCCTCTTAATTCGTCACTTGTAATTTAATTTGCTGTATAAATTCTATTTGTAATGTCAATGGAACATTGAATGTTTTCCTGTAAAGCTGCGGATATTGCAGGTTCATAGGGTTCATCAAATTGTTAGGGT
Source organism: Gossypium bickii (assembly GCA_025503065.1). NCBI lineage: Eukaryota > Viridiplantae > Streptophyta > Magnoliopsida > Malvales > Malvaceae > Gossypium > Gossypium bickii. Next base: position 104,798,220 of record CP106716.1, read on the forward strand.
TTTTCTTTCTTCTTTTCCTTGTTTCGATACAAATATAGAGATATAAATGTTCAGCTTTTGAACTGGTGCAACTGTAAGCTATTTCTGATGGCTCATCTATTAGGGCTTTTTACTATAGTTTTGGTGAAGATCCCCATTTTCTAGATTGTTAAGGTAACTCCAAAAAACTAATAATAACAATTGTAGTTTCTCTCTCTCTCTCTCTCTGATCTTTCACCATTACTCCCACAAGCATATATATATATATATATACACATGTAGTCTTCATGGTTAACATTTTGGGTCCTCTTGAGAAGCAGGAGCCTCAACATATATATTCAAACATTTTCTAATGAGAAACAAATGATCATGAAATCATTTGCAAACTGGAGTTAAATTGTGTGAATAAGTATATAATATTGTATTTAATATAAGCTTATCAAGTCCAACTTGTATTGTGCAAATCTCAGTGCTGCCATAGATGTGAGTGGTCCTTGTTAGATGCTTTAAAGAAGCTATATATACATATATTTATATGTTGGTCCCTCCTCTACTAGGTATAGCTAAGTAGTCATAGTTAAATTATAATTTACCTAACCAGAACTTTGGAACCCACAACATTCTGGTAAAAACTTTTTTGTTCCATTTTAACCTAATTCTGCTCCAAGGCATAGAAGGGGTGGTAGTTAATTTCCTAATATCTATTTAGGCCAAAGACATTAATGTAGCATTAGACTTTTTTTTTTTTTTTTATATCAAACAAATATATATAAGTTAGAAAGTGGAAGTTAAGCAAGGTAGGGAATACATTATATAAAGCTATATTGTAGTTGCAGTAAAGCATAAGCCTAACTTTGTAGTATATATTGAATGGTCCCCAGTATATTTTATATATACGTGAAGTTAAACTTTCTACTTTGTGTGCTATTCAAAGTTTGATGAAATAATGCAAATACATAGATGAGCAAGAGATATAGCAATAATTAAACCAGTGATTGTTCAGTATATGGTGTGAACTCATCATATTTATGTTATGCATGTGGTTCATAAACTCAAGTAAAAATAATTTTAAAATGAAAAGTTGGAATAACATAGTTTCAAACTAATAGCGATGTGTTGGCATGCGTATGTGCCACATGGACATAGATATGCCATTCCTTTTCCTTTTTTCCATTACCATGCAACATGTTTGCAGTGAAATTCCAAGCATCTTTTTCTTTCCCAACAGCTGTGTTTTTTTCTCTGCTTGCTTTCCTTTTTGTTAGGTTTATTCTCAGCAGAATTATTGTTTTAATAGCTTTAACCATTCCTTCCATTACACAGTTCTATATCAAAGCTAAAATGAGGTTTCGATCTCAATTGCTGTCTCTGCAACTTTCTCGTTCTTCAAGTTCCTTAGCCTTCTGAGGTACAGTCGAAAAAACCAAATTACACACATACATATCTGCTGCAAGTTTTTCCAACATTTTCATCTCTTCATTTTATGTAAGTTTTTATCATGCATCCATCTCCTTTCTTTTTTTTTTTTTTTTTTTTTTTTTTTTTTTAAGAACAAAAACTGCTTTTGTATGATTCCAAACTCGTCTCATCTTTTGTTGGAACAAAAGTGAACTTAGCTTCATTTGTTTTGTTTTTAAATTCCTTGTGAGAATTTACCCTACTTCTAATTGGAGCAACACAACTCTATCTAAAACACACTTTTCTTTTAAAATTTAAACCCAATCCCTCTGTTCCTTTGATCCTGTAATTACTTCCATATTATCCATTATATATATATATATATATATATATATATACATACATATCATATGTTGCTGTATAGTCTTTCCGAGTCCGTAAAAAAGAAACATGAAGATAGGGCAAGTTTTACTTTGGTTTTTAAACCCAATTCCTCTCTTCCTTTGATAATTTACTCACTTTCATATTATCCATTATATATACGTACATATATATATATTACTGTATACTAGTTTGTTTTGAGTTAGTACAGAAATTATATGACAAATTTTACTTTGGTCTTTAAACCCAATTCCTTGCTTCCTTTGATCTTTTAATTACTTTCATATTATTCCCTATATAAAAATATATTAGTTTTTTTTTCGGCGTTAGTAAAGAAAATTGAAGACATAGGTCAAATTTTACTGACTAATTTAATGCTTTTTTCAGTTTGATAAACGTATTTTGTGAATGATGAGAGGAGTAAGATGATCTCGAGTTCAAGGGAAGCAAAGCAAGAGGGTGAAACCAATGACGGCAGCGGCGGAGGCAACAAGTTGTCGAAGGGGCCATCATCATCATCAAGTTCAAGGCATTGGTCATCAGCAGGGTTTAGAAACCCAAGGATTGTGAGGGTTTCGCGTTCTTTCGGAGGCAAAGATCGGCATAGCAAAGTTTGCACAGTAAGGGGATTAAGGGACCGACGTATTAGGCTTTCAGTGCCCACTGCAATTCAATTATACGATTTGCAAGAGAGGCTAGGTGTTGGTCAGCCTAGCAAGGTGGTTGATTGGTTACTTGAAGCTACTAAAGATGATATTGATAAACTCCCTCCACTTCAAATGCCTCTGGGATTTAATCAGTTTCATCAGCCTTTGTTAGTTCCTCATGAACCCAATCCGCCTTTTCTCGATCCTAACTCCATGTTGATGAAAGATGGAGAAGAAGAAGATCAAAGAATGGCAGGTGACAGAGATAAAGGAAAGTGGATCAAAATGAATGAAGACGAAAATCATGGTGGAAATAATAATAATAATAATATTGAAGATCAAAGGCTTTTCCCATTAACCAACCATTCCCCATTTCCTGGATTGTTAAACAATGGCATGCCTTTGAATTCATATTACCATTGGGAACCTTCCAGTCTGTCTTTGTCTCAGTTTGGAAACCATGGATTAATGGCCCCCCAAACTGAGAACTTCTTCAATGGTAACACAACGAGTGTGCCATTGCCGTGTTCCACGACTGTTCCATCGGCGACAATGGCTTCATTTTTCCCCACCTATCCTCCCTATGGTACGAATCCAGGCAGCAATGATTCAAGAGAAATGAATTATCTGCAATTATTGAGCTCAAATTTTCTTTCAAATTCCATGAAACCTTTTTCGTTGAATGTAAACGCTGGCCTCACTCATACTCAAAACGATGATGAAAATCATGGAGATGATCAAGATAATACCGATTCCTGATAATGGAAATTACTTCCATTGCTTCATCTGCTTTCATCGATGGTCAGCACGAGCTTGGATGAATTTAACTGGTTTCAGATCATCAAATTAGGAAAGAATTACAATAAGGGTCTCAATGTTTACATCTCTTATCTCTATATCTATCTATATATATATATATATGAAGCAGGAGAAAAGGAGTAGTAACAGTGGGCTTCAAGTTCTTCAGGTGGATTAGTTAATTCCATATATAATGCAGCAGGTAAGATGCTAGCTTAATACTTGTGCCTTGTAGAGAGTTTTTAATTCGGTAGTGTTAATGGAAGTTTATTTGTACTTTTAAATGTTTTGCGGTATATATGGCATTGATTCTTATGTTTTTAATCATATATTCCATGCATGTTCAGTAACTGCTGCATCACCAATCATATGAAGAAATGCTCTTGTATATATAATTGCATGCAAAATCCAATTTTCTTAGGGTTTTGTTTATATATATAGGTAGAAGTAATGATCTTTTTCTACTCATATATATCTAACTACTAAGGATAAAAATTAAGTGTCCTAATATTTTAGACTTATATATATATATATATATATATATATATATATATATATATTTCAACTTCTTAGATTTCAGGAAGTGAATCTATTAAAATATAGTTAAAACTAATTTTATGAAAATTAAAATTAATTTATTCCACAATTTTTTTTTACTTTTAAAATTAAAATAATTCTGCTTCAGTTTTCTTTATCCTTATTAATTTATTTTTCGGTAACATCAACTGTTTTCGAGAGTAGGAAGGATTGTATGAAATTTGATTTGTCATTCTCCTATTGAAAAGTGTTATGGATTACATGGAATCATAATTTCATACAATCCCTATAATTATGTTTAAACACATGATTTTACATATATGTTATATTTTTAAATCTTAAACCAATGAAAGAAATAAAATAAGTTAAGCAGAATATTATGAATTAGCTGAAGAAAAAAAAAAGGGAAGGTGAATTTGGTTGGGAAAATTATTACTATTTTATCGCAAACTTAATATAATATTTTGCTACGTTTAGCATTAATGTGCATGATTTAATAGTTGGAGCACATTATATTCATGATTAGTCTAGTAAATCAGTTTCTAATCCAGCAGTATGAGTATTATGTTATGAGTACGAGAGTTTGGATTTAATATTAAGTAATCGTATTTTTCACCCTTAATTATAATAAAATATAATTAACAAATTTAGTATATTTGTGTCTTGTATTTATATATTTCTATATGTTGTCTTATATTTATATAATTTTTTGATAGAATATTATATAGTTTTTTAGGGTATAGAATATTATCGAACCCAATCTTTCATACTTACAATATAATACTACTGCCACTAAGCCAAGAGGTTGTTGGCAGAATATTATTATATAATTAGTGATTGGTATTACATACATTTTAATAAATTTATATGTTAATGTCATGTTGATTTTTTTTATCTATTATCTATATATATATATATATATATATATATATTATCTAATCGAGATTTCAGACTCTCTCTTGAGAGAAGTCTTTGAAGTGTTGTCCTTCTGAGAGCCGATGAACCTCTCAACGGAAGGTATTATCTCTAGCCTCCGCGGAGAACCATTGTAAGTTCACGAAAGGGGGTACAATAGTAACATCTCGTCCGTGAACTTGTAGGTACATATCTTCACCAATTGAGGCACCCTCCCTCTATGAACCTTACACCTACTTTCCGAAGAGGATGAAAACAATACCTTCTATTAAAGGATCCATCAACTTCTAAATGGACGACCAATCAAAAAATCCGACATCTCCTCAACCCTCCATATAATATATGTTTGTTTGGAACTAGTATCTCATATATTAGAATATAAAGATATGATTCAAGTGCTGTATGACCAATGGATAGGAAATAAGAGAAATTTGCATGAAGTTCCAAATGTGTATGAATATAATAAAGAGTAAAAATATGGAAGGTGCTATGAAATAATGGAATATAAATGACTGCAAATGTGCTGCAATTCTGAGAGACTGAGATGGGAACAGTGATAATCACAAGATCCAATACATACATTCAATAAAGCATTTCATGGATGGATGGGAAGGTTTCCAATTCCCTTTTTTTTTTTTATATTAATATTTGTGGTCCCTTTTTTTTTCTTGGAATTCTCGTTCAAATTATGCTATAATTTTGGACCTGTTTTAATTTAAAATCGGATTCGTCGAGTCTGTTAGAACTATTTAAAAATAATATAAATATAAATATTCATATATTTTATAATTAAATTTAAATGAAATAAAAATATTTATTATTAAATTGTAATTCGATTATGATCAATTTACTTTTAAATCCCTTACTCGAGTTGAGTATAATCTAACTATTAACTTATTCAATTATTAAAATCAATTAATCCTTTTCGTTAATAAAAATTAATATTCATCAATTTAATTGTTAATGATTATTGACATGATTAATGGAATTTGTGTAAGTGATTCATGTCATCAGTAATATTGTTAAGAATTTAAAATTAAAGGGAAATTTTGATTTGAAAATAGAGAAACTTTTCATGTATGAAAATAGTAATCATATATCTATAACTTCCAACGTCCAAAAATCTCGGTATTTTGGTCAAGAGTTGTGGGATCGATTAGCAAAAAATGTCTATGTAGTAATTTAAAATAATAAAAAAATGTTAAGCACACCTTTTATGAAACCTGTCCAAATAATGAAACAAAAATTTTTCTTTTCAAGTTTTATAATAATAATGGTCCGATTTCAATTTTAATTCTTATAATATACTCAATTTTCAAATTTAATTTTTATATGTCCAACATAATACCTATCCAAAGTCCAAACAATGAAACAAAGCTTTTTTCCTTTTTATAGATTTTATGAGAAAATTTCAATTTTAGTTTTATTCTTTATAATACATTCAAATTTTAAATTTATTTTTTTTTTACATAATTTAGTACTTCAACTTTTATATTATTATAATTACTCTAAATATTTTATTTTGATTAAAATGTTGAAATACATGTGTTATTTCTTTTTTGAGATTATATAATAATAGCCAAATTTTAATTTCGGTTCTTATATCATGCTCAATTTTGAAATTCAATCTTTATGCTTTAATTTTTGACATAATTTGGTACCTCAACTTTTATATGTCATTGTTAGCTTAAATACTTTATTATAATCAAAATGTTGATGTATACATGTCCAAATACAAGCATTTTACCTTTTTTTGAGATTATATAATAACGGTCAATTTTCAGTTTTAATCCCTACACCCTAAGCCTATACTATACTCAAATTTGAAATTTAATCTATACACTTAACTTTTTGACATAATTTGGTACTTTTAACTTTTTTAATGTCATTACTTAGTATAATTTTTTTCATTAAAATATTGACGTAAATTTTTAAGAATTGTCAACACTTTAAAATTTTATGTTAAATTCAAGTCTATTACAATGTCATTTTTATAAGGCTACCAATTAAGTAACGAATTTTAGTTTTAATATGTCATACTAGCGAATTTAATATAAAAAATTTAATGACGTTAACTACCAAACCAAAAATTTTAAGTCCGAAAAGTTAAGGAATTAAAATTTTAAAAATAAAAATATTGAAATTAAATTTCAAACGTAGAAAAAACATAGAAATTTAGAAGATATTTTTATTTTCAAATTTTTACCCAATAATTTAGTTCAAAGAAATTAAGAGGTTTAATAACAAGGAAATTGGCAGTAGGTTTCAACTATATATCCATCCTAGTATAATTTAGAGATAATGTAACTTTTAGCCTCTCATAATATGGCAAGTAGATTCACATTAGTCTCTAAATTTTTTTATCCATTTTGACATCTAAATTTGAAAATCGTTATTCGTTTAAGTCCATTCTGTTAATAACCGTGAAAAAAAGTGCATAATGTAACTTTTGGTCCCTAAGCTTGGAAAATAGGCCCACATTAACTCATGAACTTGATAATTAGATTCACTTTGGTACTTGTATTTTTTTTGGTTCATTTTGAACTTGACAACTAGATTCATTTTGATCCCTGAACTTGAAAATTTGAAAAGTTTGATGATATAGCATTTTGAAATTGTGCCACATCATCACTTGAAAAAAAAAATGACGTGGTACAATCTCTAAGTGTCATATTCAATGTTTTAATAGACCAAACTGATAGTTGAACTGGTTAGACCATCAGTTCAATCCATTTGACTGTCATACTAATAATAATTAATTAAAAATTCATCAAATCTATTTAATTTTATATTTAATTTTTAATTACTTATTTAATTATTTGTTGGTCCGATGGTCAAACCAATCAAACCGGTGGTCTAACTTGTTCAACCATAGCTTTCTATTATTAAAACGTTGAATATACACTCTGAGATCATACCACATCATCTAAAAAAAATTATTTTCAAACTTAGAGTGTCACATCATCAAACTTTTATATTTTTCAAGTCTAGGGATCAAAATGAACCTAATTGTCAAGTTCAAAATGAACTAAAAAAAATATAGGTATCTGAACCTAGTTGTTAAGATCAGGGACCAATGTAGACTTACTTACCAAAGTTCAAGGGTCAAAAAGTTACATCATCCCCTTCTTTTTTTACGGTCATTAACAGAATAAACTTTAATGAATAACGATATTCAAGTTCAAAGATCAAAATAGATAAAAAAATAAATTCAACCAATATAAACCTATTTACAAAGTCAAAAATTATATTATAAACTTTTACCTAATTCTTTATTTTAAAGAAAAAAATAAAATACAAAGCCAAAATAATAAAAACTCCGAAATTGATGTAAGAGGGTATTAATGAATTTAATAGGTTAACCAAAAGTTTATGCTAAATTTAATGGAAAAAACATTACAAAAGGAAAACTCATATGAACACATGGAGAATTTGTAGTAATCATAGAAAATAAACATTGTTTTTTTTAAAAAAAAAAATACACATTGAGAATTCATTAATTTTGTAATTCAGATATTACAGAATAAAAATTGAACACAAAAAAATGTAATTTAAATTCAACTTATTCACCAAATTACAATACAACCTCAATCTAGATCACTCTCTCGATTTTCCCACTTAAAAGCTTCGTCGCAAATGAAATAACATGAACAATTTTGTACTAAAAACAAGTTCCTCACTCATACAAATATGTGATTTCTCTATATTGTATATAAAATAATGACAAATTTTCTCTTAAAAGAAACATCCAATAACTTGTGATATTAATGTAAACTTCCTTGGAAAATAAAAAAAATTTAATCACTTCAAACGACTTCAAAATATCCATGCTTAACTTGATATTCTTCATGATGTGCTGTTGAAAATTCTCAAAAATGTATTTTTCCAACAATTTTGGTCAAAATTTTCCCCAAGGCTTTGCAATGCATACATCAAAATAGTACCAACATTCTCTACTCCGTACATTGCAAACAGAACAGCAAGATTTCTACATAACTAAATCCAAAAACAATCCGCAGGTGGTGTAATGCAGTCTTCCTCTGCAACCTTACTTTTCCTCGTTGCAAAAACAAGCTCAGTTTTAAGCCAGTAAATCATCCTCCAATTAACACTTCTAAACAAAACTAGTTTCATGCATGTAAGAATTCGTATAAAACGGGGGTATTCCTTGTAACAAAGCATAACAGGAGGGAATTAATGGGCCACTGATCACCAGTTAGTATGCAACCTGAATAGATTGAGCCATATGCATATCTGTGGCCAAGTTGAGGCAATAAATGCATATATGGCTTCCAGAGGGGGGTGTCTAAAGATTAATTCACTGTTTGTAATGATATTTTGGGTTTGTTGCACTCCAAGGTGTTTGCTCTTTACTCATCTGCCAAAATATTAAGAAAAATTTGTCATCAGAAGATTAACTATAATGAATTCTAATAAGTTGCATGCAGTTTATTTATCTCTCTTAAGATAAAAACATTTATTTATCATAAACTAACATCTTTAAACTATGTTGCTCTGACTATTTTTCTTTTTTGGCTTTAAATAACAGTGTCGAACACATACTACACTCAACAAAGTCAGAGTAAAATAGGCTTTGAATAATCCAATCTTAAAACTATGATTTAAAATGCAAAGTTAAAATCCAGCAGCATTGAGCTGTAAAGAACGATGGATGTAGAAAGGCAAGAAGAAAGTGATTTTCACCTTTTGCATGTCCAGAAGATACTAAGATTGGCAGAAAAGAAAATGATTCTTCTATCATTTGTACCTTTCTTGGAGATAAGGCAACGGAGAAATCTGTCCTCACAGATCCAATGCCTTTCAGAACTTCACAGCCAGAGTTTGGTGCATCGTTGGCCTTATCATCAGTTAAGTTGAGATGAGCTACGGATGATTCTTGCTTTGCAAGGTCCTGTGAGAAAAACAAACAGCACAAACTTGTTATATGATGACATATACCAATCAACAACCCATTTTGATACCAACAGACTATCGAAACAAATAATGAATGGCTATTGTAACTAAAAGTGGAGCTTAACATTCTTCAATTGTTCCACGAGGGCATATATTGCAATGACTGTTCAAAGGCCTAACCTACATTACTCCGATTCTTCATTTTCCCTAAACAACTATGTCCAACACATATTTGGAAATGGGAATGGAGGTACTGTCCTCCAAATATATAGAAAAACTTAGAAAAAAAAAAAATCAAACATACACAGCCTAAGCAATGTCAATCATGAGTGTATCAAAAAAAGAAGAGATAATGGAACCAAAAGGAGATAAAAAGATAAGTGTTAGCATCGTCCACTGATTCAATAATTCTCAACTTCCAGTAACCAAACTGGGTTGACAAGTAGCAATGTGCTGGTAGTAAATTGCATAATAATCCAATTTTTGACAAAGAAATTCAGGGATTATCATGAACCTTGTGGATTGATAGATCATAAGATGCAAGATTCCTTGAACTCGGAGCAGGAGCTTCCGCCTCATGCAATGAACAATCCTTCTCATGAACATCACCTTGCTTACAATCTCCATAATCCTGCATCATGCTTCTTGAAGATTTTGATTTACTATTGCTATTGCCATCACCAAATACAGAATCCCCACTTTCCATGGAAGTCCTTTTTCTGAAATGAGTACACAGTATTAAGACAAACCAAAAGTATCCGAGAAGTTACTTACAAAGCGAAGGATGCTGGTAGACAAACCAGAACCATATAAAAAAAAATGTTGCTACCATATCCAATGTCGGTTAAAGGAGGGAGGATGAAGAATTTCCTACCTACAGAGATTATAATTGGCTACACCGATAGAGTTGGGTTTGTTTGAAAACAGTATTCCTCGAAGATGCGTCCCATCTATAATAGTCTCAATGGTATATCCATGCGGGAAGCTCTCTGTAACATTAGCGTGAAATATCTTCTTCCCCTGAAGTAGAACTTCGTTTGATGGAAAACTATCTCTTCCTGCAGAATTGGATGGTAATATAAGTACTATATAACGATACTTTTTCCAAAATTTAACTCATACTAATGAGGGAACAGTTCCATATTGCTCTGGCTCTTCATTTTTCTTAAAGTACTCATGTCTGACGCATATCCAGGAACATCCCCCTAAAAGAACATTTCCGTATTTCTAAATTGAATCTATCAGTCTGGTTCCAACTCACACCCAAGTCCGTGTAACATAGAAACATTCTATTTGTCTGCGTACTCGCTTAAAATAACATTTGTTCATTGAGACTGTAGTTAAGTTAGGCCGCCAAGAACATTTCGCTGTCATACATAGTATAGCACAAAACATTAGAAACAAGCAACCTATACCATTAAAGAATATAAATTGAAGAAGAGTGGCATATAGTTTAAGTTCATGAAACCGTCCTTACTTGCTTGGCCACAGCTAAACAAAGAAATGGGTTGGTGGTGCACATCATTGTCAGCTTCAATACTAACAAAAGCTTTATCACGTACAAGATTATTAAGATTTTCTTGTTGGCACTTTAACTTCAACTGCTTTCTCAAGGATAATTTCTCTAACTTCCTTTCATCCTTTACAACAAGTCCTGAAAGTCAAATTAATTGCTATTAGAAAATCAGCAGAAGTGGTTGACTAAAAGATTTATGGAATTACCAAACCACATGTGAAAAGCAGCCAAGCCATTGCTATTTTTAATTCAAGGTAAACAGAATACAAAGATTAAACCTGTGTATAAGTAATACATGTCATCCAGTGCCTCGAGAGTCTTATTACAGCCACCAATGAATATAAGAACACCGCTCTTTAGGGGATCCAGACAATCCCCGGAAACAGAAAATCTAGCTGAAGGGCCATCACCCGTAGTAATCACCTTGGTCCACAAGCCAGTTTCTGCATCCATGATAGAAAACATAAATTGACCAAAACAAACTTGTAATTAATGTTGTCTTATCAGCCATAACCCTTTCAAGCCGCCAAAAAAATCCCTGAAGCACACACATTCTAAGAAAACACATAAGAAGTCTCTTGATTCCCATGTCAAGGAATGGCAAAAGACCACTAAGTACTTGACTCTTTAATGTTTCTTCTTAAGACTAAAAGGTAAGTAAAGAAAAAACTTGCAGAAACTGAATGTTTACCATATTAAGGTAGCCAAGAACATAGTGATAAGTTCTAAATTAGGGATTAGTCAAGAACATCTGGAAGCGCAATGGGTCTATTAATGTCATTTCTTAGGTTTCCAAAACAGAAACTAATCCATGTAGATATCAAGAAATAATAAGTTCAATTGAAGATGATGATAACATGATAAACAATCATGTAATACATACCAACATTAAGCATGTAGAGATCATCATAAAGATTTTGAGCATCAGAAAATCCCCCAAAAACAAATAAGTTCTTGCCGAAAGCAACAGTGGAGTGACCAGCACGAGGTGGCAATATCTGGCCTAAGGTATTCAACTCTTTCCATGCAGAGTATCTAATACAAATAAAACAATTCCAAAAACAACATTAAAAGCAGCACATTAAACTTAGATTCATATATCAGCAAGCTATTAACTGTTTCATACATATAAGTAGAACAGTAAGTCAAATATCCCGAGTAAACTAAGAAAACCGTAGACATGTAACCATAGAAGAGAACACATAAATGTGCGTAACTCTGTTTACTTTTTTTTTTAAAAAAAAATTGATACCTGCATCAAAGATATGGACATCAGACAAATAGTAATCATGCGCATCTTCGCCGCCAATTACAATAATTTTATTCTTCCAAGATGAGCAAGTATGGCTATCACGGGCAGATGGGGGGTTTCCTGATATTGCCGCAAGTTTCCAGACAAAGGTCTCTAAAAGTCAAAGATATCAAAAACATGTAATATAACCATACACAAAAAAAGGTCAAGATGTAACAATTATTGTCATGATGTTCACCTGTATTTAAAATATAAAGATTGTTGTAATATATTTCATCATTGTTATCAGAAGATTTCCCACAGCCACCAAATATGAAGAGTCGTTTGCCAACAACAGCTGCACCGTGACCCTCACGTTCCTCTGGCCCTTCACCTCTTACACTTGGACAAATCCATGTGTTTGTGCCTGCAACATAAACATGCAATGAAGTTCTGCATTCTCTAGCACTATTTATCAACTGCTGACTTTAGGCAGAAAATTTATTAAATAAACCACAAACCAATAAATGTGCAATGTTGTTTCCATGCAAAATCTTTAAGGCAAATGATAATGGCTTAGCCTTGAAATAAAAAATAAATTCCTGCAATTGCTCTAATTGCCATCTAGTATTTTCCAGTAAATTGCTCCGCAGGGCCCACTTCTCTCCATTCACTTTGTATAACCGAAAGTACAGTTCCCTATAAGTTATCTGTCTTTTACAAATTATATGAGCACCATTAAACCAAGTTTCAAGACAATATCCAAAATACATTAGTTCTTATAAAAAAACTTTAAAAGGGGGGAAATTTATGTTGATTTCTATCAATGATTCTAAAGTAGGATTATTAGTTTTCATAGAATTTACTTTAAAGAAAAGCAAACGCAGATAAAGGGTAATGAAAGGTGAATCAAAGAAATCCAAAATAACTCACAGGTTTCTAATATATGTAGATCCTTGAGAGGTTTCATACCATCAGTACCACCAAAAACAAATAGATTGTCACCAATAGTGGTACAACTATGGCTGTCTCTTGCAGAAGGCGGTGTGCCCTTCATTACAGGTTGGTTCCATGTTTGCTTAGCTGAAAAAATATTGCAATTATGGGAATATTTTAAAGTGAATAAGGAATTGTGAATCAAGCCCTATACCATAAATGCTAAACAACCCAAGTACAAAAAAAGAGTGATTTAAGCAAACAAGTCTCAAACCCCAGGATTGCAAAAGTTTGCAATGAAACATAAAAGAGTGATTAAAGAATCTCACTGAACTTTATTGATCATAAATGCTAAATAGCCCAAGTACAAAAAGAGTGCTACAAGCAATTGACAAGTATGACTTTTCAATATGGGAATATAAGAGGGGTTAAAAGATCTCAAATGAACTCCTAAGATCATTTATGCTAAACAACCCAAGTATGTAAAGAGTGATACGTGCAATTAACAAGTACAGAAAAACAAGAAATGACATCTTATATGGGGAAAATGGTTCCAAAAACATGAACCATAATAAACGTAAATTCCTTTACCAAACAAAAAGCAAGAAAAGCTTATACTAGCATTATTTGCTAACCCAAGCACAAATAAAGGGATTAACGCTACACCACCAACCCTCAGAAAAAAGAAATGTATTTTATAACACGATTAAACCCAATAAAACCCATAAAATGTAAAGTTCAGCAACATATCCACCAAAAATAATCGATTAAGAAAACATATATAACACATCCATTGTATCTTAAATATCAAATAAAAACCACAATGTAAACCTCAAATTTTCACGTAAAGATGAAACAAGAATGGAAAAGAAAACCAGAGTTCAAAAGGGAGCCCACCATTGTCAAAGACATGAACTTGATTGGTTTGGCAGTTATCCTTGCCATAACCACCAAAAACATAGAGAAATCTGCCTTCTTTAATAGAGTTACATGTGTGTCCCCATCTTTTGCCTGGCCCTGAACATGCTTCTCCGATACCTCCAACTTCTTGTTGATAAAGCGGGACCTTTTCCCATCTCATTTTTATTTCTTCTATTATTTTGCTGGGGAAAATGAAGATTTTGAGTGGGAAAGCGAAGGAAAGTTGCAATCTTTGAAGAGAAAGAAAGGTTGGGTTTGGGGGATTTTGAGACTCGAGAGAGGATTTGGAGGAGTTCATGCAAACAAATAATAAAAGTTTCGAAATAGAGGTTGCGGACACGTGTGCCAGCATCTGGTGGGTCCATTAAAGAGAAGGAAATGGACCCAGATTTTGGTTCATACATGCCTTGTAGAGTTGGAAGACAAAAATAACAAAGCCACATTTCAGTTTTCAATGTGATTTCTTAAGAGTTCTATTATAAAGATTTAGGGAAAAGTATCCTACATAGTTGGGATATTTATAATTTGTTTATCGATGAAAAAGAACAAAGGCTGAAAAGTGATGGAACACTGCAAAATTTGTTCATCTATTTCTATCACAATCTGCTTACCAACTTGTGCTTTTATTGATTGTTGCTTTAATTTTCTTTTCTTTCTTTTTTTTTTTGCCAAATGCTTTAAATTGTTTAGAATAATCAATTTTTCGTCTCAAAAAGCAAAAGATTTTATGTACAGTAGTTTTGGAAAAACTACATCAATCCCCCTCTAATCATTGTTTAAAATTTATCAAATATATAAATTTATCTAAATACGGAATTTTTATGAACGTCAAGTATGGCTTTATTTTGATAATTGAGGCACTTTGGGTTCGATTGTTACGAGAGAACTATAAAGTTTTTTACTTGCGGTTCCCACGAACATTGATAGACCGAGGCACTCCAATGTTTGGCGATCACTTTCATGAGTGAGGAAGAAGGTGCACATCAATGTCATTTGATGGTAATGGTTGCACTTGCCGGTTTTGGTTGGATAGATGGATCGTTAATATTGATCCGCTTTTTAACTATGTTGAGGGTCAAGTTAGTGGGGTGAAAGATATCACGCTTGCAAACATGGTGGGCGCAAATGGTAAGTGGCAGATAGATATGCTCTTGCCAACTTTGGGGCGAAACATAGTTGATCGCACACAAGGCTGTTCGGTTCCATCTGATGTACTTGGGAGATGCAGTTAGTTGGGGTAGTTCACTATTGGGGCAGTTCTCGTTACCTCACTTGTATAAGGACTTTGCTAGTAACAACTAGGAAAAGGAGAGACTGATTTGGAAGCGGGTTTGGAAATTGGCTGTGCCGCAACGAGTGCGTTAGTCTATATGGTTAGTGTTGCGACGGAGAATCCTTACTAATGAGAAGCGTCATTATCGGTGTTGATGAATATTAGTGAATCCTTCAGAGTTGCGAGGGATAATCCATATTGTAGCCTATGCCAACAGTCTACTAAGTTGGTATTGCATGCCGTTCGCCACTGCGAGCCTGTTAGGGCGATTTGGCGCTTGGTTGTTTGATCGATCAACTCGACATGTTCTTTACCAAGCTGCTGGCTGCTTAGATAAGCGAGAATATTAGTGAAGTGGCTCGCATTGGAATATTAGTGGGGCAGGAGAGGCTAAACAGGTATATTTTTTAGAATGAAAGCAAGTCGAAGTCTGTGGTTGCTAGGCACTGTTGGGCGGAGGCCATGTCTCATGGGGTGGTCATGGTACAAGCTAAACCCGATGGTGGGAAAATGAGCGGGGCTGGTTATTGTATGCCGTTGAGTGGTTGAGTCGAGGTAAACATCGATATTGCTATGGATGTTGCTTCAGGCACGGTTGTTGTAGGGGGTTGATTCGGAACTTTTATGGGAATTGGCTATCTGGGTTCAAGCGAAGCATTGGACAGATCTCTGTGCCATGGGCAAAGTTTCAGGAGATGATTGATATGGCTTGCGGGTAGCAGAGGGTAAAGGGTACTGTCAGGTGATCTTGGAGAATGATAATTTGGAAGCTACACGGGTAATAACGGATGGGTCCGTTGGTATCACTGCCAACAGCTCGATGCGACACATTCAAGGTTTGTTGGCGTTACAATGGGAGGTGCCGATGCAACATGGTTGACTTTGTGGCCAAAGCGTTTCACAAGAAAGCTGCTGCCCTTCAGCAGTTCGAGAATCCGATACAAGGGTGTTGGGCGATACTAGCTCGGGATATAAGGCGCAATAGTCTGTAGTGGTGTTGCTACTTTCTTGTTTCAAACCAATTGTTTTATTTAAAAATTCATATTAACAATATATTAACCAGAATTAATTGTATAAATTTTTCCTCCTAATTTTTAATTTTTTTAATTGTATTTGAATTGTTTCAAGAAAAAAAAAAGCTAAAAATTAGTAGAAAAATATCTTATTTATCACGTAAAATCACAATTTCGTATAATTCATTCTTTATATCATCATGCATGAAATCATTATTTTAAAATTAATTTATTCTAAAAAGATCCCAAAGCCCAAATTAGTCCGAAGTACTAGTCAACAAAGAAGCCCAGCTAAGTAGAATCTGGCTTTCTTGCAGGGTCCATTTTAACACTGTAGATTAGGGGTTTGGCTTCTCCAGTTCTAGGGTTTTTCACCATTTTTCCTAAATGAAGACTTAGTTTATTTTTTCTTTCTCTTCCCTACAACCCATTTTCATTCTCTTTGAAAAAAAAAATGCCGCCATTAACGTCTCTGCAACTCCGTCGGCTGCTTCACCGTTGCGTCTCTTCGCCTTCTCCCTTTCAACCCCATGCTTTGCTTTCTCCGAAACCTCAATTTACGCCCACCCATTTCCCCAAATTGCCATTTGTGATCTCTAAACCCTTCTCCACCCAGAACCCTAACCCTCAAACCCCAGATCCGGTTGCTTTATCTCTTTCGGCTGAACTCCTCAAGGACCCTTCTTTAGACCCTCTCGCTATCACCCCTAGACTCCAGCTTCACTTTTCTCACATCAAACCAACCCCTTTGTTAATCTCCCAGACCCTCAATCTCTCCCCTGAAGCTGGCCGAACCGTTTTAGGGTTTAACGATTGGGTTTTATCGGACCCCGATTTCAACCACACCGATGAATCGCTTTCGTTTTTCATCGATTATTTCGGTCGAAGAAAAGATTTCAAAGCTGCCCACGATCTCCTTGTCAATCACAAGTCCGTTGCCGGGCCTAAAACTCTTAACTCCTCCATTGATAGGCTGGTTCGTGCTGGCAGGCCAACTCAAGTTCTGGGGTTCTTCGAGAGAATGGAGAAGGATTATGGTTTCAAAAGAAATAAAGAATCACTGAAGTTAGTAGTGGAGAAATTGTGTGAAAATGGCTACGCGAGTTATGCTGAGAAATTGGTGAAAGACTCAGCCAACGAGATATTCCCGGACGAGATGATATGTGACTTGTTGATCAAAGGTTGGTGTGTTGATGGGAAGCTTGAAGAAGCCAGAAGATTAGCTGGGGAAATGTATAGGGGAGGTTTTGAGATCGGTACAATGGCGTATAATGCAATGCTTGATTGTGTTTGTAAGCTTTGTAGGGAAAAAGATCCATTTCGACTTCATTCGGAAGCTGAGAAAGTTCTGCTTGATATGGATTTTAATGGGGTTCCAAGAAATGTGGAGACTTTTAATTTGTTGTTGAATAATCTTTGTAAGATTAGGAAAACTGAGGATGCAATGAAGTTGTTTTTTAGGATGGGGGAATGGGGGTGTTATCCGAATGCAGAGAGCTATTTGATTATGATTCGTAGCTTGTATCAGGCTGCTCGAATAGGAGAAGGAGATGAGATGATCGACGGGATGAAATCTGCTAAATTTGGTGATCAGCTTGGCAAGAAAGAATATTATGGATTTCTGAAGATTTTGTGTGGGATTGAAAGGGTTGAGCATGCTATGAGTGTTTTTAATAAAATGAAGGCTGATGGGTGTAAACCTGGCATTAAGACTTATGATTTGTTAATGGGGAAATGGTGTGCTCATAATCGGCTAGATCGAGCCAATGCACTCTACAATGAAGCTCTGAAAAATGGGGTGCCAGTGGAACCTAAGCCGTATCGTGTTGATCCAAGATATATGAAGAAAACTAAAGCTGTGAAGAAGGAGAAGAAGAGGGAGACTTTTTCTGAGAAAATGGCTAGGAAGAGGAGACGGCTCAAGCAAATTCGACTGAGTTTTGTAAAGAAGAGTAAAGGAAGGATGCGCAGTGCCTAAACTTATTTTTTTCCTTACTGAAAATTTAAGTGAAATGACAATGTCAATTGGAATTTGAGGTTCTGTTCTGATCTTTGGTCATTTGTCTTTTTATGGTTTATGTTGTAAAATTTCAGTTATTGTTTTTACTCTAATATTGGCAACATTAGAAATAAAAATTGTTCCGAGTAATTCATCTTACTCAATTTAAGATCTTACAACAGGAGGATTGATGGTTTAGGTCTTGAGTTGTGACATGCATTTTTAGTTTTCAAAAATCTTTCAAATAGAATAGTTGGACAAACATTGCAGATGCAAAATATATATGACTTTGATCTTAGGACATTGCTATTTTCTAAATTTTCTGCAAGGTGACCGTGCAACCCTGTCCCTCATCAGTGTACCAGGCAATGAAAATTAAACCAAAAAATTGCCTTCCTATTGGCTGTGTCACCCCTTGGTTATGATGTATTGCCAGCTAAATCATAATGGTCAATTGCAAGTGTCGATCCCTAGGATCTATTTTATTTGTCTTCTTCTGGTTTATATTTGAAATAGGTTTGAGTTTGGCCTTTCTTACAGGTTCCATGTTAGTGTTATGGTTATTCTGAGTGCTTAGATTGCAGAGTTTATAAGCAAAATTTGTGCCTGCTTTTGCTATTCTGTTGATAAACTGGTACACAATGTTGGAAATGTTGATTTATCATATAGTAAATATAGCATATTCTAGTTCCGTGTTTGCATTAAAAATGTAGGAATTTGCCTATATTTGGAGATAAAGAGTTATATAAATATTAAGTGAAAGAAACGAAATGGGCAATATCATAATGTGGACGGCTAAGCTTCCGTACCGTTTTAGGTCTTTCAGCCTCCTATTTGTTGCCATGGCAGTAGCTTACCAGCTTCTCAGTAAACTACTGACTTTATACCCCTTTTTGAGGGTCTTTTGGTGGCCGAGCCTGTAAAAGGTAGAAAACTAGCTACTAGCGGGGAACCGGAGTTGATATTCTGAGGTGCACCAATGATGCTTAAGTCAATAAATGTTGGAGGGGCAAGATAGGGAAATTTAGACAAATATAGTTTTTAAAATATGACTCAGAACGCAGTATCTTTCATTTATATTTGATATTCTGTATAGTTGGCAATAATCCAACCTCTCTTTTGGCTTGTGTGTCTGGTAACTCAGCTTGACTCGAGCGTATGGTCCATTTAGCTAACGGGTATAATGGTTGGTCTGTTTCCTCGAGGCCTGAAAACTCATCTTAAGCAAAGGCCGGTTGAATTTGGTCTCTGAACTCGTTTAGGTTTCAAGTACTGTGATATCTACAGAGTACCCTAGTTTCCGCTAACCATGAGATTTCAGTGCTGTAATTTGATGGAAATGTTTGAATTCAAGAAATGAAAACTCCCTACGGCACTAAAAGCTGCAGTGGCATCCATGTTTCAGGGTGTATGAAGTTATGTGGCTTGAACATTTTGAAGCAGATAGATGCCAAACCAGAGACGTCAGCACCTTTGGGTGTATAGTGTGTTTTTGTTCTGATATTGGTATGTATACATGCTGGTATGAACTGATTCCGTAGGTAGGCTTTGCCAAGTCAGATGAATTAAGCTGTACAGATCATCCCATGTGCTCAGGATTTCCCTTCCAGAATCGAACAGAGCTGTCAATCACACTGAATCAGAATGCATGCTGACTGAAATGGGGGGAGGGGTCTTGTTGGTCGGAGTTCATTTGGAGGAAAAAAAGGTTAGAGGGTGTTTGGAATTTGCACTTTGACCCTAAGTGGTAAGGGTGGGAGAGAGATGGGAGGTCTAATCCAACCGCTTTGCCATTCTTCTATTGGTTATTGTTAATAAACAAATCCAGATAAAAGACTTTGAGATTCCATAATTAAAGGACAAATAACAATTGGATCGCTTTTGTTTAGAGTGTATTTTTATACAGATAAAAATCACATGCAAAGGTGCTAACATGTGGTAGCTTTCAAGCATGTGATGGGAGGGCTTTTCTTAATTTTACCTTTTGATTCATTGAATGAATGTTACTCCAGTTTGGGAGTATCAAATTTTAGTTTTTCTTATATTATTTTGGAGGGCTCCCCACGGTAGTACGTGAATTTTAGACCCAATACTTGGTCAAAACCATACAAAAAGTGAAAGGCTTGTCGTTAACAAAAGAGAAAAAAAGATGCTTTGCGTAATCTTGAATTAATATTTTAAGGGTAAAATATTTGTTTTAATTATTATTATTTTATTTAATCAGTTAAATATTTTAGTCACAGTTGTCGTAACTATTTTTTTTGGCAAAACGGGAATCGACTAGGTTTTGAAAATAAAAAAAAAAACGGGAGTCGTCACCGATCTTTTATTAGGTGTGATCGGATCACCTTTGTTTTAATAAAACATTTTGATTTACTAAAACATGGTTTTTGGTCTACGAAAATTTGAGAAAATAGGTTCGGGAGTCGATTACGTGCGAGGAAGGGTTAGCACCCTCGTCACGCCCAAAATTGGTACCAAATTGATTAATTAATGTCCCAATGTCGAAAGTTGGAATTTTAAAAATAAATAGAAAATCGATCTCTTTTTTGGAAATATCTTGGTTTTCTCGAATTGAATATCAAGATTTCCTTGTTTCGAAAGGACAAAATATCACATCCAACACGTAGGACACGATAATTCAAATCCTCGAATTCAGGATCATCCCTTAATTCCCGAGACTCATGCATTAAAATATGAAAAAGGTACTCGATTGTTTGGCCAAGCGAGAGAACCGAAACCCAACTCATAGGGCACGATTTCTCGAATTTTCAAACACAGAATATTGCCTTATTTTGAAAATTTGGTTTTTGGATGAAATTGATAAAAAAATTTAGGTTATGTTTTAAAGAAGTATGATTCAATGCGCGGATGGAATTACGTGATGAAGAGAACGATAATGTAACATTGAAGAGAACGATAATGTAACATGAATTTGGTGTAATGACAACATAATACACGTAATACATGACATTGAAATCATTAATCTAAAATGTTGACATGCATGAATAATAATAAGGGAAGCGAAAAATAAGATAAGACAGGTCTAAAATGAATGGGAAAAGAACATTGCAGAAATAATAATAAAACTAAGATAATACTGATGAGTATGCATACAGTCATATACGATAATAGAAATAATAATAACACAATAATAGTGGCATAATGATAATAAGATCATAATAATAAGATAACAGTAATAATAACACCAAAATATGTACAACATAATAATGTAGTAATATTAATAGTAGTATAGCAAATATAGTGATAATAATAATAATAATAATAATAATACGTATTGATATAGATGCGGTAAAAAAATAATATAATAATATTAGTAGTAATACGCGATATATACAACATGCGAGTACGAATATAATAATAATATCGGTAATGAAATTAGTATATACAAATAATGGTGCAATAATAATAATAGTAACGATAATGATGCAAAATATATACAAGGTAATAATATAGTAATAACAATGGTAAAATACTAAAATAATAACATAGTAATAATTATAATAGTAATAATAGAAAATATATACAATATATTCATATAAATATAGTAGTGATAATAATAATCTAATAATAATATAATAATAAAGATGGTAACATAGTAATAATAGTAAGAATAATAAGAAATATATACAACATACGAATATAATAATATAATAACAATATGACAATAGTAATAATAAAAATAATAAAAATTATTATTATTATTATTATAATAGTAGTAGTATAGTAACAATGACAGAACAAAACGCACATTCACTAAAATGGATTGAATCGAAATTAAAACGGAATTCTGGGTTTAAATTTGAAAATAAAAGAGAAGATGAGGATCCAATGAAATGCGCACGAAATGAGAAGGGTTAAAAATGAAAATACTTCAGGGTTCCAAAACGCAACACTTAAAAGCGGACCGAACTAAATCAGTGTTTAAAATTCAGGGACGGAATAGCAATGATTAAAAAGGGGCTCAATCGAATCATCGTAAAACAAGGAAGGGCTAATGAAATAGATAATCCCTTTAAGCGAAAAAGGCGGATCCTCCGGGTTACCCGTCGGGTCACGCGCGGATCCTGTTCTCCTTAAACGGTGCCGTTTTTGTTAAAGGTTTATATATCTATTTTACTTCAAAAATCAGGTTATTTTTAGAACCCTAAGCTCCTAAACCAGCCGCCGTTCAAACCGATTCCCTCTGCCCCTCTTCTCTCACATCCGGCGATTAGGTTTTCCTGGCCCGACCTTTTGTTACCCATCGCACCGCCATTAAACAGTGGCCGACTGTGTGTGGAGACGGGATCCTACCTTTGTTCAAAGGCGCGCTCCAGGGTTTCAGTCCCGAATCTTCCGCAAACGCCGAGACCCCGCGTCCCTCTGCCTGATTTCAGCACCCGAAAAGGGGATTTCGACGACGGAGAGGTCCGTTTTCCCTTTTCACTCAATCGTTTTGTTTTTAACATAATAAAATAAAAAAAAAATAGAACGATCGATGAAAAATATAAACGGAAAGGATTAAAATCAACCTTTTGTTATCCCCTTTTGCGTTTTTGATTTCTGATAATGTGAAGTGTTTTTTGGTTTTTGAGAGTTTAAAACTAAAAGACAAATAATACACAATGACAGTGACTAATAATCCAAAATAATAAAGAGAAATCGATGTTAACCTTAAGATTTTTATGTCTTAGTTTTGAATGCTGATGATCCTTTTTTTTTTGAAAGACCGAAGAAGATCCAAATGGATTTTTGTTTCGGTTCTTATAACCGAAGTACAGATTTCTAGATATTTCGTTTTCTCTGCTGTTGTGCTTTCTATTTTCGTTCCTCGTTTTTGTTGCGCGTGTTTGCTTGTCATTGCAGTGTCCGAGGCTAGTCTTTGAGTGCGGTGATGGCGAAGACGGTGAAAAGCGGCACATGCGTGGGTTGCTGATACGAGGCGCGCGTGGTGTGCTACGGGGTCAGTGTGCATTGTGGCATCGAGACGACGCGCGAGCGCGTGTAGCAAACGCGCGTAGTGGCAGTGACCGAGGGAGCGGCGCGATAGGGTAAACCCCAGGGTTTTGATTCATGAATACAGGTCATTGGGCCTTTGTAATTAGGTTCGGGTTTTTAATTTGGGCTTGGTGGGTCTGACGGGTTTTGGGCTCTTTTCTATTGTAATTGGACATTGGGTATTTTAAAAGGACTTTTGGACTTTGTTTTTGTCCTTTTTGTATTCTTTTTTTTATTGTTTGATAGACCCGGGTTTGGGTTATGTAGTTGGGCTGTCTATTATTGAATTTTTTGGGTCGGTTTTAACATCGGGCTGGGCAAAAATTGGTTATTACAGCTGCCCCTCTTTACTCATTGTCGTGAAACGAGAATAGAGCAAAGACAATAAAAGAACCAATTTCGCCCGGGCTTAGTTAAGCCTTGACTTCTTGATCCGTATCTTCTTCAAACAGCTTCAAACTTCACTGTAACTCTTTGCTTCGGTTCATTCTACTAGAGGCTTGGGGTGATAAGAATTCAGAAAGAGGAGATCCGCAACCTTGATCTTCTTGCTGAAACTTCTCGAAAGTGAAAGGTGATAGGAATCCAGAAGAGACCCGTAACTTGGATCTTCTTGCTGAAACTTCTCGAAAACGAAAGGTGATAGGAATCCAGAAGAGACTCGTAACTTGGATCTTCTTCTGTGAAACTTCTCGAAAGCGAAGGTGATAGGAATCCGAAGAGACCGTAACTTGGATCTTCTTGCTGAAACTTCTCGAAAACGAAAGGTGATAGGAATCTAGAAGAGACCCGTAACTTGGATCTTCTTGCTAAAACTTCTCAAAAACGAAAGGTGATAGGAATCCAGAAGAGACCCGTAACTTGGATCTTCCTGCTGAAACTTTTCGAAAACGAAAGGTGATAGGAATCTAGAAGAGACCCGTAACTTGGATCTTCCTGCTGAAACTTCTCGAAAACGAAAGGTGATAGGAATCCAGAAGAGACCCGTAACTTGGATCTTCCTGCTGAAACTTCTCGAAAACGAAAGGTGATAGGAATCCAGAAGAGGCCCGTAACTTGGATCTTCTTGCTGAAACTTCTCGAAAATGAAAGGTGATAGGAATCCAGAAGAGACCCGTAACTTGGATCTTCTTGCTGAAACTTCTCGAAAATAAGAGTCGATAAAAAAAAATTGTATGTTTCCACTCTCCTTCTGTAACTTCCGGACCGCCAGATCTGCTTTTTTTTTTTGTTTTTATCTGCTCTACTCAGGCAGGCAAGATCTTTGAGCTTACCATTATTGTGACAATGCCCCCTAGGGGACTTGTGTTGTAAAATCAGTTTTGTGTCCATATTTATGCCAGATGGTTAAGATGCAATGATCAGAATGGATCTAGTACTCTTAACTAAATGTGTATGAATGAATGCATGAGAATGACCCTTGTTACTGCTTGGGTTGTCGTTGCTCATAGTTTAACAAGGTTCTATCACCGATACATTACGATGCTCTCTCGTTTAGCCAGTATCTTTTTTTTTTGACAAAAAACCCAAAATAGGCGACCATTTTTTTGCTCAGGAAGTCTGCCCAGAAAGCTTGCCCCGCTGTAATTTTGGAATCCCTTTCTGGGACATAAAGTTCATACCTCTTACCCCAACTTCAGGAGAATAACGTTTGGTTTCTTCCAACCATCCCGCTTCGACTCTGAGGTATGGTACCACGATTCCATTGTGTACCAGGGTCGACATCGCTTGTCATTTGTCGAGGTCGAATCACCGACGAAATTTCTTATCTTTGTTCAACCAATGAAATGTTCAAAAAGATAATCATGTTTCTCCAACATTTCCAAACCTTAGACTGAATGAGTTCTGAACAATAGTCATGTCTCAAGTCCTTGTATTATTCAGATGCTTTCAGAGTAATGTGTGAAACTTCTTTTATGAAAGTACTATTAGTCCTCAAATCGTTATTTCGATGCAAAATGCCCGAAAAAGATTGTAACGGTGGACAAAAAGGAAATTGGTTAAGGGGAATAGTTTGAAACAGACAAGCTTGATCAAAGCTAGCAAATACTACCAAGAAGGAAATTTATTGGTAGATAATCACAAATAAGGAATTAAAATGGGTAAAACGGAAGCTAAGTGCCCCAGATATCGCAGCTCAAGCTCCTCTGTTCCAACTTCTTGAGGACCATTTTAAGCTCAATATGTGTTTAGGGGATCAGGAGTACTTTGTCGATGCCCCAAGATGTAACATGTATCTTCATTGTTATTTCAAGCGCAGCGAGACTACTGCATGCCCCATTTTTTTATCAAAATTTGAGCTGCCCTTTTCGGGTTTTCAACTCAAAACCCCTTTGGTCTCAAAACGCCCTTTGTAGGTTTTCGCCTTGGCATCTCCTTTTTCTTTCTTCCTTTTTTGCTGATTTTCTCTCTCTCCTTTTCCTTTTTTTTTTACTTGAATTCTCCAAATTGGGCAAGTCCCTACCATCTATTTTGGTCAATATTCATGCTTTCCTAGAACAGACCTTCTTCACTTCATGAAATCCTTCCTAGTTCGGCGCTTGCTTTCTTTCGAAGTCCCTTTTGCCCGAAAGGAATCTTCTCCCACGCCCTATCGGGAAATTTTAGGACTAATAATTTTTGTTACTATCTCGCGCCATTTGATCGTGACAGATAGCTTTCTCTTCAAATTCACCTGATCGCATTAGATTGGATCTATTTTGCCTCATCTAACTTCAACTCCAACAAAATTTGACTCTAGTTGGCAAAATTGGTAAAGAATGTGTTGCCCCAGTGAAGCTTCAGTTGCCCCGATGGAGGTTCTAGCTGACGCTCTTAAAAACATAGAGGGTAAATAGTAACTTCTCTATGCCAACCTTTACAAGTCTCAGTCAATTTTCGAATTATTTGTGGTAGTCTTTGCTACACTGGTAAGGTGCCTGATTCTGATGTTTTTTCTGGCGTTCTTTATTGCCACTTTTTGTTTTTTCATTTTTCCCTTTTTTGCTTTTTGTTTTTCTGTTTTTTTAGTTTTTCTGTTTGTTTTTTTTTTTTTTTTTTTTTTTTTTTTGCATCTGAGCTTGGATTTGACGACTGCCGACTTTGTAACTTTGGCATATGAAGCAACATTTACCCTCTTAGTGAAGTATTTGATAACCACGAAGATGTAACATCCATGCCCCCTTCATAAGTCTTGTCTTCCTCGATTTGGCGTTTGATGTAACTTTCTTTTCTCGGGTAGACCGAAGCTTTCGAACTTCTTGATTAGCTTGGCCATTGTAGAACTATCAATATGGGTTCCAAGTTTGGCAACATCCCAACGTTTCAATAGTCTGTCGTGTCTTGATATGATCGTGTAAAAATATCTTAGAATTCTTGAAAATAGCTCATTGGTGTCTCGCCTTATTTCTGTGGCGGATTAAGCCTTTTCCTAAATTTACAATGTCCACTGACCCTTTTTACAAGGTAGAGCCTATTTTCGCTTATTCTACCATCCTTAACAAATCAAAAGATAGGTTACAATCTCTATCATCTTCAAAGTCTTGAGATCCCTTAGACCCATATTTCACTAAAAAGAGAGCCAGTAACAGCGTCGCTCGTGTCATTGATATCTGGGGACATATCGTGGGTGTAAAGGTAGAAAATCTAAAGAATAAATTATTCTAAAGATGATTATTTATATAATGTGGGCATGAATAAAAAAAACAATATAACACATGAAAATATCTACTTAGAAAGATGCATTTCATTAAAATAACAATTCTGGACACAAGCCTATTTCACAAAAGATTCTTATTGCTCTTGGGCTTTTAGAGCAATTTGTGCGTTTGGACATTACTCCGAGTTAGCTCTAAAAATACACGCCCTTTCCACAGCCCTATTGTTCAAAACACTCCCAGGCTCATGTTTCTGCATTTGGCGTGTCATCTAGCTTTACAACACCCATGCCAATGAATCTTTCCACTAATTTCTTGAAAGCCAAGCAATTTTCTATCGAATGCCCTGTAACCCCAGCGTGATATTCACACTAGGCGTTCGGGTCATACCATTTTGGATAGGGAGATTGCATCAGTTTCAAGTAGTGAGGAGCCACCACATGTGCATCAAATAAATCCTGATAGAGCTCCTTGTATGTCATCGAGATGGGCGTGAACTGGAGCCTTTTAGCCCTTGGGTTAGAGTCTTGTCTAAAGGGACCTTGATGATTGGCCGTTCTTGACTGCCTTATTGCTATTAGCTCTGAAGAGATCTCGCCATGCTTACTCGTACTACCCTCTTCCTTTTCTTTCTTCTTCGGGGTCTTCAGTGTCCGCTCCCTCCTTTCTTTTGCCTCTGCCCGAACAACCAGTTTGGCTCGATCATCCTTAGGGTTAAAACATGGGCCCATTGGGAAGTTTGACAGGGTTGAGGTATTAGTCTGACGTTGGGGTTCGATAATGACGGGTGCCCCTTGCGACTGCGTGTCTGGTTGAGTCGGGATATTCCTCGGGGAATAAATAATTTGTTCATCATCATCCGTATGTTGATAGCTGGGGTACTCCTTTTTTCAAGTAGTTGGGTTAACCGGCGTATCATATTTATTTGATCTTGCATATCCTGCTGAATTTTGGCCAACTGTTCTTGCATCAATATTTGCCTTTGCTCTAATCTCTCCAACCTTTGTTCCATATCTTCTAGGTTAACTGGAATAATTTCACCGAATTAGGGTTTTTCTACAAGTTTTGATGCATGCAATATGATGTAATATCGATGCATGAAATGCAATGCAAAATGCATGAAATAAATGCAAAAGAAAGGGAGGCACTGATTATGAATTCGATTCCTATTAGAAGAACTTGTCTAGAAAATACATTCCTTTAATAAAGTGGACCGTATATATGGCCTATTTCTCATAGTCCAGGTGAAAACACCAATCCTCCTCTTCGTACTCGAATATTATGGTCCTGTCCCGCCTCTTCTAGCTCTTTGTTTGCTTGATCCAGGTTGTTCTTCATCACTCACTTACCTTTTGCGATGCTCATAATCTTCTGACGACTCCCGAACAATCATTGTCAGCTTGAATCTTCGGACAAATCTTCTTCTTCGTATTCAGATGTTATGGTTATGTCCCGTAAGCCTCCTTGGCAAACGTATCTTCTAGCTCTTCGTTGGCTTAATCCAAGTTGTTATTGCGACACTCGTAATCTTCTAATGACTCCCGAACAATCCTTATCGGCTTGAATCTTTAGATAAATCTTCTTCTTCATACCCGGATGTCTATGGTCGTGTCCCTTGAATTTTCTTAATAGACATCTCTTTTAGCTCTTTGTTGCTTGATCTAAGTCGTACCTCATCACTCACTTGTCCTCCGTGATGCTCATAATCTTCATATGGCTCCAAACAATCCTCGTCGACTTCAATCTTCAAGTAATGCTTTGTCTTGTTGTTTACCTAGGCCACGCTCAGATGACCGTATCGTATTCCACATTATCAAGTAACACATTTTCTTATGACAAATTCTTCTATTTAGCAATCAAATGCGAATCAACACCTCCTTTCTAAGATGATGCAATGCAATACAAATGCGTGGAATGAATACAAAAAGAAAGAGAGGCGCTGATCATGAATTCAATTCCATTAGAAGAACTTTTCTAGAAACTAAAGCTCTTTACATAAAACGGATTACATATATGGTTTTATCCTCATAGTCCAAGCAAAACACCAATCCCTTCTTTCGTGACTGTGTATTATGGCCATATCTTGTGTGCTTTCTTCGTAGATGCTTCCTCTGGCTCTTTGTAGCTTGATTCGGGCCGTACCTCTTCACTTGTTTATCCTCTGTGATCATCTATAAGCTCCTTTAAAAGTCTGGGGGTGACAACCCTTGAACAATTCTTGTTGGCTTGAATCATCGTGCGAAGTCTTGTATTCTTCTGTGGACTGTCAGCCTTCTCTCGTTGTTCATTTGGGCTATATTTTGAGCCACCGTAGTATAATCCACTTTATCAAGAAATTTAGTTCCTTATGACAAACTCCTCTATTTAGCAATCGAATATTAATCAGCACCTCCTTTCTATGATGATGCAATGCAATGCAATCAAAAACAACGGAAAACGCGTTAGCACAGGAGTAATAAACAAAGTACCTATCCGGATGATCACTAAGGCTTGACGTGGCTCTGCCTAGGGTGGGTTATTAAAGTTGGCTATATGAGGTTTGGTTCTAAAGAAAGGTACCCGAACCAGCAGATTCCTCGATCTTCATCCATTATAGGCTTATGTGGACCGAGTTCAGTTCAGGGGGACACATTTCTCTACGGCTACACGGAAATGAAAATTTCACGAAGACATAGGTACTAATGTATCCCGAAAGCGGTCCACTATCTTGCACGGAGGTGAAAACCTCACGAAAGGGTAGCTTCTCACTCCCACTTAAAGGTGCGACCACGATGGTCATGCCATATGATGTGCAAAAATAAATTAAGGGTGATAAAAATGTCATTCGATCAAAATAAAACAAGTATGTATTCCAAACACAGCTTAAAGCAAGCAAGAAGTAAATCACCTACTCAGGTAACCGCTAGGATTTGGAGTACTTTACCTAGATTAGGCTCCTAGGTTTCTCTATATGCGGTTTGGTTCTAGGGTAAAGGTACCTGAACCAGCAGATTCCTCGATCCTCACCCATTATAGGCTTATATGGACCGAGTTGATTCGAGGAATACATTTCCCTATATGTTTGCATGGAGATAAAAATCTCACGAAGACATAGGTACGGATGTATCCCGGAAGCGATCCACTATCTTGCACGGAGGTAAAAACCTCACGAAAGAGTAGCTTTTCACTCCCACTTAAGGGTGTGACCGCAATGGTCATGCAGTGCAATGCCAAGGTATTTTATAAGACTCAACATTATTGGAACCATGATATCAGCAGGTGCATTGAAAGAAACGTGATTTTTTTCAAAATAAATATTTGTTTTAATTATTATTATTTTATTTAATCAGTTAAATATTTTAGTCACAGTTGTCGTAACTATTTTTTTTGGCAAAACGGGAATCGACTAGGTTTTGAAAATAAAAAAAAAACGGGAGTCGCCACCGATCTTTTATTAAGTGTGATCGGATCACCTTTGTTTTAATAAAACATTTTGATTTACTAAAACAAGGTTTTTGGTCTACGAAAATTTAAGAAAATAGGTTCGGGAGTCGATTACGTGCGAGGAAGGGTTAGCACCCTCGTCACACCCAAAATTGGTACCAAATTGATTAATTAATGTCCCAATGTCGAAAGTTGGAATTTTAAAAATAAATAGAAAATCGATCTCTTTTTTGGAAATATATTGGTTTTCTCGAATTGAATATCAAGATTTCCTTGTTTCGAAGGGACAAAATATCACATCCAACACGTAGGACACGATAATTCAAATCCTCGAATTCAGGATCATCCCTTAATTCCCGAGACTCATGCATTAAAATATGAAAAGGGTACTCGATTGTTTGGCCAAGCGAGAGAACCGAAACCCAACTCATAGGGCACGATTTCTCGAATTTCCAAACACAGAATATTGCCTTATTTTGAAAATTTGGTTTTTGGATGAAATTGATAAAAAAATTTAGGTTATGTTTTAAAGAAGTATGATTCAATGCGCGGATGGAATTATGTGATGAAGAGAACGATAATGTAACATTGAAGAGAACGATAATGTAACATGAATTTGGTGTAATGACAACATAATACACGTAATACATGACATTGAAATCATTAATCTAAAATGTTGACATGCATGAATAATAATAAGGGAAGCGAAAAATAAGATAAGACAAGTCTAAAATGAATGGGAAAAAAACATTGCAGAAATAATAATAAAACTAAGATAATACTGATGAGTATGCATACAGGTCATAGCACGATAATAGAAATAATAATAACACAATAATAGTGGCATAATGATAATAAGATCATAATAATAAGATAACAGTAATAATAACACCAAAATATGTACAACATAATAATGTAGTAATATTAATAGTAGTATAGCAAATATAGTGATAATAATAATAATAATAATAATACGTATTGATATAGATGTGGTAAAAAAATAA
The DNA here is from genome assembly GCA_025503065.1 of Gossypium bickii. Taxonomy (NCBI): domain Eukaryota; kingdom Viridiplantae; phylum Streptophyta; class Magnoliopsida; order Malvales; family Malvaceae; genus Gossypium; species Gossypium bickii. The sequence goes on from CP106716.1 coordinate 104,829,741, forward strand.
TATAATAATATTAGTAGTAATACGCGATATATACAACATGCGAGTACGAATATAATAATAATATCGGTAATGAAATTAGTATATACAAATAATGGTGCAATAATAATAGTAACGATAATGATGCAAAATATATACAAGGTAATAATATAGTAATAACAATGGTAAAATACTAAAATAATAACATAGTAATAATTATAATAGTAATAATAGAAAATATATACAATATATTCATATAAATATAGTAGTGATAATAATAATCTAATAATAATATAATAATAAAGATGGTAACATAGTAATAATAGTAAGAATAATAAGAAATATATACAACATACGAATATAATAATATAATAACAATATGACAATAGTAATAATAAAAATAATAAAAAAATAATAATAATATTAATTATAATAGTAGTAGTATAGTAACAATGACAGAACAAAACGCACATTCACTAAAATGGATTAAATCGAAATTAAAACGGAATTCTGGGTTTAAATTTGAAAATAAAAGAGAAGATGAGCATCCAATGAAATGCACACGAAATGAGAAGGGTCAAAAATGAAAATACTTCAGGGTTCCAAAACGCAACACTTAAAAGCGGGCCGAACTAAATCAGTGTTTAAAATTCAGGGACGGAATAGCAATGATTAAAAAGGGGCTCAATCGAATCATCGTAAAACAAGGAAGGGCTAATGAAATAGATAATCCCTTTAAGCGAAAAAGGCGGATCCTCCGGGTTACCCGTCGGGTCACGCGCGAATCCTGTTCTCCTTAAACGGCGCCGTTTTTGTTAAAGGTTTATATATCTATTTTACTTCAAAAATCGAGTTATTTTAGAACCCTAAGCTCCTAAACCGGCCCGCTGTTCAAACCGATTCCCCTCGCCTCTCTTCTCTACACACGGCGATTAGGTTTTCCTGGCCCGACCTTTTGTTACCCATCGCACCGCCATTAAACAGTGGCCGACTGTGTGTGGAGACGGGATCCTACCCTCGTTCAAAGGCGCGCTCCAGGGTTTCAGTCCCGAATCTTCCGCAAACGCCGAGACCCCGCGTCCTTCTGCCTGGTTTCAGCACTAGAAAAGGGGATTTCGACGACAGAGAGGTCCGTTTTCCCTTTTCACTCAATCGTTTTGTTTTTAACAGACTAAAATAAAAAAAATAAAATAATAGAACGATCAATGAAAAATGTAAACGGAAAAGGTTAAAATCAACCTTCTGTTATCCCCTTTTGCGTTTTTGATTTCTGATAATGTGAAGTGTTTTTTGGTTTTTGAGAGTTTAAAACTAAAAGACAAATACACAATGACAGTGACTAATAATCCAAAATAATAAAGAGAAATCGATGTTAACCTTAAGATTTTTATTTCTTAGTTTTGAATGCTGATGATCCTTTTTTTTGAAAGACCGAAGAAGATCCAAATGGATTTTTGTTTCGGTTCTTATAACCGAAGTACAGATTTCTAGATATTTCGTTTTCTCTGCTGTTATGCTTTCTATTTTCGTTTCTCGTTTTTGTCGCGCGTGTTTGCTTGTCGTTGCAGGTGTCCGAGGCTAGTCTTTGAGTGCGATGATGATGGGCGAAGCGGTGGGAGGCGCAGCGGCGGCATGCGTGGGTTGTTGATACGAGGCGCGCGTGGTGTCTTGCTTGGTCGGTCGTGCGTGGTGGCATCGAGGCAGCGCGCGCGCGCGCGCATAGCAAGCGCGCATAGTGGCGATGACCGGAGGAAGCGGCGCATTAGAAGCGAAAACCTTAGGGTTTGATTCATGAATCACAGGTCATTGGGCCTTTGTAATTGGGTTGGGTTTTTAATTTGGGCTTGGTGGGTCTGACGGGTTTTGGGCTCTTTTCTATTGTAATTGGACATTGGGTATTTTAAAAGGACTTTTGGACTTTGTTTTTGTCCTTTTTATATTCTGTTTTTTTTATTGTTTGATGGGCCCGAGTTTGGGTTATGTAGTTGGGCTGTCTATTATTGAATTTTTTGGGTCGGTTTTAACATCGGGCCAGGCAAAAATTGGTTATTACAACAGTAATAAAAAAGATGATATTATTTGCCTAATAATAAATTTAATTTTGCAGTAATTACACATTCCATCTTAAATATAATAAACTCAATAAATTCTATCAACTGCACTCTTTCTCGCTCTAGCAACACACCCCTCAACCCTTTTGTCACCCACCATATGCGTCCCATCACCATTTGGATCTTATTAGTTTTTGTCAATTTGCAGCTTGGAAGCTCTATCTAGTTTTAGTTTGTAAACTTAAATATGTTATCCATTCTTTTAACATTGCGATTTTAGTTGTATAATACTAAAATTAACCTTTAACGTTTACATATTATATCATTTAATTTTAATTTTAAGATATTTAACTTTTAAATTTAAAAACTCTGCTAATTTAATATTGATTCTAAAGAATTCAAAAATACATATAAATATTTTTAAAAAACTATAATAAATCCAAAATTGCATAAAAATATAAAAGTTTTGATGTAATAAGTGTTATTTGATAATTATGTATTTGGTTTATCACCGCAATCTCCTTCTATTAAATATTTGTGGCAAACCTGGATATGATTTTGCACCTGTTTTAATGTTGAAATTGATCTATTATGCAAATTTATTCCACTGGCATCCCAAATGAATACGGTGGACACAAAATCTGATGAAAAAGGCGTTAATAAAACTAAATAAACTTGTTTGAATTTAACTAATTTCGATTATTTTGTCCTAAAATACAGATCCAATACAAAACCACCAAAACTCAAGCTTAAAAAATTTAGTAATATATTTTCATGTATTGAGCTATTTTAAAGGCTGCTATATAATCAATTATCTAAATTCAGCTTTTTTTTACATCAAAAAACAAAGCAAACCAGACAGAGTAAGGGTTAGTTTGGCAATGCTTTTGAAAGTGCTTTTGAAAAGTGTTGTGGAAAAGTTTAAGTTTAGTTTAAAATTTGAGTGTTTAGCATTGCAGTCAAAAAGTGCTTTTGAGAAATAAAATATTCATTTTAGGCATGTTATTATCAAGTAACAAATATGCATTTAAATAAAATTTAAATTAGTTAATATTATTATATTTTAGTAACAATATAAAAAATTTACTATAACTTGTTAATATTTTAATATATGAAATATAAATTTTAAATATTTTTAAGTAATAAATATTAAAAAATTATAAAATTTAATTAGAATATATGAACTATATTTTAAATATCTAAATATAACCATTAAATATTTGTAATTAGTATTTTAAAAAATATTTTTTATTTTTAATTAATGATTTTAACACATTTGTAATCAAGCACTAAGAAAAAAAAAAGGAAAAGAACTATGTTATTGGAGGGTAAAAAAGTAATTAAGCACTAAAAGTGCTTTTGGGAGAAGAAAAGCTAAAAATTTTTTTTCTACTCTTGAAGTGCTGAAAAAAGCTTGAAAAGCCAAAATTTCAACCAAAAGAAATTGCTCGTAAACTTTTCTTCCAAAAGTATTTTTGGAGCCAGAATTATTTTTTTAAGTACAAAAGAATAGGCCCTAACCCACAAACTCAAAAACACGATTCAAGAGAAACGACCGGATCATAAAGTCTGAATGTTTTCTTTGAAAATTTAGCTATAAAATCAACAACCTAATTATGCTCCATTGGTGTGTGCCTGCCTTCTCATAATAGCACGTAATGTATGCTCCTAATTAAGATACCCCATAATTGCTTGCACACTATCACTTTCTAAAATCATCTTCCTAAGTCCCTTTGCCAAGTAACTTCCAATCCATCAAGTATTGCCTGAAGCTTTGCTTGGGGCATTGAGATATTTCACCCAAAGCCAACTACCCAGTTTTCTCGACTGTTCTGTATGACTCCACCTGCTATTGTAGCATTCAAATTATTATCACAGGCATCATCACTATATATTTTGGTCTATCCCCTCAGTGCAATGCACCATCTATTTCCCTAACATTGCCCTTTGCCACCTCTTACATGTCTCACCCAATCACTAAGAGAGGTTCTAGTTGTTTATTTATAAAACTCGTTCAACTTTTAGATTTATGATTAAATTTATATAATGTATAAATATTAGAGGCTTAGATTTATTATTATGCTAATGAAAAAAAGTTCATGTAAACTTTTCGCCACTTATCTAATAGCAACTAATGAAAAAGTAAATAAAATATTTAATTTTTTAAAATTAAACGATTATATCTAAAAAAAATTAATGGTTAAATGATCAAAATATATAATTAAGCGACTATGCTTATAGCTTACTCATATTTTAGAGAAATGGTAAGGAAAGCTCGCTACACTCAGCTTCCCATTAGCTCCCTTTAATAATAAATAAAGTATTGAGTACACTACAACAAAAAAGGCCTATAGCGACACTTATGGGGTAACACTTTCATAAGTGTTGGGATAGACTAGCCAACATACACTTTAGCCAACTCTTTTATAAGGGTTGGGATATGCATGCCTAAGGCAACCCTTAAATAAGAGTTGGCTTTGTCTAGTCCTAAGACGACAGTTTTGAGGCGACACTTTCCTAAGTGTTGGGATAGACTTGCCAACATACGCTTTAGCCAACTATTTGTACAAGGGTTGGGATATGTATGCCTAAGGCGACGCTTGAATAAGAGTTGGCTTTTGTGTAGTCCTAAGACGACACTTTTGTGGCGACACTTTCCTAAGTGTTGGGATAGACTACACTTTTGCCAACTTTTTGTATAAGAGTTGGGATATGTATGCCTAAGGCAACACTTGAATAAAAGTTGGCTTTTGTATAGTCCTAAAATGACACTTTTGTGGCGACACTTTCCTAAGTGTTAGGATAGACTATGCTTTGGCCAACTCTTTGTATAAGGGTTGAGATATGTATGCCTAAGGCAACGCTTGAATAAGAGTTGGCTTTTGTGTAGTCCTAAGACAACAGTTTTGTGGCGACACTTTCCTAAGTGTTGCGATAGATTACTTTTTAGCCAACTCTTTGTATAAGAAATTTGGGATATGTATGCCTAAGGCAACACTTGAATAAGAGTTGGTTTTTGTCTAGTCCTAAAACAACAGTTTTGGGGCGACACTTTCCTAAGTGTTGGGATAGACTTGTCAACATATACGCTCTGGCTAACTCTTTGTATAAGGGTGTAACGTCCCAAATTTCCTTAATTCCTCCTTTTTTTTTAATGTATAGCACCAAAAAATTGAATTTAAAATATGAATATTCTTAAAATTTTACATAATCAGTTTGCGAATATTTATATATATTCAAATTAAAAATAACTTAATATATAGCTTCGAGTGTGAATAAGGTTTTTAATAAAAATGCTGCAAAAAATCAATTTAGTTTAGGGTTTAAGGTTTAGTGTTTATAGTTTAGGGTTTAGAGATTATAGTTTATTGTTTAAGGTTTTATGGTTTTGTGTTTATGGGTTTGGGGTTTATGATTTTAGGATTTTGTGATTATGGGTTTGGAGTTTAGGATTTTAGGGTTTTTTTAATATAAATGTTTCAAAATTTATGTTATATATATTTAAAAATTTTAATAATAAATAAGATAAATATAAATTATTATTTTTCAAATAATAAAATATCAAAATGGGATAAATCCCAAAAGCATACATGAACAATGGTTTAATGTGCAATTGAATATATGGACTTTAATTTGATCCAGTTCTTGTAAATTATTAACACAATTATTGATATAACATAATTTGAAACAAATCAATTTAGGGAAACAAAATTAAAATTAAAAAAATTGGTAACCCATGCATCTCTAGAGAAACAAAATTAATTAGTAAATTGAAAATGTTAATTTAAATTTCCTAAAATATTGAAAGAATATATAATATTAAAATTTTATCTAATTAAGTTAAGGTTTAAGGTTTGGAGTTAAGGGTTTAGGGGTTTGTAGTTTATGAGATATGGTTTTGAGTTTAGGGTTCCAATATTTAAAGGTTATGGTTTATGGTTCAGAGTGAGTGTTTTAGAATTTGGGGTTTAGAATTATAAAGTTTAGGATTTAGGGTAGATCAAATGAAGACGTGAGTGAAGGAGAGGCCAATGCTACTAAAAAACGATTTGGTTTGTAAATCAGTTAACCGATGTCAATCGAAAGTGAGCTATTTTTAATCAAGCCTTTTTCACCCTTATTTGTAGGGTTATTAGAATGTCATATGTTCGTTCTCATGTTAGAAATTGAACTAATCTAATTAGAATTAATCAGTTCGATTTGACCAGGTTTTTTGGTTTCTCATTCATTGTTAGGCTGGATAATGATACCATTCTAGAAATCAATTTACTATTTAAGTGTTGGTCAATGATGTTTGAACCGGACAACATTGGCTGGCCGGATTGGGAGCTAGCCAGGGTTACTAGTCTAAAGAATGGCTTTGATTCGGTTAGACCAGTAACTGGCATGGACCGATTAAATTGACAGTTGAATTGGGGTTTTTATTTTTTAATTTTTAACAATTTTTTAATCGAACCGGTCAAATTGGTGATTTGGTGGCTGAACTGGTTCGGTTTAAAAAAAATATTAATGTTGGTTTGTTTAGTTATTTGATTTAGAAATAAAAAAAAACTTAAAAATCAACCACACAATCACGTCCAAATTAAAATACATATCACTAAGCATTCTTGATAAAAATTGATGTCCGGGACAGAGTGCTCAGTTTTAAGCCTCTCATTTTGTATAAATATTGAGATTTATATTTAGCTTAGATCTTTCAATATGTCGGTTTTGTCCAATGTCATTATGGTCTATGAAAATCATGATTAAGTCATGTTTTTAATGTTTATTTTTATACTTATACTCGCTCAATAAAAAAGAATTACCTTATCAAATAAGGTGAAAGTCTAACAAATTTCTATTTTAGTCTTTGTATTATTAAATGGATCTATTTATTCATTGTGTTATTAAATAAATTTAAATTAAAATAGAGTTAATATTTACTGTTTAAAATAATAATATATTTTTTTATAGTTTTGTAAATAGAATTTTTATTTTTTTAATTTAATTGGAATTAAAAATATTTTTTATATTACAAATATTAATTCTAATACAATTTAAATTTATTTAATTAGTTTAAATAGTATAAAGATTATTATTTTTTTTGCAAAACGGTGTCGTTTTTTAATTAGGTGTTTTTATCCCAAAATTTCAAATGAAATCTCTTTTTTCTTTCCCTTTCCCCCCACCCCATAAATCCCACCTGAAATCTCTTCTTCTTTATTTTCCCCCCAATTTCCCACTCTTGGTTTTATTAATTTATTAATGTTTTATTTTCTATATGCAGGGATGGTGTCAGTGAAGGCCAGTTCTATCAGACCGATTCATTGACGGAATTTGATTTTTATTCAAATCCCATTCTTCGCTGCGAAGAAGAAGATATCGTTTTTTTTTTCTTTTGGTAATATGGCTCTGCTTCTTTTTGATTCACATTGCTCTGTTTTCCACTCTCTGTTTTGCTGCCGACCCTTCCGCATTCTACTTTTTTTTTTTTTTTACAGTTTAAGTCTAATAATTGACACACTCTTCTTTTAGGCATTGAGAACAACTCTTGAGTCTGGTGAAGAACTTAGAATGCCAGATGGAGTTCTCATTAATGGGAAAGGACCCTACCGGTATAACTCAACTCTTGTACTTGATGGTATTGAATCTGAAACCATTAATGTTGATCCAGGTATTCTTTTCAAACAAGTTTGCTTTGTTTTTCTTATCATCTGGGTATATGGTATCATCAGTTACAGTAATATTTCTGAGCCTGATTTAAAATGAATGGTTTTACCTTTTGCGTTGGCATCCTTTAAGCTTTATCTAAAATATACCCCACACACTTGAAAGGAATAAGTCTTTAACAAGATAATGCTTCGTGTAATTGAAATCCTGTGCGAATCAAAGCTTGTTTTGAAGATAATTACGAAAAATACAGCTGAGCAAAGAACTAGGTTTTGGCGTTTGTTCCTTTTTTGAAATTAATAAAAATCTACAGTAGTACTGAAAGACCTCACTTTTGTTTTTCCTCCCCTTTTCTGTCATGCACTCAAGCTTGTTCCTTTTTTAATGAGTTGGAGTTGTCTTAGCTCATCTTCTTGGGGGGTGAATGGGGTGTATGTTTTCTCAGTTGGCTGCAAAGTTTGCTTTCTTTCCACCATCTCCACCAACGTATCAAGTTAAGAAGGGTGACAATGGGAAACTCACGGTGGTTTCATCTTCTTCGATGCCTGCTTCTGTTGCCGATGATCCTTCTTTGGATGTGCTTTTGATTGATACCAAACGTGCGAACAAGATTGTTGCTTTTTATTTGAAAAACCCATTTGCACGCCTTACTATGCTATATTCTCATGGCAGTGCTGCTGACCTTGGCCAACTCTATGACCTCTTTGTCCAGCTCAAGGTCAACCTCGGAGTCAATCTTATGGGGTCAGTAAATTTTATTTTCTTTCCTTATAAAAGTTGTTCTTTTACATTTTCACTTATTTTCTGGCTAAAAATCATGGTCACCTGCACTTATAACTCATTTATATTTTGCTTGTCTATGTTGGTGGTTTTTGTCATTATTGTTTGCCTTTTGTAAATATTATGTTTTTCATGCCTCTTTTGAGCTTTACTCTGTGTGTATGTGTGTTTCCTTTTTGATGGATTTTTCTAGTCTTTTTGTCTAACTTGATGCTTTCACAAATTTCACCTTTTAAAAAAAAAAAAAAAAAAAAATCTTTTGGCTTTACTTTTCTAGCATGTAAATATTATCTTCTCATGGGTTCTTTTGTTTTCATGTTTTGGTTCTGAATGGTCTTATTTTGCTTAGATATGTAATTAGTAGTAGTTCTTGCTAATTAATTAACTCTCTCCCCCCTCCCCACCCCCCACTTTGTAGTCACTAATTTTTTAAAAGTAAAATTGAGTTAATTCATTGATGGCTTGTAGTCACTTTTAGTTTTCCCTACGTAAAGTAATTGATTTTCACTCTTTTATACACGTGCCTTATGAAGCTGTTCATTTTTTCTTTGGACAGATCTACAATTCTTTATAATTTTAGCTTCAACGATATATCTGATTAGATCTTGAGGAAATATTACTTTATATGTCTCTAATCCTACTCATCTTGTTTATATGTTTGATTACTACTCAACTAAGATAATTATTTTTTGAAGCAAGGAAATTGTGGATTTTTATTTTTATTTTTATTTTGCTTTGAAACTATACTGATTAGTTGTTGCCTTGTCGATGGTTTAAAGTTGTACAGAATATGAATATAGAGAACTCTTTGGTAGTTGATATGCTTTAAATAATTTTTATGACTTTTTGTGGTTTTGTGGGATGTTTCATATTGTTATGGTTGGTTTTGAAAGCAGGACATGGGAAGAGTATCAATTCGAATTATGGCATGCTTGTCTTTGGAACATGGTTTCTTTGCCACCAATTGAAGTCGGTGGTTTATTTTCCTCAAGGCCACAATGAACAAGTAAGTCGCTTTCTTCATTCATTTCCCAAGGAATAATTATTCTGAATCTGGACAACTATCAAATTTTTCTATAATTAATAAATTTTGTTAGGTTCTGACATCAATGCAGAAGGAGACTGATTTCATACCAAGTTACCCTAACCTTCCTTCTAAGTTGATTTGTGTCCATAATGTTATATTGCATGTAAGAATAAGTATACCACCATTATCACAAGCTAACTTTGTAATGGTTAAATGACATTGCAACTAATGTTATATGATCTTATGAAGTGGCTAATGTCTTGAATTTTTTTGAAATTTCAATCAGGCTGATCCAGAAACTAATGAGGTTTATGCCCAGATGACTCTTCAACCTGTAAACAAAGCAGGTTAGCTATTAATTTCGAGAATTAATTAATGGATATGGCAGAATTGTTTCTTTCCTTTTTCTTTTCTCTTAAATTTTCACATACAGTGAAAGATGGGAAGAATCTTTATGGTACTTCTGCAAAGTATACAAGGAAGCATTACTGGCATCTAATATGGGCCTCAAGCAAAGCAGGCAACCTGCTGAGTTCTTTTGCAAGACTCTTACAGCTAGTGATACTAGCACTCATGGTAGAAATAAGAGATCAATAGAGTTTCTTAGAATTGAAGTTGTAGTTTCAAAATGTATTAGCTTTTATGTAGTACAACATCAATATCAATGTCCATCATCTTAGGTAGTTTTTTATTTGTTTACTTTTGTATATTCAGCTAAATGTTAGTGTATTTTTATTGTTGGATAGATTTTTGTAGTGAATATTCAATCTTTATTTTAATTTTAATTTTAATTTTATATTTTTTAGTTGTATTTAAGGTACAATTCCTATAATTATTTACTGTAAATATTTATAAAAATATATTAATATTGAAATAATAAAAAATAGAAAAAATTACATTATACGTGTCTATTCCAATTTTACAAAAGGTTGCCTTAGATGTGGTCTATACCAACCTAATTAAAGTTGTCTTAGACGATTCTATTCCAATCTTTTTTAAAAGTCGCCTCAGACAAGGTTTATCCCAACCTTTTTTAAGGGTTGCCTTAGGTTGGTTTATCCCAATCTTTTTTAAGGGTTGCTTTAGGATGGTCTATCCCAACCTTTTTTAAGGGTTGCCTTAGGATGGTCTATCCCAACCTTTTTTAAGGGTTACCTTAGGCTAGTCTATCCCAACTTTTTTAAGGGTTGCCTTAGGCTAGTCTATCCCAACTTTTTTAAGGTTGCCTTAAACATGTCTATAACAACCTTTTCCAAAGGTTGGACTTGACTAGGTCTTTCCCAACCTTTTTTAAAGGTCGCCATTGACCAAACTTTTCACAACCCTTCAATATGGGTCGGCTTATGTTGACTTATTGCGACGCTTTTTCAAAAGCGTCGCAATGCCTATACCAACCCCACTATATACAACCATTTTTGAAGCGTCGGACGAAGCGTCGCAAAACCTATGGCAACCTTTTTTGCGTCATCTTATGTCAAAAAAACTGTCGCTATAGGACCTTTTTGTTGTAGTGGTAGTTTGGTAAAAGAATAAAAGAAATTTTTTTTTTATAATTTTTGGTACTCCTTTATAATTATTAGTAATTTTTCATAGTTTTTGGGATATTTTGATAGTTTTCGGTATGCTTTCAAAATTAAGTTTTGGCTTAATAAATCTTTTTTTTATTAAGGTATTCACTTGAGCAAGTCCAGCGACTAATCATCTGTATTTATAGGCTTATTAAGAAGGTAGATGTTGAATCATGAATTTTAAAGCTACTCTATATGCTGGCCATGAGTTTCAAAATTAAGTTTTTTCTTTTGTTTGATACACCTTATATTTTTTTATATGCTTTTAAAATTAAATTTTGATATGAAAAATCAATTTTTGGTATAAAAAAATACTATTTTTACATACTAAAAAATTTAATTATATATAAGGATAAATAAATAAATATTGAAAATTACATAAATAAAACAAACCACTATTTCATACTCCCTCAAATTAAAGGAAAATCCCAATATAATAATCCTAAAATAACAAAAAAAAAAAAAACACATAATATAATAAATACCCTTCAAGGAAAATTCTAAGCGATTAAATTCAATATTTATAAATTTATCCTTACATATAAAAAGTTTTCGTAGCATGCAACAATAATATTTTTAAAATATCAAATATTGGTTTGTCCTCCTAACAAAATTTCATAGTATGCGAAAATAATATTTTTATACCAAATGCCAAAACATAAATTTGAAAGTATATCAAAAATTAAGAAGTACCAAAAATTATAAGGAAATATTATTGGTTAATTTTAAAAGATTTGTTTTATTTTTTTTAATATTTTAAGTTTTATTAATATATAACAAATTTTATTATTACTAAAAGTTACTAGTGGCATCAAAAATTATGATTAAACACAAAAAATTATGAATAATATAATTATATTCCATTATTCAAAGTCACATCTAAATTATATTACGTTATCAGAGTTATCTATTGATTAAAAAAAATCTTTTAACAAATTATTTTGTATTATACATGACATTTTTAAATTAAAATTAATTTTTAAAAATAAAATAAAATTATATAAAAACCAATTTTAATTAAATTAAAATTTTCATATTTTTATTCTCTCTCCTAATATTCTTTCTTCTTTTTTTAATGCATTTTTTAACCATTTGACAAATTTCCTTTGCAACCATTTTTTTCTTCTCAGCTTCTTCCAAATATTTGAATTTAATGTTTTATTTGAGTTTCTTATTACAAAAGTTCATTAACATTAACTATTCTACACAAAGCATATAAAAAAGAACAAAAAAAAAGTTACTTTTTTAAGAAAAGAAAACTTAAGTTTTAAATTCTGATGAGAAATAAATCTAAATTGAGACTTAAAACGGGAAAAATGTTTGTTGGAATTTAGGTTTTTTGGTCAAAACAGGGTTTGAATGAATATGTTTATACTTTTTTTCTGTAAGGAAATAATATTTAACTCCTTTTTTTTTGGATTTTTTAGGTAAAAAATTATCACAGGTCACAAAATGATTAACTAAAATTTTTTTTAATTGATTGGAGTAATTTGGCTAAGAGACACCATTTGTGTCAAAAAAAAAATTATGTGCCAACTTGGAAAAATATATAATTTAAGTACTACTCTGAATAACGAAGTATAATTTGGGTGACAAAAAAATATTTAGATACCAGCTAAAAGAAAAAAACCGTTGGAGATTATATGACCCGAAACTCATATTGTATCATTCATTTTTCAATATTAGTAAATTTCTTTTTCTCTGTCTATGTTTATTTTTAAAAAAAATTTCACTTAAAATATGTATATTCTTTCTCTTATTATTTTATGACCATTCTACTGTCACTACCTCCGTTAAAAACATTAATAGTTGTCAATAGCAAATGATTTAAAGTATAATTTAATATGAGAAAAAAAGACCCTAAAAGAAATAGTTATTGGTGAGTCCAGATTCTAATAGAAAATTAAAAACTAGTGTCGGCAAAGCCAAAATATCTTGTATTGAAATGAGACACATTGTCCATGACATAATTTCTACCTAATTGCAAAATTATATACCAAAGTGGTCCACATTGTGGTGCAAAATTATTAGAAATAATTGGCACAAAAATTGATATTAAATAAATAATAAGAAAATTAGGAATAAATAGCTAAGGTTTGGTGGTTGGGTGCTGGGGCCATTCAACAATACAAATTCTAAATTGGAGAAAAACGAAACAAAGAACACCCAGAAACGTCTCCTTTAGTCCTTTTGGCTTTTACTACTTAACAAGTCATTTGAATTCTGTGCACCGACAGTACCTGCATTTACCATTAACCCCAACCCCATGATAATATATAATAATTATATTAAATATTTTAAATGCAATTAATAATCTAATTTTTTGTTTTCTTTTATGAGTTTATGTCCCACTTGCTTGTATGCCGATTTCCATATTTAAATGTTCAGCCGTTCCATTCCAGTGTTGCCCCCCCCCCCAACCTATTTTGTTTCTTCACAATTACATAATGGAGGTTAAGAGAGTAAATTACATTATTTTAATTTAATTTTTAATTTGATAATATATGGGAAATAATTGAAGTAAAGAAAGGGGCAGGATGGTGATTTGAGTGTGTGCATGTGGTTAACGAACGAGTAATAACCGACAGCTTGCACCCATATGGATGGAGCATGTACCTCTCTGTCTCAGACTCTGTACTAAAATGCTTTTATAAGCTTCACTTGCAACTCAACAGCTGACCTCTCTCTTCTCCATTTGATGTGAGAAGGATCTTTCTTTCTTTATTCTGCACATCTTAACCTTAACCACATCATAAGATAGAGATCTCTTAAACGATCGAGTTATGGAGACTGTCTTTTCAGCAGCAAGTAGATCCATTTCCAAGCTCGTTAGCTTCACCGCTTTGCTTCTTTTCTTGTTTTCCTGCTCTACTTTCACTTCTACTGGTAAGTTTCCACTTCTACTTCAATCTGGTTCTTTATTTACTTCAAGATAGTTGGAGCTTGAATGTTTTTCATTGTTTTAGTTTTGGAATCTGCCTTTTGTTGATATAAAAAGGCAAATTGGGTTTGCTGAGATTAGTTTCAAAACTTGATTTTCTTGTTTCTTTATAGAATGTGTTTATTGGATTTGGAAACCTTAATTCACTTATATCTCATTTTGGCTTCTGTTCTAAATTTAAAACATTCTTCCTCAGTGAATGGATAAGCTATTTTTTTCTTTCCTTTTAATCAGTTTGGTATTTGTTTAATTTCCCAAAGAGGAAAATCTAGGCATACTGACTGAAAGATCGTTTTTTTTTAAACATTTACTGTCCTCATTCTTGCTAAAATAGCATGCTCAATTTGGGGGTTTTTTTAGTAACGAAGAGAGGAAAGAAAGGATTAAAACAGATGTGAACACAAGATTTATGTGGTTCTACCAACTGAAAAAGAGAAAAAAATCTACTTAGGAATGGAGATCTGTGAGGTGTGATAAAATTGTACGCTGTTTTTTTTCTGAACATAGAGATGAGCAAAGTTGACCCAACAAAGATTTTGAGATTTAGTGTCATAATGCAAGAGATAATTATTGAAGCTTAAAATTGAAGTCTCCATCATTAAAATCATAACTCTAATACACACATAAAAAAAAGAAGGGTGCCCACTATTTCTTTTATGGTGTACCAATGGAATCATGGAACTGCTTAACATCTATGCGACTATGCCATTAGGCTATCTTAGCATTTCAGAATCTAACTTCTCATTTGGATCCTATATGTGTCCAGAAATTGCGACAAGTACTAAGTACTAAGTAGTGCTAGACAGGCCTAAGGTCTATACCGAGGCCAAGGCTGAAAGGGCAAACTGCTATTGATTTGCAAAATTCATCCTTCTCATTTTCATTTTGGATTTGTGATCCAGTTCCAGACCTAAATTATCAATGGTTTTTTGTTTGAAATTCATTGCCTTAAGTGTCTTGTAATTTAAAGTTTTGAGATCTTTTCTTGGTTGTTTCTGCAGAAGCTTATGATGCGCTTGATCCAACTGGCAATATCACTATCAAATGGGACGTAATAAGTTGGACCCCAGATGGCTATGTTGTAAGTTTTACCGAGGGTCCATTTTCTTTTACATACAAAAGACTAATGACTTCAACACTGAAAGGAGCATCTACTTTCTACCAGAAGTTTAAAGATCAAAGCATTCTTTTTACTTTTTCTCTGTTTGCTCTAATTTAAAGTTCTTCAAAAGACATCACTTATACATACATATTTACTTGCGTCTTGTATACAACTGCCTTTTAAAGTATGGAACAATTGATGCCATGTCGCTGTTTCTTGTTTTCCCTTTTCTTTTGGAAGCACACTAAAAGTATATACTCTTATTCAACACATATAGAACTTATAACACTTAGGCTGAAAATTTATTAATTCAGCATTGCAGTTCCATTATTTTTCATTTTGAAGTTAAAAAGGTGTTATTTTACTTCATATGATTTATAATATTATTTATCCTCCTTGTGAATTTGGCAGGCTGTTGTTACAATGTACAATTTCCAACAGTATCGCCATATTCAGGCACCTGGTTGGACATTGGGGTGGACATGGGCCAAAAAGGAAGTAATCTGGAGCATGATGGGAAGCCAAACCACGGAACAAGGGGATTGTTCAAAATACAAAGGAAACGTCCCTCATTGCTGTAAAAAGGATCCCACAGTTGTGGATTTATTGCCTGGAACTCCTTATAACCAGCAGATTGCAAATTGCTGCAAAGGCGGGGTATTAAATTCATGGGTTCAAGACCCGGCCAATGCAGCAAGCTCATTTCAGGTTAGTGTGGGCGCTGCAGGAACGACGAACAAAACTGTGAGAGTGCCTAGAAACTTTACCCTGAAAGCCCCAGGTCCAGGATATACTTGTGGGCCTGCCAAGATTGTGAAACCCACTAAATTCACAACGGCTGATAAAAGGAGAATGACTCAAGCTATGAGTAAGTTTCTTGCTAAGCTCATGTTCTGCTCTTGTACTAATTAAGTCAGATATGTCCCCTTTTTGGCATATTTTATAGATTTTTCATTGAGCAACACGTTACTGACTCTCATTTTAGTAATATCTACAAGCTTACATACATGCTTCACTTGTATATCTGCTGTGAGACAATTTTAAAACTTATATGATGTTATGTTCTCGATATGAATGTACATAAAATAGTATCGAACTAAAGTACTAAAGCTTGATAATTAAGTGAGATAAGATATTTTTTGTTAGTAATAAGTCAGCATGAAGAAATGAGAATTTAAGTCTCATCTTATCTGCGAATAATTGCAGTGACATGGAATGTTACATGCACATATTCCCAATTCCTGGCTCAAAAGACTCCTACATGTTGCGTCTCACTCTCTTCCTTCTATAATAACACCATCGTGAATTGCCCGACATGTGCTTGTGGCTGTCAGAATAACTCAACTGAATCTGGGAGTTGTGTAAGGTAAGTTTCTCAATTTTCTGTCCTTCCCTCTAGTTGTCCTTTTACATTATGCAGTCGTATTTATTTTCTTGTTGATGACACTTTGCAGTGAAAGGTCTTCACATTTAGCTTCAGCTGTTCCGGGCAAATCTACCAATGCACCACCTTTGCTTCAGTGTACGAGCCATATGTGTCCAGTTCGAATTCACTGGCATGTTAAGCTCAACTACAAGGAATACTGGCGTGTGAAGATCACGATCACCAATTTCAATTACGCATTGAACTACAGTCAGTGGAATCTAGTTGTGCAGCACCCCAACTTTGACAATCTTACACAACTTTTCAGCTTCAATTACAAACCATTAACTCCTTATGCTGGCTTAAGTAAGTCTATGTTTGCCATTAATTTTTTCTTTGCAGTAGCAGCATTTTGTTTTCCAGAATCTGTGCATTGTTTCAGTTATATGCTAATATATGCTTTTCGACCATGAACTGAAACTATAATAAACTTTTCTTTTGCAGATGATACTGCCATGTTATGGGGACTTAAGTTTTATAATGATTTCCTCAACGAAGCCGGTCCTCTTGGGAATGTGCAGTCAGAACTATTATTCAGAAAAGATGCATCAACTTTTACTTTTGAAAAGGGATGGGCTTTTCCACGGAGAATATATTTCAATGGTGATAACTGTGTCATGCCACCTCCCGATGCCTACCCTTGGTTGCCGAATACAGGTTTGAAGCCAGTTATCTCTCTGTTTCAGCCAGTCATGATGATCTTGGCGTCTTGTGTTTTCTTATGGGCTAATATGTGATGAATGCTGTCTGCGGAAACCGCTAAAGCTATTTGTTCGACATCCTGCAATTTGCATCTGATTTCATATTATCACACTGAAGCTTTTGATGATCGATTCAATGGTGTTGGAATAGTTTGGTGCGGCAATGTAACACGCTAAAGAGTGGATCGATGCAATAGAAATAGTTTGGTGCAGAATCTCTGGTCCCTATAGCACGTGGTGTATTATTTATATGTTGGGGTTTGTAATTTACACCATTTCTTTTTGGAGTTAACTGCTTTGTTGTATGTTTCATTCACATCATACACATGATCGATTTATTTGTAGAATATCCTCGAACAAGTTTATAGCATTGTATTCAGGAACATCTCTGAGAAATTATAGTGATATATTGTTTGTTTTGTTCCAATTGAGACATGCACCATGATGCATTGATGCAGCTCAAAAGCAAATTGCATTTAGTTCACATTTTTTTTTTCCAACTACTGTAACAAATTGTCCCATCCGGACTTGATCTGTAAGCTTCTAGAAATCGTCCCAACAAAGCTCTACTGTAAACAAACCACTCTTCTTTATGTGTTTTAGTAGTTTCTTAGAATCTTCTTCTCTGCATGCGATCTCTAAAGGGTCAAAATAAACATAAGGAGTGATACCATCATTGCCGATACTGCAATCGAATTTATTTTGGCAGAGTTTGGTAGAAAAGGGTAGGTATCGGGAGGTGGCAGCAAGCGTTCATCGCCATTAAAGTAGACTTTCCGAGGAAATGCCCACCCCTGCTTGAAGGTAAATGTATCCTTGTTTTTCCCAAGGAGTACCTCTGACTGAATATTTCCTTGAGGCCCTGCTTCCATTAATAGGTCATTGTAGAATTTCATGCCATAAAACATGCCTGTATCGTCTGCATCGATCAAGGTGTTAATGAGTCTGGGTTTCGATAATGCTTTGCCAGGTTAGTTCTGCAAGAGTTTCATTAAATAGAAATGAGTTTCAGGCACTCACTTATGGATTCATAGGGCACCAGAGGCTTGTAATCGAAACTGAAGACTTGGGTGACGGAGTTGAGATTCGGATGCTGTGCAACAAGTGTCCACTGTGTGTAGTTCATGCGGTAATTAAAATTCGTGATGGCGGTCTTCACACGCCAGTAGTCCTTGTAGTTTAATTTAACATGCCAATGCACCCTAATAGGGCACATATGATGTGTGCATTGCAGCAATGGTGCATTGTCTTTCCTTGGAGTGTTTATCCCTTTGCTATGTGCCTGCTTTGAATCACTCCTGCAAAATCGAGCCTTAATGAGCTTTGAGCACCAGGAATGAAATTATCGTCCAAATTTATAATGTAAACACTTGAATATAGAGATCAGCGAGAGGCTTACATAACACAGTTGTTTTTGTTCTGGCATCCACAAGCACAAGTAGGGCAAGGTGTGACAGTCTCGTTATAGAAAGACGAGAACGAAACACAACAACTCGGGTTCCTTGAGGCGAGATATTGTGAATAAGTGCATGTCACATTCCATGTCACTGCACTAATGGAAAACATTTAGACGACTGTGGAGAAATCAGTAGAGAGTTGCATTTGCAGGTGAAAGAATGCTTACTCAATGCGTGAGTTTTTCTCCTACGATCAGGTGTGAGGTAGACTGTGGAAGGCACGACTTTAGCAGGTCCGCAAGTGTAGCCTAGTCCTGGACCGAGCAAATTGAATTTTTTGGGAAGTTTAACCGTCTTATTCGAAGTTCCTGCAAGTCCGACACTCACTTGAAAGGCTGAGACGGAACCTGTAGGATCTTGTCCCCAAGCAGACATGACGCCGGCCTTACAACAATTGGAGAACTGCTGGTTGTAAGGAACTCCAGGTAGCAAATCAACCACTATAGGATTTTTCTTACAACAGTGAGGTACATTTCCTTTGAACTTGGCACAGTCTCCTTGCTCAGTAGTTTGAGCCCCTACCATGGACCATATCACTTCTTTCTTAGCCCATTGCCACCCTAGGGTCCATCCAGGCATGATGCTACGATACATTTGGAAGTTGCTCATCGTCACTGCAGCCTGTTAGAACACAGAGATCAGTATAGACCATGATCAAGGCCTCTCCCTTTAGCCTAGTAGCATAAACACAAAGATCAATACTCCTATTTGAAACTAGCAGCATAATCACTCAAAACCAAGTTACATAGGCGAGAAGCAAGTCTTCTTCCACAATTTGTTACTAAAAATCAATATAAAGAAAATCACAAGCTGACATGTTAAAGAAACCCACCACATAGCCATCTGCTGTCCAAGAGACAATATCCCATTTTATTGTTATATTTCCAGTTGGATCCAATGGATCATATGCATCTAAAACATCAAATAAAAATTAGAAATCAGTGGTAACAAAAATAGATCAAACATGAAGTTTTGTTTTTGGTAGCAGGAACTTTACCAGCATTAGGAAGCATTAGAAGAAACACAACAACCAGAATACATATGGACTTCATTCCTGGAAATAAGCAGCATTTCCGACACCCATAATAACATGTTTGGGTAGGTTGATTGAATCTCATTTCTTCCATTGAAGTCTCCAAAACTTCAGAGCAAAGAACTCAAAGGAGAGAGTGGTTTGTAAGTTGTGTTTGTATTACTGCATTGTGTTAAATAAAGGTGAGGGAAAAAGTCCAATAATATTGGCAATGAATGAAGCTTGGAAAATGTCTTACCAACTGGTTGTTAATATTTCATGGGATGTTTAATTTTTAATTTGAAACACGAACACACACAAAAGGTATAGTTGTCTGCATTTTGAAGCAAAACTTTAAGCAAGGAATGATGGCAAAGCTGACTGGAAATTTTGAGAGTTAAGGAGCAGCAGAAGTGCTCAAAGATTATTCAAGCTTTCAGTGCATTGCTGCTATGCCAAGAATCTGGGTATTTCCCTGTCGTACCCTATTCCTTTTAAAGATCCATCTTCATTCCCTTTTCTTACTATCCTCGGGTTAAAATCAAATTTCCATTAAAAAGTCATAACGAAAAAACCAGTAGTAATACAAATATGGCAGTGAGATAACACGTCAAAAATTTTATAAAAATTTATATAACATTTTAAAAATGATTTATGACAAAATAAAAAAAAAAAAAGGTAACAGGAGACTGTAGGGTTTGAAAGGATTGGATTTGGCGTCAAGAGGATGGGGGAGCAAGGCAAATTAAAGATACAAGGTAGTGAATCTGATATCTCAGCTCATTTTCAGAGAAAACAAAATTAAAGATATAAGTTAGTGAATCTGATATCTCAGCTCATTTTTAGAGAAAACAAAATTAAAGATATAAGGTAGCTCTCTTGTACGTTATATCCATTATTATTTCTTCCGAATAACCTTTTCACTATATCTATGTAGGATTATTGAAAGGGAACCATAATCTGAATGCTCTTACATTATGGGTTGGATTGAGTTGAGGCTTCCTAAAATTAGACACCTTCATGCTCTTTGCAACAAGTCATGGCAAGTTAAAGTTTCACATATACATAAGTCGTGATCGGAGTAGTTGCGCGGACTGTATGGCACGTATCCAGCGGAATTGACCATATTTTAGGCCCCTCCAGTGGCTGTTCGCGGGTGTCTACTGCAAGACTATGCTGGTGCTGTAGATGAGTAATAAATAAATTTATGTTAGCAACTGCAGGGAGAAATTATTGTTACTCCACTTTCTAACTTTGCTCAATCAACTTAACATCCAACCAGACTTGTTTAACAGGGATCGGGTTACTTTTCGGTCGGATATATTATGTATAGCCCAAGTGTCTGGGCCCTTATAAGGAGGCAAAACCCTTCAACTTGAAGGGTTGCATGGGTTCCTCTAACTACACTGCTGGACATTTCCCTGAAATAACCAGCTTCTTCGAATAGTCGCTTATTGGCCTTGGCCACCCACAAATAGTAAAAATAGTAATAAAACCCTTGTATAATGTATATATATTGATAACGTGAGTTCTCTTCAAATATATTCTGGTTCAAATACTATCATGCGTGAGTTCTCTAACCTAATTGTTCATTGTTATGGTTTTTTCTTTTTGTACAAAAAGGAACAAATTAGATAGATAACACGATATAAAATATTCCCGTTAGCATCAGTTGTCAAAAGAGGGGAAAGACTCGGAGGGACACATCACAAATAAACAAAAGATGGTGTTGAACAATAGTATCTGAGATAGACAAAGTAAGAACATCCATACATCTATTCTTTACATTAAACATGCACTTAAGTGAAATTCTTTTCCAACCTTGATGGAGAGCCTTACAGTCAGAAACAAAAGTTGAAAGTAAAAAATTAGCAAAGGAAGCCTTGCTTATCATCAATTTCAAGATGACACCAATGCTAACTCTGCCACTAGTATATGGTATACCACGATAGTTAGGAATTTATAATCCATCTTTCATTCTCATCATGAATGATCACCCCAACATCTGTCTTGCGGAGCCATTAGAATTAAGTTTTGCCCACCCTCTTTTAGTGGCTTCTCTATGATCAGTGTGGGGATAGCAAATCTTGTAGTCTTGGTAGTGAGTGCATGAACAGATCCTGCTTGATGCAGCGCACGTTAGGGAGTGTGATCATGCAATGCAATTTACCTTATCAAATGGGACATATTATTGTTGCTCCATTAATGTTAAAACTGTGTAGCGGAGTGTGATCATGCAACTAGACTAGTTAAATATGGGTTGACTTAATTTTTGGTCTGACATAATTCCCTCAATTACAGCAATTAGCAATTATTGGGTTGTATGGGTTCTTCTAATTACAGTGTTGGACCTTTCCTTGAAATAGCAATCTTCCTTTTTATCAGTCGCTTATTGGGCTTGGTCAACTACCACTTATGGAAAAGAGTTTCAACTCTTACAATATAACATTTAATAGTGGTTTTCACTGTGAAGGTCAAAATAAGTAAAGCAAAAGCATAATCATAATCATAAACCGTCAAAATCTCTCAAAACCCCACACAGTGATTTAAAAATCGGTAAAACCCAACTTAAATCTGAGTTTTTTTTACCAGAAAAAGGGATCTATGGATTGTCGGGGGGCACTCAAAAGCTTAATAAATCCTTGCATCGTCTCTCCCGTGGATGGATCATTCAAGTTTTCTATATGAAGGCGTTCTCTACAATTGAAGAGGAAGGCAAACGAAAACTAGAATGATTAATAGTAGTGAAGAACGGCTGGCGGCAATGAAAGAGATAAAATGAAGCCCTAAAAATAAAACCCAGTATGAACTTTTTCTACTCTTCTTTCAATTTTAAAATCTTTAGGTATTTTTCACCCAAAAAAAAAAAAAATCTTTAGGTATTTATATATTTTAAAATTCGGAAATAATTTATATTAGAACCATCTTATAAATTATAGTTATTAATCACTAATAAAATAGTAACACATCATTAGTATTATTATATACTCATCTTTAGTATAATTTTTTCATTTAAAAATTGTTTTCTATTTCATGTTATACATATTTTTTAGAGTATATTGCATTGAATGTTGAATAATAAAAATTGTGTAAATTTTACAGTTTTTATATTTTTTTAATATTATTTTAAAGTTTCTAAAATTATATGTTTTAGTATTATTTTAATATAAATTATTTTCATAAATATACCAAATATAAACATAATAACGATTAAGCAGAAAAATTCTGAAACAGCCGACAGCCAATGATGACCCAGTCAACCAATTCTCTAGTTTCCATATACAGTGTTAAAAGATAGAGTTACAGGGCCAGTCATCCGGACAAGGAAAAAAAGTGACCTCCCTCTGCCAATCCGCCACGTGTGTGTCATTGACATGACTTTTTCCTTGGCATTGAACATTGAAGTAGTCGTCCCCCGCGTACATGGAACACTCAGGCACGTCACTGTACCGTTCTCCACATAGCTCATGTTGACCACGCTCGTCTCACACGTGCCAACTTTATTATTACAATTATCGATGATCAGTTTTTTACATGGGAGGAAAAGTAAAAAGGATTTGGGAAAAAGTGATAGGAAATAAAAGATAATATTTTTTATTTTTAAAATATCATTTTTATCCTTGATTTATTTTAATGATTTTTTATTATATCTTAGTTTTTTTTTATCAATTTAATAAACTATCAAAATTATTTTTTTATATTTTTGAATTATTAGGACTCTTTATTTTTTAAGTTTGTAAAGATTAATTTATATTTTTAACACTTGTAATTATTATTTTATGAAGAACATTAATTTTTATAATTTATAATTTAATTTAATTATTATATGTTATTTAAATAGGTTTTAATTGAAAATTTTATTTAAACAAATTATTGACTTTACTTTTCACATCTTAACCAAATAAAAATGTTAAAATTACTTTCCTTTCCTTTCTTTTATTAATTTTAGCTATTTAAACAATAAATAAATATTTGTGATAAAAAACAAAAATATTTCTTGCTTTTCTTTAACCTTCCCTTCTCTTTCCCTCCTTTCCTTTTATTTTTAATTATCTAAACACAGGATTAGTTTCCATTATAATAAAAAATTAAAAATTTAATAAAATGTCAGTAAATGAAATAATAAAAAAGATTAAACTTTGAAAATTAATAAACAATTATTTAAAATTTTAAGTATAATTAAATTGACAATTAAAATATATCTAAATTAAAATTAAAATAAATTTAGAGAAAAACCCAAATATAATTTACACAAGGGAAGATTAAAACCTAAAAACTCTGACATCCCAACACCTCAATTTTACTATTGAAAATAAAGTAATAAAATTAAACTTGCATTGAATAGTTAAATCATGACGTTGAATTTAAGTTTTTTTATTCTCTTAATTAAATAAGTTTTCAAGCTAATAAATTTTAAATATTTTTTTTAATCTAAATAGTTGTCAACCCTACCTAATATTAATTTTATTAATGATATAAATTTCCAAAATCAACACAGTTCTATTGTTTTTTCTTTTATGAACAATCCTAAGTTTTTTAAATGGGATAAAAATAAAGTTGTCATAGGACTAAATTTAACAATTAAAATTTGGATTATACTTTTAAGTACATTGCCACTTCAAATAATGAAATATTTTTCTATTTAGATTTTGATACGAAACAACACCTTACTTATATTAAGATCACAATTAAATATGTCAAAATTTTCATGGGTTATCGAAATTATAGATAGTCTAGAGTCTACAAATAACTGAAAATATTTATGAAAAAAAAAATTATGCTGATAAAAAATAAGTGACAAAAAAAGATAAAAAAGTTATCATTACATTATAAGAAAGAAATCCACTTGTTTAATTCTTTAGTTCTTAAGGACCACAAAAGAAAGAATAAAAGAGGAGGGGGCCGATTGAGAAAATAAGAGTAGAGAAAATTTACAATATATGATCTATCTGTATTTAACGTACCAACTCCAAATATTTAAAATAAAAAGCGTAAGTCTTTATTTCGAAATACTTTGATATATGAGATGAATTTATTATTTTGATTTCTTACTTGTTTTGTTGTAACGGCCTAATTTTCAGTGGTGTCGGAAATGGTGATATGAGATCACTAAATCCGACAAGTAAGATTAAATAAGATAGTAATTTAATATTTATAAGTCAAGTGAGAATTTAGAAGAATTTGTGGATTGGTGAATTTAGTGAATTAAAAGAATTTATTAGGTCAAATGGGTCAAAAATGAGGTATCGAGACCTCGAATTTGAAAATCGAGCCATAAATATTTTTAGAAATATTTATGGAGTGTTATTAAGTTAGTATTAAAATTTGGTTGAGAAATTTAAATGTTTGGGTAGCCAATTTAATAAAAAGGACTAAATTGTAACAAATGCAAAATTGCTAGAAGAATTACATAGCTCAAGTGTTAAAAGAAAGAGGATTTATAGGGCAATTAACCCAAATGTGAAAAGGCTAGACGGCAAGTGGAAGAAAATCATCACAAAGATAAGGATAATAAGGGCAAAATTGGAATTTTGTAATTTTAATATGTTATTAAGATAAGATTGAAAGTAATCTAAAGTAATCTTCACAATAATCTCAGCCAAAAACGTCAGAGGAGTTCTAGAGAAAGCTTGTTTTCATACTATTACATCCTATCAAGAAACCAAAGAAGAAAGAGGAAAAGAAAAAGTAGCGGAATAGTCCCTAAATTTCAAAATCTTCTACAAATCAGCCGGGTAAGTTCATATGGTTGAATTTATATGTTTATTTGTGAATGATTGAATGATATAATGTGCTGTTAAATATGAATTTGCTGTGGGATTGTGAAAAATATGATAAATGAAAGAATAAATGGTGGTAATTCAAATTAGGAAAAACGTAGAATTGAGTACATTCGTGTCGTGACATGTGATGAATTGACGGATAAGACCATGGTTAATCCATGGCAAATGTGAAATGTAGGTAAGGTATCATCCATACTGAGTTATGAAATGTAGGTATGGTATCATCCATACCGAGTTGTGAAATGTAGGTATGGTATTAACCATACTGAGTTGTGAAATGTAGGTATGGTATAAACCATACTGAGTTGTGAAATGTAGGTATGGAATTATCCATACTGAGTTGTGAAACTTGGCACTGAGCAACGACGTACTCAAATTCGTAAGACGTTTCCTAATTTGATAAGAAGTAATATAAAATGAGTGAATCAAATGGAAGAGATTGAGTAGTTGTTAATGTTGAGCTCAACTATGTGAAGTATTTTAACGATAGTTGTGAATGGCAGGGAACTTTAGTAAATGTTTTGTTATTGTTTTGGAAATATTATGTGTGGTAAGCTACTTTTAAACCTATGAACTTACTAAGCTTCATTAAGCTTACTTGTGTGTGTTTGATATTTTTATGTAGATTGAATTAAAGAGAAGTGGAAGATCGGATCATCACAGCAAAACTCACTATCCAGATCAATTCTGGTAGCTTTTGTTTTATGTTTAAAGGTTTATATGGCATGCATAGAGTTTAAATGAGATGGAGTAAAGATGTTATAAACTAGTTAATGATATTTTGCAACGAAACAGTTTTTAAATTACAGCAGTAACATGATTTTGAAAAATCACCAAAAATAGAATAAATGGAATTAGAAAGTGAAAGAGATATGAATTGAAAGCTCTTTGAGTCTATTTTCATATGAAAGAAATAGAGTAAGCAAAAGATATGGAAATAATGAGATATTTAAATTTTAGTGAAACTGGTTCTGAATGAATTCGTGATCCCCTGTTCTGCCTTTGAAAAATCATTAAAACTTGCACAAAAATAATTGTGGATTAAAATTTATATGTATGAAATGCTGAATGAGTCTAGTTTCAAATGTGCTAAATAAGGAGGCCATCTAAATTCTGTACAAAGAGTAATTTGATTCGTAGTGAAGAGAGGTCAGAGCAGTTGAACAGTAAAATAGGGGAAAATTTAATGAATAAACTGTACTAATTGGCCACATGAAAAATTCTGGAAAAATTACAGTAAAAATATATATGAGTCTAGTTTCAGGAAAAATTAACGGATCTTAATTTGGAGTTTCGTAGCTCCAGATATAAATATTTTAGTGACTATGACGCAGATGGATAGTTTTAAATTTTATGCCGAATTAGTAGTTAAGTTTAGTAATGCCTCGTGCTCGACTCCGGCAACGGTCTCGGGTAAGGGTTGTTACATTTATTGGTATTAGAGATTTGGTTTAGACGATTCTCGGAACGAATGTGATGTATAAAATGTTTAGAAATACATGCCATATAAATCTGTGATAGTGGGATGTGAATGATCCGATCTAACTATTAATTTTTGTTATAGATTGTAAAAATGTCTCGATAGACACTGAGTGTCTTGATCATGAAGAGGAAGTTAATAGTAGAGTACAGACTTACGACCAGGAACAAGTAATAATGTTCGATTTCTTTGATGAGAGAGGAAGAACTTAAAAATTTGATTTATGGGGTAATGAATCAGTGGTTTAGTGAAACAATACAAGGAAGAAGTCAGGCAGAACAACCTCCTCCTCCCCTCTTTGTACCACCGATTCACCCAGATTGCTCCTCCTTCAGTAGATGAATCTATCAAAAGAACACCGATTGAGAAACTCAGAAAGTTCGGAGCTGAAGAATTTCGGGGAAGATCGAATAATGATCCAGTTAAAGCAGAGTATTGGCTAAAGAGTTTGGAGAGAGTTTTCAAACAAATGATTTGTTCTCCAGAGGACTATCTACGAGGTGTGCAGTTTCATTATTGAAAGAAGAAGCGTATAATTGGTGGGAAACCATTGAAGCGAGTGGTACCTGAGATAAACTTACTCTGGGAATTCTTCCAAAATGAGTTTAGAAAAAGTATGTGGGAAGGAGATATTTAGATAAAAGAAAAGGGAATTCCTTGATCTTTGATGAGGAATAAAAAGCAGTGGCTAAATATGAGAGAGAATTTGTGTATCTCAGTAGGTATGCTCGGGATGTTGTGCAATGAGAGGAAGAAATGTGCATTAGATTTGAAGAAGGGCTTAATGATGAAATCGAATGATGATAGGAGGCAATTGAGATTCGAGAATTTGTGGTTTTGTCTCGATCGAGCTCAAAAGATGGAAGAAGTGTATAATAGAAAGATGCAAAGAGAAAGAAAAGGCAAAGAAGTATATAAAAGAAGTTTCTCTAGACTAACTTCGACTTTTAAACTAAAAAGTTCGAGAGATGATTCTAGTCGATCTGTTACAATTAGAACGATCGAATAAAAGTAAAACAACTCAAAGAGATGTCGGAGTAACTAATAAACCCAAGAGCTAGTAATCTTGGTAGTGTGCAAAATATTTCGAGACCTAGATGCAAAAATTGTGGTAGATTTCATATTGGTGAGTGTTGGGGAAGAATCGAGCTTGTTATAGATGTGGTGGAACTGATCATTTTATTCGTGGATTTGTCCTCGGTCATTAAAAGAAAATAAAGAACTAGGCGAGAAACAAACAAATACTCCTCGTAAAAGCAGACGTTCGGGTCAAAGTAGTGCTGCTTTGAGGCGCTCGTTCGGGAATGAGAATCGTAACCCGATCGAAACAAGGGCACTGCACGTACATATGCTACTACTCGGGCAAGAGAAGAAACACGCTCCGGATGTGATAATTGGTATTTTCCATCTTTTAATGATTAGTGTATACTTTAATTGATCCACGGATCTACGCATTCATATATTTGCCTTTGCATTAGTGTCGAGAAAAGAAAATGATCATTGAGTCCATCGACTTTGATATGCAAGTCACTAATCCGTTAGGGCAAAGTGTGTTAGTTAATTTAATATGTCGGAAGTGTCCACTTTGAAAATACAAAGGTCGTGAATTCTCTCTTTGATTTAATGTTGTTACCTTTCCGAGAATTTGATGTTATTCTTGGCATGGATTGGTTGATTAAACACGATGCCATAGTGAATTGTAGAGAAAAAGCGGGTTGATTTAAAATGTCGACAGGAAATAGTTTTGGTGAGTTTGGAGATAAAAAGAATGATGCGAGAATTATTTAAACCATTCTGACTCGAGAAATTGATTCGGAAGGGTAATGAAGCATTTTTAGCTTATATTCTTGATACCGGGTTCTAAATTGAAGATGGAACGATTTGCGATTGTTAATGAGTTTCTTGATGTGTTTCGAGGAATTACCGGTTTACCCCGGATCGTGAGGTTGAATTCGTAATTAATGTAATTCAGTGCGACTCGATATCAATAGCTCCATATAGAATGGCACCGGTGAGTTAAAAGAGTTGAAGACGCAATTGCAAAAGTTATTGGATAAGGGTTCATCGGATCGAGTACATCACCTTAGAGCGCACCTATTTTATTTGTGAAAAAGAAAGATGGCTCGTTGCGATTGTGTATTGATTTGCATGACAATTTGAACAAGGTAACAATTAAAAATAAATATCCATTACCTCGTATCGACGATTTATTTGATCAATTGAAAGGTCTTTGCAGTGTTCTCAAAGATAGACCTTAGATCGGGTATTATCAATGAAGGTTAAAGAGTGTGATGTGCCAAAGCGCTTCGCGAACTCGGTATGGTCACTACAAATTTACAGTAATGCCTTTTGGTTTAACAAATGCCCTGCTTTGCATTTATGGATTTAATGAATCGATTTTTCAGCCTTATTTGGATAGATTTGTGGTGGTATTTATTGATGACAAATTGGTCTATTGAAAGACGAGAATCCGAGCATGCACAACACTTGAGAATTGTATTACTGGACTTTGAGAGAAAAGTAGTTATATGCAAAATTTAGTAAATGTGAGTTTTGGCTTCATGAAGTTGGATTTACAGGTCACATTGTATCATTTGAAGGAATTCGTGTGGATCCAAGTAAAGTTTCAAACAATGGCGAATTGGAAAACACAGAAGAATGTGGCGAAGTCGCGAAGTTTTTCGGGACTAGCGAGGGTATTATCGCCGTTTTGTAAAGAATTTTTCCATGATTGCTTCACCAATGACTCGTTTGTTACAAAAGAATGTTGAGTTTGTATGGTCTCGATGAATGTCAATGAGCTTTGACCAATTGAAGAAAATGTTAATGAAGCTCAGTTTTGACTCAACGAATCAGGTATACCATATATTGTGTACTGATGATGCATCTTTAAATGGTTTGGGTTGTGTGTTAATGCGATCGGGAAAGGTAATGGCTTATGCTTCACGGCAATTAAAACCACATGAAAAGAATTACCCTACACACGATCTTGAATTAGCTGCAATTGTTTTTGCTTTAAAAATTTGGAGACACTATTTATATGGTGAGAAGTGTTATATCTATACGGATCACAAAAGTCTGAAATACTTAATGACTCAGAAGGAACTAAACTTAAGACAGAGACGGTGGTTAGAGTTCTTTGAAAGATTATGATTTGGTTATTGACTACCATCCAGTAAAAGCTAATGTAGTTGTAACAGCCTAAATTTGGGTCTAGTCGAAACAGTGGTTTCGAGACCACAAATTCGACGAGTAAAATTCTATTTTTATTATATTTTTATGGTCTACAATTTTACAGAAAGATTTCGTAAAAAAATTTCGTTCAAAAAATTTCGACGTTTGGGCACTCAATTTAGTCAAAAAGACTAAATTGTAAAAAGTGTAAAACTTGAGTTCTATATATTAGAGGTGTCATATTGCTATGAGTTTTAAATTGGAGGCCCTTAAAAGGTAATTAGACCATTGAATAACTTGATGGATAAATATCGGCATGAATTGGACAAAATTGAAAGAAAAGCCTTAAGGGCATTTTTGTCATTTGGGTGTTTTAAGGCATAAAAGACAAATTGAAACCCAAAAAGAAAAAAAAAAATCTGCTCATTCTCTTCTCCATTCTGCCGAATTTCTCAAGAAGCCATGGATAGGGTTTCAAGCTTTTTCAAAGCTCAATAGTAAGTGCTTTTGAGCCCCGTTTTTAATGTTCATCGTATTTTTGAAATCTCGGCAACTTACTCTAGCTATTTCTACCATTAATTTGATCTAGAGTTTAATTTTAAAAATTGACCCATGTTGAATAATTGTGAATTTTGATGTTTGATGGTAGATTATGCATGTTTATGAGTAGAGGGACGATTTCTACTAAGTGATTTTCGGTGAAAACGAGTAAAACGAGTTAATCGGTAAAAGTTGTTATTGTTCATAAGTATGTGTTATAGTAAGAATTTGAAGTTGCAATAGAAGGGAAAAATGTTCAGCATGTCATAAAACATAAGAAAAAGGAATAAAGTTTAATTTTTCGAGCCTAGGGCAAAATCATAATTATGCAAAAGTTTAGGGGCAAAATTGTAATTTTTCCAAAGTTTGAGTTAGGGACTGTTTTGAGTAGTATATTAATTAAATAAGTGAAATGTGATGTTTTAGATCCTGAAAAAATGAGATTTGGATGTAGAAGCTGGAGGAAAATCGAAAATCAAGAAAGTTGGTAAAATGGTCGTTTTGGCATTCGAGGTAAGTTCAGTATGTTAATAAGCATTAAATTTAATATGTTTAAATGTTTAACTGATACCATGTATTATTTTGTAAGTTATTATTGGATCATGAATTTATAAAAAAAAAATTACAAAATTGTATGGAAAGATCAAATTAAGAGAAATGCAGGGCGGAGTATGATCGAATTTCGACATGTGATGAATTGATGGATAAGACCATGGTTAATCCATGGCAAAGTGTGAAATGTAGGTATGGTATCATCCATACTTGAGATATGAAATGTAGGTATGGTATCATCCATACTTGAGATATGAAATGTAGGTATGGTATCATCTATATCTTGAGTTACGAAATGTAGGTATGGTATCATCCATACTTTGAGATATGAAATGTAGGTATGGTATCATCCATACCGAGTTCGAAATGTAGGTATGGTATCATCCATCTTGAGATATGAAATGTGATATGAAATGTAGGTATGGTATCATCCATACTGAGATATGAAATGTAGGTATGGTATCATCCATACTGAGATATGAAATGTAGGTATGGTATCATCCATACTGAGATATGAAATGTAGGTATGGTATCATCCATACTGAGTTGTGAAATGTAGGTATGGTATTAACCATACCGAGTTAAGAAATGTAGGTATGGTGTTTCCATACCAAGTGGTGAAATGTAGGTATGGTATTTCAATGAGGAAAACCACACTGAGTTGTGAAACGTGGCATTGAGCAACGACGTACTCAAATTCGTAAGACGTTTCCTAATTTGATAATAAGTAATACAAAAGGGGTGAATCAAATGAAAGAGATTGAATGATTGTTAATGTTGAGCTCAACCATGTGTACAAGAGAGTTACGAAATGGTTTTGGTCACATGTATAGTACTAAGTGCAG
Source organism: Gossypium bickii (assembly GCA_025503065.1). Classification (NCBI taxonomy): domain Eukaryota; kingdom Viridiplantae; phylum Streptophyta; class Magnoliopsida; order Malvales; family Malvaceae; genus Gossypium; species Gossypium bickii. The sequence continues at coordinate 104,861,802 of CP106716.1, forward strand.
GCTACTATGTTTACGAGATAGCTTCGGCTATAAGGGTGGTACCATGTGTAGGCCACCGTTTATCTGTTATCATTACGATGAGTTCAACGGAAATTGACTAAAAAAATAATAATAAAATAAATACATGTGATTGTGTGATGACTAAGTGTAATTGAATACGATCATGTTATGAATAAGTGCAAGTATGAATGTGACCAATTGAGAAATGTGGCAAATGTATGTATGAACAATATGTTCAATATGTAATCGGAAAATTTGAAAGATTAGTATAAGCAAGTGATGAACACAACTAAAATGAAAGAGAGCAAAAATTTACAATAGAATTGCTTTGGACGGCAGCAGCGACGTGAATTTAAAAATCACCAAAAATAGTAGAAATTGAATTATAAGTTGGATGAGATATTGATTTAAATATTATTGAGTCTATTTTCATATAAAAGAAATAGAGGAAACAAAAGATTTTTATATTTCAAGATATTTAAATTCTTGTGAGATTGGTTCAGAATGAGTACGTGATCCCCTGTTCTGACTTGGAAAAATCATTAAAAATTGTACAAAAATAATTATGGGATATGGTTTATATGAATAGAATCCTGAATGAGTCTATTTTCAAATGAAATAAATAAAAAGGTCATATGAATTCTGTACGAAGAGTAATTTGATTTGTAGTGAAGAGAGGTCAGAATAGTCAAATAGTAAAATAGGGGAAATTTTAAGAATAATCTGGTATTGATTGGCCATACCAAAAATTCTGGAAAAATTATAGTAAAAATATATGTGAGTCTAGTTTCGGATAAAATTAACGGATCTTAATTTGGAGTTTTGTAGCTCGAGATATAAATAATTTAGTGACTATAACTCAAGTAGACAGCTTAAGATGAACATGAGAAAATGGTGGAACTATGTGTAATTATGATTGCATTATCTTGAGAACTTGTGGTGAGAATTTGTCATGTTGAGGCCTTGATAAGGCTACAAATAAGTTGGGAAAGTAAGAACTTAGCATTATTTATGCAAGTTATAACGGCTTAGTAGTAAGCTAAATTCATTGCTAATGCTTATTATTTTTACATGCGAACTTACTAAGCTTTATAAGCTTACCCCCCTTTTTCTTTCCCATGTTACAGAATTCTATTAAACAAGCTCGGGTTGGAGGTCGTCGGAGATCGTTTCACACTATCAAGTTATCTATGGGTATCTTTATTTATAAATGATTTAAGTTATGGCATGTATAGGGACTTGACTAAGTCATTTTGTATATGTGTTAAGAAATTTGACCAAATTTATTGTTAAGTCAGTAATGCCTCGTACTCGGTCCGGCATAGGATACGGGTAAGGGGTGTTACAGTAGTTGCTGATGCACTTAGTCGAAAGTCATCTTTGTTTGCGCTTCGAACAATGAATGCTCAATTGGCTCTTAATGAAGAAGGTGCTGTATTAGTAGAATTGAAAGTGAAACCCATGTTTCTTCAACAAATTCGAAGCTGCAGAATGAAGACCGAAATTGGTATTTAAGCGACAAATGGTTCGAGATAATTTAGATTCGAGTTCAGCATTGATGATGAAGGTATGTTTGTTATTATTATAACGAATTTGTGTTCCAAACAATTTCGATTTGAAGAATAATATTCTTTACGAAGCACATAATAGTATGTATTCTATTCACCCAGGCGATTTGAAAATGTATAGTGATTTGAAAAAGATATATTGGTGGCCTGGTATGAAAAGAGAAATTTCAGAATTTGTTGCAAAATGTTTGATTTGTCAGCAAGTTAAAGCAGAGCATCAAGTGCCAACGGGTTTACTACAACCCATTATAATTCTGAATGGAAGTGGGAGCGTGTTACAATGGATTTTGTGTCGAGGATTGCCTATGACTCCAAGAAAGAAAGATTCGATATGGGTGATTGTTGATAGATTGACAAAGTCAGCACACTTTATTCCAATCGTAAGCAGATTTTTCACTTGAGAAGTTAGCGAGAATTGTATGTGTCGAGATTGTGAGACTACATGGAGTTCAAAGTATCTATCATTTGGGCAAAGATCCGAGGTTTACTTGAGATTTTGGAACAAAGCGCAAGAAGCTTTAGGTACCAGATTAAATTTTAGTACAAACATTTCATCCTCAAACAGATGGGATGATCAGAGCGAGTGATTCAAATTCTAGAAGATATGTTAAGATGTTGTATACTCGAGTTTGGTGTGACGGTTGGGAAAGGTATTTACCTTTGGGTGAGTTTGCTTATAATAATAGCTATCGTCTAGTATAACAATGGCACCATTTGAAGCTCTTTATGGTAGGAAATGCAAGACTCCATTGTGTTGGATGCAATTGAGTGAATCAAAAATAGTTGGGGTTGATTTGATTCGGAAAGCAAAGAAAGTCCGGATTATTCGAGATAGTCTAAAAGTCGCTTGGATCGTCGAGAAGTCATATGCGATTTGAAACGAAGAGACATAGAATATGCGATGGGTGATCGAGTATTTTTAAAAGTTTCACCAAGGAAGAATGTGTTACGGTTTGGTAGAAAAGGAAAATTGAGTCCGAGATTTTATAGGGCCGTATGAAATTGTGGAAAGGGTTGGTCCTGTAGCTTATCGGTTGGCTTTACCTCCGGAACTTGAGAAGATCCACAATGTGTTTCATGTGTCTATGTTAAGGCGGTATAGGTCAGATCCTTCACACGTAATTCCTCATACTGAAATTGAGCTTCAACCAGATATGACTTATTCAGAAGAACCAATAAAGATTTTGGCTCGTGAAGTAAAAGAGTTGCGAAATAAGAAAATACCATTGGTTAAAGTATTATGGCATCGGCATGGTATGGAGGAGGCAACCTGGGAAACAGAGGAGTTAATGAGATCACAGTATCCAAATCTATTTTCAGGTAACAAATTTCGAGGACGAAATTTTAAAGGGGGGGAGAGTTGTAACGGCCTAATTTTCAGTGGTGTCGGAAATGGTGATATGAGATCACTAAATCCGGCAAGTAAGATTAAATAAGATAGTAATTTAATATTTATGAGTCAAGTGAGAATTTAGAAGAATTTGTGGATTGGTGAATTTAGTGAATTAAAAGAATTTATTAGGTCAAATGGGTCAAAAATGAGGTATCGAGACCTCGAATTTGAAAATCGAGCCATAAATATTTTTAGAAATATTTATGGAGTGTTATTAAGTTAGTATTAAAATTTGGTTGAGAAATTTAAATGTTTGGGTAGCCAATTTAATAAAAAGGACTAAATTGTAACAAATGCAAAATTGCTAGAAGAATTAAATAGCTCAAGTGTTAAAAGAAAGAGGATTTATGGGGCAATTAACCCAAATGTGAAAAGGCTGGACGGCAAGTGGAAGAAAATCATCACAAAGATAAGGATAATAAGGGCAAAATTGGAATTTTGTAATTTTAATATGTTATTAAGATAAGATTGAAAGTAATCTAGAGTAATCTTCACAATAATCTCAGCTAAAAACGTCAGAGGAGTTCTGGAGAAAGCTTGTTTTCATACCATTACATCCTATCAAGAAACCAAAGAAGAAAGAGGAAAAGAAAAAGTAGCGGAGTAGTCCCTAAATTTCAAAATCTTCTACAAATCAGCCGGGTAAGTTCATATGGTTGAATTTATATGTTTATTTGTGAATGATTGAATGATATAATATGCTGTTAAATATGAATTTGCTGTGGGATTGTGAAAAATATGATAAATGAAAGAATAAATGGTGGTAATTCAAATTAGGAAAAACGTAGAATTGAGTACATTCGTGTCGTGACATGTGATGAATTGGCGGATAAGACCATGGCTAATCCATGGCAAATGTGAAATGTAGGTATGGTATCATCCATACTGAGTTATGAAATGTAGGTATGGTATCATCCATACCGAGTTGTGAAATGTAGGTATGGTATCATCCATACTGAGTTGTGAAATGTAGGTATGGTATAAACCATATGCGAGTTGTGAAATGTAGGTATGGAATTATCCATACCGAGTTGTGAAACTTAGTTGCGAGCAACGACGTACTCAAATTCGTAAGACGTTTCTTAATTTGATAAGAAGTAATATAAAATGAGTGAATCAAATGGAAGAGATTGAGTAGTTGTTAATGTTGAGCTCAACTATGTGAAGTATTTTAACGATAGTTGTGAATGGCAGGGAACTTTAGTAAATGTTTTGTTATTGTTTTGGAAATATTATGTGTGGTAAGCTACTTTTAAACCTATGAACTTACTAAGCTTCATTAAGCTTACTTGTGTGTGTTTGATATTTTTATGTAGATTGAATTAAAGAGAAGTGGAAGATCGGATCATCACAGCAAAACTCACTATCCAGATCAATTCCGGTAGCTTTTGTTTTATGTTTAAAGGTTTATATGGCATGTATAGAGTTTAAATGAGATGGAGTAAAGATGTTATAAACTAGTTAATGATATTTTGCAACGAAACAGTTTTTGAATTACAGCAGTAATGTGATTTTGAAAAATCACCAAAAATAGAAGAGATGAAATTAGAAAGTGAAAGAGATATGAATTGAAAGCTCTTTGAGTCTATTTTCATATGAAAGAAATAGAGTAAGCAAAAGATATGGAAATAATGAGATATTTAAATTTTAGTGAAACTAGTTCTGAATGAATTCGTGATCCCCTGTTTTGCCTTTGAAAAATCATTAAAAATTGCACAAAAATAATTGTGGATTAAAATTTATATGTATGAAATGCTGAATGAGTCTAGTTTCAAATGTGCTAAACAAGTAGGCCATCTAAATTCTGTACAAAGAGTAATTTGATTCGTAGTGAAGAGAGGTCAGAGCAGTTGAACAGTAAAATAGGGGAAATTTTAATGAATAAACTGTACTAATTGGCCACATGAAAAATTCTGAAAAAATTACAGTAAAAAGATATATGAGTCTAGTTTCAGGGAAAATTAACGGATTTTAATTTGGAGTTCCGTAGCTCCAGATATAAATATTTTAGTGACTATGACGCAGATGGACAGTTTTAAATTTTATGCCGAATTAGTAGTTAAGTTTAGTAATGCCTCGTGCTCGACTCCGGCAACGGTCTCGGGTAAGGGGTGTTACATTTGTTACTGAATTAAGTTGAACGGTTTTACATTTACAAACATACACATAAAAAAAAATTTGTGGAATAAAACATTTTTATATTATGACTCTTCCATATATCTCCGCTTTGGTTTGAATTGACCTTTTGAAGAAATTTCAGTCTAATTCTGCAATAAAAAAAAGAAAAAAAAAGGAATTCTTGAACTCCCTTCTCATTTTATTTTCGACAACTTAGGGTAAAGTCACACTCAAAATATATATGGTCAAGAGTTAAAGACTAAACAAAAAATGGGTCTTAAGCTTAATAGTTAAGTGTAAGTTTCCATTTTTACAGGTCCTAGGTTTGAGCCACTTCTTTCCCTTTCATTTTCTTTTGAATTTCGACAGCTTTGGGTAAATTTACAAGTGTCACCCTTAGATTTTCTAACCCTAGTTAGTTAATCATTTTTTCCCCATTTTGATTAGGATTGTCTTTTTTCAAATTCTAGTAAAATTTCACTTTATCTTCTATTTCTTTTCATTTCATTTTCTTTACATCATATTTTCATTTTGCCGTTGTTGATTATTTTGCTTTCCCAAATCAATCATCCCCTGTTCAATTGTTTCTATATCGATTTTGTAATTTCCATAAATAGCATCCATATCATTGCCAAAAAAACAATAAACACACCTCGTTTTGATGATTAGATCTCGTATTTCTATAATATTACTAATCGGTGTTAATCTTTCGTTTGATTAATTAATATTTTACCATTCTTGACAAATTCTTAATAATCTTGTTGAAATCTTGACACCAATTATTAATTCGAAATTATTCAAAATATTATTTTTATTAAATTTGTTCTTAAAATTATTCAAAATTAAAACTAAATAATAAAATTCAATGACAAAACTTAATAAAAAAAGTAAAAACTGAAATTGATACAAGATTCAATCCGCTAAAACCTTAATACTTTAACTACATAATGAAAAGAAAAAAAAGAAAAGAAAAGATTATATATTGTTGATTTTATTTTAACAAAGTAAAATAGATATCAAATCTAAAGCTTAATTTTATTTATTTTAATCTTATGGTTAAAATCATGTTGATTTTTATATTTAAACTTTAACAATTTTCACTATAAATAAAATCGAAATGGTAGGCTGCGTTTTCCTACTAAAGAAAAGTTACCTTAACTTTGTTCGCACGTGCCACCAGTTGTAAATCCTTCTCTTATAAAGGCACGGTTCCTCTCTTTCATTTCCCTATCTCAAGCAGTCAAACTCGCCCCTCCCTTCCTCTCTGCTTTTACTTTGCTAAGTCCAAGCTTTCGACAATGGCCGAACCCTCTACCATTTCACCAGCTCCCCTCTTGAAAGATGAGCTCGACATAGTCATTCCAACCATTCGGAACTTGGACTTTTTGGAGATGTGGAGGCCCTTTTTCCAGCCTTACCATCTCATCATTGTTCAAGATGGTGATCCTTCCAAGACCATCAAGGTTCCGGAGGGCTTCGACTATGAGCTTTACAATAGGAACGATATCAACAGGATTTTGGGTCCTAAGTCTTCTTGTATCTCTTTCAAGGATTCTGCTTGTCGCTGCTTTGGTTACATGGTTTCCAAGAAGAAGTACATTTATACCATCGATGATGACTGCTTCGTAAGCTAAAATACTTATCTCTTTCCTCCTTTTCAATTTTGGGTTTCGGGTTTTATAGAATTTAAAAAAAAAAAAAAAACAAGAATCTGGTACTTTTGGAGATCTGGGTTTCAGTCAATTCTTGGAATTGGAATTTGGGTTCTTTTATTTTTACTGTTCTGCATGTGGGTTTTATGTTTTGGATCTTGATGTGATCTTTTAGTCTTCTGGGCATGCAAGTTTAGATCTTGATGTGATTTGGGAATTTTGAATTTTGTTTAGTATTAAAGTTAAAATGTTCTTTTTTAATACAATTTAGTGGTATTTCCCCATCTTGATTTGCTATTTGGATCTGCAACTTTTCCCTGCTTCCCGGCTTTAGCAAATAACATGTATTTATCTGTGTTTCCTGGTATATTTTCTATAGTTATCTGCTTTTACTTGTTAGGCTTTCGAGATAGTCATCCTCCATTTACTCATTAACTAATGTTGAGCCGTTGTTCATTCAATGGTGATGTAAATCTTAGTAGCCTTTCTTAACAATTTCTTAGTCTTTTGCTGTTTTGTCATGTTTGTCCGTAAATTTTGCAATGTAGGTCGATTTTCAATGAGATCTGACCATGAAGTGTTGTGCTTTTCTGGTATTCTATACTCTATCTTGCCATGTATGTAAATCTGAAGTTCGAGGCTAATTGTGTTACAGGTTGCGAAAGATCCATCCGGCAAAGACATTAACGCACTGGAGCAGCACATAAAGAACCTTCTTTGTCCATCTACTCCGTTTTTCTTCAACACTCTCTATGACCCGTACCGAGCTGGTGCAGATTTCGTTCGTGGGTACCCATTCAGTCTCCGTGAAGGTGTACCCACTGCCGTTTCTCATGGCCTCTGGCTCAACATCCCGGATTATGATGCACCAACTCAGCTTGTCAAGCCTCTTGAGAGAAACACCAGGTGTGTGTATATATATAACCTTCACATTTTGTCTGACGTATGTACTCGTACAAATGAAGACTAATTCTAATGTCTAATTTCTACCAGGTACGTTGATGCTATTATGACAATACCGAAGGGAACCCTCTTTCCCATGTGTGGTATGAATCTGGCATTCAACCGTGAATTGATCGGCCCTGCTATGTACTTTGGACTCATGGGTGATGGTCAGCCTATTGGTCGATACGATGATATGTGGGCTGGCTGGTGTACCAAGGTATCTCATCATTCTTGCCATCACCTACTGCTTTGTTGCTGTTACACATGTCTGTAGCTTTATGTAAGTTTCCTATTACACTGCAACCGTTAATAGCCTGTCGGTTCACATTCAGGTCATATGTGATCATCTTGGACTGGGAGTGAAGACAGGATTGCCTTACATTTGGCACAGCAAAGCGAGCAACCCGTTCGTGAATCTTAAGAAAGAATACAAAGGAATTTACTGGCAAGAAGAGTTGATCCCGTTCTTCCAGTCTGTTACCCTTCCTAAGGACTGCACCTCGGTTCAGAAATGCTACATCGAAATCTCCAAGCAGGTCAAGGCAAAACTAGGGAAGGTAGATGACTACTTCAACAAGCTGGCTGATGCTATGGTGACCTGGATCGAAGCATGGGATGAGCTGAATCCATCTGGTGCAAAATCCGCCGAGCTGTCCAATGGTGCTTCGAAGTAGGCTTGTTCAGTAAGCAGCTAACATATTGTTTAGCAGCCCTAGGCTTGTTTGTGGATCACCGACACTTGCCAAAGCTCCATTGCTTGGAGTGCTTATTTTGCAGGTTGGAGGAGGATGGACACATTGTTATTTTATCATATTATTACTGAGTTTAGAACAATAAAAAAATGGATGGCTTTATGGCTTCTTATGTATTTGGCACTAGAAATTGATGGCTTATATCTTAAATTATTTTTATTTAGACAATGATTGGGATTGTTTCTTTTTGAAAAGTTTGTTCTTGTTACTGAATTCGAATTCTAATTTGTGGAATATCAACGAATCGGATTTTAAGATATTTATTGTATGATTTCTAAAACATGATTGAACCTACATAGAATAAAAATATATACGCATGGTACGTGGATGTTACCGCCAAATATTCATACAGACAGTCTTTGTGCCGGCAGATAGATCTTGGAACTGTGACAAAGCTGTAATTTTATTGTCGGTATTGGGCAGTGGAGTCCCATGTGATGTGATCCCAAATCCAATAATCCGACCTTGTTTCCTTGTGTTAGAGCAATGCATGGACATTGACATTCCAGCGAAGCATCATTAGGTTTCCACGAAAAGGAAAATAACATCAGACAAAACTGTCATCTTCTTGTTCTTCGGAACATCCAGCTCATTTTGGGATTTTGGTTTGGTCCCACCCTCTCCCTCCTAACTTCATTATTTATCTCTTATTTATTTTTTCATTTTTTTGGTATATCGTATTTGGATGATCTGTTTATATTATAGGCTTCGTATATAATCATTGAGAATCCAAAGTTTAGCTGCCTCAATGTGTTATAAAAGAGAATCAAAAACTGATTTTTTTTCATTTTTTTTATTATGTTAAGAATCTTAATTTAAGTATTTAAAAAAAAAGAATATTAATTTAATAATAAAATGTTGGTCATGGTTAAACCAAAAGCCCGTAAATGCGGTTAATGATTGAATCTGTGGTTATGTTTACATAAAAAAGACCCCCTAAATTCAATTTCACAAACAAAATCTCTACTGGAACGGGGCCACGACCTTTTAAGCCCATAAAAGGATTTCAGTAAAAAAACCATACGCCGTTGCCGGGGATCGAACCCGGGTCACCCGCGTGACAGGCGGGAATACTCACCACTATACTACAACGACCTTACTTATGGAATTGGTTGTTTTACACTTTCTACTATTACTTCTGTACCTATTGCTATCATCTTTTATTTTTGGGTAAGTTTACACTTTATTCACTTAACCACAAGTTATACAATAGGATTTTGGGACCTCATTTATAGCTATATTCTAATAATTTCTTTACCATCTAGCCTCCTCCTTCAATGGAAAAATATATTGAACCAAAATCAATTTTTTCTTTATTCAATTTTACAGCTTAATTTTCTTTGAAATTATATAAACCCAAAACCTTAATGGAAAAGTTCTCTTATCTCTATTCACCAATATTGGATGGTCACTTGATTTCAATATGTTCATATTCTTAGCAAGACTTTTTCCTTGACCTTTGTAATATCCGCATTTTAACTTTAGGTTAGGAACAGTGATAGATCGGGTCAAGAATTAGTATAAAATTTTTAAAATTTAATAAATAGGAGGTTTGAGTATTAAATTAGGAAGTATATAGATCTAATAAGAAATTAGAAAAAAAAAATACTCTTTAGATAGGAAATTTTAAAAAAGATACATTGATTTAGTTGAAAGAATAAAAAAAATTGCTGTATCCTAGAAGAAAGGAAGGAATGATTAAAAAGAAATTTAACCAAAGTGTTGTATGAGTCATATTAGAAAATATGAAAGATGAGGAAGGACAAAGTGGTAATTAGCCAAGTAAATATTTATTAGGTGTAATGATGATGGGTAAAAGTAAAAAGATGGATGGCTTAAGGACTTAGTAGCAATTTGACCATTTTAATTAAAAAGGTGAGATATTTTAGTGGAATGGTGTAGAAAGTGAAAGAAAAGATGAAAATATATATCATCTTTTCACAAGCTAAACTGTCACTTCTTTACCCCAAGTTTCATCCAACTTTTCTTTTAATTCCCTTCATGTCCTTCCACCATTGTTGAAATATCCAAGTTTCAAACCTTCATTTTTCTTTGAAATTTCCTTAGTAAAAATCAAAGAGCTAAGGTAAGAAATGATGAAAGTATCATACCATACATGTTTATTTTTATTAAATAGTATAGGAAAGTCATTTGATTGTAGTTTTTTTACATACAAATGTTATATGTTTTATATGAAATTGAAGAGAAAGAAAAGAAAGGAGAGGACCTAATTGAAGAAAAAGGGAAAGAGAAGGCTAAGGAGTGAAGGAAGAAGAAAATACATCATCTTAACCTTTTTGTTGTAAGTATTACAAGATTTTTAAATTATTTTTATTTAAATGCTTATATTGGTATGGAATTACTTAGAATAGAAATGTAAAATATATATTTAAATTTGTAAATAGATAAAAAGAGAGAGAGAGAGATTAGATTATGAAATTATGCAATTTGTAAAGAAAATTATAGGTGGAGAATATGAAATGGTATATTGTTTGAACACTAAGTAATGATGTTGTGGTAAAAGTATGTGTGAAAAAGGTGTGATATTTGTGATTTGTGAAATGGGGACTAAATTGTAGATGATGGAGAAATGAGAAATCTTTTTCAAAATATTTATATAAAGTATTTCAATGTATGAAATTCAGCTTTAATGCCCAACTAGACGGAATTTAGAACTACTAGGATATTAATGGCATGCCATTTAGGGACCTTAGGGCGCTCTCTGATTATTAGCACATGAGTGCTCTCCGTTTAGCACATAAGTACTCTCTGTATAGCACTTTAATGCTCTTTGTTCAATAGTGCATAATAATGCACCTCTATATTTGTTCCGTATATCCGGTGTATTCTATAAAGTCTACTTTGGACTAAGAATATGAGTTGTGAACAAAAGTAAATCACCAATGTGTTGAGGTAAGTTTGATAACTTACCAAAGGTAAGTTAAATTTTATTAAAGTAAGTTATAGTTGAAGAAACTTGTATGTATTTAAATATGTATTAATTGAATAAGTTTAAAATAATTTGTTATGATTCATTTACCTATTTATTCTTGTAGTGCTTACTAAGCTTTCACCGGCTTAACGCATTTATTTTTAACGCGTAGGAACAGTTAGACTCGAAGAGGAAGAGTTGGGTTAGGAGATCTCTCATCTTATCACATCCTCAAGAGCTTCAAGAGTAGATATCATATTATGATTGATTTGGAGTAGTTTTAAGTAAATTTAATATATTTTGAATTGGTGTTAAGAAGTATATATATTTCGCAGGGGTTTTAGTGAACTTTTAAACCGATTTTTTCCAAATTTTACCCAAGGGTATAGGTATCGATACCTAGGCTATGAAATAAAAAATTTCCAAAATAGAATGTGATTTTGGTATTGTTTTTGTCATTGGTATCCATATTTTTTTCCCCTGTTTTGAGTAGAAACAGTGTTAAAATCATTTCCAAACATAATCTAACATCCAATAATGACCCTACACGTTTATATTAATAATTTTTGAGTTAAATAAGTTAAAATACTATGTATAAATGCTTAAATTAAATAGTGTCTAGCCAAAACCATTTTGGCACTAAATGTAATAGTTTTATACCGAGTTCGTACGATCGGACCGAATATAGAGGTGTTACAACCTTGGATTAAGCTTGGATCTTCTAGAAATCTCCAATAATTCCTAATTGAATTTAGTATGTTTGTATTCTTTTTTGTTGTACTTAGATTCTTTTCTCTATTGTCCATTTGCTTTTATAGGTCATGTTTGGGGCTTAAAACAATAGAATTTCTTATTCTTTTATTTGCTTTTTTGGCATTTTTGTTTGGTTTTATTGTGGTTGTGGTGATATTTGGTTGTTGGTTTTGGGTAATGGTGTGTGAATATATTGATTGCAAATTTTTTTGGGTTACGATTTTAACCAAAGGGAAACAGTGAGTGGATGAAGTATGAAGGGTTGCTGAGTTGGTTAGTTAGAGGTGAGGCATGAGATTGATAATGACTTCGCTAGTTTTTGGGGCTTGAGCAATTGTTGATATTGTTTAGATTATGAGGCTAGGGAGTAATGGTGCAAATATTGAGTAACGAAAGTATAAACTTACTAATAATTTAGTAATCAACTTGTAACTTTTTGAAATTGAGTAATTAAAAAGATGTTAATTTTAGCAGGGGCTTAGGAACATGTTTCCTCCTATTGAAGGGTTAGAGAATAATTATGAATAAAAATATTTATCAACAAAACATGGCATTGCAATTATTTGAAGAGGAAACACAATATTGCTAAACTAACATTATAACATTATTGAATTAAGCAAAAGATTAATTAAAGACATGATTGGAAAGGGACCACATTGGGGAAATTAGAGTAATACATCATAATTAACGGACCACATACTACCCAATTTAGTTGTTAACTTGTTGGCGGTACTTGGAGTGCATCACACACTCAATTAAACAAACTTTTTAACATTAAAATATTTATACAAAACTATATAATTTTAATTTAATTATTTAATATAATAATAACTCGCATTATGTAACGATTTTATGTATTTTCTAGCATGTGGGGTTTGATTTTCAATAATTAAATATTAAATTATGGTACATGAGTTAAATTAATCTTGTAACAAATAGATATGTAATTGACATAAAAATAAATAAATAATATATTTTTTTATTAAGTTAATACTTTGTTTGAAAATTAATTATTTTGTCCTAATCTTATCACATAAGTAATCAATTGAATTTGTTTTTTTTTTAAATATTCCCGTATTGAATATTTTTCAAATTTGTAAAATTAATTCGAGTTATTTTTTACTTAAATTTGGAAAAGATTATATTTTAATATTTTATTTATTTAATTATTGATAACCCATAAAACAAAACTCTATCATCATTTAATTATTCTAAAGCTTTTAAAATCTGAAACTTAAGTTTGAATTTAAGTGAAAAATTAATTTTAATGTCGTTGGAATCCAATTAGATTGATTGATTTATTCGGTCTCAAACTGAAAATAACTATAAGCATTGAATGAGATTTTGAGAGAATAACTCAGAATCGCCCTTCAATTAATAAAAAATCAACAAAATGATTAACATGAAAATTAAATAAAATACAAAAAAAAAACATAACATAAATAAATCTAGGGAAAAAAACTTAGAATTGTGAAACAAACTTTGTTAATATATTTTTAATTAGTTAACTTTGGATTTTGTTAATGTATTTATTGTTTGAAATGATTTTAATTTATTGAACAATATTGGATCTTGTATGAATCTCGACTCAGTTTAAAGATTAGATATCTTGTTTACCTGGATTTATATTGTTAATGTTTATTTTAGTAAACCATTCATTGAACGTAATACTCATTCAATAGAATGACTATTACTTCCCTATTACTTACTCTCTTGTAATAGCTATTCCATGCAACTTTGAATAACAAAACAAAATTAATTTCTAGATTAATCCTTTAAAAATTGGACTCAAAAAATATAAAAATAAATATATTAAGAATGTTATTAAAGTATATATTTTTATTTTTATTATATTATATTAAAATATGATTAAATTATTTATTATAAATTTTATTAAATTATATTTAATAATAATCCTATTATATTTAATAACAACAAAAATAATCATCTACATAAAATAATTCTGCTAAGGGTGTTTTGGTCATTTTATCTTTTTTCTTATACTATTACAATATCTATTACATTCAACCAAATACAAGAATATTATTGCAGTTTTATTCCATTACATTCAACCAAGCAATTTAATTACTGATTATAGTTTAATTCCATTATAATCTTATTCAATTCCAGTAAATTAAAACCCAATTTATTAAAAAAAAAAAAGAGAGTATAACTCCTAAATCTTTTAAGATATGCTCTAATTTTCTCTAAAATACACAAAAATAAACTTAATTTAAAAATCGAAATAAAAATTTGATATTCTCTCGTATCTTTTCTCTCAACTGACTAATCCTAAGAAGATGAACATTATGGGTCCATTTTAAGGTTAGTTTTGCAATATTTCATGTTTTCCATCCTAACCAATTTTAAAAATTTAAAACAGGGAATATTTGAAAAATAAATAAGACCAGATTTGGTGAATGAATACATCTTATAGAAGAAAAAGAGCGTTATTTTAATTATTTAATGATATATTGTAGAAAATATTATATCGTTTTTCATTGAAAAAAATTCTATCATTTATGTATTATCAAGTCCACTTGAAAAATTAAATTACTAAACAAACCCTTAATTAGTTTAGTCAATATTTAGAATTGAGGTGTTAGAAGGAATTTTGTTGTTAATTATTAGAGTAGAATTAGTGGAATGGTTATGGTTTAAAGTGTTCCAAAGAAACATGACTGTTAGTTTTATAATATTTCATGTTTTCCATAAATAAATATTATATATAAAACATTTTGACCGCATATGAATTATAATATTGGAAAAATAAATAAATACACTAAAATTTGTCAGCATAATCCGATTAGGTAAGTGTATTTTTTATGAAAATGAAGCACAAGCATCATGTTATTCTTCCGATTTGGATAAAAACGCTGTTCAAAAAATGAATTTTAATCCAAAATTAAATATTAAATCAGATCAAGTTTATAATATATATTATTTATTTTATATACTACAATATAAATATTAAATTATATTAATTAGCTTATGCTTGAAATTTTATTAACACATGTAATTAATAAATATTAAAAAAATAATTATAATTTAGTAAGAAAAAATAGATATAGTAAGAGAAAATAAGGAAAAATTGTTTTTAAACCCTCTAATTTTTTTGTATGTATTATTTGTATAGAAATACCCGACACTTTATTCTTTAAAAAACATTAAATTGCTTCCCTGTTTTTACCTTTTCTATTTTCTGACTTTGTTTTTTGTTATAAGAAAAAAAAAGAATATAATTTGTTTTTGAAGAATAATTTAAATGAATTAAAATTTTGAATTGCGTTTGGAAAAAAAATTATGGTATATTTTATATTTTGTAGTTAAAAAATAGCATCAAAGTCAATTTTACAAGCCATTGTAATATTAGTTCTAAATGTTCTTCAAAGACATGAAACTCGACCTGAAGATATGACTAATTTGCTTTCGAGAAAAATTGAGGAAGCATGTAACAATCAATTTTTTGTTATGATTTTAATTTGTTATTGGATTCTATTGAATGATAATTTTTTTTTATTTTTCATACATATTAGTTCTTCAACTACAACATATTCGAGATTTTATTTTTCTAGAATTTTTAAATAGAATTTTCTATTTTAAAAAATAATTTTGAGTTTTCTTTATAATTTTTATATAGAACAAAAAATATAAAAGATGAAGAATAAGATTATTATTCTATCAACTAAAA
The DNA here is from genome assembly GCA_025503065.1 of Gossypium bickii. Lineage (NCBI taxonomy): Eukaryota > Viridiplantae > Streptophyta > Magnoliopsida > Malvales > Malvaceae > Gossypium > Gossypium bickii. Next base: position 104,877,606 of record CP106716.1, read on the forward strand.
AGTACCACTTAATAGCCAAGTGATAAAAAAAATAATTTTGAAAATATTAGCGCCTAAATTATATTTTTTAATTAAGTAATCAAAATTAAAATTTACTCATGATTTAGCGATTACTAGTGTAATTTATCTAAATTTTTTTTAAAAATACTCCAAAATATGAAATTACACGTTTGAGTTATATAATTCAGTTTCAATCGGATTAAGTTTAGTTTGATACGTAGGCTATTTTTAAAAATAAAAATAATTAAATTAAAATTAAATAAAATAATAAGTTAAGAATGGGTGGGACTAAATTATGAAAAATCTATATAACAATTAACAGAGAATCTCTAGACAAGTTTGCTGCTAATTATGGTTTGATATATTTGTCTTCTTCACTTGTATGGTAATAAGATTCTGTGTCATATTTAAATAAATTAGAAGTTTTTCAAAAAGCTCTTCTGCAGAGAAGACTTTCCCGCCATACCTAACACTCTGTTTCATATTTTTTTGAGTGTACATGTGAATTTTCTTTTAAGGCTATTTATAGAGCCATAAAGCTAATTGCACCGCACCCATTTCATCATGGGATCCTTCTTCGATTCCCAACCCAATTCTACTGAGAAAGAAAACGGAGATCCGTTTTCAAAATCATTCCAAGATATAATATCGACTCTCCCCAAAGGAAATTCCTGGGGCTTTCCCGACCATCTTTTACAGTACCACGGGTTTTGGCACAGCTCGGTTTTCCTACAAGGAATCTTGTCAGCTCAACAACAGTTCCAGGCTCAACCTGCTGATATCATCCTTTGTAGCGCCCCCAAAACCGGCACAACCTGGTTGAAGTCCCTCACTTATGCCACCATCACAAGAACTTCATACGATGATTCTACCAGCCCCTTGCTTTCCAAGATGCCTCATGATGTTGTGCCTTTCATGGAGCTTGATCATGCCCATTTTTCCACTCATCGACATCTTGGAATCCCTGTTTTGGCTACTCATATGCCTTACTCTGCCTTACCCAAATCAGTAACTGATTCCGGTTGTAAAATTGTTTACATATGCAGGGACCCCAAGGATTCATTTGTTTCATTGTATCTCTTCGTTTCCAAGTACCATAAATCCCAAAATATACAAACCTTTAATCTTGATGAAGCGTTTGAGCAGTTTTGCCAAGGTGTATGTTGGTACGGACCTTATTGGGACCATGTTTTGGAGTTCTGGAACGCAAGTTTGGAACATCCGGATAAGATTTTGTTCTTGAAATATGAAGAAATGAGCGATGATACTATTTTGTATGTTAAGAGATTGGCTGAGTTTATTGGTTGCCCTTTCTCATCCGAGGAAGAGGAAAAAGGAATGCCTGAAAAGATTGTAAAAATGTGTAGTTTCGAGAACTTAAGTAACTTGGAAGTGAATAAAAATGGGAAACATCGTGTAAGAGGGATGGAAAACGCGAATTATTTTCGGAAAGGGAAGGTTGGGGATTGGGAAAATTGGTTGACACCTGAAATGGCTGCACGGTTGGACCAGATAACAATGCAGAAATTGAGCGGTTCAGGATTAACTCTTTAATTCAATGTTGAAGAACTGGTTTAGAGTTCGTGTGTGTTTGTCTACCCTTTGAATAAGGATTAGTTAAAGCTTGTATTGTAATTCGATGGAACATGTTTGATCTATGATTGTCTTTGTGCAACAGCTTTTAAGTTTGTCTCAATGAAAAAGAGCAATAAAATCCTAACATTTCATGCTAACGATAACAACTATAATCAACGATATTGAATGTAAGCCTCCTCGCCAACATTGAGTTATGCTAAATGTTGATTGAGTTCAACTAAACATATCGTCGGTCAATTCCCTGTTCTTGGGGCTAATTTAAATGAGAAATTTTAACTACTAATTCAAGTCTAATTAGAATATATAATATTGAACTTTACCGATATTAAAGACGAGTAATATGTTATAATAAATTATTCACCCCTCAATTGGCATCAACATTGTTGCCAGGAAGACATGGGTTTGAGTTCTAAACATGTGGCTTGACTAGTTTAACCATCGGCCCAGTTTTAAAAATTTTGCTTAAAGTATATTTAATCTTTAAATTTTTACTTTATATAACCAACCCTATGCGAAGTATAGATGGACTATACTAATAATATAAAAATTAGAGTGAAATAGCAAAGAGTAATTGGATGATGAAAAAAAAAATAAATGATGTTTAATAAATTGAAAATTAAGTGATGAAAATTTAAATATTAAAATATTAAATACTTAATTGAAGTTATAATATATATATATATATGATATATTATTTAAAATTAAATATAAAATAAAAATATAATTAAATTTAAATTTAGATTTAAATTTTAAAATTAGATTTAAAGAATCATGTTAGAAGAAATTATATGGTATTTCATTGAATTTTTTTTTTATCATTTATGTTGTATTATGTATTATCAAATGAAGTTGAAAATTTAAATCACTAAAAATATTTTAATAAATTATTAAACAAACCCTCAATCAGTTTAGTGAATATTTAGAATTGAGTGTGAAAAGGAATTTTGTTGTAAATTATTAGAGTTTGAAGTGTTCCAAAGAAAAACAATAAGTAATATGAGTGTTAGTTGTATAATATTTCATGTTTTCCATAAAACATTTTGACAGCATAAAATTTAAATGAATTATAATATTGGAAAAATAAATAAAAGTGAAATTTGACAACTTAGGTAAGTATATCTTTTATAAAAATGAAGCACAAGGATCATGTTATTCTTCCCAATTTAAAGTCAAAGTTCGGATAAAAAATAGTATGTTCAACCCCAAAAATATCCCTTTAAAATATCAATTAAAATTAAAATTTATTAATTAGTTTATGTTTACAATTTTATTAACATATGTAATTAATAAATATTAAATAAATAATTATATTTTAAAATAAAAAATAATTTTATTAATTTTTTGGATTTAGTCACTAAACTTTTAAAAATTAAATATTTTAGTCACTTTGAGTTGATGTGAGCTTTTTTACCGGTCTAGTAACAAAATTAGCCTTCTAATGTTTACACGTTCTATCAATTTGATCCTAAATATAAAAAATTCAACAAATTTAACCCTTTTTTTTTACAAAAATTTTCATTTTATTTCTAATTCTAAGAAAATCAATAAATTTGGCCATCAACATTTATAAAATCTATCAATTTAGTCTTAACTCTGAAAATTTTAAAAAATATATTTTTTAAAATATTCATTTTTAGCCCTTTATGACCCATTGGCTAACCCATATGAGATATTAAAATAAGAAAGAGAGTACCCTCTTTTAAGTAAATTGAAAAAGAACTCTAAAAGGTTGGGATAAAATACAAAAAAAATTAAGATCCAAAAGAAAATAAAGGCATTAAAAACGTTATCTGTTCGAGTAGTAATGTAGCAAATTATTCCATATAAATTTCAAATAAATTAGTTTGGTCTAGTGTGAAGCCTAAATTATAGTAAAAGAAATTATAGCAAAGGGCTTGAAAGAGAGTACTCTTTCTTATTTTAATATCTCGCATGGGTTAGCTAATGAGTTATAAAGGATTAAAAATGAATTTTATTACAATATATATATATTGCAATAAAATTCATTTTTATATTTAAAATTTTTAGAGTTAGAACCAAATTGGAAAATTTTGTAAATATTGAGGGTCAAATTTATTGATATTTTTAGAATTAGAACTAAAACAATAAATTTTGTAAACATTGAGGGTTAAATTTATTGATTTTTTTTTTATATTTAGGATCAAATTGATAGAGTGTGTAAACAATAGATGGCTAATTTTGTTACTAGACCAATAAAAAAAGTTCACATTAATTCAAGGTGACTAAAATATTTAATCTTAAAAAGTTTACTGATTACGTCGACAAAATTAGTATCTAAAATAAATCGAAAGAATAATTTTTTATAATTTAACCATAAAAAAATAATTTTCACTAGTTAAATAAACAAAATTTAACACATCAATGTACACAACTTCAAAGCTTATATGAAATTTATGAAATGAGTTACGATTTCAGAAAATGGAAACTTGATTTAACTGTTTGGAAACATATCATTAAACACCATGCAATTAAAAGATAACATTTCATGTCCCCAAATGCTAACGACTGATCATGTTCTTATAACAACTTTCCGGTCTTTTTTTTTTTTTTTTTTTTTTAATCAGGCAAATGACTGCAAATAGCTAAAGTTTAGCAATGGCTTACTTTGTTGGAGAATCCCAAATGGAAATTTCTGAATATCCATCTTCAGTAGCACAAGCACGAAACATGCCAGTGGTGTTGAAGAGCATAGCGACTTCTCCGGTGGAAGACACGGCAATTAATCCTGCATTGCCCCGTGGAACTCGGTCCATAGCGTAAGCAGCAGCTTCCTTGAGGGAAAGACCTTTGAACTCCATGACAGCAGCAACATCCCTTGCGATGGTACCACGGATTATTGCTTCTCCTCTGCCTGTAGCAGAAACTGCACAGAGATGGTTTGCGTAAGTCCCTGCACCGATGATTGGTGTGTCCCCAATCCGGCCTACCATTTTGTTCACTATTCCACCAGTTGATGTTGCAGTAGCCAAATTTCCTTCACTGTCAACAGCCACACATCCAACAGTGCCAATCTGGCTATCACCATCAGCAACTGCAGCGTCTTTTGGCACCTCCTTTGGAATTGGTTGAGTGTAATCAAGCTGAAGATTAAAACAAAGCCAAAGACATAAAACTTGAAGCATCGGTTCAAAATCAAACTTTGGACAAGAATAAGTTGAATGCTGGGGAAATATTTTCCGACACAAGGATAAACAGGCAGTAGAATTTTGTTCGATGCCATACTAAGATATTTCAAACAGTATTGAGGTCTGATGTTCTATGGTTTTATACGTTATATTTTCGAAAATCGTAAAAGAAATAGACAGTTTGAAGTTTGAACAGACCAAGACTAAAGTTTGTAGAAGAAAAATACCTGAACTCTGTCAGCTTCTTGTGCCTGCTTAAGTCTTTCAATGTTTTCAGGGGTGATAAAATGGCTCATCTCAACAGTCTCAAGACCCTGACTCGATGTAGAACAAAACAGACATAAGAAAAGCAGATCATAATCGCTTCTATAGTAATTCAAAGCTATAAGCACCATATATTTAGTTTTCTTTGGCCAGTTATCAAGGAATTAAGGATGAGTGTCGTATAGTACGTGTGTCACATGGATACACTCACTCTTTTTAAAGTTTTTGCATATGTTTGGAGGATCATAATCTCCTAAACATGTTTGCTATTGTGTCTGAAGAAGAAGGCAGAATTCGAAGCGCTAATGATATGTTTCACTCCACTTAATTGAACAAAAAGGGTACCAAACTAAACAAATAAACAATATAGTTGATGTAATTGGTTGTAGGGGTGACTGTTCGATCGAATAGAGTCGAATCGAATGAAAAATTTTTGAGTTAATCGAGTTGACGAGTTCTATTTTATCATCTGAACACGATTTGAAATTTTTTCTAATCGAGTTAAGTAAAACGAAATTTGAGTCGAACTGAATCGAGTGAAATTATTCGACTTAAATTAAAAAATTAAACATCTATTTTGTTATAATATAACTAATATTATGTTAGAGCACAAAATCATATATATTTGAAAATTTTTTAATTATTTTTTTAGAAAAATTTTAAAATTTTAACTTTCTTTATATATTCTTTAAATTTTTTTAAATTATTATAATTTTAAAAAATATATAAAATTTTGAATTTTTACAAATATTTTGAATTTTAAAAATTATTTTGATTTTTTTTTTGTAATATTTGTTGAGAGAGACTAATTTATTTATTTTCAAAATTGACAAGGGTAGAAGGGGTATTTATACTAATCTGTTATTTGAATTATTCGAGTCATTCGAATTGTAAAATTTAACTTGATTCGAACACGAAATTCGAATTACTTATTTTAGTTGACTCAAATAACTTGATTCGATTAACTCAAAATTTAATTTTTTTCGATTTTTTCTAAGTTTTTGGCAAATGAAGATCGCAAAAAATGAAACTTACCTAAAAGAAGAATATGTCGCCTAACATATGACAAATAAGAGCAATAACTTAAAATATTTTAAAAACCTTGAATGTTTACTTAGCAATAAAGTAGAACAAATAATACTAAAGGCAAGCGAGAAGGAGCTAAAGAATAAAAGGTTCAGATTTTTAAAAAAATTTAAGAACAGATCCGAGAGACCTTTCAGTGACATGGATGTTAAAGAGCATTAGCAAATCAAAGATTGCATGTCACCTACTTGTTCCCTTGCGAAGGCCTCAGCACCATCAAATGCCAGATAAATATGAGGAGTCTTGTCCATGACTAACCGCGCAAGGGATATGGCATTCACAACAGTGCTGACACCTGAAACAGCTCCACATTTCATTGTCTTACCATCCATGATGCATGCTTCCATCTCAACTGTACCTGAGGCGGTGAGGACAGACCCCTTTCCTGCATTGAAATGCGGATGGTTTTCCAGTTCACGAACCTATGAAGCAAATGACCGATAAACCAGAACTCCTTAGAATATGCTTACAACAACAGCAAGAAAAAAAGAGACTTGTTTTGGTCTATTCAGAATCAGATAAAGAAAAGAACCGATTTCATGTTGGCATAAGCTCTTGAAATCTAGTCCCCTGGCTTCTAGGTACTACATATCACTAAAGTGAAACCACTAATTCTTGGCTAAACCAATCGTTGTTTCAAAGTTGCAGAATTTCACAATCAAATTTGCCCCCATAAGTAGTGATTAAAAAGAAATTTCACCTACAATCAGAACATCCACATATTTATAGCCCACTCATTTGGTCATACTATCTACTTTACAACCAACTATATTGCAAAACAAACTACTTATTTGACATAAACCAAGACTAGAGATGCAGTGAATATAAATAATAAAAATAAAAATAAAAGTAAAGGTATAGACAGCAATAAAAGCCAATACCACAAGTTCAACAACGTCCAAGGGGTGGTTATGGGCTTTGAGAGCGGCGATCCCAACGTCAAGGCAGCGGCGGAGGCCAGCTTCACGAGGGAGACGTTTTTCTGGTGGCAAAGAAAGTGCGATGTCTCCAACGCCTCCATGAACAGCAATTGCCCACCCCATTACTCCTTTTGCCTTGTAAACTCTAAAGCCCCCACTTTCCTGCTCCCTCTTCTCGCCCTTAATATTGACTTTGTATGTATCTCTTCCTATTTTTTGTGCATTTATATTTTGGATTTTTTAACCAGATTTAAAAGAATTAATTATTTATAAAAATAATTAAAGTAAATTATTCATTCTCTACTATGATTGTTGGTGCCACTTGACACACCGACAGCACCACTCCCTCATCATTAGTTAATAATAATTTCTTTTTAAATGTATTTTTTTTTGTGTCAACACTATGTCGAGAAGAAAATATTTTTTAATGGGTGTTGCCAGTTTGTCAAGCAACACCATATATCTAATCTGTAAAAGTCAACAAGGAGGAAATCTTTCTTTAGTATTGAAATTGGTATGAAATATCAACGCAAAGAGTAACATTGGTGACTATTGAATACAACACTAGGGTTTTCAATTGAGAAAAAGAAAGGGAATGAAATAAAATAAAAAATAAAAAAGATAACTAAGTATCGACGGTTAGAAAAATTTGAATGAGAAAAAAAGGAGAATAAATGAAAAATAGAGAATTAAATATGAGAAAGTAAAAAAAAAATAACATATATGAAAAATAAAGAATTAATTAAATATTTTATTCTTTTTTCTTTCTCATATTTGAGTTTTCCTTTCTCTTTTACTTCTCTTAAATCCCTTTCTCTCATATCTTTCTTTTTAACTCTCATCTCATCTAAAATAATTATTTTTTTGAAATAATATTTCATCCAATGATAGTGACATTAACAAGCTAAGAAGACAAGAACTACTTATGAAGCAAGCGTCGGTCATGTGCTTTCTCATTTATTTTTTTTTTCTATTTTAACTGTTTCCTTTCAGTCATTTTTCTGTTTTACCTGTTTTTATTTTTTGAAAATTTCCACTAATGTTGCTTGACACACCGACGACACTCAACAAAAATATCTTTTCCCTCCCTGAATACCCGTATTTTTACTGGGTATTTTAAAAAATATATATTGGTGCCGCCTAATATAGTGGTAACACTCAATTTTTTTTAAAAGTCGATGATTGGCTAATGATGAGACGGTATCTGTCACAATGTCAAGTGAGACCAACAATCTCTTGAGAAAATGGATGATTTACATACATAAATTTGGACTTGGATTATTTTAATAAATAAATAATTCCTTTGGATCAATTACGTAAAAAGGCCTTATATTTCACACCAAAGAAAACAAAACAAAACAGAGACTGTGGTGTGGTTGATGCTAGTGAGTGAGTCACGAATACTCCGACTTACATTTTTCCCAAATTGGTCACCAGTTTCCTCCATCCTCCAACATAAGTCATATGCCAATCACAAACTTTCTAATTTCCTAACTTAAAACTTTTCGCTTGCTTCCTCTTGGAGATTGAGAGTTTGGAATGTAGCCCTGTCCTTTGTTATGCTGCCATTCCTTCTTTTTTTCCCTTAATATAATACTAACATTTGTAATTTTATCTTTAAATTTAATGAAACAATATTCTTGATTTTTTAAGAAAATATTATTATCATTAACGATAACAATAAATAAAAAGAATAGAAAGACATGAGATATAGTCTAAACGATGAATAAATCACTAGTTACTACAAATGAATGTATAAATGTCATGTTTGCAAAATAATTTCAAAAAAAGGAATAGATAAATTGACAGTAGCTACAATTAAAATAATTCAGAAACAAACTAGAGATGTACTAACTAAATCAAATTGTTTAAAATTTGCATCTAAGCCCGTCATCATTAAATTAACTTGATAATAAATATCGGTCAAATAATTAAATAATTGTCAAAAGCCCCAAAAGAGTCATTGCATCAATGATGCACAAAAAGACAAGTCTCAAATGACCTATCTTCCTCTTTCATCTCATATCTATGTCCTCTTTATGATCTATCATGATTAGGCCCTTCGAGAAGGGTCCTAATAAATCTGACGACACTTTTACATTGACAAATCTCATATATATATATATATATATATGACTAGAAACTAAAAGTTAAAATAAAACCATGTATGCTTTTTAAAAAAACATAGTGAACAAAACAACAACTACGAAAAATAATGTTGAAGAAACTTTATTTATATTATAGATTCAATATTTATACTTTTTTCTAATTTGATAATTAAAGATTATTTTTTTTAATATAATGCTCAAACTTGATAAATGTTATACAAATCATCCCTGATAGCTAGTGCCTTTCATTCTTTTGTTACATGTCCGTAAGAGCCAAGTTCTTTCCTAATTTACAAGGGTTATGTCGAATTTTTTTAATTGTCAACATCTAATAAAAATTTTGACAGTATTAACTATTTTGTGTAAGTTGTGTAACTTTTGTCAAGTTTGGATATCACATTGGATAACCAAATTCATATACTAAATCAAGATGAAGTATTAAATTTGGGTATCAAATGTTATATTATACCTTTTCATTTTTAACACTTTTTAGGTAATTACAATAAATCTCTATTATTCTAAAGTTTAAGTTGTGTTAAACAAATTAGTTTGACTTGTATGGAACGATAGTTAAAATTCTTATCAAACACCCGTTTAACATTGTAGATGTTGGACATCAATAAGGGAAGAGACACGAGGGAGGATGTGGTGGTTATGATGGGGCCAATTTACCTAGGTAGGGCAAAGAGTCGGAGGATGTACGTGAGCAAAGAGGGCTGAAAATGCTATTGAATGTTGAAGGTAGTAAGGAGGTTAGGATGCTTTAGGATCGACCATGTCTTCATTATGCAGAGGGATATATATAGAGGAGGTTCTGTGTTTGGTGGCGCTGACATGGTGAATATGTTATCATGCCATCATTGTGATATGGAAGAGAAGGAAATATGTGATAAAACATATTCTAACATTCCTTCTAAATCGTGGTGTAGGGTGATTAGGCTCATATGTACTTTGGTGGCCTAAAGAGTAACATTTTGAATAGAAGAGCAAGTGGAAGATCAATCAAGACCTTTTGTAGAAAGTAGGTGGTTGTCTTATAGAAATTGTCAATTAAGATCCTGTCAAGGAAATTGGAAGGTCAAATGGAACCAGCCTTTGGTGACTAATAGGCCAACACTGACTGGAGGGGTGTTTCTCAGGTATCTTGTTGTACTACCATGTGTCCGAAGCTGGAGAGGTATAATAAACACTGATTCAAACCATGTGATCCTATACCTACTCCTGATATTGTATAAAAAAAAATGCTAACCTAATCATACCATTAAAATTTTAGATTCAAGTTTGATCGTGTCTATAATCTCTCTAGATTTATTTTACTTTATAGTTAGATATATTTTTATCATTTTCTTGAAAGTAGATCTAATTTGATTATTAATTTAATAGTTTACTATACCAATTAATTATAATTATAAATATTTAAATTATATTAGTATATTTTTGTTTTTATTTTAAAAACAAAGTAAAACATTAATTAAAAAAGAGCTCTTCTAAAATCTATTTGCTCCATTTAAAAAACTCAAAATTGAGATATAAAAACATCAACCTTATTATCATTTCACTTACCAAGGGTCGCTAAAACCACGTTTTAATTGCATTCATCTGCCTGAAGAGTGCTCTAATAAAAAAGTTTGAGTTGATTGAGTTGATAAATCTTATTTTATCATTTTAATTTAATTTAAAATTTTCTCAAATCGAATAAAATAAAATTTGAATCAAATAAAATATATTTATTGGATTGAGATGAAAAACATAATATTAATATATAGTCAACTTAAACTTACATTCAAAGTCTCAAAATTTATAATTAAATATTTAATATTAAATAGTAATCGATAATATATATACATATATTAAAGTTTGGACTGAGACCGATAAGCATTGACTGAAAAGAAAAGCTTAACACACCTACCACTCTTATCTGTTCTTTTTGCTTTTTACAAAAATTGGTGAGTATTCATTTTAGTAAGTGATGGAAAATTCCTGAAGAAAAGGTTAGATAATTCATCTTTGAATCAGGTACCAGATTCAATGTAAATGCATTGTCCATTATATATATATAAATGTCAACTTTACAAGTTCTTACCCTCTAATTATTATTGACTGTATTTGCAGTACTATATTCAAGGGGGATAATTAAAAAGAAAACAAAGGGGTAACGTGCAGCTGCAATTTCATTAACATTATATATATATATATGTAGGTATTGAGTTGATTGATATGAGATGGGCCATTGATGATGGAAGCAAGAAAGATGCAATGGAATTAGAGGAATGAGATGAAGTGGGAACATGTGTGGCTTTCCACATTAACCACTAAAGCTCTCAACTTTGGAATGGGTAAATTTTTGTTTCTCTTTTTAAATGAAAAAGGGGGGGATGACCATTAAGATTCAATGTGCGGACAATAGGGTTGAAATGGAACAGCTTTTTAAATGGGCAAAAAGGTGTTGAAAGTGGAAGAAGGTGAACACAAAGACAGGGATATATTGTTTGTGTCTATATGATGTTCGTCAAAATGCTCCAATCAACCCGACATTTCCATTTCTGCTATAAAACAAGTAGGGAAACCCACATTTTCTACATTGGAAAAAAATCAATATCTCCAAGGAAAAAAAACAACAAAGAAGTTACATTTAAAGTTTCTTTTCTTTTTCATTGTTTTGATTTTACATCCAACAACAAAAAAGAGCATGTAACATCACTGAAATGAAAATTGCAAAAGAAAAAATGGTGATGGACCTCGAAATTCTGGTGTCGGATAGACTTTTCAAGTTAGATTTCACTTTTGTTTTTTCAAAATGGAAATTAAAATGAAAAATGCAACGGAACATAAGTTTAAGTAAAAATTATAGTTTAATTTTTTTTTCAAAAATAAAAAAGTTGGTTGTGATATTTAAAGTTCTAAACACATAATCAATTTGTTGTCGAGTGAACTCACTTCAAATTATTTTTGAAATAATTAATTTAAAATTAAATTATCCGGTAGAGTTTTAGTCGAAGTGTGATTCTTCCATTATTCAATCATTGAAAAATCACCGTCAATGACCACTGGGTTTCCGTAGTCGCAATCGCGCCTTGACATCGTCGTGCCCAATGGTGTTACCAAAGGCGCAACACCCTCATGACACCCCAAGTCGAAACCCCAAGTCGATTTGACTGTTGCTGGTTATATCCAGGCTAGTGATGACTCGATTAGACCGTCGGCTCGATTTCACATTTGGTTCGACTAGTTTTGAATCTCGATCTCGATTTTTTATTCTCGATTTCAATTTTTGATCTCAAGTTCAATTTTTAAGTTTAATTATGCTAATTGTCTGACTTGAAAATTAATTTCTAAAAATATAATATTTATTTTAATTAATTTAATTTTGCTTAATTATAATTAATTTTTCAAAAAATCACTGAGATTTTCAAAACTTAATTTTTAAAAAAATTCTTTAATAAAATTCTTGGTCCCTTTCCAATTATTTAATGAGATATCAATAATTTTCATAATTTTTTTTATTATGGACCCAAACTCTAAATCTTAAATCTCAAACCTTGAACCCTACTTGTGGGAAGATGGCTCGAACAATCCCTCCGATCTCGGATATCCCTTTTCACATGCAACCATTACCCTCTCCCCCGCAAAATCAATGAACACAACTCCTAAGCTTATATGAAATTTATAAAATGAGTAATGATTTCAGAAAATGGAAACTTGATTTAATTGTTCGGAAACATATCATTATTAACACTAAGCAATAAAAAGATAACATTTCATGTCCCCAAATGCTGACAACAACAACTATACGATCCTTTGATCATGTTCTTATAACAACTTTCCAGTCTTTTTTTTTTTCAGGCAAATGACTGCAAATAGCTAAAGTTTAGCAATGGCTTACTTTGTTGGAGAATCCCATATGGCAATTTCTGAATATCCATCTTCAGTAGCGCAAGCACGAAACATGCCAGTGGTGTTGAAGGGCATAGCGACTTCTCCGGTGGAAGACACGGCAATTAATCCTGCATTGCCCCGTGGAACTTGGTCTATAACGTAAGCAGCAGCTTCCTTGAGGGAAAGACCTTTGAACTCCATAACAGCAGCAACATCCCTTGCGATGGTACCACGGATTATTGCTTCTCCTCTGCCTGTAGCAGAAACGGCACAGAGATGGTTTGCGTAAGTCCCTGCACCAATGATTGGTGTGTCCCCAATCCGGCCTACCATTTTGTTCACTATTCCACCAGTTGATGTTGCAGTAGCCAAATTCTCTTCATTGTCAACAGCCACACATCCAACAGTGCCAATCTGGCTATCACCATCAGCAACTGCAGCGTCTTTTGGCACCTCCTTTTGAATTGGTTGAGTGTAATCAAGCTGCAGATTAAAACAAAACCAAAGACATAAAACTTGAAGCATTGGTTCAAAATCAAACTTTGGACAAGAATAAGTTGAATGCTGGGGAAACATTTTCCGACACAAAGATAAACAGGCAGAAGAATTTTGTTTGATGCCATACTAAGATATTTCAAGCAGTATTGAGGTCTGATGTTCTATGGTTTTTTAAGTTATATTTTTGAAAATCGTATAAGAAATAGACAGTTTGAAGTTTGAACAGACGAAGACTAAAGTTTGTGTATAAAAAATACCTGAACTCTGTCAGCTTCTTGTGCCTGCTTAAGTCTTTCAATGTTTTCAGGGGTGATAAAATGGCTCATCTCAACAGTCTCAAGACCCTGACCCGATGTAAAACAAAACAGACACAAGAAAAGCAGATCATAAACATTTCTATAGTAATTCAAAGCTATAAGCACCATATATTTAGTTTTCTTTGGCCAGTTATCAAGGAATTAAGGATGAATGTCGTATATGAGTATGTGTGTCACATGGATATACTCGCTCTTTTTAAAGTTTTTCCATATGCTTGGAGGATCGTACTCCCCTAAACATGTTTGCTATTGTGTCTGAAGAAGAAGGCAGAATTTGAAGCGCTAATGATACGTTTCACTCCACTTAAATTGAACAAAAAGGATACCAAACTAAACAAATAAACAACATAGTTGATGAACTTGATTGCGTCAAACTTGCAAAAGGAAGATCGCATGAAGAAAATGAAACTGACCTAAAAGAAGAATATGTCGCCAACATTTGACAAATTAGAGCAATAACTTAAAATATTTTAAAAACCTTGAATGTTTACTTAGGAATAAAGTAGAACAAATAATACTAAAGGCAAGCAACAAGGAACTAAAGAATAAAAGGTTCAGATTTTTACAAAATTTAAGAACAGACCCGAGAGACCTTTCAGTGACATGGATGTTAAAGAGCATTAGCAAATCAAAGATTGCATGTCACCTACTTGTTCCCTTGCGAAGGCCTCAGCACCATCAAATGCCAGATAAATATGAGGAGTCTTGTCCATGACTAACCGCGCAAGGGATATGGCATTCACAACAGTGCTGACACCTGAAACAGCTCCACATTTCATTGTCTTGCCATCCATGATGCATGCTTCCATCTCGACTGTACCTGAGGCGGTGAGGACAGACCCCTTTCCTGCATTGAAATGCGGATGGTTTTCCAGTTCACGAACCTATGAAACAAATGACCGATAAACCCAGAACTCCTTAGAATATGACTACAACAACAACAAGAAAAAGAGATTTGTTTTGGTCTATTCAGAATCAGATAAAGAAAAGAACCCATTTCATGTTGGCATAAGCTCTTGAAATCTAGTCCCTCTGGCTTCTAGGTACTACATATCACTAAAGTGAAACCACTAATTCTTGACTCAACCAGTCGTTGTTTCAAAGTTGCAGAATTTCACAATCAAATATGCCCCCCAAAAGTAGTGATTGAAAAGAAATTTCAGCTACAATCAGAACATCCAAATATTTATAGCCCACCGATTTGATCATATTGTCTAATTTACATCGGCACCAACTATATTGCAAAACAAAGTACTTATTTGACATAAACCAAGACTAGAGATGCAGTGATATAAATAATAATAATAATAATAATAATAATAATAATAAAAGTAAAGGTATAGATAGCAATAAAAGCCAATACCACAAGTTCAACAACGTCCAAGGGGTGGTTATGGGCTTTGAGAGCGGCGATCCCAACGTCAAGGCAGCGGCGGAGGCCAGCTTCACGAGGGAGACGTTTTTCTGGGGGCAAAGAAAGTGGGATGTCTCCAGCTCCTCCATGAACAGCAATTGCCCACCCCATTTCTCCTTCTTTTGCCTTGTAAACTCTAAAGCCCCCACTTTCCCTCTCCCTCTCCCTCTCCTCGCTCTTATTATTGGTTTTGTATGTATCTCTTCCTGTTCCTTGGGTAGTTGGTAATTTACATTTCACACGAAAGGAAACAAAACAAAACAAAACAGAGACTGTGCTGTGGTTGATACTAGCGAGTCACTCACGAGATAACCCACTTATATTTTTCCCAAATTGGTCACCAGTTTCCTCCCTCCTCCAACATAAGTCGTACGCCAATCACACACTTCCTAATTTCGCAACTTAAACTTTTCGTTAGCTTCTTGATGGAGATTGGAAGTAAATGTATGAATACTAAGAGGTTGTGAGTTATAAAGTTTACAGTTTTAAGATTTTGGGTTCAATAATGTTGAAATATATTATTTTTCTATTTATGTTGATTATAGGTCGTTTTACCTGTAGAGTGCTCTTTTTAATTTAGTGATTAATTAGATTCAGAGGACATAATTCACTATTTACAATAAATAATTTATTTTATATTTATATTTACATATTAATTTCAAATGATTTAAATAAATTAATCTAAGACTAAACAATAATTAAACTTGAATGTACTTAATGGAATTCTACATGTTATTAATGTAGAAAGGAGATGCAACGCTAACCAACTAGGTACTGGTGTAAGGCCAGCATGGTAATGCTAAAAAAATATATACATAACAAAAGAAATGATTATATCAAACTGAGATATTATATTATTAGTATCATTTTTAAATAATTTAATGTCATTTTAATATTTTTATCTTAAATTTCAGCACATATTGATTTTTTTAAATACGAAAATGCTGAAACGACATTAAATTATTAGAAAGTGATACAAATTGCATAGTATCTCAATCTCGTAAAATCCTTTCTCAACATAACAATTAACCAATAGAATTACAAAAATTTCACAAGCAAATTTAGAAAATCGATATGTGTCAATTTTTAATTAATTTTTTTATATAATTTAAAGGCACTTAGCGGTCTCCGAATCTTATTTGTGAAGCTTTTTAATTTCATTTTTAATATACAAAATAATTATTCATATTCCTTTAGTTAGTATTTAATATATTATTCGTGATTTTTTTTTGAAAGACCCTGTTAAAATGTTTAATTTCACTAAAAGAGTTCGATTTTTACTACATATCTCATTTTTAAAAAAAACTTATGTTTTATTATTTACGACTTCCTAAAAGAGTATGTATCACCCATTTAAAACTTATTTTAGTGTTTCGAAACTTCATTGATGGTGTATGAAATAAATTTTTAATTTTTATATAGTTAAAATATAGAAATAGAACAGATATAGATAATGAAACGAAGATAAAAAATACAATATATATAAATGGGATGAAATTTACATAAATATTTAAAATAAAAAAGTATGCAAAAAATAAAATAAAAAACAACTTATACAAGTAATTCATGATTAATATGGAAAAAAGTTAACAAAATAAAATTTCAATTAAAAAGAACAATCCTCTAATTAAAATATTTATAAAATTATAAAAGTAAATAATCAAATTACTTATATTTAGAAAAAAAAATTAAATGATGTTAAATATTAATTTGTATTTAATTAATAAAACTCTTGTTTTGGTTGATGTAGGTGATCCAATCCAAGTCCAAGTTGTTGACCTAAATGCAGGGTTTTTCAGGATAAAGTCAACGATTGGAATAAAGTCAAGGATATTTTATTTCTTAATCAATTATTCAACTATTTTTTGAATTGTTAAAAAAAATATACATATGATAAATTCACATTAATTGTTACCTAATTACCTGGTAAATAAATTATGTTACTTACATTTTTATTAACATAGCTTAATCTTTTAATATTTATATATATACAAGAAATTCTATCACGTGAAATTATATATTTAGGAAAAAATTAAGTTTAAATATGTTTAAAAGTTTTCATATTCTTTCAAAATTTAAAATTTAGTTTTTATACTTTAATTTTAAGACATTGAGTCCCTGTATTTTTTATTTAAAAATATTGGATCCTTACATTTAATTTTACCGTTAAAGTTAATAATGTTAAAGGTAAAATAATTTTTTTAGCCCTTAGCTTTTTATAATTTTTTTATCAATTTGGTCCTTACCCTTTAAAAGTACATAAAAATTTAAAAATTACTTTCTTTCACATTTTAAATAAACAACATAAAAATTTAATAATGATAATTTTAAAAATAAAGAATTATGAAAAATAAAAACAAAAAATGATTTTAAAATATAAACAAAAATTTCAAAATTTAATGGTATCTAAATTGAACCTGGCTAGACCAACTTGTTGGATGAGAATCAATTGGGGTATTAGTCCAGTGAGGTAAAAAAATTGATTGACCTACGAACCGGTACGGACTAGTTAAATCAAGCTAAAAAGTTAGTTAAATCAATTTCAAAATAATTAGTTTGGCTGATTCAAAGTAAATAAATTATTTAAAAATAAAAAAATTATAAAAACCAATTCAATTGCCACTTCAACTGATTTTTTAGCCTGGTTCAACTAGTTCAGACTAGTTCACGAGTCAACCAAATTTTAAAATTTTTTAGCCCTCAACATCTTACAGTTTTTTATCAATTTGGTCTATACCCTTTAAGTGTTGGGGCTAAAACTTATAAAAATTTGTCAACTGATTTTTTAGCTCAATTCAACCAATCTGTATTGATTCTCGGGTAAATTGGTATTTTACTGCTTGTTGGACCAATATCCCAATTGATTTGCTAGTTCGGTCTAGTTTAAATAACATTGAATTTTGGAATTTTTTATATTTTTAATTTTTGAATTTTAAAGAGTTTTTATTTTTCATATATATTTTTATTTTTTAGAAAACTGTATTATTTTAATTTTTATATTTCTAGTTAAAATATAGAAAAAAATCATATTTAAATTTTTTTTGAACTTTTAAAGGTAAGGACCAAATTGATAAAGAAAACTGTAAATGTTGAGGGGTAAAAAAATTATTTTACCTTTGACATCGTTAACTTTATCTGCAAAATCAGATGGAGGGAAAATATTTTTAAATAAAAAAAAAAGTACAAGGACTCAATGTCTCAAAATTAAAGTATACAAAATAAAATTTCAATTTGAAACAAGTACATGAACCTTTGGCATATTCAAACAATAAAATATAACAATTAATGAAATGTATGATTTGAAGCTAACAAATAAAAACACACGCAATGTGTACAATATTACAATGAACAAAAATTAGATTATATTGTAAGTAAAATGAAATTTAAACACATAAATACATCAAATTAAGAAGGTTAAATGCACTACAATTGCTTATTATTGTGATACCATCAATCTTGAGTTAATGTTGAGTTAACTTGTGATACTAATTCGATTAAGAATATTATCAATATATAGAATTAATGGAAGTAATAGAGTGGGCATAATAGAAAAAAAATGTGCAAAACATTTCAAGATAAGGCTTTGGTTGATTGATGAAGTTAAAATTTTGTCGATGTAAATATCATGAGTTCAAATTTCACCCAGTGTAAAATTTTATTGATTTATTAAATAAAAATATCAAAATATCTCAAAATAATATAATTTGTTTTAAATACAAAATAATATTTACTTAATTTGGTGTGGTTAAATTTTATTTTATTTAGTTACAAAGGAAGTTCGAACTTCAAAACCTCAACCAAGAAACAAAGGATTAGGTTGCTAATACTGATCACACAGCATAATATCTTGCATCACCAGCTGCGGATAAGAGAAAAAATGAAATCCTGTTGTACAACTCCTTACCACCCTAGTCATAGCATCAGCTGTCATGTTCTCTGTTCATGACACATGTCGGATTTTTACTTGTCAGTCGCTCGCCATCCATTTTCGAATCTCCAACCCCAGCAGTGGTATCCCCACTCTTTCAGTTCCCAGTATTAAGTTTACTACTGTTTTGCTATCACTCTCAACTAATGGCCGACTCACCTCTTCTTCCCAACTCGTTTTTTAGCCCATCTACTAACACTTGAAATTCTGCCTCTAAAACCGAGCTAACACCTATATTACGATGATATCTAAACACCCAATCTCCCTTCAGACATCTCACTAAGCCACCCTCAGTTGCACGACCCGATTTTACGTCAACTCCACCGTCAATTTGTGGATTTTTCCATTGAGCAAATATTTAAAGTTGTAAAGATAATTGTTAATTTGAAAATGATTTCTTTCTCCCTAACGACAAGTCTGTGCCCATTAAAAAAGACTTTGAAGCCAAATTAACGTGATTGTTGGTTCCATTTTACTAAGGGTCTTTTTGCACCGTGCCATTTCAGTTTGAAATGGACGCTTATAACGAATCTTCCACACAATAATCTTCTTTGAAATTTTGACAATTTGCTGAAGTTTAAATTCCAAAACTTGAACGTGTCCAGCTATGGTAGAATGACATATTTTTCAATTCTACCTACTTTGAAAGCCATGTTGAAAGCTCCAGTCAACTACGAACAAACTACTCCATTATATAAACCATATTCCTTTACCCTAAACCTTGCATCCTTACTTGAGCCATTAAAGCATGATGGCATTGGCAAGCAATTTGCTGGTTTTCGTGGCGTTTTCTTTAGCCGTTCACAAAACCGTTGCGTTGAAGCAGAAGGCGACGCGGATCCAATTTTACATGCATGACATCGTGGGAGGACCCCAGCCAACAGCGGTTCGTGTCGCCGGACGCTCCAACTTCACAGGTCAGGACTCGATTGCGGCCATGTTTGGGTCCATTTCTGTGATGGATAACCCACTGACGGCCACCCCGAGCATGAACTCGACATTAGTTGGTCGTGCTCAAGGGATTTATGCAATGTCGTCGCAAGAAAAAGAGCTCAGTCTTCTCATGACCCTTACTTATGCTTTCACTACCGGGCCTTACAACGGTAGCACTTTCAGCGTTGTGGGTCGGAACCCGGTGATGAAAGAAGTGAGAGAAATGCCGGTCGTAGGAGGCACCGGAAAGTTCAGGCTGGCTCGTGGGTATTGCCTTGCTAGGACCTACTCGATGACACAAATGGAAGCGGTCACTGGATACAATGTTACTTTACTACACTATTAGTATTAGCCGTATTGATTCTAATTTCATTCTGCTATAGATTTTCATACACTCGTTGTGATGGTGCTTTTCTTTATTCGGATCTCCTTTACGAGAGATGGATGCTCAATAGTAATCTATCTTTAAAATATATATTTGACTCATCAATTTAATATTTTTTCATAGGAGAATATTAGATTAAACTAGAAGTTATCACATGTCAATATTTCTCTCGTTAATCTATTTTAACGGTTAACGTGGTTAATGACAAAAACCGTTAATAAATGTTTTTTTTTTTTACATTTTCTCAAGGGATTTTTTTATATATATAAACCTTTAAAATTGTATATTTAAGGTAATAGTTAATTAAATAAAAAAACAAAAAAAATTAATTTATCCATTAAATTGAACTTATATAAATAAATTATTTATTTAATTATCTTCTAAAAAAGAAAAACTATAAACATTTTAAGTAGAAAAAGCATAAATGCTCCACTTGTCATAATAATATATTTTTGTACCTCCTTATATGTATATTTGAAGTTATGCGGTTTTCTGTTTGTTGACATTAAGGGTGTATAAAGAAGAAGGGTTAATTGATGGTTTCATTTCATGCAATGGAGATCTCAAAATCAAACGCAAGCAGCATTGAGTACTGAGTTGTTTCACTTTCGGCTGCGAGTATTGTCACCTTTCCTGCTAAGTCTCTGGGTAGTTAGTTGGGCTTATCGACCACCCAAGCTACACTTGTTTATTTCCTTCAAAATTTGTACTTGTACTCTATTTTCATCGCTGCATAGTATCAAACTATGACTACCTTCCGCTGTGTTGAAATGCTTCTTCTCATTGCATTGTTTCTTAACTTGATACCATTGCTCCTTCATATTCCCAATCTACACTTCTTGGATCTCTTAGTATTGGAAGGTATAACATTTTTCTATCAAATTGATGGGAATATTTGTACAAGTTGGCATAGCAAATTATTCCCAGGCATTAACTATTGATTTGAATTCAGGGGATGATTATGGAGTTGATGATCATGTTAATGACTGTCAAGTTGACGCTGCTGCTACTGCTGATGTGCACGAGTGTTAGTATTTGGCCTTGTTGGGATTCACTTCTGTTGGAAGATCATAGAGAGATGTTGGTGTTATGAACAATGAGCAAGCAAGTTCAGCTGAGACTTGAGCAACAAGGCTCGAGACTTGCAGAAGAAACAAACAGAATTCAAGAACAGAATTGAAAACAAAAGCAAAGGAAAAATGGAGAGTATATGGAAAGGAATCTGATGATATTTCATTCAAAAAAGAATAATGGCATAATGCCAATACATAAACCAAGCATTTAGCTTGTCAAAAATCAGTATATGGTCACTTAATCAATACCTACTACCACTAATACATAGAAACTTGGTAAACCAAGCTTGTACACATGAACAAAGCTGAGTTAACAGCTCAGTCACTATCAAATTACATCAAACATCAAACTAACATAGTTCAAAATGAACTAAATTACATTACATCAAACTAAAGTTACAAAACAAACAGAAAAATCAACAATTTGCACTTGCTTCAAAGCAGCCTCCCGCATGGCTCTGCATCGCATGGCCTGCTTCTTGACTGCTCCTGGTGCTACATGCTGACCAAACTTCAACATTCCTCCTTGGTTAGCATGTTGCAAACTCCCATTTCAGCTTTCAAGTGTAAGAATCTTGACACACTAAGGGCTTTTGTCAAAATGTCAGCTAACTATTCTTCAGAACTGCAATGAACCAGTTTCACTTCTTGTGCTTGCTCCATTTCCCTAACAACATGAAGTTTAATGTTGAAGTGCTTTGTCCTTCCATGGAAAACCGGATTCTTTGCAATTGCAACAGCAGATTGATTGTCACATATTATCTCTATTGCTTCCCTTTGGTGAAGATTCAGATTAGCCAAGATCTTCCTTAGCCAAATGGCTTGGTTAACAGCTCTTGCAGCTGCCACGTATTCTGCCTCAGCAGTTGATTGAGCAACAACATTTTACTTCTTCGAACTCTAACAAAAGATGGCTGAACCAAGGGTGAAAACATACCCTGAGGTGCTCTTCATGTCATCCATTAAACCAGCCCAGTCACTATCAGTATAGCCAACCAATTTCAAGCTTTTAGCCTTGTTAAAACAACATTCCATAGCTCAGAGTGCCTTTGATGTACCTGAGAACTCTCTTGGTAGTTTTGAAGTGACTTGCATTGCAACAATGCATAAATCTTGAGAGTAAACTCACAGCAAACATTATGTCTGGCCTAGTGGCAGTTAAGTATAGCAAATAACCAACTAGGCTCCTATAGGTTGACTCACATACCTTCTCAAAAACACTTTGGCTCGATAGCTTCTCTCCAATAGCAACTGGTGTGCTTGTTGCTTTACAATTCTGCATTAAGAATTTATTTAAGATCTTCATGGCAAAAGCCCTTTGACTTAGAAAAATTCCTTCCTGATTTTGTGTTACTTTCATGCCTAGGAAGTAGGAAATTTGTCCCAAGTCAGACATCTCGAAGACTTGTTGCATTTTGGCTTTGAAATCAACCAACATTGCTTGGTCTCCTCCTGTCACTAGCAGGTCATCAACATATAGAGACACTATCAATTGTGTTTCAGCACCTTTCTTCTTAACATACAAAGTAGGTTCACTGATGCTTCTTCCAAATCCTAGGCTAGTAAGGTAGCCATCGATCCTGCCATACCAGACCCTTGGTGCCTGTTTCAAGCCATACACGACTTTCTTTAATCTATAAACCATTTCTTCCTTATCAGCCACTTTGAAACCTTGAGGTTACTCAACATATATCTTTTCTTTAATGAATCCATTTAGAAAAGTTGATTTCACATCAAGCTGGTGGATTTTCCATTTCATTTGAGCTGTTAAGGCAACTAGCAACCTAATGGTATCAAGCCTGGCCACTGGTGCAAAGGTCTCCAGATAGTTTAAGCCATACTTCTGGCTAAACCCTTTCACAACTAGCCTTGCTTTAAGTTTGTTCAAGCTCTCATCAGCATAATGCTTGGCTCGATAGACCCATTTCACCCCAATGATCTTCCTGTTGGTTGGTCTTTCAACTAGATCCCAAGTTTGGTTTTTCTTAATCATGTTGATTTCATCTACCATGGCTTGTTTCCAGCCTTGCTGAACTTTAGCCTCCTCAAAACAGCTTGGTTCTACCTCAGTCACATGAGCCCTTTCATAAATCTCAGCCAATAGTCTAGTGCCCCTGATTGGTTCATCATCAATGTCTATTTCATGACATTTTGATCAGCCTCAATCTGATCTACCATAAGCTCTTTAGAAACTACTTCTGGTTTATTCTTTTCTCAATTCCAGCTTGATTTCTCATTGAACACCACATTTCTACTCACAAGCACCTTGTTTGCTGAAGGATCCGAGATCCTATAGCCTTTCTTGACTATGCTGTAGCCTACCAAAATACCAGGTTAAGCCTTCTTAGCCAACTTGTCCCTCTTCACTGCTGGAACATGTGCATAACATATGCAGCCAAAGATCCTCAAGTGAGCTAGTGATGGCTTGAACCCAAACCAGGCCTCGAATGGAGTCTTCTGAGCCAATGCCTTGGTTGGGAGCCTGTTTTAGAGGTACACAGCAGTGTTTACTGCCTCATTCCACAAGGTTTTGGACAAATTCTTCTCAAACATCAGGCACCTAGCTATATCCATCAAGCTTCTATTCTTTCTTTCACTAACACCATTCTGTTGAGGAGTAGATGTGTTGGTGAGCTGGTGTTTAATGCCTGCTTCATTACAAAAGACTTGAAACTGAGCTAAGGTGTACTTTGTTCCATTGTCAGACCTTAGAGTTTTGAGCTTGCAACTTGTTTCAGTCTCTGCAGTAGCCTTGAACTTTCAGAACACTGAGGCCACCTCTGATTTATGCTTCAAGAAGTAAATCCAGCAAAATCTCGATTAATCATCAATAAACAGAATGAAATACCTGCTGCCATTCAATGACTGAGTCTTCATGGGGCCACACACATCAGTGTGCACAAGCTGCAGCCTTTTCGAGGCTCTCCAGGCCTTGTTTGAAGGAAATGGCAGCTTGCTTTCCCAGCTAACATACCTCACAAACCTCCTCATTTTCAACTGAGTTGATGAAGTTCTCAACCAGATCTTCTTTGGTTAGCTGGTCCATCGATTTGTAGTTGGCATGACCAAGTCTTTGGTGCCAAAGCTTGGATTCATCTAATGAGGCTATGGAGGCTGAGTCTGAGTCATTTGTCCAGTCAACAACAAAGTTTTTATCAGCTATAGTGACTGACATGAGCTTGGATCCACTTGGATCACTAATTTGGCACTCCTTGCCTTTGAACACAACAGAATAGCCTTTCTCTCGCAGCTGAGCTATGCTGAGCAGATTTCTGTCAATCTCAGGCACCAACAACACATTTGAAACAAGCTTGTTACCTGTGGGAGTACTTATCAGCACATCCCCTTTTCCTTCTGCCTTGATGAAGTGGCTATTACCTACTTTCACCTTTGTTTTGAAGCTTCTATCAATTGACTTGAAGATGGCAACATCTGCTGTCATATGGTTGGTGCAACCACTGTCTATGAGCCATCCCTTTGTGGCTTTTTCTTTAGCAACTGAGCATGAAACTGTAAAAACTTGCTTTTCATGGTCACTGCCTCCTTTTGCTACTCGAGCTTCAGCCTTTGGCTATTGTGGTTGATTCTGCCTTGGTTTGCCTTTGTTTTTGCAAACTTTTTCAACATGGCCCATCTTTTTGCAGTATTGGCATTGCACATCTGGTCTAAACCAGCAATTGGCTTCTGGATGACAAGGCCTTTTGCAATGCATGCAGGGTTGATCCCTTCTTCTTGCAGCATCTGACTTAGGCTTGTGTCTCCAAGTCTTTTTGCCTTTGTAGGTAGATGTGCTCGAGGCAGGTTTGGTTTTGGCTTGGAAGGCACCTTCTTGGTGCTCCTCCAGTGCATTAAGAGCATTGATCAGCTCTGTCAATGTGATGCTGGTCAGGTCCCTAGAGTCTTCGAGGGAAGATATTTTTGCCTCATACCTCTCAGGTAAGGTTGAGATCACCTTCTCCACTATTCTTGCTTCACTGAATTGCACTCCAAGGAGCCTTATATTGTTTACCACAACCATAATCCTATCTGAATACTGCTTGACAAATTCTTTCTCCTTCATCTTCAAGTTCTCAAAATCCCTTCTCAAATTCAGTAGCTGTTGCTGCCTTGTTCTATCAGTTCCTTGGAACTCCTCTTTTAATCTATTCCAGGCCTGCTTTGGTATCTCACAAGCCATGATCCTTATAAAGATCACATCTGACACATAATTTCGGATGCAAGACATGGCTTTATGCCTCTTTGTCCTTTCATCAACATGTTGCTTGATCTGAGCCACTGTTGGATTGGCTCTAAGAGGTGCTGGCTCAACATCTGAGTTGACCACCTCCCATAGATCGAATGTCTGTAGGTAGGTCTTCATTTTGACCACCCATATGTGATAATCCTCTCCATTGAAGACTGGTGGTGCAGCTGGTGAGAAGCCTGATGAAGCCATTGTTTTAAATGTTGAACTATAATAGATCCACTGAGATTATAGCTCTAGATACCAATTGTTGGTGTTATGAACAATGAGTAAGCAAGTTCAGCTAAAACTTGAGCAACAAGGCTCGAGGAAGTAAACAAAATTCAAGAACAGAATTGAAAACAAAAGCAAAGAGAAAATATACAGTATATAGAAGGAAATCTGATGATATTTCATTCAAAAAAGAATAATGGCATAATGCCAATACATAAACCAAGCATTCAACTTGTCAAAAATCAGTATATGGTCACCTAATCAATACCTACTACCATTAATACATTGAAACTTGGTAAACCAACTTGTACACATGAACAAAGCTGAGTTAACAGCTCAATCACTATTAAATTATATCAAATATCAAACTAGCATAGTTCAAAATGAACTAAATTACATTACATCAAACTAAGGTTACAAAATGAACAAAAAAAATCAATAGCTGCACTTGCTTCAGCAGCTCCTGGATAGCTCGAACTGCATGGCCTGCTTCTTGACTGCTCCTAGTGCTACATGCTGTCCAAACTTTAACAAGAGACAACTGAGGATTGGGGGTGATGCTGCTACTGCTGATGATGAGAATTTGCTTTTGCTTTCTATTTTCCCCTACAGTAGCATCTGAAGATGCAGTTAGTTTCGATAGGGCAGCTGGGTTGGAGACCTTGGGGTGGGGGTAGGAGTGCGAGGTTTTGTTTAATGCTAATAGATTGTTTGTACGATTCACTGAGAATGAGAATGCATAGATTGGGAGGCCTCCAGCTAAAAAACTTGTAGTCAAGAGTCTTCCTTGTATGGTTGTGACTCAAGAGAATGTGACAAACACTATGTGCTTTGTGTAGTTTGTAAGAATGTGATCAACCTTGGTGAGAAGATGAATTAGCTACGAAGGACACTGTATTATAACATGGTTGGGGATAAGGAATACCTGCCCTGTGTGTCATCATGAGTTGCCTACGAATGATGCTGCTTATGAAAGGAAAGAGGTTAAGAACAGGTAGTATAAGAATGTTCAATGACTGAACCTTGGGGATTATGTTTAGAATAATTATCTATTATTTATATACATTAACTGGCTGGCTACTTGTCTTGATCCTGCAATGGAATGATTGTGCTTCAATTATGTTTTATGGCATCCGAGATGTATAATTATTCAAGAGTTTGGGATGTTATGTTTTGTGAAATAGACTATATCATTCTACCTTCTCATATTAGATCAACTAAAGGGATGCATGGTTTGATCTTGTTTAGTTAATCATACATGATTGACATGGGACTCGGATGATACAAACTCATCAAGAAAAACTTGTGGGAGGTGGTTTAGGTAAGTACTTGGCCAAGGAGGTTAGGATTTTATAGATCACTATAATGCTGGAGCATCAGCATACTCATATTTAAATGACGAACCTGACAGCTCTTGTTTTTTTAGTCAGTTGTAGAGCTTCCTTTTCTGGTAGCCAAATCTTGATATTTTTGGACTGAGCATTTGGTAGATTAGAAACCAATTTGAAACCAAATGGATATTGCTTGTATATGGTGGGTTTTAGTACTCCTGGTAGCTTCATTTTATGCTTTGTTTCGGCCTATTGATCTCGCCTATCCTTGAACTTGATACATGTATGGTTGTTATCTTGTGTATTGTGGCTAGGAAAATTTTGGTAGATCATCAAAAGCTGAGGTAGTGTTATTTTGGTTAATAGCATTTTATCCCTTCTCTAAGATAAAAAATTGTTATATTTCAGGAAATTGTGCTGTCAAGCGTGTTTCTTGCGAAGCAACAATTTTTGTTTAAAATAGTTGTTGTTTACATCAACTCTTATTCGAGAATAATTATGTCCAGAATAACTATGTTTAAACAGGGCTTTAGTTAGAATTGTTGATATCCAATGTAGTTGTTATTTAAAAACAACTCCTGTTAAGAACAATTAAAGTTTGAATAAACTCTTGTTTAAAATAATGGCGTTTCAAGAATACTTATACTTAGAACAATCATTATTTGTAAAAACTTATATTTAGAACAATTGTGTTTTTTGGAAGGGTCATTATTCAAAACAAGTTTTATAAAAAAAAATCATAACAGAACAAAAAAAAAAAATCATAATAGAACAACTCTTATTTGGAACAATTTTTACATTGAGAGTAACTATGTTGAAAACAACTCAGGTTTGGAACCAATCAAAATAAATATTATTCAAGAACAACTCTCATTCAAAAACAATCATCGTTTTACGTTTTTATAGATGTTTCGTGAAAGATGTTTCACATGGTATTGCTTCACAAAAGTAGAAGAAGTAGAAATAACCCTAGAATATGATAGAATTCTTGGATTATCTTCCTTTTTAGGATGTTACAGAGAGCTTAACTTAGTGGATTAGATACAGAGGTTGTTAAGAGTTTTCTTCTTTAACTTTTTCTAGTAACATTAAGTATTTTTCTCTCATTTCAGAAATATAGTCAATTCTTCTTTCCTATTCACCATTACCATCACCGACAAAAACTCTTCATTATCCTTCTTAATCATTAATGTCATTGTAACTGAAATTTATTCCATTATTCCTATTAATTTGCACTTTGGAAGTGTGACTCTCAAAACTTTTTCTAAAATTTTCTCAAATTGTTTTTCTTTGCTTAACCTGATCATTAGTCACATTTCCCTTTCTCCACCTTACCAACCACTGCCTAACATTATGATTAGTGTTATTAGATTTGCAATCTTCTTCTTTGTTTTCTTTTTGTACATCATGATTACTTATTCGCAACACCAACTCTTTCTACCAAGTAACCCTTTAGATTATATCTATATTTTAGTGCAGAGGAACTGCAGTCTAGACTTGTATGAACCAATTTGACTAAACCCCAAATTCAAAGGGAAATGATAAATCAATCTGGTCTGAGGCATTTCTCAGCTTGTGTAAACTTGCTGACCAAAGCACCCAGAGTATAGATAGGAGTCCAGGTAAGGATATCAACATTATTTTTATTTTTAACTGCACATCAGGGATTTAAATAGTGGTCTGATATCGGAATAGCGACCGCTATATAGCAGTAGTGGCGCCCTCCAAAATCGCTAATGCTGAAAATAACGGTGTGAAACGGAGTCACATCAATAGTCGTAGATCGCGGCTACAATTTAACGGGCAATGGCTAATTGCGGCAATAACGGGCCACTATTCCCGTTACAGAAAATTAAAAAAAATACATCTCCTCTAACAAAAGGGAATATATTCCCCTATTTGCAAAATCAGAGAGTTTTCAATCAAAAAAGTAAAAAGAAGTCCAAATAAACAGAAAAAAGCAATCAAAACTCAAAAGTAATAGAAAATATGAAATCCTATTTCTCATATTTCGGCAAACAACACAACAACAGATGAAAGCGAGGACTTGAATCTGAAAAGCAAACCCTGCCCTGATCACTTGCACATTCAGAGATTGATAATTTTCAAGTAAGTACCTGAAACTTTATCTTAATTCTTGCTTGCATGTCTTGAATCTGTACTGCAAATATGTTCTTTAGACTTTAGGGATGAAGGGAGAAGGCACAACCAGCATATTCCAAGAATTTGATATGCAAAATAGAGGATATGAGTTTTCAGAGGAGAGGATGATAGAGTTTCTCTTCAGTTTTTCTTCTTTCTAGGTTTTGTGTGTTTAGGGATTTTAGAACAGAGGCGTTTCTACCGTTTCATTTCCTTTTTCCTTTATTTTTTCATTTTTATTTTCATTTACTCTTAGGCAAAATCGTTTCATTTACTCTTGGGGATCAATTTGTTGATAGATAACTGGGTCATTGAGTTGGGTTTAATTTTATGAATATTGGGTATTTATTTGGGCTTGGGTATGTGATGCGATCCCGGTCGCACCGTGTTTCGACACAACTCGCCGACCTCAGAATTGGCCTAAACTTGAAGGGCCCAAGTGCAAGATGAAACATCTCATAGACCTGATTGGTTATTGGGCCAATGTTTTAAGGACTTTTTAATTTAATATAGTTTTATTTAAATTAATAAGTTTGCATATTTTTAATTTTAGATTTGCACTTTGTGTGTTCTGCATTTAATAAAGTCTTGCATTAAGTAACTCATTGTTCATTTAGTTTGCATTTCAAACCATGCATTTAAGCATCTTAGTTTAATAAATGAGTTGTTGGACATTTATTCAACTCATCTTAGTTTAATTAATAAGTGTTTTTGTTGAACTTTATTTAATAAGTGTTGCTCTTAATTAATCTAGTTCCTAGGATTATTTAATGGAGCATGAGTTTAAGTTTATTTAATTCTGCTTCTTTAATTAAACTAGTTGCTGCATTGATTGATGTCTTTATTATTAGTTCATTTATTGAAGTCAAGTGTTTAATGTGTTTGAGTTTAATTAGTGTTTAAATGTGTTTAATAAGTTCATTTTAATGTGTTTATTGCAGGTGTCTCTTTAGCTCACAACCGTTACATTTCAAGGCTGTTACAACTTAATTGAAGTGACTTTTTAGGTGATTTTCGATTACAAATGAAGTGGCTGTTACAAGGGATGTTTAATACATCAATTAAGGAGTTTTAAGGAGCATTTTAATTCCTCTTAAATTCAGCAACAACACCCTTTCACCTACCAGCAGTTTTTGCTCATTTAAAGATGAAAACAAGCATTCAAAACACCATTTAGTTGCTGGTGTCTTTTCGGCTAGCCAATGGACAACTCAAAAGACATTTTAAGCATTCAAGGATGATGATTCAAGCTGAATTAAAGTGAATTCAAGCATGGAGTAAATTGTTACAAGAATATCAAGAGTCCTGGGTTTAATTTCAGTTTTAATTAGCACATTAATATGTGACCTTTCAGCTAGCTTTTCTATCCTTATAAATATGTGTAACCAGCCATTTTGAAAGAGACTTTTGGAACTTTGATTAAATTTTATGAACTATTGTTTTTGTGAGGTTCTCCCTCTCATATTTCGTGTGAGTCTCGAATTGACTTATCTAGCGTGCTAGTGGCGTCAACCGAACTCCTTTCGAACTTATCACCAACCTTGGTGTGGCGTTCGTCCATCTTTTTATACCTTTGGTTCCTACTTTTCTAAGTAACGGGTCGAGGTCCATCCTACTTCTCCATCCTACCACCTTAACGACATAAGAAACGGGGTGACACTACAGTATAATGTTGAATCTTTCTTCGGTTAAGTTCCCTTTTCCATTTCCATCACTTCATCAAATTACCAATAATTATTTCTTGTTAAACCGAACCTATTTCATCCTTACTAAAACCCCTTTCCATTCCAAAACCATCTTGTTAGCTTCTGCATAACTTAACCAAATTTTACATTTTTAACGCAATGGACATTCTCCTCGTCGACGATCGAGCAAACAAGTGAAACGACTCGATTAACCCGAGCTGGATTACATCAGTATGGATATGGATTAAATGAGAAAAATAGTATTTTGGGAAGAGACAATGCCATATATTGATAAAATTCTGTCACAATTATTCATTGCATAACGTTGAGTTAAGGAAAATGCTTCTGTAAATAGACTCGTACATATCCCGTTGAAAGCTAATGGGAACATCTCCAAGTCGTAAGAATACCACTTGGATCAATCCCAAAACCCTGTCTAAACCCAACCACACACAGATGTAACTGGTTTCTTGCTTTGGATCCTTTGGTCAACTTTCCCCACCATACAAATTTCCCCCAAGTTGTATAGTTGGGTATTTGTAATTGGGGGAGTTGAAATACTTTAGTGTACTGATTATTAAATATCCTCTTTTAATGCATTCAGATTTTTATTTCAAAAAAAAAAAAAATCAGTAAAAATTATAGATTAATAAGTTAGAATTGTTTGGAGAGATTTTACTGAAAATGAAAATTACAATCATATTATTATATTTTTTAATATGAAAGCTTCAATCTTATCAGATTTATAATTTTACTTTATATGTTATTTTTAATTAATATTGTAATTATAATTTATAATGATAATTATTTATTATTTACTATTATTTTAAAATTTCATAACTTTCATTACTCAAGGTTTGTTTTTAATGAAAAATTATAACCTCTGTTGCTAGGGGTTTGCTTAAGGTTACACACAAAATTAATGAAAAGATTATAGCCTCCATCACTTATGACTTGTATTATAAAAG
Source organism: Gossypium bickii (assembly GCA_025503065.1). NCBI lineage: Eukaryota > Viridiplantae > Streptophyta > Magnoliopsida > Malvales > Malvaceae > Gossypium > Gossypium bickii. The sequence goes on from CP106716.1 coordinate 104,909,732, forward strand.
GTAAGAAATCAAGACAAATTAATTTATTGTGTTTTTCTTTATCAAATCCGATAGATGACTTCAATTCAACATTAGATAAATCTCTATTGATTTTAGTTTGCATAATATGAAAAACTTAAAATTTTAAATTTGATCCAATTTGAATTTAAATTTTATTAAGATGGAACAAAACAAACTATTTATACCAAAAACTTTGGAACCAAGTAATAATGGGTTTTGGTGTATTGTTGTTCTTAAAAAAAATAATTATGTATGGATTATGCAATAAATTTAAATTTTCCATGTTAATGATGTTTACTTTTTTTTTGTATTATATTGTTGATAATATAAGTAATGAGTTGCTTATATTTCTAAATATAATTTTATGTTTCTTATATATAAATAAAAATAAAGCATGCCACCACGTGAAGAGTTCCTGACTAAAGGATTGGAGGGTGCACCAAGTAATGATATAGGTTGGCACTTTGGAACTCCAGTGCCAAATGCGAAAGGAAATATCGTATGTAAACTTTGTGGTAAAGTTGTGAAAGGGGGAATAACATGATTTAAAGAGCACATTGCTCATAAAACCGGCAATGTTGCACCATGCCCTAATGTTACTGGTATGTGATACTTTATTATTATTTTTAAATGTTATTGTAAATTTATCAATAAAGATTATATATAATTGATAATAATATAAAAAGTGTGAATTATTTTTATTTTATTAACAGGTGTCATTAGAGAAAGTATGATGAATGTACTGAAAGAAAGCAACATAAAGAAATTAGACAAAAAGAGGAGAAAAGATGAATTCTTATCTCAATTAATAGAAGAGGAGGATGAACACGAGGAATTCATTGATGAGGTTTCTGCTATAAGGCAAGAAACTCGAGAAAGTATCCAATCACAACACAAGTGGCATAGAAGGGAAGAATTTAGACGAAGTACTGGTGGTTGGGATAATATTTATGAAGAAGGGCGATCTTCTCATGGATCAACTAGAGAATATAATAGAGAAAGAACAAACAAATCCATCCCAAGTGAGTCTGAGTTTACCTTAAAGGGAGCTATACCTGAATTGGTTAAAAGCAAAAGTTTAAAGCAACCAAAGGTCAATGACTCTTTTTTAAAGAGTTTCCGAAGGAAGATAGGTGAAGCGGTATCTAAATTTTTAATATATGAAAGACTTCCTTTTCAATTAGCAAGCTCTCCATGGTTGTATAGCTTAATTCAAGTGTCAACAGAAGTTGGACAGGGTGTAAAGCTCCCAACACCTTATGAGGTTTCAGATGTGTATTTGGAGTCAGAGTATCAATGAGTTCATGATTGGGTAAATGGACTAAAGACTCATTGGAAAGAATTGGGTGCAACTCTAATGTGTGATGGTTGGACCAACAGTTTGAATCAAATGAACATCATTAATTTCCTTGTTTATTGCAGTAAAGAAACCATTTTTTTGGAAATCGGTAGATGTCTCAAGTGTTCGTAGTAGAGATGCTGAATTCTACTACAGTTTGTTAGATTCAGTTGTAGAAGAAATTAGAGAAAATTACATTGTCCAAATAGTGACTGATAATGAGGCAGCAACAAAAGCTGCTGGAAAAAAGTTAATGTTGAAAAGAAAACACCTATATTGGACCTCATGTGCAGCTCACTGTTTAGATTTATACCTTGAAGATATTGGGAAAAAGCCCAGTGTAGCAAAAGTGTTAGATGAGGCAAAGAAAGTGACTTGCTTTATATACAATCACATTTGGACTATTGATTTGATGAAGAAGTATACACAAGGGAAACAAATACTTCGACCCGCTCTTACTCGATTTGCAACTCATTTCATTCAACTTGAAGAGATAACAAGATAAAAACAAGGTCTGAGAGAAATGTTTAATTCAAAGGTTAGTATTTTATAATTAGTTAATATAATTACTTAAATATAGCAACCATTAATGATATTATTAGTTCCAAATAATTTAAATTATATTATTTAAAATTTTTTCTTATGAATATATAGAAATTTAAAGAATCAAAATGGGGACAGCAAAGGGCAAGGCCTGCTTATGAAGCCAAAAAAAATTGTTTTGGGAAAAGATTTTTGGAAAAAAGCCAATGACCTCATAAAAGTTTACGAGCCCCTAGTAAAAGTATTGAGACTTGTGTATAGCGATGAAAAACCAACAATGGGCTTTATTTATGAGGCTGTTAATAGAGCTAAACGAGCAATTCAACAAGATTGTCGATATTTCACTGAGTACGAAAAGATTATTGACAATAAATGGAATTTTATGCATCCCGAATTGCATTCAGCTGGTAAGATAAAATGTTTCATATAATTAAGAAATATTTTTATATTTTATTATTTTAAGCTTTAGATTATTATTATTTGATGATATTCTTATAAATTATACTTAGGTTATTTTCTCAATCCTCAATTTCAATTTGGGGTGGAGCATTCTGAGAATGTACTAATAGAAACATTAGAAGGTACACGATCAGTAATTAAAATATTAGAACCTTCTCTTGATACTCAAGTTAGAAGGGTTAATCAGGTTAGATTCAAGTACTATTATTTGTAACTTAGTTACATAATTTGAAATAGAAAAATTTTTTTTTTACTCTATCTTTCATTTATGCAGTTGTTACTATTTAGAGATAAACATGAAACATTCGGTACTCCACAAGCACAAAGAGCTTGGAAGCAAATGAATCAGGGTAAACAGTTAATTAAATTATTTAATTTAATTTATATTATTTAATTATATTGTACATTTTGAAGTTATTTTGAAATTTAAATAATATTATGCAGCTGAGTGGTGAATAAATATGACACATGTGTTCCCGAATTACAAAAATTAGCAATTAAAGTGCTTAGTCAAACAACTTCAGCATCAAATTGCGAAAGAAATTGGAGCACATTTAGTTATATTCACACCAAGGCAAGATAAAGTAGTGTTTACCTATTATAATATGAGGCTTCAGATAAAGTATCAAAAAAGAATGAGCACTGATGATATAAACGCTAGTTTTAATCCTATTAGCCTTGATCATATCTTTGAAGATGTTGATCTACTATCAGAATGGCTTCATGAGAAAGAGAATCTATTATTAGATGGTGAAAATGACGGTGTGTTGCCTGTGGATACCTCTGATGATGAAATGGATGTTAATCAATCTCAACAACAAAAGTTGTCTCATTCAAGTTCTAGTTGAATGCCAAGTCAGAGTGGCGATGGACCCGATGTGGTGGTTTAAGTCCAATTGATGAGGATGGTGGATATAGTGGTGATAGAGGTGAAATTAGGTCTTCTAGTCAGTATGGAGGAGAATATGGGGTTGGTACCACTAGTGGACATTTTCGTGATAGATCAGAGTTTGATGGAAATATGTTTCCTGAACCTAGGAGAGATAGAAGTGAAGCGAGAGCTCCATCAAAAGGAAAAGGCAAAAAGCATACTTCTATAGGCTCTTCATCTTATAGGAGATCGAGTTCTAGTAACCTTGGGTATAGTGGTTCATCTACTAGCACTCAAGGGTTTTATCCACCAGAACAACCTTCATATTTTCAACCTTCACATGGTTATCCACAACCATATGGTTATTATCCACCATTTCTTAATTATGGTGTGCCATACCAGCCTCAAATGCATCCTCCACCACCAATGTATCACCCAACTCCACCTCTCATGTATCTTCCTCCTCAAATATATCTTCCATATCAATTATATGAAAACCAAGGTGAAAATGTTACTTTTTTTGGATATAATTTTGGACAAAGGCCAAGAGAATCAAGTCAAGAACGCTCTCAAAGTGAAGGTGAAGGATCTGATCTTCCTCGTCATTTCACTAATTGGTGAAAACTAAATCGTACCACTACCATTATTTGTAAGGTATTTTTTTTTTAAAGAAAACTTTTGTTAATGTTCATAATTTTGATGGTATTAAAACATTTAAAATATATCTTTAGATAAATGAATAGAGTATATTTTATGAAAAGATAATTAAGAATCGAAGCATGTTAAATTATATATGAAAGTAGAATGAGAGTGAGAATAAGTGGTAGGAAATAGAAATAATTAATGAGAATCTATACATTTATCTATTCCTTTTTTCCTTTTGCAGAATAGAATGTTTATATCTTCACCATCTTAAAAGCTGTCAAAAAATATTGTAGACATCCCTCAGGTATGAATTTTCAATTATTTTATCTATAAAAACTTATAGACTTATTAAATATGATAAATGTTTAATATTTCTTTTTTTTTTTTACTTTGTTATTAGTTAATGTAACATTCTTAGAAAATTTGTAAATAAATGTAAGAATAATTAATGATTCTAAAAGTTGTGTTTTCATATCATATTAATAAAAGTTCATAAGTGTTAGAAAACACTCTAAAAATCATTAAGAGTGACTTTTTATAATTATAATTATAATTATTATGTTTTACAATAAGTTGTGCGAATTTTAAAAAAAATCACGACCGCAGTGACCGTGATAAACCATAATTTACACATATTTTAACCCCATGCTTAGCTTGATTTTGGATGATTTTCTATTGAATTTGATGAATTCGATACTCCTAATCTCTTAATTTCATGTTTTATACTCAGGAGAGCTTAGGAAGTCGAAAAGGACGAGAAATGGGCCAAAAATGGACAAAATGGGTCTACACAGCCTGGACCACTGCACACGGGCGGACCACACGGCTGTGTGTGGCAAGCCGGATCGAACACGGCCTGGGCTATTAACCACGGGCGTGTCCCTGCCGAAATAAGGATGAATTCTATTTGGAATAGGATACTTAGGGGCCAAGAAAGGCATCTCGAAGCCTATATAAACACCCTAGAGGGCAACCTAAAAGAGTGTTTGACAGGACGTTGAATAAACGCCGAGTAGAAGGAGAAAATACTCCAAGACAGCCGACAGGAACAACTTAGGAGAAAGATCTCCATCAAGACTGAGGATTCCCCATCAAGTTCTTTAGAAGTTTTTGGGTTTTCTTATGTTTTGTTGTCTTCCCTATTCTAATATGTTTCCCTTTATTAGTATGAACTAAATCTCTTAAATACCTGAGGGGATGAAACCTAAGACAGATCTTATTATTATTTGATTTATGAGATAAATACTTGTGCTTATTCTTAATTGTGAGTTCTTATTCTTGTTTTGATAATTCAGGTTATTGTTTCAAGTCGAATGTGCCTATTCAATAGAGCAAAAGTCTCTGTTTAAGAGTAGATCAACACAATTAAGCGGAGTTGATTGCAACCCTAGATATAGGGCGACTACCGGATTAGAGTCAAACCTAATAAGGGAATCCATAAATCGAGTTAATGCGACAATAGGGGTTTTAATTAGAAAGAGATTTCAATTAATCAACCTAGAGTCAGTTGTTAGTAGCCTCGAAAGAGGTATTAATACAATTTAGGGATTTCTATGGATTAAGCCAAGTGAATAAATCGCATGAATCAAAAGTAATAAGTGAAGTCTAGGTGGATTCTTCCTTAGGTATTGCCTATCTCATATAAAGTTGTCTAAAAGTATTTTCCCAATTTACTCTCTGTCGCGTTCATAGTTAGTTAAATTAGTCAGTTAATTTTAGATTAAAAATAAATCCCCTTAATTATTAGGCTAGATAATAAAAAGATAGTTAAGACTAGTAATCTTGGTCCTTGAGGATACGATATTCCGGACTCACCACAACTATACTATTGTTCGATAGGTGTGCTTGCCTTTGTCGAAATAATAGTTAGTTTCGAGCTCCATCAGACCGCAATAGTATCTATTATGTCCGCAACCGCGATAAACACAATGCGACCGAAAACGTGACCGCGACCACAATTTAAATCCCTGCTGCACATGACAAGCTTCTATAGAATTCTATGGAGGCCAATGAATCAGATTTAGTCAACTTTGTTGTCAAAGAGGGATGCAGCTGATGCTTTACCATTAAAGGTATTTATGTACTTTGATATTGCATTTCATTCTACCACTCAGCCCTTTCATTAATCATCAATTTCGGAATTCGGAACTTGTAGTTGAAGTTCCTTAGGAAGTTCCTCTAAGCTTCAAAGTACTTCATGCAAGAACTATGACATGTTAACATCGTTATTATCATTACATGGTTGTTACTGAGGTAATCCATGTTTGATTATAAGTTTATACCATGTTATTTGGATTCGAGATGCATATTGAATGTGGTATGTGTTAAACATTGATATGCTCAATTTTTTGTTTTTTTTCTATATACAAGAAGAGAAACATCCGTGCCTTCGTCCTAATATGTGTTGGACACATTAGCTAGATATGGATACTTTAAGAAAATAAAAGATCCGATTAATATAGATGATAGCAATACCGAAAAGTTGTTTTCGGTGCATGTAGAAAGGGGGGAGAATGAAAAAGAAATGGCAAAAGTAGTTGCCTTACAGCAATTCTAACGTATCAAGGGTAAAAAGAATGATACATGTCATTTATTCCTGCAACCATTTTCTTCACCAATGTGTAACTGTCAATGCCATTTACTTAAATGCACATTCCTGTTCTGGTAAATGAACTTGAGTAACAAGTTACCTTCAACCCTTTATTAAATTCCACGTACATAAATTCGATAATTTTAGACATAATATGTAAATACAAAAGATATAAATACCATTATCACAATAAATTCAATACATACATTATGTTCGTATTTAATATTTTAACATATTTAATAATTTATGTTGCGTTCATATTGAATCAAATAAGGTAAGTTTAGAATAAGACAAAACGAATCTTAAAATGTTTTCTTAACAAAAGCAAAAATAATCTTATGAGTTTTGTTTTTCTTTTTCAAAATATCCGTATTTCAAATATGTCTCAAATAAAAATATATAATAAAAGGAATGAAAAATGAAAATTTCAAGTAAAATAAATGTGCATATGATGTGTTGCTTTTGTGGTATTAACAAAGAAACAGTGCTGCCTCAAGGGCGAAGCCAGAACAAATTTTTAGACGGCCGAATTAAATTTTAATTTTTTTTATAATCTATATCATTATAATTTTTAAAGGGTTAAATTAAATTTTTATAATTTTAAGGGGTCAAAGTATAATTTTACCTTTACTAATCTAAAATATTAAAAAATTTTAGAGGACCTAAATAACAATTTTCCGTTTTAGGGGGGCTGAGGCCCCTGCCAACCCCCTAGATTCGCCTCTGTTTTAAATGCATATTGCCTTATGCTTCACTGCAGTCCCATTTCAATCCGAACGCTCTTAATGAATTTATCAATCAGAAATTCTTTTTGAATGTAATTGTATTATTTATTAATTTATAATTTCAACATTTTTTAAAGGTTAAATAGAAATTTCCTTCATATTTTGAAGAGTGAAAATACAATTTTATCATAATTAATTATTTTTAAAAGAACTGAATTAAATTTGTTTACTTTGACGAAATTCAACACCTTTATCAGTCCATGTGTGGCCTCTAAAGTCTACTTTTAACACACATACATAACATTGTATGTATGTATGTATATACAGGGGTGAAACTAGGGGGGCTGGCAGGGCCTCGGCCCTTACTTTGACGAAATTCAACACCTTTATCAGTCCATGTGTGGCCTCTAAAGTCTACTTTTAACACACATACATAACATTGTATGTATGTATGTATATACAGGGGTGAAACTAGGGGGGCTGGCAGGGCCTCGGCCCTTAAAATGAAACTTTTTTCATTTAGGTCTTTTGAAAAATTGAAAATGTTAAATTAGTAAAGGTAATATTACACTTTTGCCTCCTTAAAAAATGATAAAAATTTGATTTAATCCTTTAAAAATTATAAAGATAGATGCTTTTAAAATGATAAACTTATATTTTTACTATCGTAAAAATTATAATTTAATTTCGACCTCTTCAATTTTTATTTTTATTTTTTAACTTTACCCCGATCTATGTATATGTAAACCAGTTGTATAAATTCCATCAAGTCTTATTTTCTGACTAAGTTTGGTAGAACAAGCAAACAAAAACTAATTGCAATTTACGACCCCTTACACTTCCAAGTATTTATGCAAAGGATTTTGGCCACGAAAATTTATCTTATTTGGATTTTTTATTTTTCTCAAAATATTTATAGAAATATGATCTCTGAAATTTATAAAAATAATGTAAAATTAAATATATTGAAAATATACATGTATTCATATTCAAATTTTAATCAAATAAAATGATATTTACCTCCTTCTTCTTCTTCTTCTTCTTTTCATATTTAAATAGAAACAAACACGTTTCTTATCTCTTAAAGCCTATATTGTGAAAAAGTGATAAACTGACGATGCTTATGAAAGAGGAAATGTGGGGGGCAATTTTAAGTAAAAGGTGGAGTAGAAAATGATAAAGTGTAAAGAGAATACAAGGGGCTAAACCCTAAAAATAATTAACTGCCATTTTCATATCTTGTAAAACATTATTGCCGAAAGTTGTTTTGAGGAATTAATATTCTCTCACATCAAATTTTCAACTTTCGGATGAAAACAATGGCATCAATTCAAAATATTTTTTAATTTTTGTATATAAAATATATTTGTTCAAATAAAATTTTTTGAAGAGAGTAAGAGCCCATAATTAATAATAAGATAAGTAAAGACGGTTGAAAAGATTAATAAGGATGCACTTTAATTTAATAGAGTAGATAGAGGAAAATGGTGTTATTATTGATTAACGAAAGTGAGTAATACGTGAATGAATCTTTGACTGATCTTGATATTCAAAATTTTAAGAACCAGGTTGAAGGGTTGCCAAGCTCATTAGATTCTCAATAAATTGTGATGAGTAGGTAAACATCAAAGATTTGATTAATCTTAAAACCAAGGCTAGAATGGAGGTATAGGAAGGCGTTATTTTATAGGTGTGTGCATAATCTTTTCAAGACTAATGTTTTGAGGGTGGATTAGAAAACCATGTGATTTTCACATTGAACATATAGGTGTAAATAGTGAAATTATGTTGAATGTTTGTTGAAGGTGATTATTTCTTCTCTAAACATTTTATTGACAAAGAATTAAAAAAATATAAAAGTTTGTATTTGTGAGGATTTTGATGGTAGAGATGATATAGAAAAAAACAATTGTATGAGTTCCTATATCTTTAAAGCCTATTCAAGGATAATGTGTATGCATTATGTGATACTAATAAACAAAAAAATCCAAGTGATGAGATGAGATGTTGGAAGAGGGAAATAAAATGATACAGTGGAAGTTGTTGAATTTAGTAATGAGAGGATGATTATTGTTCCTTGGTGCACTATTATATATGACTATGGACCAAGTGAATGAAGTTGGTGATATATGAGGCAAAGATTATAGGAAAGTTGGTGTGGAGGGATCCAACATATTCGCGCCTTGGTGCTGGAGTTTTTGTGTTTTTATTTAATTGCTCAACTCCACAAATTTTAGTAGCTCTTGTTGTTATTATATAATTGATCTAAATATAAAATTTTATGAGAAGAGCCAATGATAGAAAAAAATTTCAAATGATCCGGGAGTGAATCTAAGTTGTTTCGAGATTCTTGATCGAATTTTTTTTAGAAACCGACTTCAAAGAGATTGCTTTCTTGATCTGAAAAAATAAATTGAAGATTGAATGTAAGTCAAGAGAAAAAAACTCAAGTAATAAAATTAATCAAGAATCGAAAATAAGATGGAGTTGTGGAAGGATGAAACTGATGGAGTGTGGAATAGAAGGATAAGTGTCTAATTGGACCCTCCAAGAAAAATTTATCGGTAAAAGTTAATAGCTTTAATCAACCCTCCAAGAACACGTTTTTATCAACTTAGAGTTTGAAGAACTTCCTCAAAAATTTTAAATAAAACCAAGTAAAAAAAAAACCTTCTAAATAGAAACAAAAATTGAATCTTGCAAAATAAAATCCTCTAAGCAATACTTTTTATTAATCAAAATAGTCTCACATAATGAATAATGAAAGTACCATACTACAAATTCAATGAAAAACAAACTTCTAATTTGGTTAAGCAAGAAATAATTCTAATTTAACTAAACCTTCTTGAAAAAATAAGAAACACACAAACTTTTAAACAAGTTAAAACACCTTAAAATATCCTAAATTTTAAAAAAGTAAATACAAAAAACATTCAAATTAATAAATACAATATTGGGCTTATATATAATAAAAATTAGACAATAAAAGTAAGCTCAATATCGTTTAAACATGAATCCAAAATCCAAAACTCGTAATTCCCATAATAATTTTGTCCCAAAAATTCTCCTCACACAATATTCACTAAAACGACCATAACTTGAAATCTCAAACTCGAAATAAGGTGATTCAAAGTGAGTTTTGAAACTAAGAAATAGATTTTTCATTGGTTAGAAGACATCTTGGCCCAAAAATGTCCAGATCCAGTCCAAAAATTCATCACAAGTTGATTGATTTTCTAGACTTGAACATTTGCAGCTTCGGTGAATTGAAGTTAATAAATTTCATCCATCTGTGCATGTATCAGCCAAAAAGTAATAAATGATTTCATAAAATTTTAAAAACAAAAAATGTTAACTTTAATTTTCAAATATTTTGATATAACAAAATAATTCTTAAATTCCCTTACTTAAATTTGCAAATATTAATTTGTTTACACTTAAAATTATTTTTCAAGTATTTGAAAACACAATAACTTAGTTTCTAAATGTCTTAGACAATTTTCAAAACGTCCAAGTCCTTTAAAATGGTTTCTAAGCCAAACTATATAGTTTTCCAATCTCAAGACATAAAACTATAAGTATCGAGACAAGCAAGTCAATGGCCAAGATTTTGCTTTTTGGGTCCAAAGTCTCAAGACATTCTTTCAAAGTTTTGAGACTTGTTCTTGATGTTTCGAGACATCCTTTCAAGGTCTTGAGACATTGTGCTTTCTAATGGCCATTTTTCAATAATATCTCGAGACATTACCATGCATTTTGTATTAAATGCACAAAATTAATGTCTCCAACAACCAGGAGCTCTCCAATGACTTTAAATGTACCCAAATAAATGAGAGGGTATAAATATGATTCAAAAACACTCAATTGAAGACAAGAAACAAGTTTAGAAAGTTCAAAGAAAAAAATCGAAATCTTTCATTGTTACTCCTATTTCTTGTAAAAACACTACATGTTGGTTCATTTATATATCAACAATATCTCGAGACATTACTCTACATTTTGCATTAAATGCGCAATGTCTCCAACAATTAGAAACTCCCTCCAATAATTTCCAAGTATTCAAATTAATGAGAGAATATAAACATGATTCAAAAACAATCAAATGAAGGCAAGAAATAAGCCTAGAAAGCTTAAAGAAAAGAAAAATCCAAGTCTTTTATTGTAAAACACTTGTGGGTTTATTTATATTTCATTCTTTCGAGAGCTTGTTTGTTTTAGTGATAGCAAATTCTTATATATCAACCTTTGAGAGATTCTTATTCTTTATTAATTTTATTTCTCAATTTGTGAGAGTTTATATAAGGTTTTTGGTAGAAAATTTTAAGGAGAAGTGATGCTATCTTACCAAGTTAAAAGATAAGAGATTGTGTCACAATTATACATTGTCTTAAAAATGTATCAATCATTCAGTTGAAAAAAAATAATTAATTGTGATAAGCTAAAGTAGTGGAGATAGGTATTTAAAACTAAACCGCTATAAATTTTTGTGTTCATTTTCTTCAATTTATTTTTCTAAAATTTTAAAACATCATTTCACTACACCCTTGGTGTATATTGAAGATAACAAAAACTCTTGAGTTAAAAATAGGTTTTTTTAAGTAATCTAACACTAATAAAAAATATTTTTTTAGTACTAAATATGTAACAAGCAATGGCCTTAAAGATTAGCCTTTTAATCCATACATCTATCTTTGGATAGTGATTTGAATCTTTCAAAACGAAGCCTGGATGCTTCATTTTTTCAGTCCAACCAAGCCATCCATAAATTATTTTAATTGAAAATATTAATCTGGATACCCTAAAAATGAAAGGGTTTTGTAATTGCATTTCATTAGATTTCACGCTACAAATTTTTAATAATTCAATCAATCTTTTTTTGGGCGAAACAGATGATATCTCAATCGAGCGAGAGAATAGGAGAATCCCATATGACCCAATATATTTGACAAGTAGCATTATACGTCAACCCAAATTGTATCTTTCTATCCCGAATTTTGAAAAAACATTTGTAGTTCTTCACTTATTCCTAAGTTAAGGTTTTTTTTTTTGTTAAAAAATTATATATTTCGGTATTAAAATTATGACTCATCATAATTATATATATGATTAATTTAATGATTTTTTGTATGAATTTTTTTATTTATTAAAAAATTATATATTTTATATTAAGTAAATTTTTCACTTTTTTTTATTCACAATTAGCTATTTTAATTATTTAATAAATTATGAATGAGTCTAATATATCAAAAGCATAAATTAAATTATTATATTTGTATGTGTCATTATTATATATATATATATATATATAAGAATTTTTGTTTAATTTCTTTGTGAATTAATTATTTGAATAGATAATATTTTAATCTTAAAAAAGATAACATTCAGGTGTTTCATGAATTATAAATTATATAAATGATTTTATTTTGTCAAATATTGTTCATATTTCTATTATTACCTTAATTATTTAGAATACACATTTATCCAAAGGGAAGAATAGCAACAAATGTAATACATAATACTTTTATCTTTCTTTAAATTCTACTATGCCAACCAACCCTATAAGCATCATTAATGTATTACAAGACAATGAAAGGTAGCTTGATTTTCTCAACAAAACATGGATTAAAAAGGAGTAAAGCAATGCTTGTTTGTTTGTTGGAGTTTTATAAATGGAGAAAATAAATAATGCTTGGGTTGGACCTAATTCGATTTTAAAATTAATTGAAGTTTGATGTGATTGCCAGATATGGAATAAAAAATAATGCTTGCACAACAAGAAATCCCCTGTTAGATTGCCAATCCTCGACTATAAAACCTTGAATCCATCTTCAAGTTTCTTTCTCTCAGCCACCTTAAATATTGAATCGAAATGGAAGTGCCTGGATTTGATGTTGATCGTGATCCTCAACCCCATGGTCATGGAAGCCTGATTCAAAGCTTGTTTGCTTTCTATCCTTCACAGAAAGCATTAACAACCTCTGCAACTCACATAAACATGGAGTCCTGGGATGGAAACTCGTCTTCTTCTCAACATCCCGATTCAGGTATTTTCTCCCACAGATTATCACCCAACACTCAAATCCATCTTTTCTCACCCAACCCCAGCAATGAAGATGAGGGCAGAGTGTGTCAAGCAAGCATTGTGGTGGATGAAAAGAGGCTGAGGAGAATGATATCCAACAGGGAATCTGCAAGGAGATCCAGGATGAGAAAGAAGCAGCAAATCGAAGAGCTGCAATCACAGGTTAATCAACTTCAAACAATTAATCGTCAGCTTTCGCAAAAGTTGATCAATCTGTTGGAAAACAATCATGAGATCCTCCAAGAAAATGCTCAGCTCAAAGAGAAAGTTTCTACTCTTCATATGGTGCTTTCTGATGTGTTTGCACCTCTCAGGAATTCGGATGATTCCTCCTCCATGAAACCTAAATCAGCTTCTTAGAGATGCTAACATCTAAATTGGGGTGTATTTATACATATACATATACATATAACAACTTGTGAGGTTAAAATGGATGATAAACTGGTTTTGGAGCAGTCCTATGGCTCTGGGTGGTGCTTTTGTTAATGTAACTTTATGTAAAGAAATCATTACAGGCTTCAATGGATTACATGTATAAGACACACACACACACACACACACACACACATATATGTATATCAAACTATACGTGTAATAAACTCTTCAGATAGCATATGTCGAACTTTACAGTATTCATCAGGATTAAACTCCATTAAAGCAGTTTGAATGTTCAATACCTGAACATCAACCAAAATTCAGGCATTTGCAAACGTCCAAATCAGCTTTTTTTTTTTTAAAGAAAAAAAATAGCACTATTCATTCCCATCCTTAATGCTACGTGAATTAATTAGATGTATAAAGGTCCATGGAACATTTGCCTTAAGTTACTTTCCTACAAAACATACATGTTGTTTGTGTTTTTTGGAGGTTGTGTCCTTGTTCTTTTGGGTTCTGAATGAACATATGCTGAAACATTTTCCAAACATAAAATTCTACTATAATTAAAACCATCATTGTATTTTTAAGTCAAATCTTATAGCATAAAAGTGTCTATTGATGCCAATGAGATCTTTTGGAAAATGACAATGACAGAATTTTTAAATTTTAAGAGTGTGTTTAGATGAGAGATTTAGAAAAAAAAATTATTTTTAGCAAAATTTTAAAAATTTTAAGAAATTTTTAGAGCTTTGAGTAACTAAAATTTCATCTAAAGTTGTAGTTTTTCAAATTTCTTTTCTTTTAATATATGTATTCTCACAATTAACTTTAAAGTGGAGTAATTTTTATTTAATTTCGATATATATTTTTATATTTTATATTATTAAAAATATTTACATACTTTTACAAATTTAATATTGCATATTTTTATATTATTTATTTTTAATATCACTATTTTTTAACTTATTAAATTTCATTAACCTAAATTTTTCTTAAAACATTATTTATTCAAACGAAATGCTAGGAGAATTTTCGATAACCCTCACCACAAGCTTGATTTTTGTTTATATGAATAGTTTGATAAGGTAAATTTAAATAAAAATATTTTTATTTTTATTATTAAATAGTGATTTAGAGAGTCAGGTAAGAATCATGAATTACCACAAGATCTGACCCAATCAAAATGAGCAGAGAATCCAATCCTTTCACCAAATCCGTCTCCAGAAATAATTGCTTGATGTATTAACATAATTGATGATATATGTTACATAGGAATTGAAAATAAAAGAAATTTGTTAACAAAACATTGACAAATTGTAAAAAATTTCTGCTCTATTACTTCAAAAAGAGTTTGTGGTCTACATAATGCCTTTTTTGCATATGATAGCATATTTCAGAGAATGCCATCGTGATATCAGTCATTCTTCTTAAGTGGGAGTTTCCCGTTTGAGATGTTATTTCAAGGCCTCGGCATTTGAACCACCATTGTTCGGATCCTTGAATGCATTCATCGGATCTGCAAATGATCGAGTGCAAGGCCACCTATAGACAAAGTTGTTCAGCACCAGCGATTTGTCTATGCTATTCATGTTGAAAGAAATTTGATCGTACCTGCTTGATAATATGGTCTCACTATCTATTGTTGTTTTCTCATCAAAAACGTTGCCTGAAAGAACAAAACGTTAGGAATTGCTTTCAACTTGTCGTCAACTTAGAAGACATTCGGGATGGGTAAATATATTATGTAAAGTTCAAAGCCAAACAAAATAGGAGCAGCAATGTATACCTCCGTAAAAGTTCTTCTTAGAGAAATATTTTGCCATCAACCGACGGGTGTAGTCAGCCTCAAATTTCTTGTACTTCTCAATGTTTTCCGGATTATCAAGAACCCTAACCAAAATAGGAGCACATCAAGTTATAGGATCACTGTGATATCCCAAGCTCAAAATAGGATCACTCTTTTAACCGTGCACTTCATGATTCGAGTTATTCATTTATGAACAATGGTGTACTTTGGGGAGAAATGATCAACTTAAAAATAGTGCAAAACTAATGATTTGTTAGAGTAAAGATGGTTATTTACCCATACCACCCTCATAACTCTTGCTCAATGTCATGCAATCGTTGGTGACTAGACATGTCAATAAATGCTAAGCAATTCAAAGAACTACATTCGAGTTGGATACAGGTATGTGTGACATGGATATGTTCAATGGTTTTTTTTCATGTACTTGGAGGATACATTGGAAGATCGTATCTGCATATCTATATATGAACATGTGTTGGATGCAGTGCTGGCCATAGATACTTCAGAAAACATAAGGTGTCGGAAGTTACAACAAAGTCATAGAACAAAATAACCAAAATCCAAAAGACTAAAATGATAAGCAATATATTGTCCACTTGTCTGTCATCTACCAAGAATGTCAATAACAGAATAACATAATTTAAACAAATAATACCCTTAAATGACTTCTCAAGACTTTCAGATTAAAACTAACAATCTATACTACATACAAATTAAAACCTTGTTTAAGCAAGAGCAGAATTCGTGATTAAGAAAGCTAATGAAATAACAATATGAGAGATGCATAACCATTCCACTTAGCTTTTCCTGAAAGTGAGAACATATGCTTTTACATTTAGAACACATGATCCAGAAACAAAGGACAGGATCAAAATAATTATATTGGAAAGTTAGAAACTATAACATATAAAAAAGAAAACCATTTTAGACCATTATTTTCCGAATAAGACAGTAAGCTTTTCGTTTCACAAAGTCATATAACTGCAGAGAAACAGCTATGTCAACTGTTTTAGGAAATTCTTCTCCCATACTAATGGATTACCGAATAACCATCCAAGAATGCTGTTCTTCTAATGACTACAGTATTACACAACATCCTCCAGAAGTATGTAAACAGATCCGAAATGTATAATGCCATTAATCCGACCGTGGATCAAGCTATTATTGCAAAAATGAACAAAAAACAAGCAATTTTTTCTCTGGCTTACAAAAACTAAAATTCTTGATTAGACTTTTACCTTTATAAGTTGTGTGCATATATATATATATATATATAACTAGCCTAAAGTTTATGCTTTTTCCTTCACAATCATTCCCTTAAACATGAAATTACTGTGCAGAACTGGGTTAAATCAACGTCACATGCTTTAAAGAGATATTAAGCAATTACTTTCAAGTGGCTCGAAGGAAGAAGGGTGCGCAATGGAATTATATCTAAAAATTGAAAGTTAAAAAAGACATACTCAAACTGAACCAAAAATGGGAAATGTAAGTATTTCTCTGAAAAAAAAAAAACTGATGAGAACTTCAAATGTAAAAAGAGTAGAAAAAACCAACTCACGCAAAATGATTAGCAATTTGAGGCTTTTGGTCATCGACATTGAGCGTTCCATTTTCGGCGGTAGCAACAACCTGGGCCTGCACTGGTAGAAGAGCGGTGGCAAGAGTGACGGAGGACTCAGAATGGGAAGCGGAGATTGAAGGAGGTGATGGTGCAGGTGGAGAAGATGGTAGACTCGCCATCGCCATAGAGATTTGGGCTTCTCTTTTGCTGAGTTTCTATCGAGTCTCTACTCTCGACTGACAAATCTCCTTCCTCACAAGAAATAGGGTTCGGTTTGAAGAAGAAAAAAAAAAAAAAACCCTTAGAATTCAATTAGGCACCGTCGTCCGACAAGCCGGTTTCAATAACACTTTTTTGGTACATTTTTCAGTAAATTTTTTAGATAAACTATAAAAATAGCCACCTTAGCTTATTTTTGTTTTAATGGTTTTTATTTTTAATAAATAAAATCTGAAAATTAAGAATAAAAATTAAAGTCAATAAATTTCAAATTTTAAGAAAGTTAACCTCTTTTGATGAACAAACACCGATAAAGTAATGATTTTTAATCAATCCTTTCAATTCACAAGAATTAAAGTAAGTCAAAGTTATATAAACAACCCTGTCAACTATTATTGAAGATTTAAAGTATAAAAAATATTCCGGTAAGAAAGAACTCGTTTAGGGGTCGACACGGGTTCGGTTTTCTCAAAAATTTTGATTTATAAAGTAAAATTATATTTTGATTCTATGATAAAAATTTAATTTAATTATTTAAAAATTATAAAAATATAAATTATTAAAATAATAAAATTATATTTTTACTATCGTAAAAATATATAATTTAATTCTTACTCCAAACAAATTTTATAATTCCGCCACTGGATATAATATATAATGGCTATAAACTATAATATCACACACACTTACATATACACGTATAAGAAGACTTCATAAATATATTATTGGACTTATATATAATTGATTTTAAGTATTAGAATTGAATTAAATATGATTTAGAAGCTAAATAAAGTCTAAAACTAATAATTCTAGTAGTAAATATATCCAAAATTTTCTGCTTGTGCTGTTTTACTAAAACGATCTTATCTTGAGCTCCAAAACTAAAATAAAATAAAAATTGATTCAAAATACATTTTAAAGTTAAAAGATGTTCTTTCATCATTTAGAAGATATCTCGACCTAAAAATGGGTAAATCCTATTAAAAATGTGTTATAAATCTATTGATGTTTTATGTCGAAACTAATTTTTTGAAAACGGGGATCGACTTTGGTTTTGAAAATGAAAAAGAAAAAAATGGGAGTCGCCACCGATCTTCATTAGGTGTGATCGGATCACCTTTGTTTTAATAAAACGTTTTGGTTTACTAAAATGGTGTTTTTGGTCTACGAAATTCGAGAAAACGGGTTCGGGAGTCGGTTACGCACGAGGAAAGGTTAGCACCCTCGATACGCCCAAAATTGGTACCCAATCGATTAATTAACGTCTTAATGTTGAAAGTTGAAAATTTGAAAAAAAATTTAAAAATACGATCTTTTTTAAAAATATTTAAATTTTCTCGAATTGGATATTAAGATTCTCTCGCACCGAAGGAATAAAACATCACATCCAGCACGTTAGGACACGACAATTTAAATCCTCGAATCCAAGATCATCTCATGATTCCCGAGACTCATGCATTGAAAATATCAAAATTATATTAGATTATTTGGCCAAGCGAAAAACTGAAACCCAGCACGTTAGGGCATGATTTTTAGGATTTCCAAACACAAAATATTGCCTTTATTTTGAAAGATTTTCGCTTTTGTACGAATTAGGATGAAATTAATAAAATATTTAAAAATGATATACGTTTGATGGATTATGTTTTGAAGAAAAATTATTTAAAGCATGAATGGGGTTGTACTCGACGAATAATGGTAATGTGACACAAATTTGGCGTAATGATAACGTAATACACATAATACATAACATTGGTATCATTGATCTACAATATTAATATGCATGGATAATAATAATGATAACAGAACAATAATATAAACAATAATAACGATGATGATAATAACAATGATATGGAAATACGAATAAGCAAATTATAATACATATAAGAATGATAATCACATAGCTTACACTATTTAAATACTAATATTAATAATCAAAGACAAATGAATCAAATGATAATATATTACATAAAAATAAATAGTAAAAAGCAAACTAAAATAAAACAATTGTAAACAAATTTCAAGATGATAATAAATGAATAAAAAGAAAGTCAAAATCGACCATGTACAACCGTTTAAAAATAAATAACACATATATATAAGTTTACAAATAAACAGAATACATGAAAAAATCTTAAATACCAAAACCATTCAAAAACAATATATATAAAAGAGTTTTAAAATATATAAATAGGATAATATAAAATAAATAAGGTATAAAATAATTTAAAAACAATATATATTAAAACAGTTTAGGGTGAATATCATATAAATTAATTTAATATGTAAAATAACTTAAAATGAATGATATATAAACAATAAAATAAACATATAAAAGGTGTAAAATAAATAAGATATATATTTAAGAAAAAAAAGTCTAAAATGAAAAAAAATACAAAAAATAGATTTTTTTTTTAAAAAGATTAAGGGCTGAACTACGATCAAAGTAAAATGCGAGGTGTAAATAATAAATAATAAGAGATGCGCCAGGGACTATAATGTCATGCGCGTAAACTTATGGGGATCAAATGGGTGAATAACCCAGCCCCTGATGCGCAGCGTTTCAATTGGCCAAGGCACAGATCAAATTAGAAATGAGATAAAATAACAGGGCAAAATTGCAAAAAAGAAAAATGCAAAATGGGGCTTGATCAAATGGCGCTGCAAAAGGGAGGGGCCCAACGCGCAAATATCCCTTTTAAAGGGATATGCGCAGTTACCCTTGAAGCAAAACGGTGTCGTTTGCTTCTGTTATAACAGCCTTCATTTTTTTTTTTTTGCCATTTGATTCCCTTTCTTTAAAAATAAAACAGAGAACTTCCCCATCGTTTCTCCTTCTACTAAGGTTCTTCCATCAGCCGTAACGCCTCCAAATCCGGCGGCCGACGAAGTACGCAAAGAGGGGCCTTTAATGCTCCATCCGGAGAACCCCGAAAGCCTCGATTTTTAGCGTCTTTGAGGCGAAAGGTAAAGGTCTTCGACGCCCCTCCTAAGTCCGAGCCCCGATGACGGAAAGAAAGCATTCCGACGCCGCGACGTGGGGACTCCGGTAAGGTTCTTCCTTTTTTTTTTTTTTGTTTGTAAAAGTTTTTTTTAAAAAATAAAATATATAAAGAAAATAAATAAATAAAAACAGTAAATGATAATAGAAAGTACCAAAAACTAAATCAACCTTTAAGCTTCTATTTTCTATTGATTGCTGATGATTCGTAAAAAAAAAAAAAAACAATGGTTTTGCTTCGGTTTTTATAACCGATTTTACAGATTCGGTTTTGTTTTTGTCAAAACCATTTTTTGTTTGGAAAAACGGGCCAACTTAAAAAAGAAAAACGGAGTCGCCACCAATCTTTTTTTTTTGAAGTGCGATTGAGCCACTTTTGAAAACATTTTGGTCTACGAAGTTTAAGAAAACGGGCTCAGGAGTCGGTTACGCACGAGGAAGGGTTAGCACCCTCGTAACGCCCAAAATTGGTACCTTATTGATTGATTAATGTCCCAGTATCGAAAATTAGAAAGAGATTTTAAAATATGGATCTTTTGGAGAAGGTTTGGGTAATTCGAATTGAATATCGAAATTCTCTTGTTTCGAAAGGATGAAATATCACATCCAGCACGTTAGGACACGATATTTCAAACCTTTGATACCAAGATCATTCCATGGCTTCCAAAATTTAGGCGTCGTCATTTTAAAAAGGGTATTTCATTATTTGGTCAAACGAAAGAACTGAAACCCAGCACGTTAGGGCATGATTCCTCAAATTTCCAAACATGAAATATCGCCTTATTTTGAGGGTGAGAAAACACGATCAGAATTTGAAAAAAGATATTTAGTCCTTTGGACGAGCGAAAAATTGAAACCCAGCACGTTAGGGCACAATTTCTCAAAACTTCCAAGCACCAAATATTGCCTTTCTTTTAATTTTAGAAAAACGGACATAGTAAAAGGATTTTTAATGATTTGGTCAAACAAAACCGAAACCCAACACGTTAGGGCACGATTCTCTGAATTCCCTAACCACCAAATATTGCCTTTATGAAACCCTTTATATGAATTTGGTTAAAAGAACAAAAATAAAAACATTGAAATGTAGACACGGTAATAATAAGGGAGAATAATAGTGGGAATAATAGGCATAATGATTATAATAATAGCAATAATAATATATGTACATATATAAATAATGATAAAAAAAAGAGAGGATAATAATTGCAATAAAAAACATACTAAATTAGTAGTAATAATAGCAACATTTGTAATAAAAATAATAGTAAATATAGAAACATGAGAAATATAAAAAAAAATAACCATAGTAGTAAAATAATAATAATATATAGGAATATAATAGTATTAATAACAATAGTGGTAAAACAAAGAGTATATCAATAAAAATAAGGAATAATAGGTATAATAATATATAATAAAACAATAATATTTAATAACAGTAAATATATAGGAAAAACATAATTATAGTAACAATATACGTAGTAGTAATAACATATAAGGAAAATAATAATAGCGGTAGTAATGAAAATAATAATAATATTAAAAAATAATACTAATAAAATAATGACAATAATTAAAAAAAATGAAAGAAAATGAGAAAAAAGGACCAAATTAGACTGAAAATAAGAACTTCGGGAAATTTAAAAGAAAAATGTAGGCAAAAGGGCTAATCGTAATGCGCGCGTAATATTGAGGGTCCAAAATAGCAATTAACCCCTCCTTTGAAACGGTGCGTTCAGTGAGGACCTAATTGAAGTGCCAAATCAGATTTGGGGCCAAATTTAAAAAAATAAAAAAAGTGACCTGGGACGCGATTAAAACCATGGCACAAACAGGAGGGACCTATTGCTCAATATTCCCATTTTAAGGAAATTTGCGCGAATCCCCTTTCGGGTCGGGTTATTGCGCGGACCCCCCTTTACACAAAACAAACGGCGTCGTTTTATAATAGGGTTAAAACCCTTTTATTTCTTTATTTTGCTCATTTATCCAAATGCCTGCAAAAACAACAAATGGGGGTTTCCCATTTTCTCTGCTAGGGCGTAGCCCTTATCGCAGCAAGCCCCCCATGCGCACCATCAACGGCGGCCGGAGGAACAACGGTAAGCCCTTTTCGATCCCTTTTTTGTTTTCTCTTTAAAACTTTGTTAGTTTTCCCTTAAGAACAGAATCAAAAAATAAAATAAAAAAAGTAAAAAATGAAGTAACAAATAGTGATATTGGGATCTGAAAAAGAAATAGCAAAGAGGAAAAAACCTCTACCGATTCCTGTCTGACTTATGTATTTGGTAAAATGTTATGTATTTTTTTCGTATTTTCAACATAAATCCTGTAAAAAACCCCCATTACAGATCTGATTTGGGATTTTTATAGCCTTTTTATTTACAACTGTTTCCTTCTGTTTGGTAGATACGTGGGCGAATATCACGGAGGTAGCAGGTGGCGTGCGTAATGGCGCACGTAGCGGGGTGGTAGGCGACGTGGCTGCTAGGGCTGCTGGCGGCGGCGTCAAGGGCTGGTTGCTAGGGTTTTGATTTTTTCTTGTGTTTAGGTTATGGGCTGGCTAGCTATTTGGGTCTTGTTTAGGGTTTGGGTCTTGGGTTGTAGTGTAAATGAACATTTGGGCTATTTGTTCTATTTTTTAATTTATTTTGGGCTGTTAGTGCTGGGCTCGGGCAAAATTTAGCCCAACAGCTGCCCTTCTTTCCTCGTTGTCGTGTAACGAGAATGGAGCAAAGACTTTAAGAGGGCCCATTTTGCTCGGTCTTGCTGAGTCTTGACTTGATGTTTCCTTTCTTCAGATAGCCTTGCTTTGATCCACTGCATCTTCAGGAATATAGGAATTTCGTTTCAATCTGCTCCACTAGTGCTTAGGGAGATATGATCTGTAATCTTTAATCTGTTCGCTTGCCGATACATGGAGATAAGACTTGTAATTTTCGATCTGCACCACTTCTGCTCAGCGGAGATAAGATCTGCTATCATTAGTATGCTCCTCTCCTGCTTAAGGAAATAAGGTCTGCTATTTTTTTATCTGTCCCACTCCTGCTCAGTAGGGATAAGATCCGTGTTCTTCAGTCTGCTCCATTGCTGATACCTGGAGATAAGACTTGCTATATTGGAATCCTGTCTATAACTGTTTTACCTTTGGAGGGGTAGATTTGGTACCTACTATAGAAGAATATACGACTTTACTTCGTTGCCCGAAGATTGAAGTTGATAAGGTCTATATTAAAGCTACTTGTGGCCCAACCTTTTTAAAGAGGATGATGAATGTTACAGGGATGAGTGAACAGTGGGTTGCAGCGAGGATCAACCAAAAAGGTGAGTGCAAGTGCATCCCATGGAGGATTCTGAAGGATTTGATTCTAGTACATCTTGACACGAAGAGGAGAGTTGACGTTTTCACTCTAAGCATCTATGGGTTAATGGTTTTCCCTAGTGCATTGGGATATGTAGATGAGGCAGTCTCGGATCTCTTTGACCGACTTGATAGAAGGGTCACACCTGTTCCTGCGATCTTGGCCGAGACGTTTAGATCTTTGAATGCATGCAGGAGAGCCGGTGAGGGCAGATTCATAGGGTGCGCACAATTATTATTAGCTTGGTTCCATAGCCATTTTTTGGAAGGTGGATAAAGTCTCCTGTCGAGTTTTTTCCGAGAATTACTCACCACTAAAAGAAGTACTTCCAGAAAAGATGACGTATCAGAAGAAAATTGGATTGCACTCTTTAAGAATTTCAAGGAAGAGAATGTTGAGTGGAGAGTTCCTTGGTTGGTTCCCGCCGAAATTCTCTATTAGTGTGGAAGTTATGATTGGGTCCCTCTATTAGGGATTTGGGGAGCCATTGGGTACGCTCCTTTGCTTGTGTTAAAGCAGTATAGATCAAGATAGTTTATACCGGCAACATTTGGGCTAGCTCAGTTTGAGTTTTCATATAGGGATGATCATTATAAGAAGAAGGTTCGAGAGATTTCCGATGCTTAGAAGCAGACTCGCCGAATGAAAAAAGTTGCTGTAGGTCCGATGGCAACCCTCGAGTATAATGCATGGCGGAATAGGAGAATCGATGATAATGTCCCCAGACCAACACAGGATGGTGCTCGACTGATAGAGGAATATCTGTAAGTAGTCCCTTCCGAGTTGGAAATCCTGAAACAAGACTTTGAAAGTAAAAATTCGGAGTTAGGGAAAAAGATAGAACAATTGGAAGAAGAAAAAATGCATTTGAGGTTAGATGTTGATATCCAGAAATTAGAGGCTAAGAAACTGAGAAAAGGAAAAAGGAAGGCCGAAGAAGATTTGGACAGCTTGAAGACCGATTACAAAAAGTTGCATTTATCTATGAGGACTGCTAGGCTGGGCAAAACCTCGGAACAATGGCGTCAAGAAATTTAAAAAGAGAAGGCCAAGGTGAGCTAGTGGAAGAAGAGGTTCCATGAGGCTCAAGCACAAAAGGATACTCTGAGAAAGACTGTGGGTGAGAGCCAAAGCGAAAATGAGGTGTTAAGAGCTCGAGTAGCAGAACTAGAGAGGGCATTGTGTCGAAGCCGCAACTCTACGGTGAAGTTGGAATCAAGCCTAAGCCAGATTGAAGAGTTGGAAGGAAAGGTGGTAGAGCTCAAAGCGGTGCTACAAAACAGTGAGCTCTGGATCCAACTATTGGAGGCAGATAACCAGCGATGGAAATAACAGCTTCAAAGATCTCAGAACCAAGTCAGAGAAAGAGACTACCTTATAGGCGAAGCTGTGGCTCAGATACGAGAAGTGGCTAATCATTTACAAACCTTAGCGATTCAGGCTGATGTGTTGAGTATAGTATATGAGTTAAAGTCGGACCGGGTTCGAGAGTTAGCTTCACTTCTTGAGAAAGTTAAAACTTTGGGCATAAGGGCTAGGTCGTATATGTGACTCATTTTTATGTAAAGGATTTTGTTCTTTTCAATAAGTATTCTAAAAGAAATTGAACCAGAATTCACTCCTCTTATTTTTGCATTGCATTTCATGCATTTACATTGTATCACATCATTTGCATTAAATACCATAAAAGAACCCTATTAACTAGAAGTCATATTATAGTTATCCTGGAACATCGCTATTACACTCGAAGGAAAACGAAAGCAATGGATCAAAGAATAGAAAAGTTAGAGCAGATGCAGAAAGAGATGCAGGACCAACTGCAGGCTCAGATGCAAGAACAGTTGGCTAAAATCCAACAGGACATGAGGGATCAAATGCTGGAGTCCCAGAGGAGTTTGATGAGCCAGTTGACACAGTTGTTGACTGGAGGGCCTGGAAAAGGGAAAAGTCCTATGGTTGATACTGGAGATAACAATGAAGATCCTATTTATCCTCCGGGCTTGGCCCCGGTAAATTTCAATTCAACCACCGAAAAAAGTGTCACCAACATCGGACCCAGCATAACTGATACGATGCGATCTTGGTAAACTTCCTTGTAGGCTCGAGCTCTAACCCTAGAGGTAACCTGACAAAACCGATGGTTCCTGATTTCGATGACTCAGCAGAGGAGGAAAAAGTAAAAGCGGAGCTCCCAAAAGAGTTCGAGGATCGATGCAAATGGCTGGAGGAGAAGTTTAAGGCATTGGAATGTGCTGATTACCAATGCGAGGTAGATGCTAAAAAGTTGAGTTTGGTCCCTGATCTGGTGCTCCCACCAAAGTTTAAGATGCCAGAGTTTGAAAAATATAGTGGGATAAGCTGCCCTGAGGCCCACATTACAATGTTCTGTCGGAGAATGACGGGATATGTCAGTAACGACCAGTTGTTGATTCACTATTTCCAGGATAGTCTGACTGGAGCTGCGGCTAAATGGTACAATCAGCTGAGTTGTACTCAAATCAAATCATGAAAGGATTTAGCACAGGCCTTCATGAGGCATTATGGCCACGTAACTGATATAACACCTGACAGGATCACGCTACAAAATATGG
Source organism: Gossypium bickii (assembly GCA_025503065.1). NCBI lineage: Eukaryota > Viridiplantae > Streptophyta > Magnoliopsida > Malvales > Malvaceae > Gossypium > Gossypium bickii. The sequence continues at coordinate 104,935,911 of CP106716.1, forward strand.
AGAAGAAGTCAGGTGGAAGTTTCAGGAAATATGCTCAGAGATGGAGGGAAGTTGCTACACAAGTCCAACCATCGCTGCTGGAAAAAGAAATGACTATGCTCTTCATTAATACCCTGAAGGCACCTTTCATTAACCACATGTTAGGGAGCGCGACTAAGAGTTTCGCAGACATGGTGGTGTCCGGTGAGATGATAGAGAATGCGATCAGGTGTGGGAAGATAAAGGCAGGATAGAGCACGAGAAGAGCAGCTCTGAAGAAAAGGGAAAGTGAAGTCGGTAATGTAAGCCCGGGTTATCCCAAACCCATTACTATTAGCCAACCAAGAGCGGTAGCTGTGGGCCACAGGCCTCACCAAGACAAGAGCCCAACACGAGGCAAAAGACTGAGAAATTCCAATTTACTCCCATACCTGTGACATATAGGAAGTTGTATAGAACTTTGTTTGATGCACACATTGTATCCCCTTTTACTTGAAGCCGCTGCAACCTCCATATTCTAAGTGGTATGACACAAACGCTCGGTATGAATACCATGCGAATGTAGTAGGTCACTTAATAAAAAATTGTACTTCATTTAAAAGGCTAATCGAGAGGCTTATCAAGGCGGGTATGGTAAAATTCAACGATGCACTAGGTGGGGGAAATCCGTTACACAACTATACAAATAATGGGGTAAACGCGATAGTTGAGAACAAGGGGGGGAGAACCAAATAGAAAGTTACTGAGGTCAAAACTCCATTGAGGGAGGTTTGGAAAGAAATGCAGGAAAGGGGGTTAGTTCTGCAAGAGAATATGAACAGATCTCGAGATGCAAGGAACTACTGTGAGTTCCATGACAAGGAAGGCCATGAGATCCAACTGTGCAGCAAATTCAGAACCCTAGTGCAAGGGTTAATGGATAATAAAGAGCTGGAGTTCTTTGACTTTTTGGAAAAAGAGAATGTATGTGCCACAGAGAGTGGGTCTGCAGAGAGGATCCCTAAGGTCAATCACCCAGTAGTAATTATCACACGACCAGGGGTCGAAGAAGTAGGAGTGAAAATGGAGCTGAGGGTTGTAATTTAAAAACCCGTGACTCTTCCTTATAAGGATACACCGAGGGTTGCAATTCAAAAACCCGTGATTCTTCCTTATAAGAATACACCGAGGGTTGTAATTCAAAAACCCGTGACTTTTCCTTATAAAGATAACAAAAGGGTACCTTGGAATTATAATTGCAGTATGACAATTTCCGCGAAAGAGAGTTCGGCCAGTATGCCCAACCCACAAGCTGAATCCTCTATGTTTAGAAGGGGAGACAAGAAGACAGGGCCACTGGTTAATGAACCAGTAACAGAAAATGAGGCTAGAGAGTTTCTGAAGGTCCTGAAGCACAGTGAGTACAGTGTTATGGAATAATTATACAAGCAGCCAGCACGTATATCAGTGATGGCCTTGCTCTTAAACTCAGATGTACACTGTAGCGCGCTAATGAAGGTGTTGAACGAAACATATGTCGCTGAAAACATTTCTGTAAATAAGCTGGACCGCCTTGTTAGTAACATAAGCGCAGACAATTTCATCTCTTTCAGTGACGATGAATTTCCACCAGCTGGCATGGGATCTACCAAGGCTTTACACATCACTACCCGATGTAAAGGGTACACACTACTGGGGGTATTAATTGATAACGGATTGGCACTGAATGTTTTGCCCCTATCTATGCTGAATAGGTTGCCCGTGGATAGCTCTCATATGAAATCATGCCACAATATAGTGAGAGCATTTGATGGCACCAAGAGGAAAGTAATGGGGAGGATTGAGATACCCCTCCTTATCGGGCCGAACATATATGAGGTGGACTTCCTCGTGATGGACATCAAGCCCTCCTACAATTGTTTATTGGAAGGCCCTGGATCCACTCAGCGGGAGCCGTACCATCATCATTGCACCAAAGGTTAAAGTTGGTGACGGATGACCGGTTGATAACCATAAATGTGGAAGAGGATATCATCGCGTCCGTTACTAGTAATGCATCGTACATAGAGAATGATACGGAGGCTGTAGAGTGCTTCTTCAGGTCGTTGGAGTTTGTAAATGCGACTTTCATCAATGAAAGAAGCAAGATCCTAGTGCCCAAAATCTCTGAAGCAACAAGGATGGGCCTGCAGCTGACAATAGGAAGAGGAGCATTACCTAGGAAGGGACTTGGAAAATATCTACAAGGGCCGGTCAGAGTGCCAGGATTGGTTGACAAGCATGATCGCTTTGGCCTGGGGCATAGGCCAGATGCCAGACAGAGAAAGGAGGAGCTGGAGAGGAAACGTGAAAGACGAAAGGCACGACTGAATGGTGCTGAGATCGAGTGGGGTTCAATAACTTTTCCCCATATATCTAATAGATTCATGTCGGGAGAAATTATCCATTCAGGACTAGAGAATATGAATAAGGAAACGGCTGAAGATATGATGAGAGCTCTAAGCATCAATGCAGTGACTGAAGAGAGTCTGAAGAAAAGAAACTTGGAGGGTATTCCCCCCTACGAGCCTGGAAGTGTTCTGGACAACTGGATTGCGGAAGAAATTCCTGTAGTTTTTAGGATTAAAACAGAGTAATGTTCAAAACAAACTTGTTGTTTCAAAGCCTAGGAGCAATAAGAATCTTTTGTGAAATAGGCTCATGTTTAAGGATCTTTACTTTCAATAAAAGTGTATTTTTCTTTCATACCGTGCAGTTTTTCTTTTGCTTCTTTTCCATTCCATTCATAATCATAACGCATAAATAAGTCATTTTTAAATTCATTTTCATTGAATATTCTTTCATACCTACCATAGGTCCCCAGATATCGATGTCATGAACAACGCTGTTACAGACCCAGAATTTCCTGATGAGCAAGACATGTACCTAGAGGAACCTCAGGACTTTAAAGATGACGGAGATTGTAGTGTATCCCCAGATTTGTTAAGGATGGTAAAGCGGGAAGAGAAGCTGATTCTACCTCACGAAGAGATAGTTGAGATTGTATTTCTAGAAGATGGGAAAGAAGTGAAAATCGGCACCTGCATAACCAAGTAAACAAGGCAGGACCTCATTAGACTTCTGCTAGAGTTCAAAGATGTCTTCGCGTGGTCATATCAAGACATGCCAGGGTTGAGTACTGATATTACGGTACACCGTATCCCCATAAAAGGAGAATGTAAGTCGGTCCAACAGAAGCTTCGAAGGATGAGACCTGATGTCGCGGTAAAGATAAGGGAAGAAGTCAAGAAGTAATTTGATGCTGGGTTTTTACGAGTGGTGAATTACTCAGAATAGGTAGCCAACGTTGTCCCTGTCCCTAAGAAGGATGGAAAAGTACGAATGTGCGTTGATTACAAGGACTTAAACAAGGCCAGCCCGAAAGATAACTTCCCACTGCCTCACATCGACACCTTGGTGGATAACACAGCGGGGTATTCAAATTTTCTCCTTCATGGACGGTTTCTCGGGATACAATCAAATAAAGATGCATCCTGAAGACATGGTAAAAACCACCTTTATAACCTTATGGGGAACTTTTTGTTACCAGGTGATGCCATTTGGGTTAAAGAATACGGGAGCAACATACCAAAGGGCTATGGTAACCTTGTTCCACGACATGATGCACAAGAAGATCTAGGTTTACGTTGACGACATGATCGCAAAGTCTCGAACGGAAGGGGAGCATGTGCAAGTTTTGAGGAAACTGTTCTTAAGGTTGAGGAAATTTCAGCTGAAGCTCAATCCAGCCAAGTGTACTTTCGGGGCTCGATCAGGGAAACTACTTGGTTTCGTGGTCAGTAAAAAAGGAATTGAGGTAGATCCGGATAAAGTCAAGGCCGTACAAAAATTGCCTCCGCCGCGCACTCAGAAGGAAGTCCGAGGTTTTCTAGGAAGATTGAATTACATCGCTCAGTTTATTTTGCAATTGATTAAGAAATGTGATCCAATATTCCGTCTTCTTAAGAAACACAATCCAGACATTTGGGACGATAAATGCCAGAGGGCATTTGACAAGATTAAACAATATTTGTCCAATACCCCAGTGTTAATGCCTCTCAGTCCTGATAGACCATTGATTTTGTATTTGACGGTGTTCGATAATTCAATAGAATGTGTACTCGGTCAACACGATGAGACAGGGAAGAAGGAAAATGTGATATATTACCCTAGCAAGAAATTTACTGAGTGTGAAATGAGATACTCGCCAATTGAGAAATTATGTTGTGCTTTGGTCTGGACAACTCGGAGGTTGAAGCAGTACATGTTATACCATACGACTTGGTTAATCTCGAAACTAGACCCTTTTAAGTACATGATGGAGTCAGCCACCTTGAATGAAAGAATAGCCCGATGAAAAATGTTGTCTCGGAGTTTGACATAGTCTATGTGAACCAGAAGGCGGTGAAAGGGAGTGCAATAGTAGATTTTCTAGCCAGTAGGATGCTAGATGATTATGAGCCTCTTAATTTCGATTTTCCTATTGAAGATCTGATATTTGTAGCGACGACTGAGGAAGATACCCTAGAAGATCATCCTTGGAAGTTGAACTTTGATGGAGCATCAAATGTCGTTGGTAATGGAATTGGGGCAGTCCTGGTATCCCCAAAGGGAGAGCATTATCCATTCACTTGCAAGTTGGACTTCGATTGCACAAACAACATGGTAGAATACGAAGCATGTATCATGGGAATCCGAACTGCCACAGGCCGCAAAGTCAAGTTGCTAGAGGTATATGGAGACTCCACGTTGGTAATATATCAGCTTAGAGGAGAATGGGAAACAAGAGATCCTAAGTTGATAGTTACCGAAAGTTAGTTTTGGAGCTAATCGAGAGGTTTGATGATATTACATTTTTTTACCTCCCGCGTGATGAAAATCAGATGGCTGACGCCTTGGCCACTCTAGCTTCTATGATCAGAGTAAGCGAGCAAGAGGGAATGAAGCCCATCCAATGAGTATTTATGAAACTCCAGCTCACTGCTGCAATATCGATGAAGAAGAGGAGAGAGATGATCATCCTTGGTATCATGATATTCTGCGGTATGTGGAGAGCCGTGAATATCCTGATCAAGCAACAAAAAATGACAGGAGAACGTTGAGAAGACTGACTAATGACTATATCTTAGATGGAGAGATCCTGCATAAAAAGAGAAAAGATCAGGTGTTGTTAAGATGTGTCGATGCTTTTGAAGCTAGGAAAATCCTAGAGGAAGTCCACGAAGGTGTCTGTGGGACGCATGTCAATGGGTTTACAATAGCCAGACAAATCATGAGATTCGGGTATTATTGGTCCATGATGGAAGGAGACTGCATCCGTTACGCCAAGAAGTGCCAGAAGTGCCAGATTTATGGAGACAAGATACATGTGCCTCCTTCACCTCTTCATGTTATGACGTCTCCATGGCCTTTCTCAATGTGGGACATGGACGTCATTGGGCCGATCTCATCGAAAGCTTCTAATGGACATCGTTTCATATTTGTGGTCATTGATTACTTCACCAAATAGGTAGAGGCAGCTTCATATGCTAATGTCACGAAGACGGCAGTTAGTAAGTTTTTGAAGAAAGAGATCATCTGTCGTTATAGTATGCCAGAAAGGATCATATCTGACAACGCTTTGAACTTGAACAACAGCACAATAGCGTAAGTCTGTAGTCAGTTCGACATTAAGCACCATAACTCATCGCCATATCGCCCAAAAATGAATGGTGCAGTTGAGGCAGCTAATAAAAACATCAAGAAAATTGTGGGGAAAATGACTGAGACCTACAGGGATTGGCATGAAAAGTTACTGCTTGCTCTCTACGCCTATCGAACATCGGTTAGGACCTCTACTGGGGCAACTCCTTTCTCGTTGGTTTATGGGATGGAGGTAGTCTTGCCTATTGAAGTTGAAATTCCTTCTCTCCGTGTTTTGTCAGAGCTGAAGTTAGACGAAGCAGAATGGGTTTAACCTCGATATGATCAACTGAATGTTATTGAGGACAAGCAGCTAAGAGCCATCCGACATGGTCAAATGTACCAGAAGCAGATGATGCGGGCTTATAACAAGAAGGTTCGCCCCATAGTATTTCATGAGGGAGACTTGGTGTTGAAACAGATCCTCCTATGCAAATAGACTTTAGGGGAAAGTGGATGCCTAATTGGGAAGGACCTTATGTTGTAAAGAAGGCTTTCTTTGGGGGAGCGTTGATACTCGCTGAGATGGACGGCAAAAGTCTTCCAAATCCAATTAATGCAGACTTTGTCAAGAAGTATTTTGCGTAAAAGGGAAATGGGCCAAGGCGAAAACCCACAAAGGGCTTCTTGAGTTCAAAAAAAAAAAATAAAATGGAGAGGTCAAGGCGAAAACCCGTAAAGGGCGCTTTGAGACCAAAGGCGCTTTGAGTCGAAAACCCGAAAAGGGCGGCTTAGACCATGACCAACTCGTGATGGGGCATACAGTAGTTTCGCTATACTTTAATTAACAGTGAGGAGGTATGTTACATCTTGGGGCATCGACAAAGTACCACGGATCTCCTAGATACATGTTGAACTCAAAAAGGTCTTCAAGAAGTACGTACAGAGAAGCTGTGATATCTGGGGCATCAATGCCATTCTTACTCATTTTTTGTACCTTAGCAAAATTTGCTGCCTTTGTTCAATTCATTCTTCACGGGTTTTGTCCTGAATAAATTCCAATTTCATTCATCTCTTGATGACGGCCCGTCTCGGGTTAGGAGGCGAATCGTTAATGTTGCCCAATCGTAAATTAGACAGTTTCTCGTTCAACTAACAAAAGGGATAATTTTATTGGAAATGATATCTTTGAAATGAAAAGATAGGTGATGGATTGAAATGGATACGTATTTGAAACAAGAAAGAACCTTTAATAAAAATTAAAGACCCGAATCTTATAAGTTTCAAATTGATGGAATGAGTTTCGAAATAAAACCGAGACCCACTATCTAGCGAGATAGGAACCAACGGTATGGTATTTCGAAATAAAACCGAGACCCACTATCTAGCGAGATAGGAACCAACGGTATAGGTAGATGAACGCCACACCCGAAAGGAGAGTGAATACTCACCAAAAGAAAATTTTCTTTCATTCAAATTCAAGTTGTGTTCTAAAAATGAAAAATGTCCAAAATATTTATAGACTAGCCGAATACGGATGAATAAACTTGAGGGCTTCAATCTCTATGAACATTCGGCTAAGATAATTTATGGAACATGACAACATAGCCACTTTAAAAAAAATAAGGCATTTGAAGGTAATGGCCGTTCAATCTAATCTTCAAATTGTTCCAATGCCATATTTATTTAATCCATATCTTCATGCCGTCCATTCCCATTTGCACACTTTAAAAATTGTCCAATTAACTTAAATCCTCCATGGTGCTTCATGCTTGCCGTCCACCTTAGGTGAGTGCTTGTGTAATCCATATTCCTCTCTTATCTTCACGCATGCCTCCATTTGTTTTCATCAAATCCATGCTAGGTTCCATCTCCAACATTTGACTTCCAAAAATTCTATCTCCTTAAAATAATGCTCCATTATCCCATGCTTACATTCTTTATTGTCTCCCATTTATGTGCCCAAATATCAATTAAACAAATAAAGCAAAATATAAAGGCATGGGATTATTTGTGCCACGTTGAAAGCTTAAGAGCATGGGAATTTTTAATTTCATTGCCGTCCCTTACAATATTCCCAAGGCTCCAATTTTGTTTTCAATCATTCTTTAATCCACCACTTGAGCATTTGTTAATTCCAATTATCTATCATCAAGCCTCCATAATATTCCACGCCATTTGATTGATTAAAATATGCCATTTCAAATGTGCTAGGCCGCCCACTTATTTTCAAGTAATTTTATGACCACCATGCCGTCCAACCATGCATTGAATTTCTTTAATTTCCACAAGTTCTCAAGTTGCTTTTAATGCTCCACCTTGCCATGAAACCTTATCAAGGACGTGAAACACTACAAAAACATAAATCACACTAATTAAAATTCGGCCAAACATAGCTAAAACAGGAATTTAATTACCTTATTTAACACTAGGTAAAACATACTAATAATCAACTTTGACAAAGACTAATTAAAACTGTGCTATTTAAGCAAATAAATGTGAAATAAGAAAAATGAAGCTATTATTGAAAATATAACACGCGTAATTTAAAGTGTTAAATAAACTAGCAGTCGGACTGGCTAGTATATTCAACTTCAAATAAGTTGTATGAATTCAGCATGTTTGTGGTCTCTCTTCGATGGTCATCCCAAATTTGTGCCACCAACACCATTGATCCTTGGGTGATTTCCTATAAAACAAATAACCCAAACATTAATTTGAATAATATTTAACTTGAACCAAAAAAATTAAAATACTTTACTTTAAAAACTAGACATATTAAAATACTAAGACTAATTATTTGGCAAATTAATTTGCTATAGAAAATTAATTAAATAAATTAAGATGTTTAATTCATTTAATTAAAATTTAGCAATTTAATTTTCAACAAATTCAAAGACTCGATTTATTTAACGCAATAAAAATTAAAAATTTGGAGTCGAGCTTCATCGACTTGAAAATTCGGTGGGTGGCCCGGGCGTGCCCGTATCATCTCTATAATCTTTTTCCAATCATTTCATATTTGAAGTAGTGATTAATGAACTAATAACACTTTCGAAAGAGAAGTTTTGCTTATTACTCTGAAAGTCTCTAAATAATACAAGAATCCGAAACAGGACAGTTATTTCGAACTAACTAGACTTAAAGGGTTCGAAGCACTTGAGATAAAGGTCTAAGTAGTGACGACATCTTCAGATTCTCTGTTAGAAGTATCAGATGAACACACGTCAAGGATCACCTTAATAAACGGCAAGCAATGATAGCCCAAGTATTAAAAATGGATCATTCTCATGACATTTTGCATCCATTCATAACATTCATAATACATAGGATTAGGAGCATTTTTCGTGGCATCCTAATCATTTGACATAGCATAGACTCCATGAAATCAATTCTACAGGTAGGTTCCCCAGAGGACAAAATTTATGGGGGTTACAGAGAATAGCAGATCTTATCTCCACTGAGCAGGAATGGAGCAGATCGAAGATTATAGCCTTATCTCCACTGAGTAGGAGTGGAGCAGGCTGAAAGAAAGCGGATCTTATCTCTACTAAGCAGGAGTAGAGCAGATCGAAAATAGCAGATCTTATCTCTACTGAGCAGGAGTAGAGCAGATCGAAAATAACAGATCTTATCTCCACTAAGCAGGAGTGGAGCAGATCGAAGATAGCAGATCCTATCTCCACTGAGCAGGAGTAGAGCGGATCAAAAGACCACAAGTCTTATCTCCATGTATTGGCAATGGAGCAGATTGAAGATTATAGCCTTACACTGAGCAGGAGTGAAGCAGGCTAAAGATAATAGATCTTATCCCCACTGAGCAGGAGTGAGGCAGATCAAAAACTACAGATCTTATCTCCACTGAGTAGGAGTGGGGCAGATCGAAGATGGCAGATCCTATCTCCACTGAGCAGGAGTGGAGCGGATCGAAGATGACAGATCCTATCTCCACTGAGCAGGAGTGAAGCGGATCGAAAATTACAGATCTTATCCCCACTGAGCAGGAGCGGGGCAGATAAAAAATGGTGAGTCTTATCTCCATGTATAGGCAATGGAGCAGATCTAGGCCACTAGCCTTATCTCCATTGAGCAGGAGTGGAGCAAGCTGAAGATACAGATCTTATCTCCACTGAACAGGAGTGGGGCAGATCGAAAGCAGCAAGTCTTATCTCCATGTATCGGCAATAGAGCAGACTGAAGTTTATAGCCTTATCTCCATGTATCGGCAATGGAGCAGGCTGAAGATACAGATCTTATCTCCACTGAGCAGGAGTGGAGCAGATCGAAGACGACGAATCTTGTCTTCATGTATCGGTAATGGAGCAGATTCAAACCACCAGCCTAACCCCCTAAGCAGTAGGGTAACAGGCTAAAAATTATAGATCTTATCTTCACTGAGCAGGAGTGGGGCAGATCGAAGAAGCAGATCTTATTTTCACTGAGCAGGAGTGAAGCAGACTGAAAATTACAAGTCTTATCTCTATGTATCGGCAATAGAGAAGACTGAAGATCCTAGCCTTATCTTCACTGAGCAGGAGTGGAGTAGGCTAAAGATAGCAGATCTTATCTCCACTGAGCAGGAGTAGAGCAGATCAAAAATAGCAGATCTTATCTCTACTGAGTAGGAGTAGAGCAGATCAAAAACAATAGATCTTATCTCTACTGAGCAGGAATGGAGCAGGTCGAGGATTATAGCCTTATCTTCACTGAGCAGGAGTGGAGCAGGTTAAAACTACAGATCTTATCTCTACTGAGCAGGAGTAGATCGGATCGAGGACGACAAGTCTTATCTCCACTGAGCAGGAGTGGAGCAGACTGAAGAATGCAGATCTTATCACCACTGAGCAGGAGTGGAGCAGATCGAAACAAGATTCCTATACCCCTGAGGATGCAGGGGATGGAATGAAGCTACCTAAAGATTCGACCAGATGAGGCAAAATTGGCCCTTTTAAAGTCTTTGCTCTATTCTCGTTACACGACAATGAGCAAAGAGGGACAGCTGTAGGGCCCAATTTTAGAGTTCGGGGCCCAAACCAGAAAAAATAAACAAAATTCCAAAACTTTTACAGCAACTTTCAGCCCAAAATAACCCAACCCAAACCAAAGCAAAATAGCCCACAACCTAAATTACAGAAAATAGAAAAAACCCTAGCTTTGGTTAGCGCCGCAACCCCATCAGCAAGTTCCGCGTCGTGCGCATGCCCACCACGGAGCCACGTCCGCCACGCCCGTATGAAAAATCCCTCTCCATCACGAACCTGTAAAATAGGGATATTAAGTGTAAAACAGGCTATAAAACGCCATATCAAAGCTGTAAAAAGGGGATTTTTTTTGGGATATACACAATTTACACAAGAAAGATACAAAAGCAGTTTTTTCAAATCAATACAAAAGAATCAAGAGAAGAGACACAAAAGGAATACATAGATTTTTGCAAAATTCCAAAATCCAGATTCGTAAGACTTTGTTCTTTCATTATTTTACTTTGTTTCCCTCTTCAAATATATATTTATACCTCTCTATTTTCTATTATTTTTTTCCCCTTATTCTTTCTTGAGACTTTCGTTTTAAAACAGTGCATATATTTACCAAAATAATCAAAGAATGAAAATCTCACCAGGTTTCCCTCGTCCGCCGCCTTCGACGCGCGCATTGGGGGGCTTGCTACGTTTGCTGCAAAAAAGAAGAAGAAAAGAATGCAAACCCTAAAATAAAGAAAGGGGTCCTGGGTTTGTTCCTTTTGAAACAGATTGTAAAGATGGAAGGAAATGGTTTTTCTTGAGTTTTAAACATTAAAAGGGGGTGGGCCCTGCGCAATTACTTGTTTCTGCAGGTGGATGTGCACAATTTCACCCTAAATGGGTAAATTCGCGATTAGCCCTCCTTTTATGCTGTTGGTTCAATTGCGTCCCCCTTCAGTTTTATTATTTTAAAACTTACCCCTAAGTTTTGCGCGCCGCTTCGATTTAGTCCTGGGTCAGGCGCGAGTGTTCAGGAGTTGGGAGTAATTGCATTACTGGCCCTTCAATGTTACGCGCGCCATACAATTTAGCCCTTTATTCTTCTTTTGTTTTAAATTGGCCCCAAATATTCTGTTTTTAACCCGATTTGGTCCTTTTTTATTATTTTGCTATTTTACTACTAAATTGATTATTTCTAAATATTTTTTATTACCATTTGTTTATATGTATATTATTCTTATAGCCCTATTCTTTATATTATTATTATTATTAATATTATTGTTTACTTAAATTTTTTTTCATTACTATATATGATTATTATTATCTATTATCTTTGTTATTATCAATATTTTTTTACTACTATTTTTATTAGTACTACTATTATTTCTACCACTACCTTTTTATTTTTTGTAATAACTATTGTTCTTATTATTATTGATATATTATTTTCATTACTGTTAACGTTATTATTACTAGTTTAGTATTATCATTATTACTTTTTGCAATTATTCTTTTAATATTTCTATTTTTTTATTACCCATTTTATTTGAAATTAACCTTGTATATATTATTATTACACTATCCTATTACTAATATTTCTTTTTGCCACTATTCTTTTTTCACTATCACTACTATATTATACATATTATTATTCTTATAATTATGTTTCTTATTTTTACTTTTTTTTTATTAGCATTGTTATTGCCATTGTCGTTGCCATTATTTTTTATATTCTTCATTATTGCTATTAGTATTATTATTATTTGTCATTTTCTTTAATTTATTTTTTTTCCTTTTACCACGTCCTTCAAAACTCATAAAAAGGTTTTTTTTATAAGGCAATGTTGCATGTTTTGGAAATTCAACGAATCGTGCCTTAACGTGTTGGGTTTCGGTTTCTGTTTATCCAAATCATTAAATATCCTTAAAACTGTGTCTGTTTTCTCTAAAATTAAAAGCAAGGTAATATTTTGTGCTTGGAAGTTTTGAGAAATTGTGCCCTAACGTGCTGGATTGCAATTTTTCACTTGTCCAAAGGACTAAATATCCTTTTAAAATCTTGATCGTGTTTTCTCAACTTTAAAAATAAGGAAATATTTCATGTTTGGAAATTCGAGGGATCGTGCCCTAACGTGCTGGGCTTCGGTTCATTCGTTTGGCCAAATAATGAAATACCCTTTTTAAAATGACGCATGAATTTTGGGAACCATGAAATGATCTTGGTGCCAAAGGTCTGAAACATCATGTCCTAACGTGCTGGATGTGATATTTCATCCTTTCGGAACAAGAGAGTTTCGATATCCAATTCGAGTTATCCAAATAATCGATACTTTAAAATCTCTTCTAATTTTCGATATTAGGACATCAATCAATCAATACGGTACCAATTTTGGGCGTTGCGAGGGTTCTAATCCTTCCTCGTGCGTAACCGACTCCCGAGCCTTTTTTTTAAAATTTGTAGACCAAAATGTTTTCAAAGTGACCCAATCGCACTTCAAAAGATTGGTGACGACTCCGTTTTTATATTTTAAAGTCGGCTCGTTTTCGAACAAAAAAATGGTTTCGACAGTTTTCTTTCGTTTTGTTTTTCTGTTGTTTTTGTTGTCTTCTCTTTGTTTTTTTCTATTGTTACGTGTTGTTGTTGCCTTTACTTCTCTGTTGTAGGTGTGTCGAAGCGCGTGGGCGCGCAAAGAGAGGGTGGTGTGGTGGCTTTGGTGGAGGGGATAAAAGGTCGTGGTGACCTTGTTTGATTGATTTCTTTGTTTTTTCTTTGAAATGGGCTGATATAGATTGGGCTAGGTTAAGGGTAGTTGGGTTGTAGTTTGGGTTTACCAATTGGGCTTTAGTTTGGGTAATGGTTTTAATATGTAATGGACTTATTTATTTATTGTTTCTGATTGTAGTGGGCCCGGGCTAAATTGGGCGTGTACATTTTAAACTTTAAATTTTACAACTTTAGTATCGTGCGCATCATTTAGGTCACTTCATCACCTGCCTGTGCCAAGTTTTGATGCCAGTTAAACCTATGGGACGCCATTCCTGCAACATAATAAAACAAAGTTAACGAGAATGAAATGAATTTTACAAAGTAATTGTGCACCCAAACCCCTAACCCTTGGGACTTCTATCACAAACACCAATGGTAGGACCCACACCACTTTTGGATATGACAAGACTAGCTTCTCACTATATAATTATCTATCTAATGGAATAAAACATCTTCCTCTTTAAAAGAGAGGCCTCTCGTAAGGAAAATGGGTTTAGCTTATGCAGTACTTTGCATAAAAGGCTTTGCCATTTTCTACTTAGATGGAGTGCATAGAACAATGCTAATACTCCTCCCTTGCTTCTAAGAAGCTTTCTTTTTAGAGCAGCGGACTCTTCCATCTTGTAAAGGTCATGTCTTTATGTCTATCTAATCCCTAAAGTTCTCAGCATCATCAAGGGTCACGCCATTTAGGCCTTTTCTTTCTAAGCATTGAACCCTGATATTGTTAAACTTGAATAACTCCTTAACAGAAAAACATCAGCTAAATTTGTAACGGTTGATGTTTTAGCAAGGTAATCTTCAAAGATGGGTTTCTTAAAAAGTTTCAAAGAGTTCAGACTCCTAACAGGTTAGCGAAAAAAGGAAGGAACCAAGTTGGTCCTTCATGAAGATATAACAATCCTTAACCTGATGCTAGTTGTTGGGTTTGCCAATGGTAGGGGCTCCTATGCCCCTATGCCGTTGAAAGAAACACAACCCTTCTTGAACTGGCTTGTGTGACAATTGCACATAAAACAAGGCATGGATTTTCCCCTTGGATACAATAGTCCAAGAGAAAGCCACCAATTGAAACTAAAACCCTCCTAGTTGGCTTGGGGCTATGTTGAATGAGCGTAAAACTTCCACAAACCAAAGATGAAGAGGAAAGTGAAAACTTAGTTCTAAGATGTATTGGGGTAAGAATATACCCCTTGCATTACCAATCATATCACTTAACTAATTGTACATCTTCCCTGACAAATGATTGATATCAATAATGTAGGTCCTCTAGTCCTCTCAAACAGAGAACCTCTTGCCTTTCCACCATTGAGGTAGTACAAAAAAAAAACAATTCCCAACTTCCTAGACTCATTAACCCCATATTATTCCCATCTAGCATGCGTCTCATGTGGGTCAAATCCAGCAGACACCCTAAATTCAACATACAATTTGACTCTGCATAAAGATCCTCCAAGCCTTTATCCACCTATAAAACAAGTTTGCATACCCCTACTTGTCGAAACCATCCTTTTTGAAAAGGCAGGAATCAACTTTGGGTTTTGAAAATAAAAACAGGAGTCGCCACCGATCTTTATTGGGGTGTGATCGGATCACCTTTGTTTTAATAAAACGTTTTGATTTACTAAAACAGTGTTTTTGGTCCACGAAATTTGAAAAAATGGGTTCGGAAGTCGGTTATGTGCGAGGAAGGGTTAGCACCCTCGTCACGCCCAAAATTGGTACCAAATTGATCAATTAATGTCCTTATGTCGAAAGTTGAAAATTGTAAAAAATGGATTTCAAAAATATGATCCCTTTAAAAATATTTGAATTTCCTCGAATTGAATATCAAGATTTTCTCGTTCTGAAGGAATAAAATATCACATCCAATACTTTAGGACATGATAATTTAAATCATTGAATCCAAGATCATCTCGTGGTTTTCTCGAATTGAATATCAAAACTTTCTCGTTCCGAAGGAATAAAATATCGCATCCAATACTTTAGGACACGATAATTCAAATCCTCGAATCCAAGATCATCTCATAATTTTCGAATTGAATATCAAAGTTTTCTCATTCTGAAGGGATAAAAGATCACATCCAATACTTTAGGACACGATAATTTAAATCCTCGAACCCAAGATGAATATTGCCTCATTTAGAAAATCTTATCTCGAAATAACGGAATGTCACATCCAGTAAGTTGGGACACGACATATCGAATTCTCGAAAATAAGTTTTTATTTTTATTCAAAACTTTTTATTTTAAAAGATATTTCGCTATTTAGGTTAAACGAGAAAAATCGAAACCCGGTAAGTTAAAGCACGATTTTCCCGAATTTTTGAACATGAAATATTGCCTTTATGAAAGAAATCAATTTTGTATTGGATAAAATGTAGCACGAATTTGTAACAAAATGCAGAAAATGAAGTACAATGCTAGCAAGCATATAGAACACATATGTTAAATGCAAACGATAATAATAAGATGAAAATGGAAATAAAATGAGTAAAACCGATATGCTAAAAAGGATAATAAACAGAAAACGAAAGAATAATAAGCGATATGATAACTTTACAAGCAGACAGGAAAATAAAAATAATAACAATAATAATGATGATAATAATGATGACAAAAATGATATTGAGATGTAAATATAAATAGGAATATATAAAATGTGATGATATGAATGAAAATAGAAGTATATGTTAAATAATATAAGTATAAATATATGAATGAAAGTTAAATAAATAATAATATATACATATATATATAATATAATAAAAGTAACAAAAAATAATAATAACAACAACAACAACAACAACAACAACAATAATAATAATAATATAGTGATAATAAATGTAATAATAACAATAATACGAAACATATATATACAATATACTGATATGAATATAGTAATAATAGTAATAATAATAACAATAATAATAATAATAATATTTGTATAATGGCAGAATAGTAAAACGGAATATATACAAAAGGATTAGATTAAAATGACAACAAAATCTAGGGGAAAAATCGAAAATAAAAGGGGATCAACGGACTCGAGTGAAATGCGTGCGCAAATAATAGGGGCCGAATGGGTAATTATCCCGATCTTTTAGAATGCGTCGCTTCAACATGGACTAAGTTGAAATGGCGCATAAATTTCGGGGCCACATTAAAATAAACAAAGAAACCGAAATAGCATGGCAGCGCAAAGAAGAAGGACTAAATGCGTAAATTACCCATTTAGGGTAAAACACGCAGATCCGACCATAGATATCGAGTTGGGTCGTACGGGTCTCCCCAAAACGACGCCGTTTTGGCGCCTGGGGAGACCCCTGAAACGGCGTCGTTCTGGTGGGCATATTTGAGCCCAAATTTCCTTCTTCTTTCATCATTTAGATCATCATTTCTTCAAAAAATCAAAAAAATGGCAGCATTCTCTCTCTCTTATCCCTCCATGCCCGACGGTTGGGTTTCCTTTAGCCCCTTGTCGCACCACCCCGCCACCACCGTATCGGTGGCCGGTGATGCTCGAGGCCAAGCTTTTAGCCTTCCTTCGAGACCCTTTTGAAGATCTAGCCCTCGACGCCTAAAAATAATCCGAGAGAAGAACGAAACCACCTCCTTTCGCCTTTAGGCTCGGCTCCGACGACGGGGAAGGAATTCCGACGCCTTAACCACAGAGTTTTGGTAAAGTTTTTTTCTTTCTTTTCGGTTTCTCGATTCGAAATAAGAATAAATAAAAACAAAAGTAATTAAAAATATAAAATAAACAAAAGATCTCAACCTTGATGCCTCTGTTCAGTTTTTATTGCTGATTCCTAAAAATCGAAAGAGACTACAAACGGGTTTTGTTTCAGTTTTTATAACCGAAGCACAGATTTCATTTTTTGTTCTCTTTCATTTGTTTCTGTTGTTTTTGTCGATTTGTGTTATTGTATGCTCCCTGTTCTTGCAGATGGTGCGGTGTTAGAGGCGCGTGCGGGTGTCTGACCGAGGCGCGGGGGGGAAGTGCTGGTGTGGAGAGGCTCGTGCGCGTGGGGTGATGGGCGGTGTGAGGCGCTAGTGGGTTTGCGGTGCTAGGGTTTTTAGAAACCCTAGCTCTCAAAACCAATTAACCGTTTTGGGCCTTTTGGGCCGCCTATAAATTGGGCTTGTTTGTCTGATGGTGTAGTGGGCTAGTTGGGGTAGTTGAGTTGGTTTATTTTTTGGTTTAGTTTTGTTATTGGGCTTAAACGGGCCCCGGGAAAAATTTGGGTATTACAGCTGCCCCTCTTTGCTCATTGTCGTGAGACGAGAATAGAGCAAAGACTTTAAAAGACCCAAATTTGCCCGGTCTTGTTGAGCCTTGATTCCTTTGGGTACTCTTCTTTGTCAGGTAGCTTCAAACTCCATTGTGACTTATTACTTCGCTCTACTCCACTGCTACTTCCGAAAGATAGGGCCTGTAGCCTTAATCCGCTTTATTGTTTTGTCATTTTTGCGATCTTTGGCCTATTCCACTACTGGTCAAGGCAATATGACTATAGCTTAAATCACATTCCGCTATTGTTTAGAGACACAATGTTCGCCTTCGACCTCGTCTCACCACTGTTTATGGCGACAAAATCTAAAATCTTCAACCTCTCCCACCGTTGATCGGTGGTAATAGGACGATCTTCAACCCACTCTAACGCTGTTCGATGGCAATAGGATAATCTTCAACCTGTTCCACCGCTGTTTAGTGGCAACAGGACAATCTTCAACCCGTTCCACCGCTGTTCAGTGGCAACAGGACAATCTTCAACCCGTTCCACAGCTGTTCAGTGGCAACAAGACAATCTTCAACCTGTCCCACTGCTGTTCAGTGGCAACAGGACAATCTTCAACCCATTCCACCGCTGTTCAATGGCAACAGGATAATCTTCAACCTGTTCCACCGCTGTTCAATGGCAACAGGACAATCTTGCTAGTGTTGCTACATCGTCCGCTAGTGGAAATATCCTGTAGACTTTTTAATTTGCTTCTTTCAACCTTCAGAAAGACTTCTATCTTCAATCTGCTCCACTATCATCTCTATGGAACAAAATCTGAACTTGCTACATTATTCTTTGAGGAACCTGTCCTGTAGAATATGCTTATGCTTAAACAAATGATGAGGATGCTATAACTGGAATGACTCAAATGCTCCTAATTATGGTCGACATTTGCATAAATGCAGAATGTCATGAGAATGATCAGAATGAACCGAATGCCCCTAAATAGGTGTGTCTTATGGATGACATCTGTATGAATATAGGATGTCATGAGAATGATTTTTGCACCATGATTAGGATGCAATGATTAGAATGAATCGAATGCCCTTAAATAGATGTGTCTTATGAAAGACATTTCATGAGAATGATCCCCTTTTAACAGTTTAAGGTGGTCATTGCTGATGTCCTATGCTACGATTTTGTTCGGCTGGTGTTCATGACGGAAAATCCAGGAAAACAAATATCTTGCTCAACAAATTTGCCCAACTGCAACTTCAGGGTTCACCTCATTGTGACCTAAGGGTATAGGATCTGAACCCTTTCATTCGTCCCAATGCGACTTCAAACCGTAGGATTTGTTTCTTCTTCAACCTATCTCATTGCTATTTGAGGGTACAAGATCTGTATTCTTCCATCTATTGATCACTCTTCGGGTGTCCCAACCAGATGTGTATACATGATGCTCGTATAAATACAGAATATCATTTCCTTTCGACAATGATTCCAATTTTGCACTTGGGTTGACAATGCCCATTTTTCATCAGGATCGTATCACTAACGCAATACCTTGTCATTTTGTTCAATAGCTATTTTGACAGAGATTTGAAGGGATAACCTTAATTTGGACTTATGATGTTCCCAACCCATAAGCTTGGTGAATCCTAAACAATAATCCTGTTTCAGACTCCTGTATTGTTTAGAGGTTCTAGAGTAATATGCAAAACTTCTTTCATGAAAGTATTATTAGTTCAATAATCATTATTTCAATGCAAAATGCTTAAAAAGGGTCATAATAATGGACGAAATGGAAATTTATTGGGAGCATAGCTCGAAATAAACAAGTTAATCAAAGCTAGCAAATGCAAAGAAATTTATTTAGAGTGTATTTTGAAAAAACAAAGATAACAAACTCAAAATGGGTAGAATAGAAGCTAGGTGCCCTAGATATCGCAGCTTGAGTCTGTTTAAACTTCTTGAGGACCATTTTAAACTCAATATGTGTTTAAGGGATTCAGAGCCCTTTGTCGATGCCCCAAGACGTAATATATCACTTCATTGTTGCTTCGGGCGTAGCGAGACTACTATGTGCCCCATTTTTTATCAAAATTTGAGCCGCCCTTTTCGGGTTTTCAACTCAAACCCACATTTGGTCTAAAAGCGCCCTTTGCGGGTTTTCGCCTTTGGCCACTCCTTTTCCCTCTTTTTTGATGAGAGTTTTTATTTTTTCCCTTTTTTGATTTTTTTTGATTTTTTTTGTTTGTTTTTCTATTTTGTTTTTCTTTTTTTTTTTGAATCTAAATTCTCCGGATTGGGCAAATCCCTGCCATCCGTTTC
This sequence comes from Gossypium bickii, assembly GCA_025503065.1. Classification (NCBI taxonomy): domain Eukaryota; kingdom Viridiplantae; phylum Streptophyta; class Magnoliopsida; order Malvales; family Malvaceae; genus Gossypium; species Gossypium bickii. Next base: position 104,955,818 of record CP106716.1, read on the forward strand.
TGTCGATATTCATGCTTTCCTAGAACAGGCATTCTTCGCCGCATAAGGTCCTTCCTAGTTTGACATTCACTTTCTTCTGAAGTCTCTTTTGCATGAGAGAATTTTTCTTTCAAAGCCCTATCATGAAATTTTCTAAGGTGATCCTTTTTGTTGAAAATTCGCATCATCTGGTCGTGGCAGATAGCTCTCAACATTTTCTCTTCAAACTCACTTGATCACATCAGAATTGGATCCATTCCACCTTATCCAATTTTGGCTCGGCCCGTGCCCGGGGAAAAGAGGATTTTGACTTCACTAGGCAAAACCTAATGAGGAAGGCGTTGCCCCAGCAGAGATCCTGGCCGACGTTTAATAAGCATAAATGGTAAACGCAACTTCTATATGCCAATATTCACAAGTTTAGGTCATCTTCCTAACGACCCTTGTTTTGTTGCCCCCTTTTTTTTTTTTGCACTATGACATGGCACTATGACATTGTGCGGTTAAATATGATCTTTTCGCCATTTTTGTTAATATTTTTTTCTTTTTTCTTTTTTTGGTCTAATGACTATCGACTTTGTAATATTGGCATACGAAGCGACCCTCACCCTCTTAGTGAAGAGATCGACATCCACGAAGATGAATTGATACGGACCAGAAGCTTTCGAGGAGATTGGCTTGATAACGTTCATGCCCCATGTGTAGAAAAAATGGAAGAGACACATAAGTTCTGTCCTCCTCGATTTGGCGTTTGATGCAATTTTCCTTTCTGGGTAGACCAGTGGCTCGAACCTCTTGATTGGCTTAGTTCGGGTAGAATCATCAGCATATGATCTTCAAATATCCTTATGGACTTCTTCTGTGACTTCCTTAGCTTGGACAGCATACTCATGCCTCAGTAGTCCCGGCGTGATCATACGAAAATATCTTTGAACTCTTGGAGATAACTCACCGATTCCTTGCCTTATTCCTGCGGCCAGCTAAGCTTCCATTTTCATCTCCCTTGTAGTGTTTGCTGACACTTCGTAGGATAGGATCCACCATTCTTAACAATTTAGGATCTCCACAGTCCTCCAATCCCTTTAGACACATATCTCATTAAAAAGAGAGTCGGTAACAGCGTCGCTCATGTCATTGATATCCGGGGGACCCATTGTGGGTACGAAGGTGGAAAATTAAAAGTATGATATGAAAATGAAACGATGTAGAGTATGAAATGCAAAGAGTGAAAATAAAGATGCATTTTATTGAAATAACAATTCTGGAAACAAGCCTATTTCACAAAAGGACTCTTGTTGCCTCTAGGCTTAAAGCAACAAGCATGTTTTGTCTATTACTCGAGATTAGCTAAAACACAGGGATCCCTTCCGCAGTCTCATTGTTTAAAACATCCCCAAACATGCAAGGTCTTGGTAACTTTGATTTTTGGGTTTATTCTCCAGATACGTCATGAATGTTCCAATTTCTCAGTATCAGGTTTTGCACTGGAGCCCTGAATTTGATGTACTCCTGATCTCATACCCCCATTTATCATGGTACTCCCAATAGTTATCCTTTTAACAGCATGGTTGAGCAACGAATTTTCTGCACCAGAAGGGTCATCGAATCTTATAACTCCTATTTTGATGAGTCTTTGGACTAGTTTCTTGAAAGTGGTGCAGTCTTCTATCCAGTGACCCGCTATTCCGGCATGGTAGTTGCATTGAGCGTTCAGGTCATACCATTTGGGGTACGGGGGTTGCAACAGTTTCAAATGGTAAGAAGACACCACCTGTGCATCAAATAAATTTTGATAGAGCTTCTTGTATATCATCGAGATGGGTGTGAACTGGAGCCTTCCCGTGTTAGGCTTTGGATTGGGATCTTGTCTAAGGGGACCTTGATGACTGGTAGTCATTGTCCTTGGCTGTCTTATTGCCATTAGCTTTGAATAGCTCTCGTCATGCTTACTCGTACTACCCACTTCCTTTTCTTTCTTTTTCGGGGTCTTCAATGTCCGTTCCTTCTTTTCTTTTGCCTCTGCCCAAACAATCGGTTTGACTCGATCATCCTTAAGGTTAAAACATGAGCCCATTGGGAAGTTTGACAGGGTCGAGGTATTGGTCTGGCATTGGGGTCCGATAATGATGGGCGCCCCTTGCGTCTGTGTATCTGGTTGAATCGGGATATTCATCGGGTAATAAACGATTTCTTCGTCATCATTCGCACTGTTGACCCCTTGGCCACTCCTTTTTTCAAATCCTCTAGCTATTAACTGGGTTAGCTGACCTATCGTATTCCTTTGCAATTCTTGCATTTGTTCCCGCATCTCTTGTTGAATTTTGGTCAATTGCTCTTGCATCCGTATTTGCATTTTCTCTATTCTTTCTAACCTTTGTTCCATGTCTTCTAGCTAACTGAAATAACTTAACTTAATTAGGGTCTTTCTACAAATTTTAATGCATGTGATACGATGTAATGCAAATGCATGCAATACAAATGCATGCAATGCGATGTAAATGCATAAAATGTAATGCAAATGCATGGCATGAATGCAAAAAGAAAGAGAGGCGTTGATTATGAATTCAATTCCTACTAGAAGAACTTGTCTAGAAAGTATGTTTCTTCAATAAAATGGACCGCATATACGGCCTCTTTCTCATAGTCTAGGTGAAAACACTAATCCTCTTCTTCGTACCTGAATATTATGGTCGTGCCCCGCCTCTTCTAGCTCTTTGTTTGCTTGATCCACATCACTCACTTACCCTTTGCGATGCTCATAATCTTCTGATGACTCCCGAAGAATCTTTGTCGGCTTAAATCTTCAGACAAATCCCCTTCTTCGTATTCGGATGTTATGGTTATGTTCTGTAAGCTTCTTTAGTAGATATCTCTTCTAGCTTTTTGTTGCTTGATCTAAGTCGTACCTCATCACTCACTTATCCTTCGTGATGCTCATAATCTTTAGATGGTTTCCAAAAAATCCTTGTCGATTTGAAAATCTTCAAGTAATATCTTGTCTCGTTGTTTACCTAGGCCATGTTCAGATGACCGTATCGTATTCCACTTTATCAAGTAACACATTTTCTTATGGCAAATTTTTCCATTTAGCAATCAAACGCTAATCAACACCTCCTTTCTAAGATGATGTAATGCAATGCCAATGCATGGAATGAATGCAAAAAGAAAGGGAGGCGCTGATTATGAATTCAATTCCATTAGAAGAACTTTTCTAGAAAATAAAGCTCTTTACATAAAACGGATTACATATACGGTTTTGTCTTCATAGTCCAAGCAAAACACCAATCCCCTTCCTTCGTGACCGAAAATCATGGCCATATCTTGTGCGCTTTCTTCGTAATGCATCCTTTGGGCTCTTTGTGGCTTGGTTCAGGCCGTATCTCTTCACTCGTTTATCCTCTGTGATTGTTTATAAGCTTCTTAACCCAAAAAGTCAAGATCTGACGACTCTTGAATAATCATTGTTGGCTTGAATCATCGAGTAAAGTCTTGTATTCTTTTGTGGACTATCCACCTTCTCTCGTTATTTACCTGGACTATATTTGGGCCACCGTATTATAATCCACTTTATCAAGAAATTTAGTTCCTTATGACAAACTCCTCTATTTAGCAATCGAATATTAATCAACACCTCTTTTCTATGATGATGCAATGCAATGTAATCAAAACAGAAGAAAACATGTAACACCCCCTACCCGTATTCGTTGTCAGAATAAGGTACGGGGCATTACCGGAGTTTACAATTTTTTTTTTTGAAACCGAAACCATTCTAATTCAACATATTTTCAGAATAAAATTCATGCATATTTATAAAACAACTTCAACACATAATCCATATCAGTGGCTAACCTTATATTCATTTCATATTAACATTTATTTTATTAGCTTATACATGCCATTGATTTCCAAAATAAGTTTCTTAAAATACCAAAATCTTTGGGGTTGATAGTGTGATGAGTCTCCCACCGATCCGACCTCCGAGCTCTTAACACTACAAAACAGGGAAAAAGGAAATAGGGTAAGCACTTTGTGCTTAGTAAGCCCATGTAACAAGAATTATACTTACATAGTATAATCAATACAAGCAATAAACATTCGTATATTCACTCAATGCATTATTTCCCTAGTATTCACAAACTCAACATCCAAGTTAGTCCATTAATTTTCATCTATCAATAGTATACACGCCATGATTGATGAGCTCATCAATGTCATGATTTCCATTTCCTTGTTATTTTTCCATATTTATCCCGTTGAATTACTCGGAATTTCAATGGATTTTCAGAGGTACACTTTAGTGTACAAATCTGGGTCCGTCAATTCATATTCATGTGCGCACATTTTCATTTTAGAGAGCACACTCCCGCGAACCTCATCTTTACAATGGGATTACAGTCGAGCTAAATCCTGTAATATAAACTCATAGAGTATTGTCGGGATTACGGTCAGGCTAAATCCCACGCAACGACAATTACTCTAATGAGCTTGGATCGAATTACAGTCCAGGCTAAATTCGGACCCTAATTCGGATTACCCGTCCGGGCTAAATCCATTTTCCACATATTCTTGGGAGAGGCTATATCAGGATAGGGTCACCCGTCCGGGCTAGATCCTTTTTCTTGTCAATTCCTTTTCGAGAGATCCATCGAATTCCTTTCATTCAACCGGGTTTCTTCCTTTTTTATCAAATATACCAATGTATCATCAATTTTCATACAATGAGCATTCAAATTATATTCACATCAATAACATACATTTCAAACATTTAAGAATATAATTTAAGTTACACGAACTTACCTCGATACTAGTTCGTTTATAAAATCTACTAATCCGGGACTTTTTCCTTTCCTCGATCTAGCTTTGTATTTGAGTTTTCGGATCTAAATAAATAAATTCAATCATCAATTCAATACATTTCATGTTCACATGTAGCATTTTCTATAATTCTATTATTATTTTTAGCTTATTCAAAGCTGTCTACTTGAGTCACAGTCACTAAATTATTTATTTCTCGAGCTACAGAGCTCCAAATGAAGAACCGTTAATTTTCCCTGAAACTAGACCCACATATCTTCTTCCCATAACATTTTCAGAATTTTTGGTATGGCCAATCAATACCAGATTATTCTTAAAGTTTCCCCTGTTTTACTGTTTGACTGTTCTGACCTCTCTTCACTACGAATCAAATTACTATTCGTACAAAATTCATATGACCTTCTTATTTATTTCATTTGAAAACATACTCATTCAGGATTCTAAACATATAAAGTTAAGCCCCTAATTATTTTTCTCCAATTTTTTATGAGTTTTCAAAGTCAGAACAGGGGATCCCGAAATCCCTCTGAACCAGTCTTACAAAAATATAAATATCTCAAATTACAGAATTCCTTTGCTTTCCATGTTTCTTTCATATGAAAATAGACTCAATAATCTTTAATTTCATATCTCATTCAACTTCTAATTCCACTTATACGATTTTTAGTGATTTTTCAAATTTACTCTACTGCTGCTGTCCAAAATAGTTTTGTTATAGCTTATTTTACAATTAAATCCTTTACACAATTCTAACTTCAAATTCTTTCAATTAAACCACTAATTCATCATTTTATTCATCATATGCTATATTTAAAAACTCTGAAACTTCAAAAATTTCAACTTAAATTCATCAAAACTTTGTTCTAAAACTTATAAAGCATCAAAATTAAAAGAAAAGGACTAAATTAACTTACCAAATTAAACTCCAAGCTTTAAAAATTATATTATCCCTTTTTTTCTTTCTTTTCTCTTCTTCTTTCTCCCTTCACGTTTGCTCTCTGTTTCTTCCTTTGTTTTATCCTTTTGTTTCTTTTCTCTTTTCTTTATATATAATATAATAATATAATAATATAATAATATAATATAATAATATACAAAAAAAATCTCAGATTTTCTTCAATAAACCGCCTCATCTTTACAAAATGGCATAATTGCCATTTTGGTCCTTCATAATTTCTTTTAATCTATAATTTAACTTTTACTTTCATTTCAATTTAGTCCTTTTCATTTAATTACCTATCCAAACGTTAAAATTTTCTAACGAAAGTTTAATACCACATTACTAACATTTTATAAATATTTATAAAAATATTTCCTATCATATAAAGACTCATGCAAACATATTGAAATAAATTTCTATTTAAATCGGATTTATGGTTGCGAAACCATTATTCCGATAATCTTGAATTTAGGCCATTACAACTCTCCCCCCCTTTTAAGGATTTTCGTCCTCGAAAATCTTACCAGTAAAGAGGTTTGGATATTGTTTCCTTATTGCCTCCTTCGGTTCCCATGTCGCTTCTTCGATCCCGTGTTTTTGCCACAATACCTTCCAAATTTATTTTTTTTTATTTCTAAGCTCCTTTGTTTCCCGTGCAAATATCTTGATCGGTTCTTCATCGTAACTCATATCCGGTTGAATCTCCCATACTTCGGAGAAATAACATGTGAAGGATCGACCGATATCGTCGTAGCATAGACACATGAAAAACATTATGGATTCTATCAAGTTACGGTGGTAATGCCAACCGATAAGCGACCGGTCCAATTCTTTCTATGATCTCATATGGCCCGATAAATCTTGGACTCAATTTACCTTTTCGACCGAACGGAGAACTTTCTTCCAAGGAGACACTTTCGAGAAATACCTTGTCACCGACTGAAATTCAATCTCTTTTCGTTTAAGATTGGCATATGATTTTTAGCGATCGGAAGTCGCTTTTAAACTATCCCGAATAACCTTTACTTTTTCTTACATTTCCCGGATTAAATCAACCCCATGTATCTTCTTTTCATGAGCTCTGTCAATACAATGGTGTTCTACATTTTCTACCATACAAAGCTTCATATGGAGCCATTTTAATCTTTGGGTGATAAGCTGTTATTGTAAGCAAATTCAATCAAAGGTAGATACCTCTCCCAATTACCTTTAAACTCTAGTGTACAACATCGAAGCATATCTTCCAATACTTGTATTACACGCTCAGATTGGCCATCTGTCTGAGGATGAAATGCAGTACTGAAATACAACCGAGTACCCCAAGCTTCTTGCAATTTATCCCTAAACGAGGCGTAAATCGGGATCTCTATCTCGATATAATGGAGATAGGCACTCCATGTAGCCTGACAATCTCAGATATGTACAATTCAGCCAGTTTATCTAAAGAATAATCCATACGTACCGGAATAAAGTGTGCTGACTTTGTCAATCGGTCAACAATCACCCAAATAGCATCTTTTTTCCTCGGAGACAACGGTAACCCCGATACAAAATCCATAGTGATTCTTTCCCATTTCCATTCCGGTATAGTAATTGGTGAAAGTAACCAGAAGGTACGATGTTCTGCTTTAACCTGTTGACATATCAAACATCTTGATACAAACTCAGAAATATCACGTTTCATACCTGGCCACCAGTACATCTTTTTCAAATCATTATACATTTTATTACTTCCCGGATGTACAGACATAGTACCACTGTGAGCCTCGTGTAAAATCTTCTGTATGAGCTCTATGAATTCTTGGGTACACATACCCTACCTCTATGAATAATAAACAATCATTAACCCCAATTTGAAATTCAGAATCAGTACCTGACTCACATTGTACCCGTTTAACCTGTAACTTCTCATCATTCTTCTGAGCTTCACATATTTGCTGTAGAAATGTCGGTTTAGCTCTCAATTCAGCTATGATTGAACCATCATTAGTTAGCGACAATCGGGTATTCATAACTCGTAAAGCAAACAGAGATTTTCGACTCAAAGCATCAGCCACAACATTAGCCTTACCTGGATGATAATCAATAATCAAATTATAGTCTTTTATCAATTCAAGCCACCTGCGCTGTCTTAAATTCAGATCTTTCTGTGTCATCAAATACTTCAAGCTTTTATGATCAGTATAAATATGACATTTCTCACCGTACAAGTAATGCCGCCATATCTTCAATGCAAAAACAATAACAGCTAACTCAAGATCATGTACCGGATAATTTCTTTCATGTGGTTTAAGTTGTCTTGAAGCATAGGCTATTACTTTACCTTCTTGCATCAAGACACAACCTAAACCATTTAATGAGGCATCACTTGTAAATAACAAATTCCTTATCCGGTTCGTTTGCACTAATTTGGTGCTTTCGTTAATAGATCTTTTAATCGGTTGAAACTCTGTTGACATTCATCACCCACTCGAACTTTACATCTTTCGCAATAATCGAGTCATCGGAGAAGCTATCATAGAGAATCCTTGTACAAATCTCCAATAATAACCAGCTAAACCCAAGAAACTTCTAACTTGAGATCTGAGTCTTGGTGGACTCCAATTGACAATAATGAGATTTTACTTGGATCTACCACGATGCCTTCAGTGAGATACAATATGTCCAAGAAAACCCACTTCTCGAAGCCAAAATTCACATTTACTGAATTTAGCATATAACTGTTTCTCTCGCAGAATTTGCAACACAATTCTCAAATGTTCTGTGTGTTCTTCTTCATCTCGAGAATAAACCAAAATATCATCAATGAATACTACCACAAATCTGTCTAAGTACGGTCTGAATATTCGATTCATCAAATCCATAAATACTGCAGGTGCATTAGTTAACCCAAATGGCATAACCAGAAACTCATAATGCCCGTACCTGGTTCTGAAAGCTGTCTTTGGCACATCTGACTCCTTTACTCGTAACTGATAGTAGCCCGATCGGAGATCAATCTTTGAAAATATAGTAGCACCTTTCAACTGATCAAACAAATCATCAATCCGGGGCAACGGATACTTATTTTTTATAGTTACCTTATTGAGTTGTCGATAGTCAATACACAATCTCAAAGACCCATCTTTCTTTTTCACAAATAGAACCGGAGCACCCCAAGATGAATGACTCGGTCGGACAAAACCTCTATCAACAAGTTCCTGTAACTGTGTCTTTAATTCCTTTAATTCTGTAGGAGCCATTCGGTATGGAGCTATGGAAATCGGAGTAGTTCCCGGAATCAAATCTATAGAAAATTCCACTTCTCTTTCTGGTGGCAACCACAGTAACTCTTTTGAAACACATCGGAAAATTCGCATACCACCTGCGCTTGCTTGAATCTTCGACTCGAGATACCTTGGTATCTAATACATAAGCAAGAAAAGCATCATACCCCTTTTTGACATACCTCACGAGCAAGTAATAATCGAAATCACATCGAGATAATCCCTGCAATACGATCGGATTTAACCGAAGTAATTCACCATTCGACACTTCAACACAATATATTTTTGTTTTACATTTACTTATGCATCATGCTGAGTTAACCAATCCATGCCCAATATCACATCAAACTCATCAAATGGCAGTAACATCAAATCAGCCAGGAAACAATAACCTCTTACCATCAGTGGACAATTTTTACAAATTTTATCCACCAAAATAGATTGGCCAAAGGGGTTCGAGACTTTAACAGCAAATTCAGTAGGTTCAACAGATAAATCTTTTACGCATGCAAGTTTTACACATATATATGAATGCGTAGAACCGGGATCAATTAATGCAGTAATATCAGTTTCAAGTAAAGAAAATGTACCAGTAATAACATCGGGTGCTGAGGCATCTTCTCTGGTACGCATGACATATGTCCTAGGAGGTGCTCGTGTCTCAGGCCTACTTGCAGTATCTTTTGTAGCTCCTCGGCTACCACTAACATTACCGGATGGTCGAGATGGTCTACCCCTCAAAGATGGATTACTTGGCTTCGATATATATTCAGCTTCTTTTTCACTTCTTTCTGGACAATCTCTGAGGAAATGGTCAAAAGAACCACATCGGTAACAAGCCCCACTCTTAAATCGACATTCACCAAAATGAGCTTTATTACAATACTGGCATCTCGGCTTAGGGGTACCAACACTGCCAACACTGGTCACTGATGGAGTGGAAGGTCTTGAATTAGTGCTTATTTGTGAACCTCGCACTCTATCCGAATACCCAGTGGTTGAGGTAGAACGATCCTGGTACTTCTTCAATTTCTTTGGAGCAGAAAACTGAGATTTTCCCATTGGTCTTTTACTAAAAATTCGAGCTTCCCTCTCAGCCTGTTTCTTTTCTTTGCTCCATTCTTCTGCTTTATAAGCTCGTTCTGCTAGTGTAGCAAACTCTCGAATTTCAAGAATTCCAACAAGTAGCTTAATTTCTTCATTCAACCCTTCTTCAAATCGTTTGCACATTTGACTTCCGATTGTACCCATTCTCGAGCATATTTACTCAACCGAACAAATTCTCTTTCATACTCGAACATTGATCTATTGCCTGCTTTGACTTAAGAAATTCTTTTCTTTTCTGATCAAGGAATCTCTGGCTGATATATTTCTTTTTGAACTCAGTCTGGAAGAATTCCCATATAATTTCTTCTTTCGGAACAACTGAAGCTTTAGTATTCCACCAATGATAAGCTGTGTCTTTTAGCGATGAAACGGCACATTTCAAACATTCTTACGGTGTGCAAGATAATTCCTCAAAACCCGAGTAGTATTTTCTAACCAAAATTTAGCTCGTTCGGGATCATCATCAAGCGCTTTGCTCAAATTCTTGGCCCCATATTTTTGGATTTTATCAACAGGAGCTTTTCCTTTTACGACAGATTCGATGCACTGCACTGTGAAATCTCGGGAACAGGTGGAGGAACAGGAGGGGAGTTTGAGTTTCTTTGCCTTTGTAGGGTTAGTTCTTATGTCTTGGGTAAACCATTCATTCATCATTTGAAAGAAGGCTATTTTTGCCTCCTCCCCTTGACCCTCTATATCGGGCCTTCTCATCGCTAGTTTCTTCTCTTTGTCTTGAAAGCGGAGCATGACTCCCGACTTCCTCGGATTGAGCTCGGTCAGATGACATTACTATAAGGAAAACACAATTTAAGCGGTCAGGAGGTATCACACTATCAAAAAAAAAAAAATTTAAATGGCATGTATAGCTAATCCGTATTCACTATATCGGTCCTAGAATCGACTAAACCGTAGCTCTGATACCAACAAATGTAACACCCCCTACCCGTATTCGTTGTCGAATAAGGTGCGGGGCATTCTGAGTTTACAATTTTTTTTTTTGAAACGAAACCATTCTAATTCAACATATTTTCAGAATAAAATTCATGCATATTTATAAAATAACTTCAACACATAAGCCATATCAGTGGCTAACCTTATATTCATTTCATATTAACATTTATTTTATTAGCTTATACATGCCATTGATTTCCAAAATAAGTTTCTTAAAATACCGAAATACTGGGGTTGATAGTGTGATGAGTCTCCCACCGATCCGACCTCCGAGCTCTTAACACTACAAAACAGGGAAAAAGGAAATAGGGTAAGCACTTTGTGCTTAGTAAGCCCATGTAACAAGAATTATACTTACCTAGTATAATCAATACAAGCAATAAACATTCGTATACTCACTCAATGCATTATTTCCCTAGTATTCACAAACTCAACATCCAAGTTAGTCCATTAATTTTCATCTATCAATAGTATACACGCCATGATTGATGAGCTCATCAATGTCATGATTTCCATTTCCTTGTTATTTTTCCATATTTATCCCGTTGAATTACTCGGAATTTCAATGGATTTTCAGAGGTACACTTTAGTGTACAAATCCGGGTCCGTCAATTCATATTCATGTGCGTACATTTTCATTTTAGAGAGCACACTCCCGCGAACCTCATCTTTACTGGCGGGATTACGGTCGAGCTAAATCACAGTAATGTAAACTCATAGAGTATTGTCGGGATTACGGTCAAGCTAAATCCCTGCAACGACAATTACTCTAATGAGCTTGGATCTGAATTACCAGTCCAGGCTAAATTCAGACCCTAATTCGGATTACCCGTCCGGGCTAAATCCATTTTCCACATATTCTTCGGGAGGGCTATATCAGGATAGGGTCACCCGTCCGGGCTAGATCCTTTTTACCGTCAATTCCTTTTCAGAGATCCATCGAATTCCTTTCATTCAACCGGGGTTTCTTCCCTTTTTTTATCAAATATACCAATGTATCATCAATTTTCATACAATGAGCATTCAAATTATATTCACATCAATAACATACATTTCAAACATTTAAGAATATAATTCAAGTTACACGAACTTACCTCGATACTAGTTCGTTTATAAAATCTACTAATCCAGGACTTTTTCCTTTCCTCGATCTAGCTTTGTATTTGAGTTTTCCGGATCTAAATAAATAAATTCAATCATCAATTCAATACATTTCATGTTCACATGTAGCATTTTCTATAATTCTATTATTATTTTTAGCTTATTCAAAGCTGTCTACTTGAGTCACAGTCACTAAATTATTTATTTCTCGAGCTACAGAGCTCCAAATGAAGAACCGTTAATTTTCCCTGAAACTAGACCCACATATCTTCTTCCCATAACATTTTTAGAATTTTTGGTATGGCCAATCAATACCAGATTATTCTTAAAGTTTCCCCTGTTTTACTGTTTGACTGTTCTGACCTCTCTTCACTACGAATCAAATTACTATTCGTACAGAATTCATATGACCTTCTTATTTATTTCATTTGAAAATAGTCTCATTCAGGATTCTAAACATATAAAGTTAAGCCCCTGATTATTTTTCTCCAATTTTTTATGATTTTTCAAAGTCAGAACAGGGGATCCCGAAATCCCTCTGAATCAGTCTTACAAAAATATAAATATCTCAAATTACAGAATTCCGTTGCTTTCCATGTTTCTTTCATATGAAAATAGACTCAATAAGATTTAATTTCATATCTCATTCAATTTCTAATTCCACTTATACGATTTTTAGTGATTTTTCAAATTTACTCTACTGCTGCTGTCCAAAACAGTTTTGTTATAGCTTATTTTACAATTAAATCCTTTACCCAATTCTAACTTCAAATTATTTCAATTAAACCACTAATTCATCATTTTATTCATCATATGCTATATTCAAAAACTCTGAAACTTCAAAAATTTCAACTTAAATTCATCAAAACTTTGTTCTAAAACTTATAAAGCATCAAAATTAAAAGAAAAGGACTAAATTAACTTACCAAATTAAACTCCAAGCTTTAAAAACTATATTATCCCTTTTTTTCTTTCTTTTCTCTTCTTCTTTCTCCCTTCACGTTTGCTCTCTGTTTCTTCCTTTGTTTTATCCTTTTGTTTCTTTTCTCTTTTCTTTATATATAATATAATAATATAATAATATAATAATATAATATAATAATATACAAAAAAAATCTCAGATTTTCTTCAATAAACCGCCTCATCTTTACAAAATGGCATAATTCCATTTTGGTCCTTCATAATTTCTTTTAATCTATAATTCAACTTTTACTTTCATTTCAATTTAGTCCTTTTCATTTAATTACCTACCCAAACGTTAAAATTTTCTAACGAAAGTTTAATACCACATTACTAACATTTTATAAATATTTATAAAAATATTTCCTATCATATAAAGACTCATGCAAACATATTGAAATAAATTTCTATTTAAATCAGATTTGTGGTTGCGAAACCATTATTCTGATAATCTTGAATTTAGGCCATTACAAAACACATTAGCATAGGAGTAATAAACAAAGTACCTATCCGGATGACCACTAGGGTTTGGAATGACTCTACCTAAGGCGGGCTCTTAAGGCTCACAATATGAGGTTCGGTTCTAAAGAAGGGTACCTGAACCAACAGATTCCTCGATCCTCACCCATTATAGGCTCATATGGATCGAGTTCAGTTCAGGGGAACACATTTCCCTATGGCCATGCAGAGGTGAAAACCTCACGAAGCACATAGATACAGATGTGTCCCGGAAGCAGTCCACTAGCCCATGCGGAGGTGAAAACCTCATGAAAGCTTAGTTTCTCACTCCCACTTAAAGGTGCGACCACGATTGTCATGCCATATGATGTGCAAAAATAAATTAAGGGTGATGAAAATGTCATTCGATCAAAATAAAACAAGTATGTATTCCAAACACAGCTTAAAGCAAGCAAGAAATAAATCACCTACTCAGGTAGCTGCTAGGATTTGGCGTGCTCTACCTAGGGTAGGCTCCTAGGTTTCTCTATATGCGGTTTGGTTCTAGGGTAAAGGTACTTGAACTAGCAGATTCCTCGATCCTCACCCATTATAGGCTCATATGGACCAAGTTCAGTTCAGGGGAACACATTTCCCTATGGCTGCACGGAGATGAAAATCTCACGAAGACATAGGTGCGGATGTTTCTAAAGCGATCCACTATCTTGCGGAGGTGAAGACCCTCACGAAAGAGTAGCTTCTCACTCCCACTTAAAAAGGGTGTGACCCAACGGTCATGCAATGTGATGTAAAAATATTATGCGAGACTCGACCACACAATCAAATAATATGATGCAAGCGAATGCGATAAAAAAATTGTAATTTTTCAAATCAAAATTTTCAAACTTTCGACAAAGGACATAAAATAATCAATTTAAGGCCTGACTCTCTTTTTGGATCCCCAGTGGAGTCGCCAAGCTGTAAACCATCCTTTTTGAAAAGGCAGGAATCGACTTTGGGTTTTGAAAATAAAAGCAGGAGTCGCCATCGATCTTTATTGGGGTGTGATCGGATCACCTTTGTTTTAATAAAATGTTTTGATTTACTAAAACAGTGTTTTTGGTCCACGAAATTCGAAAAAACGGGTTCGGAAGTCGGTTACGTGCGAAGAAGGGTTAGAACCCTCGTCACGCTCAAAATTGGTAACAAATTGATCAATTAATGTCCTTATGTCGAAAGTTGAAAATTGTAAAAAAAGGATTTTAAAAATATGATCCCTTTAAAAATATTTGAATTTCCTCGAATTGAATATCAAGATTTTCTGTTTCCGAAGGAATAAAATATCACATCCAATACTTTAGGACATGATAATTTAAATCCTTGAATCCAAGGTCATCTCGTGGTTTTCTCGAATTGAATATCAAAACTTTCTCGTTCCGAAGGAATAAAATATCGCATCCAATACTTTAGGACACGATAATTCAAATCCTCGAATCCAAGATCATCTCATAATTTTCGAATTGAATATCAAAGTTTTCTCATTCTGAAGGGATAAAAGATCACATCCAATACTTTAGGACACGATAATTTAAATCCTCGAACCCAAGATGAATATTGCCTCATTTAGAAAATCTTATCTCGAAATAACGGAATGTCACATCCAGTAAGTTAGGATACGACATATCGAATTCTCGAAAATAAGTTTTTATTTTTATTCAAAACTTTTTATTTTAAAAGATATTTCGCTATTTAGGTTAAACGAGAAAAATCGAAACCCGGTAAGTTAAAGCACGATTTTCCCGAATTTTTGAACATGAAATATTGCCTTTATGAAAGAAATCAATTTTGTATTGGGTAAAATGTAGCACGAATTTGTAACAAAATGCAGAAAATGAAGTACAATGCTAGCAAGCATATAGAACACATATGTTAAATACAAACGATAATAATAAGATGAAAATGGAAATAAAATGAGTAAAATCGATATGCTAAAAAGGATAATAAACAGAAAACGAAAGAATAATAAGCGATATGACAGCTTTACAAGCAGACAAGAAAATAAAAATAATAACAATAATAATGATGATAATAATGATGACAAAAATGATATTGAGATGTAAATATAAATTGGAATATATAAAATGTGATGATATGAATGAAAATAGAAGTATATGTGAAATAATATAAGTATAAATATATGAATGAAAGTTAAATAAATAATAATATATACATATATATAATATAATAAAAGTAACAAAAAAAATAATAACAACAACAACAATAATAATAATAATAATATAGTGATAATAAATGTAATAATAACAATAATACGAAATATATATATACAATATACTGATATGAATATAGTAACAATAGTAATAATAATAACAATAATAATAATATTATTTGTATAATGGCAGAATAGTAAAACGGAATGTATACAAAAGGATTAGATTAAAATGACAACAAAATCTAGGGGAAAAATCGAAAATAAAAGGGGATCAACGGACTCGAGTGAAATGCGTGCGCAAATAATAGGGGCCGAATGGGTAATTATCCCGATCTTTCAGAATGCGTCGCCTCAATATGGACTAAGTTGAAATGGCGCATAAATTTCGGGCCACATTAAAATAAACAAAGAAACCGAAATAGCATGGCGGCACAAAGAAGAAGGACTAAATGCGTAAATTACCCATTTGGGGTAAAACAAGCAGATCCGACCATAGATATCGAGTTGGGTCGCACCGGTCTCCCTAAAACGACGCCGTTTTGGCGCCTGGGGAGACCCCTGAAACGATGTCGTTCTGGTGGGCATATTTGAGCCCAAATTTCCTTCTTCTTTCATCATTTAGATCCTCATTTCTTCAAAAAAATCAAAAAAATGGCAGCATTCTCTCTCTCTCTCATCCCTCCATGCCCGACGGTTGGGTTTCCTTTAGCCCCCTGTCGCACCACCCCGCCACCACCGTATCGGTGGCCGGTGATGCTCGAGGCCAAGCTTTTAGCCTTCCTTCGAGACCCTTTTGAAGATCTAGCCCTCGACGCCCAAAAACAATCCGAGAGAAGAACGAAACCACCTCCTTTCGCCTTTAGGCTCGGCTCCGACGACTGGGAAGGAATTCCGATGCCTTGACCACGGAGTTTTGGTAAAGTTTTTTTCTTTCTTTTCGATTTCTCGATTCGAAATAAGAATAAATAAAAACAAAAGTAATTAAAAATATAAAATAAACAAAAGATCTCAACCTTGATGCCTCTGTTCAGTTTTTATTGCTGATTCCTAAAAATCGGAAGAGACTACAAACGGGTTTTGTTTCGGTTTTTATAACCAAAGCACAATTTTCATTTTTTGTTCTCTTTCATCTGTTTCTGTTGTTTTTGTCGATTTGTGTTATTGCATGCTCCTTGTTCTTGCAGATGGTGCGGTGTCAGAGGCGCGTGCGGGTGTCTGACCGAGGCGCGGGGAGGGGTGCTGGTGGAGAGGCTCGTGCGCGTGGGGTGATGGGCAGTGTGGAGGCCGCTAGTGGGTTGCGGCGCTAGGGTTTTTAGAAACCCTAGCTCTCTGAAAACCAATTAACCGTTTTGGGCCTTTTGGGCCGCCTATAAATTGGGCTTGCTTGTCTGGTGGTGTAGTGGGCTAGTTGTGGTAGTTGAGTTGGTTTATTTTTTGGTTTAGTTTTATTATTGGGCTTAAATGGGCCCCGGGCAAAATTTGGGTATTACACTACTCATATAACAACTCAACATCTTTCAACCACCAAGAATAATAACTCACCGCATCCGATGGTGTGAACCATTATCATTCCAATAACTCTCCGTACCTCCATGGTGTAAGTCGTCTTGTCAAGCAATTTTCAATATTTTGTTGTAACAAATTTGATATTTAAGAAAGAAAGAACCCGTTAAACCAATGCAAAATTTTATTAAACAATAAAAAGAATTTACAGGTGGGCCATTAAAGTTCACGGGGCACATATAAAATAGTAATATAGTAAAATTAAAATTAGTTAACGCGGAAAGGGTAGATCCAAACTATTGTGGGACGATGAGCAAGGAATGACCCAAACTCAAAGTCAAAGGGCAGCTTCTTCTTATTCATCTTCTATAGGCAAACAAAATTGCAGGTCAGTTTACCAATCTTCTCTTCCATTTCTTCTTTTCTTTGGTGATCAGTTTTGTATGTCTGTCAAGCTCTTGTTTGATTTCTGTGCTATTGTAGTATATGTTTCAAATCTTTAATCACCGTAACCCTGCTTCACGTGTGTTATTTCTCTTTTCTTTTTCCATACATATTTATTTAATTTTCAATTTATTTTAGTGAGTTTCTATATTTGCAGGGTAAATCACAATAACATGTACTTAAACTGATTCAACTTTAGATAATAACTTAATTTATTTTATTTTAATCATTAAATTATATATGCTTCTGTCTCGTGCTAAATATTTACTAAATTATACGTGCTGCCAGTTCATTTACCCATGTAGGTCAATATATATTTTATTTATGTAACTGGCCGCATAAACATCCATACATTATCAGACTGTTTCCAATTTAAGTTTTTAGACATTAAAAACTAACAATTAGGACAATCAACTAATCATACGTTATCATGTGTCAGATCTCATCCTGAATTTCCGGATAAACTTTTGTGGTATCATACTTCACACTTGAGCTAAAATGCAGTGGTCTGTTACCAAGGCAAGTGGGCCAGGATTGGCCGAGGTACAAAAGGTGGAATGGGCAGCTGAAGAGATTCATTTAGCAGATGTAAGCATATAGTGTCTGAACTGCCAAGATGTCCAAACAGCTCTGCATTGATTGCATTGTATTTGCAGGGAAATTATGAGCTGACAGCTATTCCTCCCTTATTCTTTCAGCGTATGCAACTTCTCCAAATATTAGATTTGTCCCGTACTAGCATCAAATCTTTGCCCAAATCTCTTCGTAAGTTGGTTGCATTGAAAAAACTCTTGTTACAAGGTTGTGATCTCTTCATGGAACTATCACCTCAAGTTGGGAAACTCGAAAATCTTGAAGAGCTTGATCTTGATGAAACTCAGATCATGGATTTGCCTAAAGAGACTGGAAAGCTACTCAAGTTAAGACTGTTGAAAGTATCATTCTATCATTTATGTGGCAAAAAGACATCGAAATCGAACATTTTGATTCACCCTGAGACGATATCAAATCTCTCGCAACTTACAGAGTTAAGCATTTATGTGAATCCTGCAGACAAGAGGTGGGATGATTCTGTGGAAGCCGTTCTGAAGGAAGTATGCAACTCAAAAACATTGAGGACTCTTAGCTTGTACCTACCCAAGTTCCAACTTTTAGGTGATACATCATTGATATATCCTTCCTTGTCACGCTTTAGATTTACTGTTGGCTATCATAAAAGGAGAATCATATCTCATGTACCTGATGAAGTTGAAGCAGAATTCAGAAAATGGGACAAATGCTTGAGGTTTGTGAATGGTGAAAACATCCCAATTCAAGTAAAAGGGGTACTGAAATATTCTATTTCATTTTTCTTGGATCACCACACAACCGCTATGAATTTATCTGAATTCGGGATCGACAATATGAAGGGGCTAAAATTTTGCTTGCTGGCAGAATGTAATAAAATGGAAACACTAATTGATGGAGAGATGCATTATGAAAGAAATGAAGATGACCGATCTGAATCTGACCCTGGTTCTGTACAACACATGCTTGAATCCCTAGAATATTTGAGCATCTACTACATGGAGGATTTGCAGTGTATTTGGAGAGGACCTGTTCGTGTTGGATGTATGTCTAAGTTGAAATTCCTGGCGCTGCATGCATGCCCCCAGCTGAGTAAAATTTTCAGCCTTACTTTGCTTGAAAATTTTATCAACTTGGAGGAGATAATTGTTGAGGACTGCCCCCGAGTCACAAGCCTTGTAAGTCATGCATCCGCCAAGCCTATCATGTCAGATAAAATATTTCTTCCAAGTTTGAAAAGATTGCTGCTTCTTTATCTTCCTGAGCTGGTCAGCATTTCTAATGGCCTATTGATAGCACCAAAGTTAGAAAGCATAGGCTGTTACAATTTCCCAAAGCTCAAAAGTATATCAAAAATGGAATTGTCAAGCAAAACTTTGAAGATAATCAAAGGAGCATGTGAGTGGTGGGAGGGTATGAATTGGAATGAAACAGAGTGGGGAGATGGGCCAGGTTATCTGATGCATATCTTTTCCCCTATCGATAACCAGAAAGATGTGATGACCCAAATGGTAGAAGGTAGAAATCCACATGAAGCAACCATACAAAATGAAGACCAACAACTAGGTAATACATCTTTTGACCTTTTTCCCCCTTTTCATTCATCATCTAATTTATTAGCATATGTCTGAGATCAATTTAGTGAGTACTTGAACCCTTTTTTTGGGCAATTGTGTAGTTCTTATCATCCCAAGAAAAGCTGGCATAGCTGGCTACAAAAAGTACAAACTAAAAAAGCAGTAAGCCAAGAAACTTGGAACAGACTAAGCTCCGGAAACATCCTTTCATATTTCTGACCAAATCATATAAATGTTGGCAGTCCCGGCAACTGGCATGATAACTGAGATAAAAGCCTTACTTTCTAGCCTTTGCTTTACCCAATAAAATTCTATGGTTCAGATCCAGTCACTTTGTTGTCTTTGTAAACCGCAGAAGAACTTGAATTCCAAACTTGCTGTGTGAAATCACAAGCAAGAAACAGATTATCCCTGGACTATTCAACATAATTACATAATTTGGACAAGCATGGAGCTCTCCAGGAGCTAATCTTCTTTTAGTTGGCAGTCTATAAGAATGTCCATGAGGACAGTGATTGGATCCCTTGGGAATATGGTATTAAACCATAAATCTATGCCAATAACTGTCTCTATGTTCTCATGTATGTATATTATGGCCTAAATAATATGAGAAAATGCCCCCTCATTAACAAAAAAGTTTGCTGTTGACTGATGAGAAGTGACGATTTTAACATTTCTCATTTGAACATTGGTAGGTGATCAAAAGCCGCTTAGGTTTCAACACAAGATCATCGAGGCCAGTGCTTGGGTAATTTTTCTTTGCAACTCTTATGAAACAACTTCTATTTTTGGTTTCTTTAACTCATTTAGGCAATTGTGGTTAATAACTGTTAGATTATACTGAGGAGAGAATGATTGGGACAGATGTGAAAGAACCTCCTTCGGGATGCGTATTTCCTTCCAATCCTTTATGTATGACTTCCCATGTAAGTATATATTTACAGATCAACCAAAAACAGCATATATGTTTTCTTCTTGTTTTATTCAGAGGTTTTACTGTCATGAATGTCTGTATTTCAACTGCAAGTAGCTGACATCTTTAAACCTCCCCAGTCATTTTTTCCCAATTCTTTGTGTCTTAATGAATTTGGCTTATCTAGATTATCTTTCTTCTTTTAAACAGAAAGAAACTGTGTAAATCTAAGTTATACATGCCAATCTACACATACAAGTATTTGTAGCCAAGTGGCCAGAATTTTGTTATATTTTGGTCCATGTCCAGATTTGATCCCTCGTATTGAAGTCAATGTCTTCAACAAATGGCAGACTTATGCGGCATAACCTTCCCCTACTTGATTTCTCCCAATTTTCTGTTTGTTGGTTTTTATTAAAAAAATAAAATTAATTTCTTTAAAAACATTGCATGCTAAGTTATGATTTTTTCTTCTAACTGAATACCCTTTAATGTCAACTAACGTCCTTTTTAATGTTTTGAGATGGGAAAAACACATATTAAGGCTCTTTAGATTGCCATTTGATGTGTATTGTGGGGCCAAAATTTTCAAGATGGCATGGTATGTCATCGCCTACTTCCAAATCATCAAGTTAAAGCCGTTCCTTAACATTGTTAAGGATTTAACTGTAATCAACATTTTATGAAAGTAAAGGACTTAACTGATTTTATAAACAATCCTTGTATTGAGGAGCATGATAAGCCATCCCCACAAGGATATCTCAACCTTCAGCAACCATATGTATTTAATTTGGTTTTGTTATTTTGAGTCAAATCTTATTGTCAGCCTCGATTTGCTATTATCATTACTCTGAATTTGTTCAAATTTCAGGCACCAGAACAAGCGAGGAGCTTTACATCAGGGAATAACAAGAGTCTAGAAGATGATGAATGTTTTCTGGTTCCAAATATTGTTGAAGTAGACGTAGATGAAGATGAACCTAAGGCCAAAAGATGGTCAGTTAAGCATTTTATTTTGATGTAAATTTTGAAGTGGCCTTCACTTCCTTAAACCAGAACGTTTGCTTTGCTGCATTAGCTGACCCCATTTCTCCAATATAAAGTGCCTTCAAATTTCTTTCAGTTTTTGCGCCAAGGATGTAATTAAACTAGTGGAAATCAATTCTACAAGTGGTTTGGTTAAATAATTGAGCTTACGGATTACAAAAAGAAAAGTTTCATTAATGCAGTGGTTTTACAATCTGCAGGAACTGT
Source organism: Gossypium bickii (assembly GCA_025503065.1). Lineage (NCBI taxonomy): Eukaryota > Viridiplantae > Streptophyta > Magnoliopsida > Malvales > Malvaceae > Gossypium > Gossypium bickii. Next base: position 104,977,863 of record CP106716.1, read on the forward strand.
ACTGAGAATGAGAACAAGGGTGTCATAGGTTCTGCAAGCAAAACCACGCGAGGGAATAGAGCTGCAAATCAAATCAGAAGCAAGGTACCGGATGATGGTTATAGATGGAGGAAATTTGGGCAGAAAATGGTCAAGGGTAATCCCTATCCAAGGTGATTACTTTCACCTAATCTTGCTCAGAAATTCTGAAGTTGCTAAACAGTTTTGTTTATTTTATTATACCTTTCTCCATGTCTTTATCCACTCTGTATAGGTCATACTACCGGTGTTTGTCAACTTGTTGTCTAGCGAAGAAATATGTTGAGCGAGACTCCCAAGATACAAGCTTTTTTGTCACCACCTACCATGGGCTGCATAACCATGATGAGTGGAATTCCAGGGGGTTGTCTAAGTTGCACTCTCAACCTTGTATTGATCATAGGGCCAATAACGTGAAAGATGCTGCTGAGGCAGCGAAGAGTATCTGCCCTACAAAAGGTGGAGATACAGTACCCTTCCTTCATCGTCATATTATCAGTTTGATGCAAAATAGAGAGTAACGATTTTCATTGAACCTTGAATTTTACATAAATAGGAATGTTTTTATCATCTGTTTTGATGATTAATACTTGCGTCAGAAAATTTTAGAGGTGTGGAGTTTACAACAATTTTTGCAATCCATGCATGATTTCTGTTGAGTGTGTTGATAAGTGCTTAGTGAAAGATTGAATGTAAATCAGAAAAAAAAAAAAAAAAAAAAAAGGGGGAACAAATCATTTTATATCAGTAATTTTATCATAAAAACTTCAGTGGTGGAGAAATATGCTCGATTTTTCTGTTTCTCTCATTGGCTTGCACTAGAAATTATATCGGAAGCATTACATTTAACAGCAGCTATACAATGCCTAAAAGATAAAAGGCTATTTGAGAAAAATTGTTACTAAAGTCTGGTTCATTTGACATTGGCAGAATATGGAGATGTATTTCAAGCTTCAATACAAGATGAAGGAGCACACCCAGGTAATTATTTCTAAACCTTAATATTTCTGATTTTTTGCTGTCAACTATCTCTAAATACAGATATAGAAACAGAGATATCTCTGAGTAATGAGCATTTCTTGAAATATGTATCTTCCATGTCATTTTACAATTTGAGGGTTAATATTAACAAATAACTAACATAAAAGGATTGCATAAACCTGAATATGTCTAGGGGCTTGATGACCCAAGCCATGTACAATATTGAAACTTTCTAGATTTATTTATCCTTATTTTTCTGTTCATTTGGAAAACAACTATGCTCTTATTGGTGCATTGTAAATTGGGAGAATTTTCAGGTATTCCTGAAGCTTCAATACAAGATGAATCCCAACAATCAGGTAATGTTGTTCAATTTGAGTCTTTGAGAAAATGTATTATTAGCATTTCCTTGTTTGACCCACTGAGTAACAATATTTCTGCTTTTTGTTGTACTAATCTTTTTGGCCAGTAAGTATTTTTTGTCTAGCTAATACAGTGTCATTCAATCATACAACTTGATAATTTATGTGTAATGAAGGAGAAATGAGTCCTTTAAGCCATGTTCGGCTCATGGATAGCTATGTGAGATTGAAACTAGTGGTGATGGGAGATTGATAGTCTAGTGGTGAGATTGGGAATTGCTGCGATTAGATTGAAATTAATGGTGTGGTTAGAAGGAGCCAAACTGTGCCACAACATGCTTTTCCGATCAGCATGGTGTTGTATGATTGGACCTAAAAGGTGCCAACTGCACTGAAATATAGCTCCCGAATGAGCCAGATTAGTCTTCTTTTGATTGATATTTTTGCTTTTCAATGAAGTTGGGTTCTCAAATGAGCTTAATTATGCTGTGCTTGATTGATATGATACCCTTGCCAAGGGTGAATGGGAGCAAAAGAGTCTGATAAATGAGTTAACACAAGGAAGAGAGCCCAGGCAACTCCAAGTTTATCTAAATGTTCCTCCTTCTTCTTCTTATGAAACTCAAGAATTTTTAGTCCAAAAGATCCAAGCTTTGTATGAGAAGGCACTTTCAATGCTGAATTGCAATATTACCTCTTTGACAGCAGGAGTTGAGCCACAACCCTCTCCACTGGAAAGCATAGTGTCGGAGTCAACAAAGTCAATCCCACTTCCTCTTACTGGAAGTCCCTTGAGTGGAGACTTTGATCGTGATTTCAAAGAACAGGATCAGTTCAATTTAGATGCCTCCAAGAAAAGGTATGTAAGATAAAAACACAGGCACTTTTATAAAGGTATATACAACCATTATTTCATATTGCAATATAGGTTAATTATGTTTTATTCATTTACTTTTTGTTATTTATTGTTTGCAGCGAAACTCGACGAGTCCGAATAAGGCCTGGTACAAACTTGGCTCCCGATAATGGCTTCTGTTGGAGAAAATATGGACAAAAAGATTTCTTGGGAGCAAAATATCCAAGGTTTGCCAATCACCTTTAAAGCATGCATAAAACACTGTACTAGTTTTAATGACATGATACATCGAATTATAAATATTGAAAAAATAAAAGCGTAATATCAAGAGAAAGTAGACATAAAATCTTTTAATTTGATTTTTCTATCCACATTTTCACATGAATTATTTAAAATATAAATATTATAGCATTTTATAGTAATATCTTTTTAGTTATTTGATCTGATAATTTTTTAAATTATAATTTAATTGGTAAGTTAATGTTTTAAAACTATAATTTTGTTATATATTCAATTTGGTATTTTAAAGTTAATGATATTTATAAAAATATATAATATGTTGTATCATTTTTTACCTTCTATTATTAATTGTTTATTTTTGTGTTATATATTAGTTTCTATTATTTTTCCTAAAATATTTTTTACTTCACCTCTATTTTATTAATTGGTTACAAAATATTATCATTCACTATTATATCATATATCATATATTATTAATTTATAATTAGTTATCTTTAAATTTATAAAATTATTAACCTTTTACTAAGTATCTAAATATTTTACTAATCTTATTTAATAAAAATTTCAAACATAGAAAAATACGAAATTAATTATAAGTTAACATATTTATAAGACTTTTAATATGAAAACTTAATATTTTCAAATTATTAAAATCATCAATTTAAACACCAACTCGATTATTAGAGGCTAACCATTAAATTACATGCCAGTGCTATGTGGTACCACCATATAGCGTAACATTATATCCGTTATTATAATTTTGAAATTAAAAAAAAGATAAATCATAATTTTTACTATTTATTGTTTGGAGAAGTTTTATTTTAGTTATCAAATTAATAATTTGGTGACCAAATTTTTACGTTTGTCAAATTTATAAAAACTTGATATAAATAATAAATAAATTTTTAGTTGAAATGTTAAAATATAAATGTTAAAAATTATAGAGGGTTATATATATATATTTTTTTCTTTATAAAATATATAAAATGACGATACTTGTCAAATAATATAATTTACTTTGTAAAGTAAGAGTATTTTAGCTATTATCTAATTAAATTGATATCCGATTGATTCATGACTTCAATTGAGTTAAGTGCTTAATATAGATTCCCGTCTTAACTTCCAATTAGAAGTTATTCTCTCTACTGTGTGTGTATATATTAATAAACTATATATATATATATATATATATATATATATATATATAACAAGTAAATTTATAAAAAATTGATATAAATGCTAAACATAGTTTTGGTTGAAATGGTAAAGTACAAATGTTACAAATTATAGATAATTGGGTTCAAATCCTATTATATGTGTATATTTCTTTTTATTTTTCTATGTAAAATGACAAAGATCCCTTCAAAATAATATAATTTACTTTGTAAAGTAATGGTATTTTAGTCATTATTAAACTGAGTTGGTGTTTGGTTGACCCATGACAACTCAATCAAGTGTTTAATTGAAATTTTTATAAATAAATTCAATTATCAAAACTATTAAACTTCCTTACTTAAAATATTTAATATCCATTTTATCTAAATAAATTTAAATATTTATTGCATACTACATACATCACTTAAGAATTATAATTGAAATATGAAAATTTTTAATTTTAAGACAATATTAATTATTTTATAGATTTTAGTGATTAAATTGTAAACTTTTTGATCTTATATGATATAAATAAAAAAATTTAAAAAATTAACGATCCAAAATTGTCAGATTATCTTAATTTCATGATTTATATGGACATTTACATGTAGCATGATGAATATTTTAGCAATACCATGTAATACATGATAGATGGTATATTGTTTATATCATTCATCATTAGTGACTAACGACTAAGAGATCAAAATTCGTTATCCTTAATTTTGTTACTTAAATTGATCATTCTGGTAATTGCATGGCCAAGTCAAACCTATTGAACACTTGGTCAGCATATGTTCAATTTGCCTTTTCGTTATCAACCATATATTACTGTTGATATTTGGTCTGCTTCAACTTTAAACCATTCAAATTGAATAACCTTTTTGAAAGAGTCCTAGGTTGCAAAGCCTGACTTTTGTGTGTGTGTGTGTATGTTAACCATTCTTTCTGGATTGTAGAAGCTTCTTCCGGTGTACCCACAGACACATCCAAGGTTGTTTAGCGACAAAGATAGTAGAAAGATTAGATGATGACCCAACAATCTTTGAGATTACTTACTGCAGAAAACACACTTGTAATCTAGCCTCCAATGTCATGCCTCCCACAGCACCTTCAAGAAATCAAGAACAAGGAACCAGAATAGAGCCACAGCAGCAGCATAGCCAGCTACCAGAAGAAAACCAGAAACAACAATCACAAGATTTACTGGTGAGCTTCCAGAGAGGCCTTAAAGTTATGGCCCAAGACTTAGAGACACCTGACGGAACATATCCTTCATTCCCTAAGATTATAGTTCATTTTCATTTGTAACTTTTAGAACTCAATTTTGAATGAATTCACTTCTAGAAAAATGCTTCGAAGATCTCGTTTGTGTGTATGAATGTGTAACACTTCATTTAGTGGTCCAGCCTGATAAAGGAGCATTAGTTTCATTATCAGTTTTAGTGCCTCTTGTCAACTTTAATCTGTTTGTAAAACCGAATCTTTTTTTTTTTTATGCCTATGCGTAGCTTACATTATTGACATAAATTTGTCATTTTTGTCACATTTGCAGGTTTTGCCATCAACACCTGGACAATGTGTAGAGCAGTCTTTGAATCAGAAAAGCAATTCAGGCAGTGACCAGCAAACTATCACTCAGGAAGACAATAATTCCACCATTGTCTGTCAGGCATCCTCACCTAGCCCCTCTGATTCTTCAACAGTGATATCTCAACTTTCTGCAGCAGCACTTCCAACTGTATGTATATATCTTTAATTTGCATATTATTAATCTTGTTTATCCTCTTAGCCTGGTTGCCCTTCATCAGCATTTGATTAGATTTATTCAAATTTCAGGCACTATTACAAGCACAGAGATTTGAAGAACCTGCCAAACGAAATCAATGCAAGTACCTTTTTTTTTTCGTTAAGTCAACTTTTCAGTTCAACAATTTTGTAAGCTACATAATGTACATGAATTTTGTTCGTTGATCAGTATATATGAATTACTTGGAAAATCTTATACAAATTATTTGGGTATTGAAGTATACAAGAAACATTATCCGTCAATGCTGGGAGATGAAGTTTGGCGTCTAGACAAGATTCGTAAAAATGGAATTATTCATAAAAGGCTAGCCTCTGAAGGCATTAACACAGTGCAAGACTTCTTGAAAATGTGGGTCATCAATCCTGGTGAACTTAGAAGAAGGGTAAGAATTTGCAATCACTTGACTAGCCCAGAAGCAGATATATGCCAATATAATCATAAATAGCTTGTTTTTAAATCATGTTGAACAGATTTTAGGCCCTAGAATGTCTGAGAGAATGTGGGATAATGCAATCAAACACGCCAGAACTTGTGCTACGGGAAACAAATATTATGTTTTTCGAGGCTCAAATTACAGAATCTTGTTAAACCCCATTTGCCAACTCATGGGAGCAGAGATTAATGGCAGTACATATCCTACTCACAGCCTGAGTAATATTGACAGAGTATGTTTTATGAAAAGCTATATAATTTATTTATTTTGGGTCTTAAATATCTATTATTCTAATATTCATTAAATCGTGAACCTGGAATTTGCAATTGCAGGTATATCTTGATAAGTTGGTGAGACAAGCATACGTAAATTGGTCTTCCTTGGAGGAGATAGAAGGAATTTCCAATGAAATTATTGGCCTTCTAACGCAAGGTGATTCCTTTTTTAAGGAACTTTCATAACATTAAACTTGAGCATGTTTGCAGGGCCATTTTAGTATTGTTTTACTTTTGCATATGGAAATTTGCAGAAAATGAAATTGCACTTAGACTTCAGAGTTCTTTTACGCATAAGAGCTACTTTTTCCCCCTTATTTGTCGTCCTAAAATCAGTTATGACTTATCATTGTCAGATATCATGGCACAAAGGATGGGGGCAAATGTGATGAATACACTTCCATCTAATTTGCCTGCCATGCCTCCTTTTCGTCCTTCGTTAGCTGAGCTTCCAGGTCACCCTGTCTTGATGGAAAACTCCAATGTAAGTACATATAAGCGCTTAAGGTATTTTTCGTTTGGAAGAGGTGACAAAGTAAGCTTTAGGAGACAAGAGTAAAACGTGTTAATAATGGTGACTAAACTAACTATAAATACGACAAAGGTAAGTGCACCTATCGAATCGAATAATAGCATAATATAGTGGATAGGGAATATTGCATTCAAGAGGAGTAAAAGTATTAGTAATTACCGTTAGATTACTAAACTAATTTATCTAATATCGCAACAAAGAATGAAATAGTAAGATAATCGAAGATAACCAATTAGATAGGCAATATTCAGGAAAGAATCTACCGATTAATTGAAATCTCTTTTTAATCAAAACCCATATCGTTGCATTAACTTGATATATAAATTTTCCTATTAGATTTCCCTATTAGATTTGATTATTATGCTGGATCTACTTTTAAATAGGGATTTTTGCTCCACTAAAATAAGTAAATTAAACATGAATTAATATCCTCAAAATATTAAAACATGGAATAATCATACATAATTGAGAACAAGAATACTAATTATTTAGGAAATTTAGTTCATAATCCTGTCTAAAGTTAGAAAACCAGAAGAAATAAAGAATAAAACTTCAAAAAAAATTAATTCTTTTATCTTCTCTGCTTCGTCACTTATATCTTCTTCCAATTGGTATTTATACATAATTAATCATCCAACAAAGCATTTGTTACTTTTATACCTTATCCGTCAATCACCTCTGAATGATGTTTCTGAAATATTCATTTCCATTCATAAGTTTTAGAACTCAATATTTAATATCTTCAGTCTGAAAAATGTTACGGCTCTCCCTTGTTTGTGTGGATGTTTGAGTAACATTTTAAAGCCTTTTTTCAACTTTAATCTGTTTTCAAAACCGAATCATTCAATTTTGTTTATCGATTTTGCCTATGTCCTACATTATTGGCATGTCCCGTCTCTTTTGTCCCATTTGCAGGTTTTGTCATCTCCAACAACAGGAGAATGTGCGGTGCAGTATTTGAATCAGAAAAACAATTCAGGCAATGACCAGCAAACTATCAGTCAGGAAGACAATAATTCCACCATAGTCTGTCATGTGCCCCCACTTAGCCAATCTAATTCTTCAGCAATGACATCTGAACTTTCAGCGACCACACTTCCAACTGTATGTACTTATCTTTAATTGTATGTGCTTAATCTTGTTTACAATCGCAAGGGTAATTTACAATCGCAAGCATGTTGCTACAAACAGGGCTCTGATTTAATTCAGAGTGGAAAACTAGAAGATAGACATAGTTGGACCAAAGGAAAAACGAGGTTGGATTCTGTTCTTTTTCCACAATTTCGCATCTTTATAGAATTATGCTTTCCCTTTAATGGAGAAGGGAAGGGATTTAATCTAGATTATCGAGTTTTTACCTTAAATTGGTTGCATATTGTCAGGAAACATAGAGTAAAGAGATCAATCAAGGTGCGTTCTATCGGTAACAAGCTTGTTGATTTTCCTCCTGATGATTATTCATGGAGGAAATACAGGCAGAAGCCAATCAAGGGTTCTCCTTACCCTAGGTAGTCATTATCATCTTATCAGACTGCTATCCGATTTATATGAATTTTGGTGTTGCCCTGCTCGGTTTTGCTTGTGTGCATAGATGAACTTTTAGATTGAAAATGACTAGTAATGGAAACTCATTAACTCCATGGTCGTAGTGTCTGGGATATCTGATTATCAGATTACCTTTTCCATAAGGGGACTTGAAATATAGTGTTTTAAGCTTTTGATTCTCTTCTGATTTTTACTCTCACCAGGACTAAGCTGAATAGAGTGATGCATTTAAGTCCTCAGTTTTATAATGTTTAAGCATTTATAGGACCGACCTGTAAATTTGATGTGCCGTTGGTGGAGCCTGTCATATAATATCGACTTAGGAAGTCTTTTGTTTATAAATTGTGCAGGGGATATTATAAATGTAGGAGTATGAGAGGTTGCCCTGCGAGGAAACAGGTGGAAAGGTGCTTAGAAGAGCCGTCAATGCTTACTGTTACATATGAAGGTGAGCACAACCACCCAAAGTTACCGTCACAAGAAACGAGAAAATCTCAGTGGAAACAATGCTATAGAATTCTTCAAGTCTTTCAATGTTAAATCTGGTCATCGTACCTCCTTGATAATATGGTCTCGCTATCTATTGTTGTTTTCTCATAAAAAACGTTGCATGAAAGAACAAAACGTTAGGAATTGCTTTCAACTTGTCGTCGACTTAGAAGACATTCAGGATGGGTAAATATATTATGAAAAGTTCAAAGCCAAACAAAATAGGAGCAGCAAAGTATACCTCCGTAAAAGTTCTTCTTAGAGAAATATTTTGCCATCAACTGACGGGTGTAGTCAGCCTCAAATTTCTTGTACTTCTCAATGTTTTCCGGATTATCAAGAACCCTAACCAAAATAGGAGCACATCAAGTGATAGGATCACTGTGGTATCCCAAGCTCAAAATAGGATCACTCTTTTAACCGTGCAAAATGTGCACTTCATGATTCGAGTTATTCATATATGAATAATGGAGTGCATTGGGGAGAAACGATCAACTTAAAAATAGTGAGGAACTAATGATTCATTAGAGTAAAGATGGTCATTTACCCATACCATCCTCATAAACTCATAGTTGCTCAATGTCACGCAATCGTTGGTGACTAGACATGTCAATAAATGCTAAGCAATTCTAAGAACTACGTTTTCTTGATAATTGAATTCAAAGGACTACGCTCGTGTTGGCTACAAGTATGTGTGACATGGATATGTTCAATTGTTTTCAAATTTTTTCAATAGTACAAAAACTAAAACCTCTTCCATAATGCAGCAACAGAAAATAAAATCCCCCCCTTCCTAATCCAGTCAGTCTCCTCCAGCATCCATTCTATTCTAGAAAAGTACATGCATTTTAAGATATTCATTTAAATAAAAATTGTAATATTTAAACCCCAAGATATTAAAGTAATTCCAGTTAAAAATTAACAAATACTAATCATTTAACAGAATATTGAATTATTGTAAGATATTTTTTTGTCTTTATGTAATTTTATATAAAATTTTAAAAAATAAACACATAATAAAATTCAAACTTAATACCCCATAATCTTTAATATTTTAATTTAATCATTTCAATAAAAACCCAAACCCAATGCACAAGAGATGTTAGATGAATAACCCCATAGTCTTTAATATTTTAGTATACACATAGGCAAATAAGAATAATTACATTAGCCTTCTCAAACTGAGATTCTGTCTGCAGGTTTTTATTAGTTTGCACTATGCTGGTTAAAGGAAATGTTTTAAATGATATGGGCTAGAGAAAGAAAAATGCAAGAACCGTTCTTTAAATTCTCTAGTTATAATCCATAGTAGTTCTGAAGTTGACTATAATTTATGGTTTATAGTGAAAATAAATGATGGCGATAGGTGTGGAAGGATGAAAAATGCACCATACTTTTGTTTCCTCTTTAAGTCAATTGTTTGTATGAAATATATTTGACTGTAAAAATATCCTTGTATGAAAGTCGCAGCACAAAAAATAGGAAAAAAGTACATGGAGTTCGTACATCTTTTTTATAATAGTAGTAATTACCTGTTACCTTTATCAATTCCTCAAAATTATTTGGCCAATATGCATAACGAAGAAGATTATATTCTATTCTCCGATTTGTAATTGATGCTTTAGTAACAAAGTAGTTTAGGAGGCAGAATCCTTTGGGATCTCTCTGGAAACTTATGCAGTAACATGCTTCATGCAGCAACGCAGCAGTGTGTTTGTTAGAGTAAAATCCCCTCACTTGTTAAAGAAATAAAATATATAGGCAAAATAAAGGATTTTTGAGACTTCTATACGGACCATGCCGCACAAGTAGAATCTGTATATAACTACGTTTCTTCTATTTGACATTAGAATCAGTCAAAATTTCTCTTGTATCATTCTATTTCAACATTAAGAATTTTTCATTCCTTATCCGTAGTTTTTCTAGAAAAGATTTTACACAAATCTATATATTTTTATTTTTTCTTATTACTTTGCAACCGTTTTATCCTAATTGGATTAGGATTAAGTGAGTTACAAAAGAAAGAAAATGGGCAGCCAAAGAGATCCATTTAACATATTATAAAGTGTCGGAGCTGCCAAGATGTCCAAACAGCTCTTCATTGATTGCATTGTATTTGCAGGGAAATTATGAGCTGACAGCTATTCCTCCCTTATTCTTTCAGCGCATGCAACTTCTCCAAATATTAGATTTGTCCCGTACTAGCATCAAATCTTTGCCCAAATCTCTTCCTAAGATGGTTGCATTAAAAAAACTCTTGTTACAAGGTTGTGATCTCTCGCAACTTGCAGAGTTAAGTATTGATGTGAATCCTACAGACAAGAGGTGGGATGATTCTGTGGAAGCCGTTGTGAAGGAAGTATGCAACTCTAAAACATTGAGGACTCTTAGCTTGTACCTGCCCAAGTTCCAACTTTTAGATGATACATATTGATATATCCTTCCTTGTCACGCTTTAGACTTACTGTCGGCTATCATAAAAGGAGAATCATATCTCATGTACCTCATGAAGTTGAAGTAGAATTCAAAAAATGGGACAAATGCTTGAGGTTTGGGACTGGTGAAAACGTCCCAGTTCAAATAAAAGGGTTACTGAAATATTCTACTTCATTTTTCTTGGACCACCACACAACCGTTATGAATTTATCTGAATCCGGGATCGAGCATATGAAGGGGCTAAAATTTTGCTTGTTGGCAGAATGTAATAAAATGGAAACCCTAATTGATGGAGAGATGCATTATGAAAGAAATGAAGATGGTCAATCTGAATCTCACCCTGGTTCTGTACAACACATGCTTGAATCCCTAGAATATTTGAGCATTTATTACATGGTATTAGGAGAAATGAATAACAAACAGAATGACCAGCTCAGCTCATCCAATCCTCAAAAGATTCCAGCTCGCCAGGCGTAACAAATTCACTGTCCTTTGCCCTTTGTCCTTTACAAATCTGTTAAATCTCTTGTATAAAAGGAACACTGTAGCACCTAGTTTTCTTATGTATGAGAGATTAATTTCCTTATTCATCATCATTCTAATATGGTATCAGAGTGAATTTTTCTTTCCATTGTCGCTCGTGGATTCTGGTTCTGTAGACTCTGTGAGTGCTATTGCAAAGTTCTTTAATCTTGTTGCGTGTGCTTCTCAAAAGGTTGCCATTCTTATTGATGACAGTAACTTCATTGCCTGGAAGCAACATGTGCTCCTTGTAATCAAGACCCATCGGCTTCAATCTTACATTGATGGCTCGATTACTATCCCTCCTCGAATGTTGACTAGCGATGATGGTGTTTCTGTGGAAAACCCAGCGTTTATTCAATATGAGCAGCAGGATTCTACTCTCTCGGCTTGGCTTCTTTCCACTGTTAGTGCCTCTTTGCACAATCAGTTAATTGGGATTTCTTCGTCTGCCTTTGAACTCTGGTAAATGCTGACTCGAATCTTTGGTACACAATCTGCTACCAAGGCTATGCGTTGTCGCTCTCTCCTTCACAACTTCAAAAAGAATGAGCTTTCCATGTCTGCTTATCTAGCTGGTATTAAACATTTCTGTTACTCCTTAGCCAGCTATAATCAACATGTCTCTTTGGAGGAACAACAGTCGGCCATTGTTAATGGTCTTCCACCGGAGTTTGATCACATCGTCTCTATCATCACTACAAGTCAGGTTTCCTTTGATTTACAAGCTATTACTACAGCCTTGCTGGATGTTGAAGCTCGCCAACAAGCTCATCTTTCACAAGTTCAAATTTCTGCAAATTTAGCTATGACTAACTGCTCTACCCCACCTTTTTCCTGCTTATAGTAGTCACCCACCACCACAGTCGTTTCGCTCCACTCGGGCTCCTGGGTTTTCTCATGGTCGTGGTCATGCTCGCTTTGGGGGGATGTCACGTCCGCAATGTCAGATTTGTGGCAAGATGGGTCACGTTGCTCGCAGGTGTTTTTACAGATATGATTCCACTTTTGACGATGAGGCACCTAATGGTGTGGTTTCTCCTTCTCTTGAATCCACACCTAATGCAGGCACAAGGAATTTTTCTACCCATCTCTGTCATACAAACCATTTTGTTCCTGAGTCTTACCCACCTGGAACTCCGTTTGTGCCCTCTACTATTTATCAGCCCATTTTCTATCCACCTGCTGTCTCGAATGCAGGAACTCCAACTGCTCTGCAAGCTTCTGTCGCTTCGACCACAGCTACATCTAATGTTGTCTCTGATCCACTATAGTACCCTGATAGTGGTGCTACTACTCACATGTCTAGTGATCCAGTCAAGCTCACCAACTGCAACTCCTACACCGGTCAAGGTAAAGTTTTTGTGGGAAATGGTAGTTATGCTTCTATTTCTCATGTTGGTGACTCCTCTATTTCTTCTGGTTCTCACAACTTATTTGTTAACAACCTGCTTTTTGTTCCTGACATTCAAAAGAGTCTTTTGTCTGTTTCTAAGTTTGCGAAAGATAATCAGGTCTTTTTTGAATTTCATCCTTCGTGTTGCTATGTGAAGGATCTGGCGACTCACAGGGTTTTTCTCCACGACATTGAATCTAATGGGTTGTACCAGTTGTTGCCTGAATCTCCTACCGAGTTTGCTTTTACTGCTTCTAATAAACTGGCTCCTTCCCTCAGTGTCTCCAGTTCGGTGGTTATAGATCCAATGGCTCAAAATAGCACACTTACAATTACTAGATGACATCAACGTCTTGGTCACCCCTCTACTGATGTGTTGCATCATGTCTTACGTGCTTGTAATATCAATATTCCTCGTTCCACAGTTTCCTCCTTATGTAATGCTTGTACACTTGGGAAAAGTCATAAATTACCCTTTAAGTCTGCTTCAACTATTTACTCTGTACCTCTTGAACTGATTTTCACTGATCTTTGGGGGCCTGCTCCTTGTTTCTCTACTGGTTATCAATATTATATTTCCTTTATGGATGCCTTTTCACGACATACTTGGATATATTTCCTCAAATCTAAGTCTAATGCCTTACAGGCCTTTCTAAATTTTAAGCAACATGTTGAGTTACAACTTGGAACTAAAATCAAGCAACTTCAAAGTGATGGAGGAGGGGAATTTCGTAATTTTGATATTCCTCTAAAAAATTTGGCATAAAACATCATTTCTCATGTCCTCACACATCTGAACAAAATGGCATAGTTGAACACCGTCATCGTCAGATAGTGGAAACTGGTCTTGTTTTACCAGCACAAGCATAGTTACCTCTCTCCTATTGGGTTGATGCGTTTACATCTGCAGTCTATCTTATGAATCTAATGCCTACTAAGTCACTTCAAGGATTATCTCCTATGGAGAAATTATTCAATAAACAACCAGATTACAAGTTTCTTAAAGTGTTTGGCAGCCTCTGTTACCCCCACTTAGACCCTACAACAAGCACAAACTACAGTTTCGTTCGTCTCCATGTACATTCTTGGGCTATGCTGTAAATTACAGAGGGTATAAATGTGTTGACAAGAATGGTCGTATTTACATTTCCGGGCATGTTCAGTTTGATTAAGGTAGTTTCCCTTATGCCAAACTCTTTTCGGTTCCTCCTATACTCAACACCAATGTTTCAGAATCCTCCTCTACTCTACAAGTTATCATAATGCCTCCTCTTGGTACTTATCCACCCTCTCTCGGCAACATAGCTCCTGATTCTATCTTGACTCCCTCGGTTGCTACTCATACTGAAAGTTCTCAACCACCGGCATCTATAAAATCAAATGATCTTGGTGACAATGATCAATCTCCAAATCCATCTATACCTGATATTCAGAACATGTCATCCGATCCTGTTCCTCATTTTTCTTCTAGTGGTCACTAGGAGCAAGGCTGGTATTTTCAAACCAAAAGTTTATACTGTTTCAGTCAGCTCTGTCAAACCAACAACTATTCAGGAAGCTATGGTAATTCCCTTATGGAAAGATGCTATTCATGATGAATTACAAGCATTGATTCAAAATAACACTTGGGATCTTTACCCCCTAATTGCTCTCTTGTTGGATATAAATGGTTGTCCCCCTGATGGGAGTTTTGCTAGAAACAAAGTCAGACTCATCGCTCAAGGCTTCTCCCAGAATGTTGGCTTGGATTATCACGAAACCTTCAGCCCTGTTGTTAAGGCTAACATGATAAGAACGCTGTTTGCTTTAGTCGTGTCAAACAAGTGGAAAACTCGGCAAGTGAACGTCAACAACGCCTTCTTAAATATAGATTTGACAGATAATGTTTTTATGAAACAACCACCAAGTTTCGAGGTAGTTGATGATCATGGTAACTTGTTAGTTTGCAAGCTGAACAAGGCTATTTATGTCTTGAAACAGGCCCCTCGAGCCTGGTTTCAAAAACTTCACAATTTTTTAGTTCAACAACTGCAGTTTAAGTCTTCTAGAGCTGATTTCTCACTATTTTTCAAAAAGACTTCTTCTGGGGGAAATATGTTTCTTCTTGTCTATATTGATGATATCATCATCACTGGTGATTCTAATATTAAAATTGAAAAAGTTGTTAATTCTCTATACAGTCAATTTTCTTTGAAAGATTTGGGACCCCTTAGCTATTTTCTTGGACTGGAAGTCACTCAGCATGGTGACAGCATACATATTTCTCAGCAAAAGTATACCCGAGAATTATTGGATAAAGCAGATATGGGTAATGCAAAACCAATTTCTACACCTACGGTAAGCTCACCAACTCTATCCCCCCGTGTTGGTTCTCCCTTACATGATGGAACTAAATATAGGAAGATTGTTGGAGGTCTCCATTATCTCTGTATGACAAGGCCAGACATTACATTTGCTGTTAATAAGGTAAGTCAATATATGCATTTGCCTTCTGATGTTCATTGGGCTGCTGTTAAAATGATTTTGAGGTACATTCAAGGCACTCTAAACTATGGACTACTGTTTCAACCTTCAGCAGTTAATTTAACAGCATTCTCTGATGCTGATTGGGCTAGTTCCCTTGAGGATCGTAAGTCTACCTCTGGTTTTTGTGTTTATCTTGTGACAATCTGATTGGATAGTCTTCTAAAAAGCAAGGAGTGGTTTCTCGATCCATATCAGAAGCTGAATATAGGAGCTTAGCAAATGCTACTGCAGAAATCACATGGTTTCAATCCTTACTCGATGAAATTGGCATGCCTTTACAATGAGCTCCAGTAGTTTGGTGTGACAATTCCAGCACAGTGTCTCTCGCAGCCAATCCAGTGTTACATGCTCGAGTCAAACATGTTGAGCTTGATATCCATTTTGTTCGAGACAAGGTCTTGGATGGCAGGTTGCAAGTGAACTATGTTCCTGGACATGATCAAGTAGCTTATATCTTGACAAAACCTTTGACTGTTGAATGTTTTTCCAAGCTTCGAGATAGGTTAAATGTTGTTGCTCTCAAAGATTTTCAACTGGGAAATGCAGGGGGAATATTGGGAGAAATAAATAACAAACAGAATGACCAGCTCAGCTCACCCAATCCTCAAAAGATTCCAGCTCACCAGGCGTAACAAATTCACTGTCCTTTGTCCTTTACAAATCTGTTAAATCTCTTGTATAAAAAGAACACTGTAGCACCTGGTTTTCTTATGTATGAGAGATTAATTTCCTTATTCATCATCATTCTAATACATGGAGTGTATTTGGAGAGGAGCAGATCGTTTTGGATGTATGTCTAAGTTGAAATTCCTGGAGCTGTATGCATGCCCCCAGCTGAATAAAATTTTAAGCCTTAGTTTGCTTGAAAATTTTATCAACTTGGAGGAGATAATTGTTGACGACTGCCCCCGAGTCACAAGCCTTGTATGTCATGCATCTGTCAAGCCATTCATGTCAGGTAAAATATTTCTTCCAAGTTTGAAAAGATTTCTGCTTCTGTACCTTCCTGAACTGGTCAGCATTTCTAATGGCCTCTTAATAGCACCAAAGTTAGAAAGCATAGGCCGTGTTACAATTTTCCCAAAGCTTAAATTATATAAAAAATGTCGATTGAGTCTTTAGCTCGATTAGTATGAGCATTGTTGTCAATGCAAGAGGAAGTGGGTCCGAGTGCAGTGAAATGTATTGTCATCCTATTTATGGGTTGGGGAGAGACTATGAGTAATTTTAATTATTGTATTAAAAAGAGCAGATATATTTAATACCTATAATGAGATTGTTCAAAAAAATATATAAAAAAATGGAATTGTCACTCAAAACATTGAGCCAATCTTCTTTTGGGGAGAGACAAGTATGCATGCGAGGAGTAGTTGTGGTCCAAGAACTAATGTTCTTTTGGTTGGAACTGTATCTGAGTATCCATAACGACATTGATTGCATATTGCATTCCTTGGGAATTTAGTATTAAACCATAATCTATGCCAAAAACTTCCACCTGCTTGTGCCAAACAGCTTCCCAGTTACTATATGAAAATGCCTGTGATCTCTTCATGTATACATATTATGGCCAAAATAATATGAGAAAATTGGCCCTCGTTAAAAAAAAAAAAAGGTTTGATAATGGCTGATAAGAAGTACTGATTTTAACATTACTCGTTTGATCAATGGTAGGTGATGAAAAGTTGCTGGAAGGTTCTAGACAAGATCATAAAGGCCAGTGCTGGGGTAATCTTTCTTTACGGACTCTTATGAAACAACTCTTTCATTTTTGGTTTCTTTTAAACTCATTTAGGCAATTGTGGTGCATTACTTTCAGACTGTAAAGAAGAGAGAGCAATGGGAACAGATGTGACGGAGTCTCCTTCGGCATGCATACTTGCATCCAGTCCATTATTGAGGACTTCCCATGTAAGTACATCTCAACTTACAGAGCAACCAGAAACAACATATGAAGTATTCTTTTTTTCTTGTTTTATTCGGGGTTTTAGCATCACGAAAGTCTGTATTTCGACCGGAAGTAAATGACCTCGTTATACCACGAAATTAAAAGCCTTGCCAATTTGCTAAGTCCCGAGTTTTTATTTGGTATAGTCGTGTTTTTTCCTCATTCGGAGTTTTTTTTTTTTTTTTTGCTAAAATAAAATCTTTATTTTAAAGATTCTAACATTGATTTTTTTAACCACAAAAATGAGTTTATATGATTGTTACATGTCCATTTAATACATTAATCATTGATATACAAGACATTAATCAAATGTTTTAGCCGGTTTTTGGAGTTATTACAACTCATTTTGAAATTCTGGTCTATATATGTACAGATTGATCACTCGTTTGTTTTCATTTAATTTTTTTCCCTGATTTTTCTAAATGTTTTCTTCTAATTGAACGCTCTTTAATCGCAATTAACTACTTTTTTAATGTTTTGTAATGAAAAATCTAAGGTTATTTGGATCTCCATTTTTTTCCTCTTACATTTTTGGTTATATTTCCGCTTCTTTTTAATGTTTTGTAATGAAAATTTCTTGAAGACCGTGCAAGTGGGAAAATGGACGAACACACATGTTCGACAAAGTGGTGACGCCAAGCGACGTGGAGAAGCTCAACCGGCTTGTTATCCCAAAGCAACATGCTAAGAAGTATTTCCCATTGGATTCTATGGGCGGGAAAGGTGTTCTGTTGAATGTCGAGGACAGGAATGGGAAGGCGTGGGAGATTCAGGTACTCTTATTGGAATAGTAGCCAAAGCTATGCTCTGACCAAAGGGTGGAGCCGTTTTGTCAAGGATAAGAAACTCGATGCTGGGGATATAGTTTTTTTCACAGAGGAGTTGGTGAGTTGGGAAAAGATCGTTTTTTTATTGATTGGAGGCGGAGACCAGATGCACCGGTGGCCCAAGGCAAGGTAGCAACCAATAGTTTAAGGCTTTTCGGGTGAAAATGGATTTGTTGTGAAATAACCGTTCATGCAAAGTTGATGAACATTTCTAATTTGGCAAACTAAAAATATGATCTAGATTTTTAGAATTTGCTTGCAAGTTATGTTTACAAAATATATTTTCTTTTTAGAAGATTTAGTATTTATTAGTATAATATATTTAACATTTATTAATATAAAATCTTAAGTTATTTCTTTCCATTTTTAGCAATTTTTTGTTATATATACTCTTGTTACAGTGTCCAAAATATGTGAGTGATAAATAATAAAAAACCTTAGCAGACAATTTTATTACTAAATTTCTCATTTCTTCTATACAATTCTTTATTCCTTAGTATCGAAATTCCAACAATTGATACCAGAGTTGTCTTCTTAAGGGTCGTAATTGATCTTTCTAAGTTATACATGGCTTTCGCAAGCTTCTCACCACCTTCACTGTTTGTTTTCAATGGTGAAAACTATCATATATGGGTTGTTAAGATGAAGACCTACCTACAGACTTATGACTTGTAGGAAGCCATGAATACTGATGTTGAGCTCGCACCATTAAGGGACAATGTGACAGCCGTTCAAACCAGACACCATAGTGACAAGCGAGCTAAAACATACAAGGCAATGTCCTGTATACAAAATCACGTCTTAGATGTCATATTCACATGTATTATGTCTTGCGAAACCCCAAAACAAACTTGGGATAAGCTAAAGGAGGAGTTTCAAGGTTTACACAAGACCAAATTGCAGCAGCACATTAATCTCAAGAGAAATTTTGAGAATTTGAAGATAAAGGAGGTTGAAACAGTGAAGCAGTACACAAACAAGATTATAGTAGTAGTAAATAACATCAAGTTACTTGGGAAGAGTTCGCAGATAGCAGGGTTGTTGAGAAGGTCACAATAACAGTTCCTGATAGGTATGAATCTAAGATTTCCTCACTTGAAGATTCAAGGGACCTCTCAACGATCTCTTTTTCAGAATTGATAAATGCCCTGTATATTCAAGAGTAAAGAAGAGCATCAAGCTAAAAAGAGCACGCAAAAGAAGCATTGCGAGCCCCTAAAAACATAATGGGAAAAAAAGTTGGTCAAAGAAGAAGGAAAAGTCAATGCAAGATGGTGGAAAGAAGAAACATTCACCATGCTCATATTGTAAGAAAGACATTCACCCTAAGAAATACTATTGGTTCAGAGCAGATATCAAGTGCAACTCATGCAAGCAATTAGGCCACATTGAGAAGGTATACAAGAACAAAGGGAGAAACCCTCAACAGAATGTGCAGGCTCAAGCAGCTGAGGAAGATCACATTCAGGAGGAGCAAGTTTTCACTGCAACATGTTCTACATTAAAAAATGGAGTTGTTAAAGGTTGGTTGATCAATAGTGGATACACCAATCACATGACATCAGATGAAAGCATCTTCAGGAAGATTGACAGAAGTTGCGATCTTAAGGTGAGGATTGGTAATGGAAAACTTTTAGAAGCTAAGGGAAAAGGCGAAGTGGTGATCAAATCGCCATCAGGTACTAAAGTAATCTCAAATGTTCTTTTAGTACCTACGATAGATCAGAATCTCCTTAGCATTGGTTAACTGCTTAAGAAAAATTACAATGTAATTTTTTAAGAATTATGGTCTCGATGAAGAATAGAAGTTTTATGTTAGACTAGAATTTGACGAACTCAAGGGCCTATACCAATTCTGTTGATGATGCAAATCTTTGGCACAAAAGATTGGGACATGCGACTATAAGTCCCTTAGTTGAATGTGTGAGGTAGGATTAGTTGAAGAAACTATCAGTGTTGAGAAGAAAAGTGGTATCTGTGAAATATGCCAACTTGGAAGGCAGGCGAGGTAACCATTCCCAATGAACAGAGCTTGGCGAGCCCAAGAAAAGCTATAGTTGGTGCACTCTGACTGTAATGACCCAAAATTTACGGGTATCAAAAAGTGTATTTTTGGGTCTCCATTTTCGTGAAATGTATTAGTAAATATTTATTAAAAATATTTACGAAGTTAGTTGTGTGGTAAATTAGGTTTTAGCTAGGTGAATTAACTTAAATTATGGATAATTAGGTATAAGGACTAGATTGCATATAGGTAAAAGTTGAATTATAGAATAGAGAAAAGTTAAGGGACTAATTAAGAATTAAACCAAAAATTTACAAGTGTTTGGTAATGTTAGTGACATGTGGAATATTTATATACATATATTAGTAATTATTATATATTTACTTATAATTTAAGTAAATATTATTATATTATATTATATAATTAAAACATAAACTAAATAAAGAAAATAAAAGAATAAAAACAAGAAAAAGAATGGAGAAAGAAACGAAATAGGGGAGAAAGAAAAAGGGAAACAAAAAGAAAGGAAAATTAGGGTTTAAGGTTCAAAGGTTTAATTGGTAAGTTAATTTAGCCCATTTTCTTGTAATTTTGATGTTTTTAGAAT
Source organism: Gossypium bickii (assembly GCA_025503065.1). NCBI lineage: Eukaryota > Viridiplantae > Streptophyta > Magnoliopsida > Malvales > Malvaceae > Gossypium > Gossypium bickii. Next base: position 104,998,820 of record CP106716.1, read on the forward strand.
CCTCGAACAAAATACTACTTGATTTATTGATAAACCATAAATTATACATATTTTGACCCCATGCTTAGCTTATTTTTGGATGAATTTTCATTAGATTTGGTGAATTCGATGCTCCTAATCCTTTAATTTCATGTTTTACACTCAGGAGATCTTAGGGAATCGAAAAGAATGAGAAACGGGCTAAAAAAGGACAAAATGGGCCTACCTCGAAAATCAACACGGCCTGGACTGTCGCACACGGGCAGACCACACGGCCATGTGTGACGAGCAGAATCGACCACGGCCTATGTTATCGAACACGGCCGTGTGTGACAAACAGAAATCAACACGACCTGAACTATTGTACACGAGTGTGTCACACGGGCGTGTCCCTACCGAACCCAAGTCTAATTTTACTCGGAAAAGGTTACTTGTAGGCCAAAAAAGGCGCTCCAAAGCCTATATAAACACCTAGGGGAGAACCTAAAGAATACACACGAAGTAGAAAGCAGAAAATACTCGAAGACAGCCATCGGGAGCAGCTTGGAAGAAGGATCTCCATCAAGACTGAAGATCTCCTATCAATTTCTCTTGAAGTTTTTGGGTTTTCTTATGTTTTGTAATTTTCCTTATTTTAAGATGTTTCCCTCTATCAGTATGAACTAAATCCCTTAAATACCTGAGGGGATGATACCTAGATGATCTTATTACTATTTGATTTATAAGATAAATACTTGTTCTTATTCTTAATTGTAAGTTCTTATTCTTGTTTTAATAATTCAGGTTATTGATTGAAGTCGAATAAGAGGAGCAAAAGTCCCTGTTTAAGAGTAGATCAACACAATTAAGCGGAGTTGAATGCAAACCTATATATAAGACGATGTAAATCTGCCGGATTAGAGTCAAATCTAATAAGGGAATCCATATATCGAGTTAATGCGACAATAGGGGTTTTAATTAGAAAGAGGTTTCAATTAATCAACCTAGAGTCAGTTGTTTTTAGTCTTGAAAGAGATATTAACATAAATCAGGGATTTATATGGATTAAGTTAAGTGAATAAATCGTATGAATCAGAAGTAATAAGTGAAGTCTAGATGGATTCTTCCTTGGGTATTGCCTCTTTCATAAAGTTGTCTAAAAGTATTTTCCCAATTCATTCTCTGTCGTGCTTTTAATTAGTTTTAGTTTAAAAGAAATCACTCCAAATCTTAGGCTAGATAATAAGAAGATAGTAATTACTAGTACTCTTGGTCCTTGTGGATACAATATTTCTGGTCTTACCATAACTATATTATTAAACGATAGGTGCGCTTGCCTTTATTGTGATCATAGTTAGTTAGAGACACATCAAGTTTTTGGTGCCGTTACCGGGGACTAAGATATTAGGAACACTAAATTTTTATTACTTTAGCCATTATTATTTTTTTATTACAATTTTTTTTTATTTTTATTTACTAACTTTTCTTTTATTTATCTCTGGCAGGTATTTTTAGTTTATGACTAGAAAGAACCCGTCAGGACCATTACTTTTTGACAGTGAGATAGAAAGTACCGCGCGCAGAAACCGTAGAGAAATAAGGTGAAGTCTATAGTATATAGAGGAAGAGCAAGAGGACGATACAAATATTACCGAGGAGATGACTGATAATAATCCGCTACCTCCTGTGGTTGCCGCAAATCCGGTGAATCAAAATCCTACTCCTCGTATTATGTATGATTATGCTAAGCCTACTTTAATGTAAAACCGAATCAAGTATTGTTAGACTCGCTGCTTTATTCTTTGCAAATAATTTTGAACTGAAACCTAACACTATTCAGATGATTCAGCAGTTTGTTCAGTTTGATGGTTTGCAGGATGAGGATCCAAACAATCACTTGGCAAATTTTCTGGAATTCTACGACACTTTCAAGATTAATAGCGTTTCTGATGATGTCATTTGCCTTCGGTTGTTTCCCTTCTTGTTGAGGAACAAAGCTAAACAGTGGTTGAACTCGCTACCACGAGGATCAATCACTACATGGGAGCAAATGGCTGAAAATTTTTTACTTAAATATTTTCTGCCGGCTAAAACGGCTAAATTGAGGAATGATATCTCTTCTTTTGTGTAGATGGATTTAGAAACACTTTACGAGGTATGGGAGAGATACAAGGATCTACTGAGAAGATGCCCTCACCATGGATTACCTTTGTGGCTACAGGTTCAAACCTTTTACAATGGTGTGAACCCCTCAACTAAGCAATTAATTGATGCAGCCGCCGGCGGTACACTAAACAACAAAACACCTGAGGCTGCCTACGAATTCATTGAAAAGATGTCACTGAATAACTACCAGTGGCAAGTTATGAGGACGAAGGCAACAAACGCAGTCGGTGTTTTCAACCTAGACGTAGTGACCATGCTATCAAACCAGGTAGAGCTTTTAAATAAAAAGATTGATGATTTGTGTGGTTCTACGCAGGTACATTCAGTGATGCAATGCGATACGAATGGAGGAGGAATGGGAAATATAGAATATCCATCCTACAACCCTGGCATAGAAAGCGAATAGATGAACTATATGGAATAATACCTATAGTAACACTTACAATCCATGTTGGAGGAACCACCCAAACTTCTCATGGGGAGGTCAAGGAAATCAGAGACAACAACCCCCTCCAGGCTTTCAACAACAACTCTACCCACAGGAGAAGAAGCCAAACCTTGAGGAGATGCTAACAAAATTCTTCTTGTTGTCAGAAACCCATTTTCAAAACACCGAAACAGCATTAAAAAATCAACAAGCGTCGATTCAAGGGCCCGAGAACCAAATAGGTCAGCTTGCCAAGTTGATCTCAGAATGACCACAAGGTAGCTTGCCAAGCAACACTGAAACTAACCCAAAGGAGCAACTTCATGCCATTACTGCTCACGATAGTGAAAGGTTAGACGAACCAAACCTGAGGAAAGATAACATGGTAGATAAAGGTAAGGCTGAGGTAAGCCATAATAAACCAAAACCGGTAAGCACAGAGTACAAACCTCGTGTGCCATACCCTAGTGCAACGAAAAAAGACCACACAGATGAACAATTCGGTAAATTTCTTAAACTTTTAAAGAAATTACATATTAATTGATCGTGTCAGAAAGTCTTAAAATTTATATAACGAATGATCGAGCCTAGAAACTAACTGTGACAATGACTTGAAGCAAGCGCACCTATCGAACAATAGTGTAGTTTAGTGGCAAGACGGATATGTCAAACCTAAGGGAACCAAAAGTACTAATACTGACTTTCTTTTTATTATTTAGCCTAAAAATTAAAAGAATTGTTATTTAATCTAAAATTAATTAACTACTAAGCTGAAGATGCTAAGACACAGAGAATGAATTGGAGAAAATACTGTTGAGAAAACCAATTGATTAAGACAATACCCGAGGAAGAATCCACCTAGACTTTACTTGTTATCTAACTCTGAACCAGACGATTTATTTACTTGACTTGATCCGTAGGATTCCCTAATTTATATTAATACTTCTCTCGAGGCTACTAACGTCTAACCCTAGGTTGATTAATTGAAATCTCTTTCTAATTAAAACCCTTAGAATTGCATTAACTCGATTTGTGGACTCCCATATTAGGTTTGACCCTAATCCGACAGATTTTCGTCATCCTATCTCTAGTGTTGTGATCAACTCCGCTTAATTATGCTAGATCTACTCTTAAACAGGGAATATTCCTCCACTGCCTAAGGGAATCAATACTTGAATCAATATCCTGAAATATTAAAACAAGAATTAAGAACACATAGTTAAGAACAAATCAAGTATTTATCATATAGTTTAGAAAACAATAACAAGATCCGTCTTAGGTTTCATCCCCCTCAGGTATTTGAAGGGTTTAGTTCATAATTATAAAAGAATACATCTCAGAAGAAAATATAAAACAAAACATAAGAAAAACCCCAAAACCCCTAAAGAAAATTGAAGGGAAGATCTTCCGTCTTGAGTATGATTTCGGCTTCTTGAGATGAATCAACTGGCTGCCTTCGAGTAAATCCCACAATTCGGCCCTCTCTGGCTTGGCTCTTCGGCCTACCTGAACCGCCCCCTTTTAGGTCACACTTAGGGTGTTTATATAGGCTTTCGGAATGTCTTTCTTTGCCCCTAAGTATCCTAATCCGAGTGGAATTAAAACAGGTCACGGCAGGGACACGCCCGTGTGGCACACCCCGTGTAAGTTGAATCCAGGCTGTGTTTGGGTCTGCTAAGGAGGCACGGCCATGTGACTTGGGCCCAGGCTGTGTAGATTTTGTACGTTGGCCCATTTTCTCCGTTTTTGGCCCGTTTCTCATTCTTTTCATCCTTCGGTGCTCTCCTAGGTAGAAAACATGAAAGTAAAGGATTAGGAGCACCAAATTCCACAATTTGGGGGATAAATAATCCAAAAGTATGCTAAATGTGGGATAAAAATATGAACATATTACGGTATATCAGTAACTTACCGTTTATTTAAGCTCTTTCGCAGATGCCCAATTCAGTAAAATTTTTAAAAGAGCTTTTGACAAACAAACGGAAGTTAAACGATACGTCGCATATGGAGTTAAATGTAGTTTGCTCAGCAATTTTACAAAATAAACTACCCCGTAAATTAAAAAGTCCAGGGAGTTTTACAATTCCTTGCTTAATTGGTGGTTTATCTATTAATAATGCTTTAGCTGATTTAGGGGCAAGTATCAATGTTATGCCTTATAAAATGTTTAAACAACTAGGTCTAGGGAAACCCAAACAAACTAGGATGAGCATTCAATTGGCTGATAAAACCATTTGATTTCCTAGGGGTATAATTGAAGCTGTGGTAGTAAAAATTGATAAATTCATATTTCCAGTAGACTTTGTTGTTTTAGACAAGGATGAGGATAGTGACATTCCTTTAATTTTAGGATGACCTTTTTTAGCAACTGCTAGGACCATTATTGATATTGGTACAGGGGAATTAATACTTCGTGTAGGTGATGACATGATTAAACTCCAAGCGCGTGATTCTGTAAGAATAGCTAGTGATCAAGATGATACAAGTCCTGTTAATGTAAGTGAACTAAATGTTCAATCTTCTTTGCAGGAAATTCCTCGGAAAAAGATGACAGAGCCATGGTTTAGCTCTCATATTGAGAACAAAACTGTTCATGAGGAACGAAGAGTCCAGATTGAGGAACTAGATGAATGGCAAACACAGTTTAAGGAGAAATTGAAAGTACACGATGAACCAAAGTAGAACATGACGAGCCTAAAAATAAAATGAGTCAGATTAAGATTGGAGACCGAGTTCTAATAGATAATACAGGTCCTCGTATTGGCACTTCTGAACCTAATGGGACAACCCCTTTCACGATACTTAATATTTTCCCATACGGTACAGTCGAGGTAACTCATTCCAAATTCGGCACATTCAAGGTAAATAGTACTTGTCTAAAACCTTATTTTAACAAAATTGATAGCAAGAATGAGGAGTTTCGACTCTTCGAACCACCATGATTATGCGAATGAAAGGTGAGTCAAGCTTAGACTCTAAATAAGCGCTTCTCGGGAGGCAACCCAAGCACTAACCTCACTAATGTCCATATTTTCAATTTTTAGCATCTAACTAAAAACTAATCAAATTAATAGGCACAGGTTTCCCTACCCACACGGTCTTGAACAGGGCATGGCCGTGGCCGTGTGGACACCACGAGTAGGTTCACCAGCGTGGTAGAGATCGTGGGAAAAACAGGATGAAACTTTTTCCCAAAATAATGGTTGGGATAAAATGCCACGGCCGTACGATGCAACCGTGGTCGACACTGACTAAAGAACACGGGAAGCGATAATTCCACGTGGGTGTGCCTTAAGACCGTGGGCGATACTGAGTTAATGATACAGGCGCGCGACACGCCCGTTCCCAAAAGCCCTGGTTGAGGCTGAGTAAGTCACACGGGCGTACGACATGCCCGTGCCTATAGGCCGTGGTCGATACTGATTAATTAAAATGGGCGTGGAAACCTCTACACGGGTGTAGGAGAAATGAACGAAGCATCACACGACCATACGATTCGGCTGTGTGACCTAACACGCCCAGGGAACACAAGCATGGGACAAGACTTGGACACGCCCTAAACCAAAATTTACGAAACACACGGGCTAAAAAACAGGGCACACGGGCGTGGCCCCCAACCGTGTGCCCCAATCCCTATTTAAACCCTCGTCTATTGTTTACCTTCTCCCCCAAATTTCCCCCCAACCCTAGCCACCGTCGCTTTCCCCCCTTCCCACTTCCGGTCACCACCGACCAAATTCCTCCCTCCTTCCTCTTTTTTCTTTCTCTCTCAACCCGAAACAATTCCCTTCCCTCTTCTTTCCCTCTTTCTCTCTCTCTCCCCTTTTCTCTTTCCCTTATTCTTTCTTTGCACTGCCACCACACCAGCCACCATCTTATGCCGCTAGCCTTTCCCCCACCCGAAATCCGTCGCGCCCCACTCCGGCCACCATCCTAGCCACCGTTGGTCACTCTTTTTTCCCATTTATTTTGAATTCATATTTATTTTCTAATAGTTTTATTTTTTTATCTTTATTTTCTTTATTATTTTATTCTTATTATTTATTCATTTAGCTTAGGATACCATAAGTTAGTTAAAAAAATACTGCTTTTTGCTTAACTTTTAAATTCACTATGTTAGAAATATCCTGTTATTTAAGAATATTTCGATATTACTTGTGGTGATGCTTGAAATATTTATTGCAAATCGTTTTTAGGTACACAATGACTAATACTCGAGGCAAGACCAAAGTCGCCATCCCCGCTTCAACAAAGCGGAAGGATCCTGATGCGGTCTCCCCATGCGCGACCACTTTACAGCAGATGTGCCACATGCAGGCTGCTTCATGACTTGATTTCAAAATGTTCAAGGTGCTACCGGAGTATTCTCCCCCTTCTTCACCTCTACCTAATTCATAAAGACTTCTTTTCATGGATTCCATCCAAAATTCAGGAAGTTTCACTTCTCTCCCTATCTTATGATTTTCTTACTATATTGTCATTATCTATCTTTGTACATTGAGGACAATGTACATCTTAAGTGTGGGGAGGTTAATTATAGTATTATTAGAAAATCCCTGAATTATATCTTGTTCTTAAGTAAATTTTCCCATATTACTAATTGGAATAAAATTTCTATTAACTTATGATTTTTATTGATATGTTTTGGATAAAGTTATAGATAATTGTGCATTGATCGTTTAAACTTTAAGACATTAGATAATCAAGCATGATAAGTCTATTTTCAGAATTAAAAATTTGTTAGGTTGTTTCCCTGAATTTAATATTACTTTGAAGTTTAAAATTTGCAAGGTTGACATCAAAAACCATAAATTTTGTGAGACTTTGAGCCTTTTAGAGCATATATTTTTCTTGCTCACTTTATTGTTGGTTATGAGTGTGTCAATATTGATTTGTCATTCTAGAACTTGTTTCGATTATGCATGTCGAGACCACACCCTTGATTTGATATACTGAGATGATAAAGGCACCTAGGTTTTAACCCACTTATTCCATTAAAAACCTACTTTCATAATTAACCCCTAGTGAATCCTTTTGAGCCTAATAAACCGTTTCTTGACTCACCCATTAATATTAACCCAAAACCCAATTTTTGCTTCTCCTACTTTATTGACTCCCCTTTTGTCGAGATTTGATTTGATCAATTGCTTAACTATATTCTTTATTTCAGTTGTTAAATTCATCTTATATTGTGATCTTATTCTTAAAAAAAGGTTGGAAATATATTCATTATTAGTTCTATGAGCTTAAATGGTTAATTTCACGTTTTTAGAAGAAGCTCGTGTTATTTTTCAACTGTAATTATTCAGTATTAGTTTATTTTTCTAGTTAGGTAAATTGTCAATTCAATCTCGATTCTAACCCTCTAATTCAGCCTTTATCCATACCTCTAAACCAAGCCCCATTACAACCCTTTTTTAAAACCTTTTGATTTGTGTATCATATCATTTCATAGTGGTGGAGATTTGATTTTCATGCAAACTTATGGTAATAACTTCTCATTTGACTTTTAAGTGCTTAATTTGAACCTTAAACACTTTGAGGATTTGAGTGAATCTTTAGTAAGGATGTCAGTTCCTGTCGGTTTTAGATCAAAGGTAATTATTTAGATAAGAGGAAACACCTATGTTTTCGTGCTACAAAAATTTGTGACTTCGATTGTTTGAATCTTTAAGGACTCTTTTAGTTAAATTATCAATGTATGAATTATCCGTGAATTATGATGAGACATTATTGATGAGAATTGTGAATTGAGGAAGTTAATTTTAATTGTGAGTTGAGGATTTTGCTTAAGGACAAGCAAATGCTTAAATGTGGGGATATTTGATAAACCATAAATTATACATATTTTGACCTTATGCTTAGCTTATTTTTGGATGAATTTTCATAGATTTGGTGAATTTGATGCTCCTAATCCTTTAATTTCATGTTTTACACTTAAGAGAGCTTAGGGAGTTGAAAAGAATGAGAAACGGGCCAAAAAGGGACAAAATGGGCTTACCTCGAAAATCAACACGGCCTGGACTGTCGCACACGGTGAAACACGCCAAACCCAGCCCACGAGCCCTGACCGGATCTGGTATGTTCCTCGATATAAACCGGTTAAAATTCTTTTGTTACTTTGGAAAATAGTGTGTTTTGAAAGAAATATTGTTTTGGGTTGGGCTCGAGTTGAAAACGAATTCATTTTATATTGAAAAACCCTTTTAGTTTTAGGTGATAAAACATTTAGAGTTCATTAGAAAGTAAATTTACTTAATTTTTAACTTAATAAAAATTTGTAAACATAATAAAACAATGGAATAGCTCAACAGTGGCCTTATTACATCAACATTCAAAATTCGAAATAAATCCAAATACTTAAAATGTTAAAGTCCCAAAATTAAATAAACTTCAAAGTGAGCATGGCCACCACAAGTTCTCGTAGTCCGGTCCATCTTTGTTCATCACACAAACATGTTCCCACAACGGGTGAGTCAAACAGACTCAATGTGTAACCAACACTAAAATTTAACAATCCGGGCATACATTATCATATCACATACGTATTTATATAATGAGATAGAAAAGATGATGCAACCGAACCCAAAACCTAGATGCCATCCGCTACACATCACCCGTACCAACCTCGCATAATCGCTGTGGGGACTACTAAGTCAACCCTCCATCCGCTACACACCATCAAAAATTGCGCTGCAGACGACATGCTCATCGCCCTTATAATTTTCGTGGCATAGCCACGGATAATATTTGTGTCATGTGACACCACATTCAGATAATGTGACCGAAGCCACCACATTCAGATAATGTAACCGAAGTCACCACATTCACTTCTCCTTTTCATATAACCCGAATGCCCATATCGTACATATCATGCACATCATGCCCTAAATTCACAGTCTTATCACTTTTCACATATCATACATAACATGTATTCATAATCCTAGTAAGAGTAGGAAACGTACCTGGGTACTTTGTACCATAGCATGGTACCTTAGCCATATTCACATTCTTATAAACATGCTAATATTAAATATTGCTATAAATCTTATTAAAAGATAGTGTGGGGTACACACCTGATTCACTTAGCAATTTTCCTGAGATCCCGATCTACGCTTTAGATCTTAATCCCTACATTCGACCACACTTAGTACTTTTAGTAAAAGCCTATTCGACTAATCAACCAAATCCTGAAGGATTAAAACATCTTACCTTGTTGCCGAATTGAATTAAGGATCAAGTCCCGAAACTTTGTGATGCTCACCCTTGCAATCGGCTAACCACCAAAACTCCTATCTGGTTAGTTCTCGGCTTTTGAATAGGTAAGAAATAAATCTAAGTACTAAAATAGGCCTTAGCCGAACCTTATAATCACTTACCTTGTGGATATTAATCCCGATAATAGTCACCTGGCCTTGGTCTCTTAAATCCTTGTAATCCTGAAACCTTTCTCCTTGTAGTCGACGACTATCAAAAATCCCGGAATTCCTCCTTTAATATTCAGCCAAGAGACAACGAGAGAATCAGTTCCTAGATCTCGATTAAAAGAGATTGAACAACAAAAATCCATTGTTCTTACCTTAATACCACAGTCGATGGCACCCTTGCTTGAAGCCACAAAGATTCGGCTTTTGAGGCTTAAAAGAAATCGGTTTCACTAGAGATTATTGATATATTCGGTATTGACAAAATAAAAGAGAGGAAAAGAAGTCACTAGAGAATTCGACAATGGTGGAATAAGGATTTGGCTATCTCAGAGAATATTTCGACTAGTCAGAATTAAAGAGAGAAGAAGTAGAAGAGGTTTAGAGGGGAGAAAGAGTGAAAATTTCGGCACAAATGAGAGGGGATGAAGAGAATGATAAATTTCGGCACAACTATCCTACTAAAGCCGAAATTACCAACCATATACTCCCTTGGCCGACCAACTCTTTAGTTCTTATCAACTTCCTCCTTTTTCTCCTTTATCTCTTGTTCAAATTAATTAAATTAATCCCTCATTTATCCACCTTTTATCTCTTAAAAATAAAAGAATAAATGCTCCTAAATTATAGCCTTGTGCCGTCCCTTGCTTCCCCTGCAGCTCAAACCTTGGCCCAATACCCCTGTATGTGGCGTCATTTCCAGAGGCCCTAAGTGGCATCTCCAGGCCACTTTTCCAAGCCCAATTTCATGTCATATTTCCTCCATAAATTTTCTTTAGACCACCTTGCCTTAGTACCCTCTTTTAAACTTTAAACTTAACATTTCTAAAGCACTTCCTTACATTTCCAAGACAAGACATTTTCTTACATTTCCAAGACATTTCCTTACATTTCCAAGACATTTTCTTACATTTCCAAGACAAAACATTTCCTTACCTTTCCAAGACATTTCCTTACATTTCCAAGACAAAACATTTCCTTACATTTCCAAGATATTTCCTTACATTTCCTAGGTTCTAAAAATGCACACAACACATCCATATCACAATAGACATGCTATTTCATAAAATTAAGCAAAAATGCACAAGCCCAATTTCAGGATATTACACACGGGCATACCACACGGCCGTGTGTGATGAGCAGAATCGACCACGGACTAAGTTATCAAACACGACTGTGTGTGACAAGTAGAAATCAATACGGCCTGGACTATCGACACGGGCGTGTCCCTGCCGAACCCAAGTCTAGTTTTACTCGGAAAAGGTTACTTGTAGGCCAAGAAAGGCGCTCCAAAGCCTATATAAACACCCTAGGGGAGAACCTAAAGAATACAAACGGCGTAGAAAGTAGAAAATACTTGAAGACAACCATAGGGAGCAGCTTGGAAGAAAGATCTCCATCAAAATTAAAGATCTCCTATCAATTTCTCTTGAAGTTTTTGGGTTTTCTTATGTTTTGTAGTTTTCCTTATTTTAAGATGTTTCCCTCTATCAGTATGAACTATATCCCTTAAATACCTGAGGGGATGATACCTAGATGAATCTTATTACTATTTGATTTATAAGATAAATACTTGTTCTTATTCTTAATTGTGAGTTCTTATTCTTTGTTTTAATAATTCAGGTTATTAATTCAAGTCGAATGTGCTTATTCAGATGAGCAAAAGTCCCTGTTTAAGAGTAGATCAACACAATTAAGTGGAGTTGAATGCAATCCTAAATAGAGGACGACGTAAATCTGCCGGATTAAAGTCAAATCTAATAAGGGAATCCATATATCTAGTTAATGCGACAATAGGGGTTTTAATTAGAAAGAGGTTTCAATTAATCAACCTAGAGTCAGTTGTTTTTAGTTTTGAAAGAGATATTAATATAAATCAGGGATTTCTATGGATTAAGTCAAGTGAATAAATCGTATGAATTAGAAGTAATAAGTGAAGTCTAGGTGGATTCTTCCTTGGGTATTGCCTCTTTCATAAAGTTGTCTAAAAGTATTTTCCCAATTCATTCTCTGTCGTGCTTTTAATTAGTTTTAGTTTAAAAGAAATCACTCCAAATCTTAGGCTAGATAGTAAGAAGATAGTAATTACTAGTACTCTTAATCCTTTTGGATACGATATTTCTGGTCTTACCATAACTATACTATTAAACGATAGGTGCGCTTGCCTTTATTGTGATCATAGTTAGTTAAAAACACATCATTTATGTTGAAATTTTAGAAATTAGTGGATTTTAGGTGTTGTTCATGTTGAATAAATTGAAGTATTAGGGGCTAAATTGATGGAATTTCAAGTTAGAATAGAGAAAATGATTGAATTGTAAAATAAATTATAAGTTTTGAGTAATAGGGACTAAATTGGGAAATTTTTGAAATTTAGAGTTTTATGGTGAAATTAGATAGTTAAGTTTAGTTTAAGTGGAAATTGAATGAAAATAAAGAATAAATTGTGAAGAAAATAAGGTTAGATTTGATTAAGGACTAAGTTGAAATTTAGACAAAAGTTGAATGAAAATTTAAAATATTCAATGTGAAATGGTGTTGTGTTGATGATTTTTAATTGTTTCAATTACGTAGCTGATAAACCGCAAAAGTAACATATTTTAGGCCCACATTTAGCATATTTTTGATATTTAAGCCTCGATTTATGTAAAAAGGTGGTCTCAATCCTTTCTTTTCATGTTTTATACTCAGGAAAGCACCCACGGATGAAAAGAACGTGAAACCGGCTTAAAACAGGCCAAATGGGCTAATTCACAAAATCGACACGGCCTGGACTTCAAGCCACACGGCCGTTCCTCATTAAATTACTAGAACACGACCTTCTCCCGATTTACACGGCCGTGCCTTATTAAAGAAGTCCGAGCACGGCCTGGCCACGATCCACACGGGCGTGTGCCATGGCCGTGTCCCTGTCGCTGGAAGAAGCAATTTCATTCGGGAAAGGATACTTGGAGGCAAAGAAACACATTCCAAAGCCTATTCAAACACCCTATTAGGAACTCTACTTTACTTAGGGGCCAAGTAAGGCATCTCAAAGTCTATATAAACACCCAATGGGGCAACTTGAAGGGGAGTTCGGCAGAAGTCGAACCGGGGGCGAAAGCTAGGCCAAGGAGCCAAGCCAAGAAGGTCAGAATTAGGAGTAACGCGAGGATAGCCAGTTGATTCATCCCAAGAAGCCAGAATTATACTCAAGACCGCGGAATTCTCCTTCAATCCCATCAGGGAGTTTTAGGATTTTTCTTATGTTTTGTTTTATCTTATCTCTTGTGATGTTTTCTTTTTACATTATGAATTAAATCCTTCAGATACCTGAAGGGGGATGAAACCTAGACAGATTTTATTATTTGATTTTTAAGTTATATGAAACACCCCAAACCTAGGTACCATCCACTACACATCACCCGTACCAACCTGCACATTGGGGGGACTACTAAGTCAACCCTCCATCCGCTACACATCATCGAAGGCAGTCGCTGCAGTCGACGTGCTCATCACCCTTATAAAATTCATGGCATAGCCACCAGATAAAACATTCAGATAATGTGACCGAAGTCACCACATTCAGATATTGTGGTATAAAACCACCACATTCACTTCCCCTTTCATATAACCCATATGCCCCATGTCATACAAATATGCATATGTCACATTCCTATTTCACATTCTTACAGTTTCACATATGTGCCATGACAGATCTCATTATAATCCTAGTAGGAGTAGGAAAACGTACCTGAGTACTTTGTACCATTACATGGTACCTTAGCCATATTTTTCACATTCTTATTAACACTTATATTAAATTAAAGCCATACATCTATTAAGAAATAGTGTGGGGTACACACCTGGTATATTTAGCAAGTTTACTGAAGTCCCGAAAACTCGATCTAACGTCCTAGATCCTTAGTTCCTTATTACCGATTTGACTACTAGTCAAATCCCGAAACTTGTAATGTTTCCCCCTTGAAATCGGCTAGCATTAAGTCACTTCATAGGTTAATTTCGGCTTTTGAACAAGTATAAAACAGATCTAAGTCACTAAATAGGCCTTGGCCGAATGTACATATGTACTTACCTTGCAATTTTTAACTCCCGAAATCCTTGTACCACTGTCGACTTGCGATTCCAAATCCCGAAAACTTGTCACTTGGCTTATGAAGTTTCTGAAATACCTATAGGTACATGTTAGGTCCTATTTTCAGTCACTTTAATGAACTTCAATAAATGGCCTTTGGCCTAAAATCATACGTTCCTTACCTTAGATCTTGAGATCCCGAATAGTCCTCATTATAGTTGACTACACTAGAAATCCCAAAAGAATCCTATATAGTTTCGGCCAAAGACACTGATGGCATTAGGATCTTAATTTCGGCTTAACAAAAAGAAATAAGATGATGACTATAGATTCTTACCCCTTTATATTGAAATAGTTTGCACCTCTGTCTGTCACCGTTTGACAGATTCAGCCTTGAGGCTTGAAGAATAACCGGCTTGAAGTCACTTGTGTATTTGGCTTTAGAAGAGAATAGTAGGGAGTTATGAATTTGGCTAGATGATATTAGGGAGATTCGGCTTAAACCAAGAAAAGAAAAAGAGAGAGAGAAGCTTTAGGAAGAATCGGCTATGGTGGACTTTAGGGAGGAGTTTCGACTAGAACAAGAAAAAGAAGAAGAAAAGAAATTCTTTGGAGAGAAAAAAAATAAACGAAAAGGGAGACTAATTTGCTAAATGAAATTCGGCTACTCCCTTCTCTAATTTGACCGAAAATCACCCCTAGAAAGAGCCCCATATTCGGCCACCACCTCCTTCCCTATCACAAGCCTTATTTTTCTCATCTTTCTTCTCTCTTCACCCATTCAAAAATAATTCAAAAAGAAATCATCAATTATCCCTTTCTTAGCCGAACTTTAAAGAGAGTTTTACCACATCTAAAACTCATCTTTTCAAAATCCTATAGTCGTCCATCACTCCCCTCTCTTTGACGTTAACAAGCTAAAATAAAACCCCAAAATTCTGCTTTCCATGCGACTCGATCCTAGGCCCTTCCTCATAGCCCATGGCGTCATTTCCAGAGGCCCTAAGTGGCGCCTCCAAGCCACTTAACAAAGCCTATTGGTGTGTCAAATCTTCCCTACATTTTCTCTTAAGGCCACTCTGCTTAGCTTCCTCTTTTAAAACTTAAAATCGAATAATTTCTAAGGCATTCACTACACTCTAGAGTTCACAAAATTCATAAAACACACTATAACACATAAGGCATGCTATTCATATAATTAAGCAAAATGCACAAGCCCAATTCTAGGATATTACAGTTCTACCCCCTTAAAATAATTTCGACCTCGAAATTACCTGGCTAAAACAAGTGAGGGTATTGTTGCCGCATTACTTCTTCCGGCTCCCATGAAGCTTCTTCTGATCCGTGATTACGCCATAACACCTTGACCAGAGGAACTAATTTCCTTCGCAACCCTTTCACATCTCGTTCCAAGATTTGAATTGGCTCTTCCATGTAGGATAAATCTGGCCTTAGCTCCACCTCTTCAACTGGAACCACATGCGATGGATCCGATCGATAACGACGTAGCATAGAAACATGAAATACGTTGTGCATCTGCTTCAATTCCGAAGGCAACTCTAGCTGGTATGCCACTGGTCCAACTCGCTTCAATACCCGATAAGGTCCTATAAACCTTGGACTTAACTTCCCTTTGCGACCAAACCGCATCACTTTCTGCCATGGCGAAACCTTAAGAAACACTTGATCTCCCACAGCAAATTCTAACTCCTTCCGTTTCAGATCCGCGTACGACTTTTGCCTATCAGATGCTTCCTTCAAACGTGCCCGAATTACCTCATCCTTTTCCTCAGACTCTAGCACAATTTCTGGACCTAAAACTCGACGTTCCCCTAATTCCGTCCAACATGCAGGAGTGCGACACTTCCGTCCATACAGCGCTTCATACGGTGCCATCCGAATACTGGCCTGATAGCTATTATTGTACGTAAATTCCGCTAAAGGCAAATATTCCTCTCAACTTCCTCTGAAGTCTATCACACATCCCCTCAGCATATCCTCTAACACTTGGATTACCCGTTCAGATTGCCCGTCAGACTGTGGATGAAAAGCCGTAGTGAAATCTAGCTTAGTGCCCATAGCCTGATGTAATGCCTTCCAAAATCGAGACGTAAACCTTGGATCCCTATCTGAGATAATTGATACCGGTACTCCATGCAACCTTACAATCTCTGCCACATACAACTTTGCCAACTTCTGCAAAGAATAATCAACTTTTACCGGAATAAAGTGCGCGGACTTGGTCAATCGGTCCACTATCACCCATACCGAGTCCTTCTTAGTAGGCGTAAGGGGAAGCCCACTAACGAAGTCCATGGTAATTCTCTCCCACTTCCACTGCGGAATCTTGATTGGCTGAAATAACCCTGACGGAACCCGAATGTATCATAAAAATCAACTGAGCCTTTTTCAAGTTATCCCCAAATTCATCTTTTTGTCTTTGTTTCCTTAGTTTAGTTGTCGTCAATTTAGTTTAAAAGCAACCTTTATCTTAGTTAGGTTAAATAATAAAAAGAAAGTGAGTATTAATACTTTTAGTACCTTTGGGTTCGATATCCGGTCTTGCCTAAGCTATACTACTATTCGATAGGTACACTTGCCTTAATATGGTTGTCAGAGTTAGTCTCCAGGTTTGATCATTCTTTTATAAATATTTAAAACTCTGATTTTACAGCGATCAAGTTTTTGGCGCCGTTGTCGGGGAACTAAAATATTAAGAAAGCTTTATTTTTATTACTTTAGCCATTTTTTTATTATTGCAATTTATTTTCATTATTATTATTTTTTATTATTTTTACTTTGCTAATTTTTCCTCTATTTTGCTTTTGGCAGATAATTTTAGTGGCACTGAATAATTATCAGTGGCAAGTCATGAGGACAATTCCTACTAAAGCAGCCAGTGCCTTCGACCTCGACGTGTTCACCAGGTTATCTACCCAGCTAGAGATGATGAATAAAAAGATCAATGGTTTGTGTAGTCGCTCGCAGGTACACTAGTAATGCAATATGACTCGAATCCAAGAGGCGTGGCGAATCCTGAGTAGCAACCCTACGGATATGGCATGGAGAACAAACAAGTCCACTATATGGGTAACTACTCTAGACCTCAAAATAATTTTTATAATGACACTTATAATGCAGGTTGGAGGTAACATCCCAATTTCTCGTGGAATGATCAAAGTAGCCAAAGATAGGAACTTCCTTCAAATTTTCAACAACCACCTCGCCAACAGGAAGAGGAGTCGAACATTGAAGAGATGATGACAAAATTCATGGCAACCACAGATACCCGACTCCAAGACACTGAGAAAACATTTAAAAGTCAACAAATACCGATTGAAGAGAACAAGAACCGATTAGAGGAAGTTACTAAGTCAGAAAGGAAAGTCACTAAGGCACTCGAACAACTTGCAAAACTCAAGTCAGAACGACCGCAAGGACGTCTACCAAGTAACACCGAGATTAATCCAAAGGAGCAAATTCAAGCCATAGCAGCTCAGGAAAATACAGAGATAGACGAACCCATCTCGCAACAAGAAAACAAGATAGACAAAAGAAAAATAGAGATAACGCAAGAAAAGCCGAAACTAGTAATAAAGGAGTATCAACCTCACATTCCTTATCCCAAAGCAGTAAAAAGAGACGATTCAGAAGACCAGTTCGGTAAGTTTCTTAAACTTTTAAAGAAATTACATATCAATTTACCTCTTCTTGAAGCTCTTTCACAGATGCCAGACTCTAGAAAATTTTTAGGGGAGCTGTTAACGAAAAAGAAAAGGATAGACAAGGAATCACATGTGGAACTCAACGCAAAGTGCTCGGCAATTCTACAGAATAGACTACCACAGAAATTAAAAGATTCAGGGAGTTTTACAATTCCATGCATAATTGGTAGTTTATCTATAGAAAATGCGTTAGTCGATTTAGGGAAAAGCATAAATGTTATGCCTTATAAACTATTTAAACAACTAGGTCTAGGGAAACCCAAACAAACTAGGATGAGCGTTCAATTAACTGATAAAACTATCAGAATTCCTAGGGGTATAATAGAAAATGTTCTAATCAAAATTGATAAATTTGTATTCCAGTAGACTTTTTCATTTTAGACATGGATGAGGACAATAATATTCTTTTAATTTTAGGAAAACCCTTTCTAACAACTGCCAGGACTAAAATTGATGTTGGTACAGGAGAACTCATTCTTCATGTAGGTGATGAATCAATCAGTTTACAAGCTTTTGACTCGGCCAGGACATCAAGTGATGAAGGTGAGAAAGTAAATTTAGTTGATAATCAAATTGCTCAACTTTCACCACAGGAAACACCACAAGGCTATAAACCTGAGCCGAATTATGGGCCTGAAGATGTACAAGCTCTTAACAGTGAATTGTTAGTGGAATCTGACCCAAGGCAAGAACCTGTGGTAAGAGAAGGTAAGGTTGAGGTAAGCCATGATTTACCAAACCCGGTAATTACAGAGTCCCAAGCTTGTGTGCCATATCCCGATGCAATAAAGAAAAACCACACAGAGGAAGAATCCGGTGAACTCACACTTCGTGAAGACGACGAAACAATCACTCTTCAAGCTCTTGACTCAGCTAGGACATCAAGTAATAAAGGTACAAACATTAATTCTATTGATAATTATTTGGTTCAATTTTTTTTACAGGAAGCATCACCAAATCATTTAGCTGAGCTAGATCTTAGACCTAGTGCCGACAAAGAAGAAACACATAAGGAACAAAGCCTTAGGGTTGACAAACTAAAAGAGCAGGAAACACAAATCAGAGAGGAGGCAGAGCCGCACGAAGTGAAATCAGAAGAGACCCCTGGACAAGGCGATAGGAACAACAAATCACATCAAAATAGAGGATTAGGTATTGTCGAATAAGGAAGACCCTCGAATCACCAATTCAGACATCAAGACAAATGAAGAAATCACTTTTGAGGTACTTAATGTCTTCCTATACGGCACAGTAAGCAATCCTAAATTCGACACTTTTGAGGTAAACATTACTCGACTTAAACTATATATCCATAACCAAAGTGATCGCATGAGAAAGGATTTTCACCTCCTCAAACCACCATGACCATACGAATGAAAGGTAAAGTCTAGCTTAAGACAATAAACGAGCGCTTCTCGGGAGGCAACCCGAGCACTAACCCTATTTTTACATTTTTTATTTTTTTCCTTTTATTTTTCCTTTTAAGCACCTAACCATAAACTAACCAAAGAGCAAATTTCTAGGACACACGGCCTTACTCACGAACGTGCCCGTGGCTGTGTGGAAGCCAGGGGATGAACCATGGGCGTGCCAGTAGCCGTGCACAACCAGAGAAGAATTTCTTTTCCCAACATGGGCTGCGATACTAGGCCACACCCGTGCTAACTACCCGTACGAGGTTATTGACTTGTCGAGCACGGGGTACACATGCCCGTGCCCCACGACCGTGTAAACTCACCGACTTGCATACGACGGGATAAACACGCTCGTGCTACCTACCCGTGCAAAGTTACTGATTTGTCGAGCACGGGCGTGTCAGCTATAGCACGGCCATGGCTACCTCACCTGAACGCGCCCAAAATTCCAAATCCCAAAACACAGGCTACATCTCTATTTAAACCTCATTCTCCCTTTTTCTAGTTGTCTTTCATTTTCCATTATTTTTATTTTTATTTTTATTTTCATTTCATTTTTTTTACTTTATTTTATTTTCTTCTTCTTATTCTTTATGATATTTAGATTTAGCTTAGGATACAATAAAATCAGACCGGCTGCTTTGAGGATTCAAATTCAAATGGTTCGAGACGCTTCCTCACGTTCACCTCCAATCCTATCCAGATTCTTTTCATTGACTTCATCCAAAATTCAGGAAGTTTCACTTCTCTCCCTATCTTATGATTTTATGATTATTTTTATATTATCTATCTTTGTACATTGAGGGCAATGTACATCTTAAGTGTGGGGGGGTTTACTATAGTATTATTTGAAAATCCCTGAATCATGCCTTGTTCGAAAAGTAAGTTTCTCATATTATGATTAGAATGAAATTTCCTTTGATTTATGATTTTTATTGATATGTTTTGGATTAAGTCATAGTTAATTGTGCATTGATGATTAAATTTGAAGACTACTAAGGAATCAAGCATGATAAGTCTAATTTTCTAAAAATTAAAATTGTAAGTTGTCAACCGGAATTTAAATGTTATCTTGAAATTTGAAATTTACAAGGTTGATGTCAAAAACACCCGTAATTTTTGTGAGATTTTGAGCCTTATAGAGCATACATTCTTTTCCATGCTCACTTCTTGATTATGAATGTGTTAACTATGAACTGTTATTCTAGAACTTGCCTTGATTATACATGTCAAGACCACAGTTATGATTTGATATACTGAGATGATAAAGGCACCTAGGTTTAACCCACTTACACCACTAAAAAGCCTACCCTCATAATTAACCCCTAGTGAACCCCGTTGAGCCTAACAACCCTTTTATTGACTCACCCACTAATATTAACCCAAAACCCTTTGTATTTGTTATTACCCTTCTTTTTGACTACCCTTTAATCGAGATATGATTTGGCCAGTTACCTAAGTTTTTATTATAAGTTGAAGTTGTCTTTATTAGTTTGTCCTTTAAAAAAAAAGCAAAGTATATTCAGTATTAGTATTATGAAGAGTGAGCTTATACAAGTTAAAGTCTAATTATCAAAAGAAAAAGCTCGTATTAGTAGGATTATTATTATCTTCAGTTGATGTAATTATTATCTTAGAAATTTTTAGATAGGTAACTTATCAATTCAATCTCGATTCTAACCTTCTAATTTCAGCCTTTATCCACACCTTTAGCCCTAGACCCGTTACAACCCTAACAAAGACCTTTTGATCTGTTTATCACATCATTTTACAGTGGTGGAGATTTGATTTTTAGGCAAGCCTATGGGATTAATTTTTCAGGTTCAACTTATGAGTGCTTAATTTTGACCCTTAAACACTTTTTGAATGATTTAAGTGAATATTTTTGTGAGGATGTCAATCCTTGTAGGTTTTGAATTAAAGGTAATTATTTAGATGAAGGGAAACACCTATGTTTTCATGCTACAAATGTATAACTTATCTTGTTTGAATCTTTAGGAATCTTTGAGTTGAATTATCCATGTATAAATTATCTATGAATTAGGATAAGGAATTGTTGATAGAAATTGTGAATCATGGAAAGTTTGTTTTAATTGTAAGTTAAGAATTTTGCTTGAGGACAAGCAAAAGCTTAAGCGTGGGGGTATTTGATAAACCGCAAAAGTAACATATTTTAGGCCCACATTTAGCATGATTTTGGATAATTTAAGCCTCGATTTATGTAAAAAGGTGCTCTTAATCCTTTCTTTTCATGTCTTATACTCAGGAAAGCACCCACGGATGAAAAGAACGTGAAACCGACTTAAAAGCAGGCCAAATGGGCCAATTCACAAAATCGACACGGCACGGACTTCAAGCCACACTACGGCGTGCCTCATTAAATTACTAGAGAGCACGGCCTTCTCACGATTTACACGGTAGTGCCTCATTAAAGAAAATGCGAGAACGGCACGGCCACGATCCACACGCGGGCGTGTGCCATGGCCGTTTCCCTGTCGCTGGAAGAAGCAATTTCATTCAGGAAAGGATACTTGGAGGCAAAGAAACACATTCCAAAGCCTATTCAAACACCCTATTAGGAACTCTACTTAAATTAGGATACTTAGGGGCCAAGTAAGGCATCTCAAAGTCTATATATACACCCAATGGGGCAACTTGAAGGGGAGTTCGGCAAAAGCCGAAACTGGGGCGAAAGCTAGGCCAAGAAACCAAGCCGAGAAGGTCAGAGTTAGGGAGTAACGCGAGGATAGCCAGTTGATTCATCCCAAGAAGCTGGAATTATACTCAAAATGGCAGAATTCTCCTTCAACCCCATCAGGGAGTTTTAGGATTTTTCTTATGTTTTGTTTTATCTTTTCTCTTGTGATGTTTTTTTTTTTACATTATGAACTAAATCCTTCAGATACCTGAAGGGGGATGAAACCTAGACAGATTTTATTATTTGATTTTTAAGTTATATGATAAATTACTTAGTTTGTTCTTAATTACATTGCTTAATCCAAATTTAATGTGCTTAGGTGGAGGAGGAATAGACCCTGCCTAAGAGTAGATCTAATATAATTAACCGGAGTTGATCGGGAGCCTAGAGATAGGGTTACGAGATTTTGCTGGATTAGGGTGAAACCTAATATAGGAATCCATTGATCGATTTACTGCTTTCCTAGAGGGTTATTATAAGCGAACGAGAGTTCCACTAATTAACCTAGGATTAGATGTTATTCGCTTCGAGAGAGGGTTTAACATAGGTTAGAGAGTCTCACGGATCAAGCTAAGTAAAAGAAATTATATAATTTAAGGTTAGATAATAAGAGAAGTCTAGGTGGATTCTTCCCGAATGTATCATAAAAATCAACTGAGTCTTTTTCAAGTTATCCCCAAATTCATCTTTTTGTCTTTGTTTCCTTAGTTTAGTTGTCGTCAATTTAGTTTAAAAGCAACCTTTATCTTAGTTAGGTTAAATAATAAAAAGAAAGTGAGTATTAATACTTTTAGTACCTTTGGGTTCGATATCCGGTCTTGCCTAAGCTATACTACTGTTCGATAGGTACACTTGCCTTAATATCGTTGTCAGAGTTAGTCTCCAGGTTTGATCATTCTTTTATAAATATTTAAAAATCTGATTTTACAGCGATCAGTAGCTAACGTCGTGCAGAAAACTTCGGCTAAGAAGGGAAAGGAGAAAGTCGACGATGAGTGACCCGAAAATTATGGTTCGTATTTCTATAATCCAAATTTAGTAATTTTAATTTGTTCTATTTTAAATTAATGTTTATGGTAAGTAATTAAGGTGAGTGTTGTTTATTATTATTTTGATATTGAATTAAGATCATATGAATTTGTGATTAATGAAAATATTAATTGAATTGAATTGGAATATATATTATGAATATATATATGTTTAAATGTAATATTGTGCAAATATGATATTGGATATTATTATTTGAAAAGTGAAATTAAACCCTATTAATTGTATCAAACTGAGTCGAATATAGTTGGCATGCCATAGGATTAGAAGTGTTTAAGGAATTCTTCAACTTCGAGTCGATGAGACACTGGGTATGAAATTGTTACTTTAGATAAATTCGATTAGGTACTGGGTACCAAATTGCTTCAGTATAGCCGATGAGACATTGGGTGTCAATCTATTACTTTGAATTATCCGATGAGGCACTTGGTGCCAAACTGGTGTGTTTTGGTTGGATCCGTGTATCTGTAGGGGTAAATAAATGAATTGGCAATACAAATGATATTGAATGATTTTGAATATGAAATTGGAATGGGATATTGAACTGAATTATTCAAATGGGAAGCATGAATCATGAATTCATGGAATGGATATTGATATTGATAAATGGTTGTGAGAATTAAAGTTGAGAAAAGATATTTAGATAGCTGTTGATGAAGATTGAATATGTGATAAATAATTTACCTATGAATTAATTAATTGAATTATTATGGACATTGTATGATTAAAATGTGATGGTATATTATCTTATTTAAGTGCATTCAGATTATAGAAATACCACTGAGTTTATACTCAGCGTATGGTTTGTTTCCGTGCGCAAGTTAGGTTAAAGTCGAATTGCCGAATCAGCATCCAAAGCCGATCCCGAACTCAAAACTTGTTGAAGTATGTTTCTTTTTTTGTAATGGCATGTACCTAGGATGTCACATGTATGTTATTTTGGGTAATGATTGCAAATATGTTATAAAATGATATTAGTTCCTTTATATACATGAATATATGTATGACAAATTAAGGTATAAAATGGTATGTTTAAGTTAATGTATATATGAATATGCAATAGGCCATAATTTGAGTTAAATTGGTATGAATTAGAAATTGGTTTGATTAATGTTTTGATGGATTGTTTTGATAATATGAGAAAGGTATCTATGAGGGTTCATTGATTAGGCACTTAGGATGTTTATTTTAATAAGTTTTAGAGGTGTTTAATCTTGTTTTGAAGTGGTTAAACGTTTTGGTTATTGAGTTGCTTGTTGTTTAAGTTTGCAGGATTGGTAAACTTGATGTTTAAGGTTCACTTTAAGCCCACACGGCCAGACACACGGGCGTGTGACTGGACCGTGTGAAACACACGGCTAGCACACGGGCATGTGCTCCGGCCATGTGAAAACTGCACCTAATTTTCAAAAAAAATAAAATGGCCACACGGCCTAGCACAAGGGCGTGTGACTTGGCCGTGTGTGGTAAGTCAAAGAGTTACACAGGGTAGGACAAGGCCTGAAGCACGGGCATGTCATGGGGTCACACGAGCATGTCCCTTGGCCACACGGGTGTGTGTGCCCTATACATAGGAAAAATTTTGAAGTTTTACGAAAAATTTTTAGAGAACCCTGAATAAGTCCCGAATTGTTTCTAATACATATTTAGGGCTTCGAGGACCCAATAAAGGAATTATATGATTAATTTATGAAGTGTATTCTAAGATATTTGTTTAAAGTTCGTATTTGATCTGAAAAGCCTGGTAATGCTCCATAACCCTGTTTCGATAACGGATAAAGGTTAAGAGGTGTTACACTACCGTATGCGAACCCATAAAAACATTTGTAACACCCCTACCCGTATCCGTTGCCGGATTAAAGTACGAGGCATTACCGAGGGGTATGGAACACTTACAGACAATTTAAACCATTTATCGCTCAAATACCGAGATTAATTATAAAAGTTTCTTTAACGAACCATCAAGGTCCAAATCATGCATTAGGATCGGGTCAAGACTAAATCAGAATCGTATGAATTTTTTTTTTGCAAAATCCCAAAATTTATTTCATTTACAAGGGTCCCACACCCATGTGACTGAGGACACTCTCGTGTGGCAGTGTGGCTCACATGGCCGTGCCTCTGAGGCGTGTAACTCTCTGACTTGCATCTATAAAGGAACTTGGGTCACACGGCCTTAGTACATGCTCGTGTTGCTAGGTCGTGTGGTAAAGCTAATTTTCACAAATAAGGCTATTTTCCAAACCATATTTCTCACTCGTTTGATCCTTATTCTTCACCCACATTTAATACATACAAAAACCAAGTTAAGATATTTAACTGAGCCTTATACTTAATACCATTTGTTAGTCGTACACTTCATATAAATAACAAGAAACGTATATGAGCTCAATTCTCATTAAATTTCTCATATATATATAGACAATTTCACATTATGTAATCATATAACGTATAGCAACCATATCTTAGTATTTTAAATATATTTTCATAACAACTTGTTTTGATTTCATACTATTTTATATGTGAGCTTTACTCATCAAAGTATTTGAAATATCATCTTTATGCAAATAGTAACATGAGGTACATAATTCCATAATTATGAATGAATATATTTATCAATCATATTCCATGTTCATATATCATAGTCTCGTGTCTCCATATATCAATAACCATCATTTTCTTGTATTTCAGATAAATACTTGTAACCATACATAAGTATGCAATTCGCTATTTCTTCCTGTCAATCACAATTTCAAATGACAAATTCTTGTGAATACGCTCACCAATTTCATAATTCCATGTATTTACCGTTTTCCATATTTATCCCGTTGAATTCATTGGAATTTCGATGGATTTCCTGTAGTAGACTCATGGTGTACAATCTCATTAACTGTCAAATCGTACTCATATATACATAAGTCCTTTTCAGAGAACACACTCCCGCGAACCTCATTTCTTACAGCAGGATTACCAGTCCAGGCTAAATCCACTGTAAGAGAGCACACTCCCGCGAACCTCATTTTTTACAGCGGGATTACCAGTCCATGCTAAATCCCCTGTAAGATATCACACTCCCGCGAACCTTACTTCTTACAGTGGGATTACCAGTCCAGGCTAAATCCCCTATAATATAAACTCATAGAGTATTGTCGGGATTATCAGTCCAGGCTAAATCCCCTGTAACGACAATTACTCTAATGAGCTTGGATCTAAATTACCAGTCCAGGCTAAATTCAGACCCTAATTCGGATTACCCGTTCGGTCTAAATCTATTTTCCACATATTCTTCAGGAGGGCTATATCAGGATCACCCGTCCGGGCTAGATCCTTTTTACCGTCAATTCCTTTTCAGAGATCTATCCAATTTTCCTTTCATTCAACCGGGATTTATTTTCCATTTTCATCAAGAATATCAATACTTCATCAATTATCATACAATAAACATCCAAATCAAATTCACATCAATAAAAATATGTTTCAAACATTTAAGAATATAATTCAAGTTACACGAACTTACAATTTGATTTTTATACCATAACGATAATTTTAGATTCATAATAAATATTTGAAATAAAACATTATATCATTTCTAATTCAATAATTATCGATTATAATCGGGCATGTGATCAATTTATGCATAAGTCATTCATTTCTTTTCCTCCTCCTCCTCACCTTAGTATAAATAACACATTTGTAAGTAACATTATCTATAATTTTTCACTATTTATTTATGTGAATATTCAAGCTGTTCATCAGTGTCATAGTCACTAAATTATTTTTATCTTGAGCTACAGAACTCTAAATTAAGATCCACTAATTTTCTCTGAAAGTAGACTCACATATCTTCTTACCAGAAAATTTTTAGAATTTTTGGTTTATCCAATAACTACAGTTTATTCTTTAAAATAACCCCTATTCTGCTGTCTGACAATTTTGACCATTCTTTACTAAAAATTAATTATCTCCTCATACGGGATTCAGATGATGTTCTCGTTTATTTCTCTTGAAAATAGACTCACTCAAAATTTTAAACGTATAATCTAACCCCCTAATAATTTTTTATGATTTTCCAAAGTTAGAATAGGGGAACCCAAAATCATTCTGACCTTGTCTCATAAAACCTACTATATCTCATGATTTACAATTCCATTGCTTACACCGTTTCTTCTATAAGAAACTAGACTCAATAAGATTTAATTCCATATTTTATTCATCTTCTTATTATATTTATACAATTTTTGGTGATTTTTCAAAATTAGACTACTCTGCTGTCCAAAACTGTTTTAGTGCAAAGTGTTGATTTTCATTTTGCCCCAAATTTCACAGTTCATACAATTCAGTCCTTATCCGATTAACCCCTCAATTGGGCTAATTTTTCTCAATTAATATTTTATTTTATCATTTTAAACTACTTCATAACTCTTGAAAATCAGAACTTTAGCATTAGACCTTAATTCCAAACTCTTTTACAATTAGGTCCTAAAATCAATTTCCATCAAATTTACTTGATAAAATCATCATATATCAAAATTAGAGCTTCAATTCTATATTTATTCATCATATTCTTCTAGCACTCATCCATAGAAACTTTAAAAATTAGCCATAGAATCAAAAACTGATGACATAGTAAGTTGGACTCAATTGTAAAAGTCCAAAAACATAGAAATTTCAAGGAGAAAGCAATAATTAAACTTACATGAAGTTAGAGTATGAAAACCAGCTTGAACCCTCTTCCATGGCTGTTTTTCAGCTGATGAAAATGAAGAGAATTCTAGATATTCCAATTTGATCCCATTTTTATTTAGCTAATTTTGGCAATTTTCCAATTTTTCCCTTATTTCACCCATTTCCTGATTTTTCTTAGCTATTGTCGGCCAAAATATCTCCTTTGGGCTTATTTGCACTTTAGGTCCTTCCTCATTTGACAATTAAGCTATTTAATCCTTATAGCAATTTTTACACTTTTTTCAATTTAGTCCTTTTTTATTTAATTAACCACCCAAACGTCAAAATTTTCTAACGAAATTTTAATACTACCATATTGACATTCCGTAAATATTTATAAAAATATTTATGACTCAGTTTATAACACCGAGATCTTGATACCTCTTTTTTCTCAATTTCTTGACCAAATAAATCTTTATAAAACACAATTTACTATTTCAAAAATATTTTAAAAGCTACATTTGGCTCGTAAATATTAAATAATATAATCTACGATTTCATTTGTCGAATTTGGTGGTCTCAAACCACTATTTCTGACATCGCTGAAATTTGGGCTATTACAACATCCTCATTAAATGGGTGTAGATACTTTGTTTTGTACATTGACGACTACACTAGGTATTGTTGGGTGTACTTTTTGAAACAAAAAACAAAAGTCGCAGAAATATTTCAAAAATTCAAAGTACAAGTTGAAAACTAGACTGATAGGAAACAGAATAAGATCAGGTCTGACAATAGAGCTGAGTACACCTCAGAGAAATTCCAAAACTATTGTGAAGAAGTTGGAATCCATCACCAGCTCACCAATATATACACTTCGGAACAAAATAGAATGTGCGAGAGGAAGAACAAGATAGTGATGGACATGGTAAAGTGCCTATTATTTGAAAGCAAGTTGCAAAATGAGTTTTGGGCTGAGGCAATGAGCACATCAGTCTATTTGTTGAATAGACTACCATCCAAAGCTGTAAAAGAGTTGACTCCATTCGAAGTGTGGTTCAAAAACAAACCTTTTATTTCTCACTTAAAAGTTTTTGGATACGTCTATTTTGTTTATGTTCCACAAGTGAAAAGGAGTAAGTTAGAAAGGATATCGCAACCAAGTATCTTCCTTGGGTATAACAACAATAGGAAGGGTTATAGAATTTATGATCCTTCCTCCAAGAAAATTTTGGCGAGCAGGGATGTCATGTTCGATGAAAATAGAACATGGAATTGGGATGCTACTGAGACTGAGAAAATAATGGGCGAACTAGGTTCACAAAATCATTATCATAGCGAGTCGGGGTCATAATTAGGTGATGATCCTTACAACACTTCAGTAAGAGGCACGAGATCGATTGACGAGATATATCAGTTAGCTGACATAGTAGTACTTGAATCTGCAAACTTTGAAGAAGCAAAACCATCGAAGGCTAGCAAAAAAGCAACGCGAGAGAAGCTGAATATGATTTACAAGAACCAGACTTGGGAGCTCATTGTCAAACCATTGCACAAAAAAGTTATAGGCATCAAGTGGGTGTTCAAAACTAAACTAAACGCTGATGGTTCTCTCAATAGGCTAAAGGCGAGGTTGGTTGTGAGAGGTTTCAGTCAGTAGTGTGACATTGATTACTAAGAAACTTTTGCACCAGTAGTAAAACTTGATACGATCATTTTATTATTGGCCTTAGCAGCATAGTTGGGTTGAAAAATTCACCAACTAGATGTTAAATAAGCTTTTCTGAATGGTTATTTGCAAGAAAAAGTCTATGTGGAGCAACCTCATAGGTTAGTAGTTAGAGGGAAAAAATGAAAATGTATATAGGCTTAAGAAAACCTTATACAGTTTGAAGCAAGCTCTGCGAGCTTTATATGCGAGGATAGATGAGCACTTCGCGAGTCTAGGATTTAAAAAGAGCCCTAGTGAACCTACCTTGTCTGTTGAAATGGTTCACAAAGTTACTTAACTGATAATTTCCTTATATATTAACGACTTACTTGTGATTGGGAGTAGCAAAGTCTTAGTAAAGAAGTTCAAACAACAAATGGAGAACATGTTCGAAATGTCAGATTCTTTGGGATGGAAATACGACAAGTATAAGAAAGAATTTTCATCAACCAACAAAGCTTGTAACACCCATAACACGTTTCCATCGCCGAAATAGGGTTATAGAGTATTACTATACAAAATAGAACATTTCATAACAAATAGAATTCAATTATCAAATTGATTTAAATAAATATATATGTAATTCAAAATGGAATAAACCATACATTTACTGACCTTAAATCGAGCCTACGATACCTTAAAAATAGTTTAGAAACAATCAGGGACCAATTCAAAACAAATTAGAAAGTTCAGGGAAAACTAAAATTTTTTAAAACATGGGTTACACGGCCTTGTGACATGGCCCAGGTCGTGCGGTGCATGGGCATGGCCATGTAACTACCAAACTGTGTACCTTTCGAAACAACTCCACACGGTCATGTTGCTGGCCATGTTCTATCCTGTGTAACATTCGAAGTACCCCCACACGATCATGTTGCAGGCCGTGTTCGGGACTATTTTGAGACACACGCCCGTGTCGTAGGCCATGTGTCAGCCCGTGTGAAAACTACACCTAACATGCTCAGGGCACACGCCCGTGTAGGCTGCTTGTGTGCATTACACGACCTTGTAACAGGCCGTGTCCTAAATCATGCTTATTCTTTATTCAATTTTCATAGCAACCTAAACCAATTTATACTGCATCATTTCAACACCTTAAAACACATCAAAGGCAACCAAAACATGTCAAATATGCTCACATAAACCTAACCTAATTATCATTCAAAATCACATCATATAATACTTAAAAACGTCATCCCTTAAATCAAACATTCATATCACCATACACACACATTGAGTTGGCCTACCTTGATCTCATACAACATGCTTAGTTTCAAACCAAACATAACCATTCATGTTCAAGCACTTAGGCACAACTTAAAAGTTACCCTAGCATACCATATGAAACTCTAAAGTTTATAACATCAAGAGCATACCAACCAACATATAGCTATAAACATTACAACAAGTTCATTAGCCCTACTACATGCCATATAAGCCTAGATGCTTACAAAATCTACCAAAAGAGTTCTCAGGATAGTTTGAATCTTCGAGTTGATTCGATTGCCCGATTGTCCACAAAATATTATCTATAAGAAAGCATAACAAAACAAGAATAAGCTTTTACAATGCTTAATGAGTTCGTCGGTTAAATGATAAAGTTTACCGAAGTAACATAATAATTCAAATAATTAATTTATTGAACAGTCTCCACGTCATAACCCAATATCAGAACTCTTGTCAAACACAGTTCACAACAGGTACAGAAATGCTCAAACATTCATACGGTCAATAATCAATGCCTGATGAATGATATACGAATACGAGTACAATGTTAACCATCTGAGAACGCTCCAAACACTCATATAAGCTAATCCAACCGATAACATGCCTTGGCACCAAGTGCCTAACCCGTAGGCTGATGACCACCCCCGAGAACTTGCCAGAAAGCACTGAAGTATAACGCGATAGTCCACAACAAATTTCAGACTTTAGTATATTCAATGAACATGAAATAACAGGAATCATCATCTCATCTCAAATTAATCCCATATAGCGTGCATTATAACCTATTGGCATGCCAATCGTACTCTATCCTACGTTCATCTGCTCAGTAGATTTCAACGATAATCAATGCTATAATGATTTGTTATTCAATTCCCATATGCATACATAATAGTAAAATCCAAGTCACAGAAAATTAAGTCATCCCAAAAATCAATTAAAAGTATTAAAATTAAACCGAGTGAACTTACTAACTAATCCGAAGTGACAATGAAGGTACATGAACTATTCCACTATTTTCTCTTTTCCGCGGCTCTCAACGCGTTCTTGATCTAGTATAATAATTTCATTCAATTAACTATATCAATAGCAAAATTAAATTATTTCATTCAATTAAGTCTTTTTTGATATTTTACAAATTTACCCTCACATTTCACTTTTATTCAATTTAGTCCTTATGCCCTAAACATGTAAATTAACCATTTTTAATTTAAACCCACCTTGACCAAATCTCTTAGGGTCTCTCTACAGCTCCAATTTTATATTTTTCATAACAAATCCTTATAATTATTCACTTTTAACAATTTAGTCCTTTAACGTTAAAATCATAAAAATTACTTTACAAAATAATCCAATCTAACAACAAAGTTTAATAATCTTCCATAAGCATTCAAGAAACAACTCAAGTCTTTAATGGAAGAAGTTAGAACGTTTGACAGTTTTACAAATTGGTCCTAAGGTTAGCTAGATTAAGCTAATACAAGCTCAAAAACATAAAAATTACTAAAAACGAATGAAGTTTCATTTACCTATTGAGGAATCAAAGTTGACTGAATGGTGTTCTCTTTTTTTCTCTAGGGTTTTGGCTAAGAAAGAAAAATAATAGGAAGAAGATGATGGAATTTCAACTTTGTTTTAAATTAATTTAAGCTTATTTAAATAATTACAAATTTACCCTTTTAATTTCACATGAAATTTTAGCTAAATAAAAGCCAAACCCATCCACTCACCTTCCTAATGGTGTAATTACCATCTAAGTACCTTACTTTCCTTTTCAATTATCATCTAGTACCTTTAAATAATGGACTCAACTTTTGCAGCTTTTATAATTTAGTCCTTTTACTTAATTAACTATCAAAACGATAAAATTTCTTAACCATATTTTAATAGGACACTAATGACCTTATAAGTATTAGTAATTAATATTCATGGACCGACACGTTGGAGTTGTGGTTCTGAAACCACTATTTTCGACACTATTGAAAGACGAACTATTACATAGCTTTGCACTGAAGATTTTAAAGATGTTCTGCATGGCGAAGTGTAAACCAATTAGCATGCCTGTTGCACTTGGAGAGAAATTCTGTAGCAATGAAAATTTTCAGAAAATTGACAAGAAGAACTATCGAAGTTTTGTTGGTTGTTTGTTGTACTTAATAGCAAGACGACCAGATATGATATTTTCAGCTGGCCTATTGTCAAGATTTATGCATTGCTGTGATATTTCTTTTTTCAAAGCGACGAAGAGGGTGCTGAGATACGTCAAAAGAACAATTGATTTTGGTGTTTGATTCGCAATGGCGAACTCCTTAAAACTTATTGGGAACATTAACAATGATTGGGCTGGATCAATGGATGATATGCGAAGTACTTCCAGATATTTCTTCTCACTAGGGTCTGGGGTACTCTCTTGGAGTTTAAAGAAGCAATCAATAGTAGCTCAATCTACAGCTGAGGTTGAGTATGTAGCTACAACAACAACAATTAATCAAGCAATTTGGTTTAGAAAAAACTAGTTTGATTTGAATCATGTGCAGGTTGAATGAACTCAATTTTTTTGCGACAACCAGTCTGCCATAGCAATTACGAAGAACCTAGTCTTTCATGGAAAGACAAAACATTTTAAAATCAAGTATTACTTTGTGAAATAAGTCGAACATGGTAAAGGTGTGACTTTGGTTCATTGTAGTACTGAAGATCAACTTACAGACATCCCAACTAAACCACTTGGAAAGTTAAGGTTTGAAAAGTTGAGGAATAAAATTGATTTTTGCAATATGAAGGCCAAAGAGGACTGTTGCGAGATAATTGTTCATGCAAAGCTGGCAAATTTATAAAAATATGATCTGGATTTTTAGAACTTACTTGCAAGTTATATTTACAGAATATATTTTCTTTCTAGAAGATTTAATATTTATTAGTACAATATATTTAGCATTTATTAGAATAAAATTTTAAGTTATATGTGAGTGATAAATAATAATAAAAACCTTAGTAGACAATTTTGTTGCTAGATTTCTTTTTTCTTCTCTACAATTCTTTCTTCCTTAGTATCGAAATTCCAACAGGATTTTCCCATATTGAAGTCTAATGAGTCTGACATGATATCTACGTCTACCATGGATTGCCCCATGTCGGAGTTCGATGTTATATCTACGACTACCCTAACAAACGCCACAATCACATCTCCTCAATGTTATGTCACTTAATTAATAATAAATGGTCATAATTATTCAATTAGATATCTATTAAATAATTATGCTTATGTCTAAAGATATGACTATTAATTTGGGTATTTATATTCCTATGAAGAGACATGAGATCTCCTATGTGAAATTTTATTTGCAGAAAACACTAGAAAATTAGTTTCTTTCTATTCTTCCACCGTATTTTATATTCATAGATTATTCTATATTTATATTATAGAAATTTATATTCTTATTATGCTCTACTCAATGTTCAGTGGACTATTTTTGTTAATGCAAAACGTCAACAGTCATTGGATTTTATTATATCCTCAAGATTTATTTACTAATAACTTTTTTACACACCATAAATTAAGTGGGAAAGAATAAAACCTTAAACAATCATATCTCAATGTGGTTATTTTACCTACTGGTTAATTAGTACCCATCCCATTGTTTTCACTGAATTAGATCCCCCAAGTATATCTTTGTTCCTTTTTGGCTCTTAACTAATCCTTTTCATTAGTGAACAACCTTTCCCGACTCGTAGTAGCTGAACAGAGTGCTAGCTAGCCATCTGATGTAATCCAAGTCTCTCTCTTTTTGTTTTTACTATGGTAGGTTGTTTTTCTTGTCGCTGCATGCCCGCAGGTTGTGTAGAGAAATTCTGCAGGGGCTTTTAAAAGGTATAGGAATTATTTCAATTTTCTTGGACCCCTTTTCGTTCTTTTTTGTTCGCATAAAATCTTACACGCCTGTTTAACTTTAACCCCTTTACGCTCAAGGCTTGTTTCCTCTTAATTCAATTTTGTTGCCTAAGGCTTGTTGCAATTCAAAATAAATGAATGATGGTGATGGGTGTGGAAGGACGAAAAATGAATGCACCATGCTATTGTTTCCTCTTAAGTCAACTTTTTGTATGAGATAGAAATGTTTGAACTGTAAAAATATTCTTGTATGAAAGTCGCAACACCAAAAATAAGGAAAAGGTAAATAGAGATTGTACATCTTTTTTATAATAGTAGTAATTACCTTTTATCTTTCTCAATTCCTCAAAATTATTAGGTCAACACGCATAATGAATAAGATTATATTCTATTTTCTGATTTGTAATTGATGCTTTAGTAGCAAGGTATCTTAGCAGGCAGAATCCTTTGGAATCGCTCGAGATACTTATGCGGTAACATGCTTCATACTTGAGCCGTAATGCAGCGGTTTGTTCCTAAGGCAAGTGAATTTGGATTAACCGAGCTACAAAAGGAAAAAAAAATAAGCAGCCAAAGAAATCTATTTAAAAGATGATAAGCATATGTGATATGATTGGTTACTAGTGTAAAAAAGTTTATTTAACAAAAAAGCTATGCATAAAATAAATAATAATTTGTACAAATTTAAACATGTAATTATAAAAATGAATAAAAACTATTATAAAAAATAATACCTTCAAAATAAACCAAAAAAATCTTTGTTCTTGCCACAAACAAGTCATATGAATTGTTAAAAATCACCAATTGTGATTAGTTTATAACTAACCAAAGATTAAAACATGTGAACAAAATAATATTCCAACCAAACATAACAACCGAATTACCAAAGTGACAATTAACAAAGGAAATAGTTTTATTGAATGACACCAAGCTCTTCCTAGGGATGATCTTATTTTATAGAAGAATTATTTGACAATAAAATTCGAAATAAATGATAATACCAACAATTTTAAAAACAAATTACCATGTGAAAAAATTCAAATAAAGGATAAAACTAGAATATTCAAACACATGCTTAATACACCCCTATCAAGTTAGTTGTGTTACAACACCACCCCACTTGGATAGGATCCGAAGAAGAGCTGGTTTAGGCAATAGTTTTTAGTGTATCTATAAGTTGATCAGCAGCATGAGTGTGTTTGACGACTACTTTGTGAGATTGAACATAATTTTGAACAAAGCATAACTCCAATCGTTTATGTGCATGTTGCTGTTCTTAAGGTATTATATGCCCTAGTTATAGGTACTCGTATAATTGTTACTTTATAACTTGCAAAAATCAATTGCTTCTACATTGAAAAATACTGAAGTTAGCCAATAACACGAAGATACATCATACATGGTTGCATCAACGGTATGAGACCTATCAGAGGCTCGAAGCAAGAAATTAAGGCATGTGGATGTTGATATACCTTTACAGTCTTGCATATTGGGTCCTTTTGATGACTCAATTTAGGGTTGGTATTGATAAATGGTTGGTAATGGTGGCTCGTGTTGAAATTTTAGCTTCAGTTTGCATAAGGAAAGAGAACTAATTCGGTGATTGGTGAATTTAAGAAGGTTAAACGGTATGAGTTATGGTTTTGGGACGTGATGGAGGTTTGGCTTGCTAA
Organism: Gossypium bickii; assembly: GCA_025503065.1. Taxonomy (NCBI): domain Eukaryota; kingdom Viridiplantae; phylum Streptophyta; class Magnoliopsida; order Malvales; family Malvaceae; genus Gossypium; species Gossypium bickii. Next base: position 105,034,920 of record CP106716.1, read on the forward strand.
AAGTAGTCTGAGGATCTTCAACACTGCTAGGTAAGAAAAGGTTGAGGTTTGGATCAGTTGAAGATATGGACTCTATTCTGATGTTATTTGAGTTGGAAGAGGGAGTGAAAGTAAGAGAAGGTGGGGAGATACCTATGGTTGCAATTGTCGTTGTATGGAGCCCGAATTCAGAAAGGTTTTTTTATTGATTATTGAAAAAAAAATCAATACTGATTAGTTATGTATCCAATTTTTTTTTTCTTATACCATTAGAAAAAGACAAGTGAAGAAGAATCGTCCATAAATTTGCAGTCAATAGTTAATAGTTAATGGTTCAAATTTATTTGTCCTGAATTTTGAATTTTGTAACTGAGAATCCACATTTTCTTTTTCGATAGAAAAGAAAGGAAAAGTTTGTAGATATTGTGTGTCTTGAGATACTATAACCAATTGAAGGCATGGATCCGATCTAAAAATGAAAAATAAAAGGGAGATACTCTCCTTTTTTTGTTTGTAGCCTTTTGGCGACATGGCCGAACGGTAAGGCGGGGGACTGCAAATCCCTTATTCCCCAGTTCAAATCCAGGTGTCGCCTGATCAACAAAAAACTTGAAATCCTAATGTCTCCTAACGTCTAGGATTCAGCCAATTATCTTGATCGTGGGATATCATTGAGAAATAGGAATCCATGTTAGCAAAAGATTTCCTGTGATTATTTCTAGTATGGAATGAGTCAAGCATCCACTTTGGTATCTTATTGACCAAAAATGGTGATATTGTTCCTCCATTGATCAATAATTTCGGTTTTTGAGAAGTATTATGATCATCCAATAAGAAAGGTTTCAATTTTTTCAAATGAATGATTTGAAGACTTATTGATTCTAACAACTGATTGCAAAGTTGATCATTTGGACCTTTCAATTCATAGATGTGGATCACAGACCTATGAATGGGGATATTCCCGAAACTCACAAAGAAAAAAGGAAGTGAGTTAGACATAAAAAGAAGCAACTTGGACAAAAAGAGAAGTAACTTGGAAAAAAAGAAACGAAGTGACTTAGACAAATTTTTTTTGTTGATAACCTCAGACCAATCAATCGAATATTGATTAATACGTAATCGATCGAACACTACTTGAAAACGGCTCTTTTGCTCAGAAACGATATGTTCCAAATGCTCCTAGAAATTCTTGCTCCCATTGGACCATTTGTATCTATATGCATTAGGATCCCGATTCATGGATCTTTAGGTCTGAGAAATAAAAATAAGAGGATCGAACCATTTCTTTTGACTCTTTTTCAAATTCGATAAATGTTGGTTGATCGTATATTTCATTATAGTTCTATGATTCAGAGTATCATTTCCTATTTGATCCCTTTGAATTCCATATTCGAAGTTGCGATCGGATCGATTCATTTTAATGAATCGATTCAATACATTTCTTATGTACCCATAGGTGCTATATTGGATTTGAATCAGATTTCGAATCAATCTATCTTGATTGACTGCCTCCATTATGTTGTTGCTAGCAAATACCACTATTTTTGGTCTTGGATCTTCCAAATCATTCCCGCAGGAGATCGGACCCATTTTTTTCGATCCTTCGATAAAAAGATTCATTTTCTTCATAAAAATAGGGGTAGAGTGATAAAGATTTCTGTTTCAATTCATCCACGGAGTTGAATACCTCATTCAAGAATTGTTTTTGATCCAATCGTAGGAATCAATAGAAAAGGCAAATCCCTTTATAATACACGGATCCGCTCGGTTATTGATAGAGTGAATAGATCTCGCCATTTCTTGAAATCTCTCTTACGATTTAAAATCGTGGTGTAACGTGTATCCCTCCTATTCGGTCATGGAATAGATGAAATAAATCAAAAAAAGGATTTTTTTTTTTCAAGAATGAAATCTTATTGGAACTGCCCAGTCCATCCTTTAGAACCATATCACATCCCGGATATGATGAAATAGGATGAATTGAGACGGTATTTTATTAATACGTAATTATCTTGAATATATTAACTATTTCTTTATTTTCCGATCGCCTGGAAGGGACAAAAGAAACATCTTGTTCTTTCTTCAACAATTTCTGATCTCTAGTGGACCTCTCAATAGGGTTCGAACCCAGATGAAGTTCTGACCATCTATTAGAGAAAAAAGAACGAATAGATCTTGTAGGATTCCCAAGAAGTTCTTCGATTTCTTTCAGAAGCAGATGATTATTCATCCGCTTCTCATGTTTCGGGAATAGCCGGGACATTGAGGAATATCTAGAAAGGCACTTAGAGAATCGGTCTGATTCTATCTCCGTTCGTTCCGTTTGAAGAAAGGAAGGATCCCAAAGAATCAGTCTTTCTTTTAGTTGTTGAATCTCTCTTTGATTGATCAATGTGTGATATTCTGAATCCTTATTGCTAATGGAATAGAAACGATCTCAGGATTGATCAGAAGATCCTTTCAATTGGCGAGAATCCGTTACTTGAACGAAACTAGATCTTGTTGAATCATATTAAATATTTGACGATACATTCCGTACCTTGCTAAAAATGGAAAAAGATAGACTAGAACCGACATCTCTTATGTCATGTCAATGACAATATAAAAATGGAATTGGGATCTGGATGGAATATAATGAAATAAAGCCATTTTGAGGTTCTCTATGAAATAATGCATGGAACGGAGCCACTACGAAGAAGTTCCGGGGGTTACAAAGGAAACTTCGAGTTCATATTAGTCATGGGTTGAGAACAGGAATTGAACTCTATGAGATCTAATATCCCATTGTTCCTCAAGAGCTCGATGGTAGAGGTGGTCATTGTTAGCCCGACCGATCGTCGTAGGTTCGAATCCTACTTGAGGAGATTTGATTCATTTCGAATTAAAGAATTTAGAATGTCGAATGAAAGGGTTCGCTTTGATCAGTTAAAGCGGGTAACCCGTTCCTCGTGTCTTTGTTTCTATTGCATTCTATCTCATTGTATCACATTACGTTCTGCGATATTTGAGAATCACCGTCAATACCTTGTTGTAGGTGTCCGGGATAATCCTTTGTTCCATAGTCCGAGGCTATTTACAACTAGCCAATTAAGAATTCTCGATGATGTACTAGTACTAGCAAATGCCTCAAAGATGCGATCATCGATTCTCCGAGAGGCCACAATTACCGTGAGCAAGCACATTAATTTAATGACGAGGAGGCGCATTTTATCGATGCTACTAATACTTGTACTTGCTCTGCTATTATTCGCCAAGCCTCAATGAGGAAGAGTTCTGGTGTAAAACAAAAAATATGCTTATTTTATTTTGTTTTGGCGGTAATACTATATATAAATATAAAATAGAAAAGTAAATATACGGTAAATAATAAATAAAAGGCCACTCCATTTCGGTAAAAGACCCACGCCCAAGTTCCATAGCTTTGGGTCCGCTATCCCGATCATGATTTTCCTACCCCCAGAGGGAAAGGTCCTTCTCTTTTGGGCTGGTTGTGGGCGAGGAGGGATTTGAACCCCCGACACCGTGGTTCGTAGCCACGTGCTCTAATCCTCTGAGCTACAGGCCCCACTTCGTCTCCACTGGATCTGTTCCCAGGAGTACCCTAAAAAAAAGGAACATTTCCTCTCCCCAGCCATTTCAGGTTAAGAAGATGTGAAAGTGCCTTTTTCTCTATAAGAACGGTGCGTTCCGAGGTGTGAAGTGGGAGAGAGGGGAATTCATAATTGGGGTTTTGAATAAGACGACTTTTTCATTTTTCATTCTTATTACTTTTTTCAAAAGTAATAAGAATGAGAGGTGTTAAGCTTTTTATCATCTTGGCATCGAGCTATTTTGTTGCAGGACCTCTCCTACAAAGATCGTCCATCTGCAGTAGAGTTTAACCACCAAGTTTAGGATGGATTGGTGTTGTTCCTCTACGCCTAGGACACCAGAATATCGAACCATGAATGAAGAAAGGCGTGCGAGAAAAGGAAAAGCATATTGGCTAGTGATTATGAGGCCCCAATTCTTGGTGGAGGGGACACCAAAGGCCTCCGATCCTTAGTCCCATGGATATATAGAGAGGGGCGAGCTTTTGGTTTTTTCATGTTGTCAAAGAGTTGAACAATGGATTTTTCGTGTTGTCAAAGAGTTAAACAATGAAAATAGATGGCGAGTGCCCGATCGAATTGATCGGGTCATGCAGAACAAGGTTCAAGTCTATCGGTATGTTAGGATGCCTCGATTGCATACATCTTTGCACTTCCACTTGACACCTATCATAATGATAAACGGCTCGTCTCGCCGTGACCTTCTCTTGAATTCGAAAACTTACGTCACTCGATCCCCGCAGAGGACAGAGAACCCCTTGCCGTCTCCTACCGTATTCTGGAGGCTCTAGAGAAGTCGAATAGGAGAGCACTCATCTTGGGGTGGGCTTACTACTTAGATGCTTTCGGCGATTATCCGCTCTGCACTTGGCTACCCAGCGTTACAGTGGGCACGATAAGCTGGTACACTAGAGGTGCATCCTTCCCGGTCCTCTCGTACTAGGAAAGGTCCTCTCAATGCTCTAACGCCCACACAGGATATGGACCAAACTATCTCACGATGTTCTCGAACCCACTCACGCATCGCTTTAATGAGCGAAACACCTAACCCTTGGAACATACTACTGACCCAAGGTGGCGAAGAGCAGACATCGAGGTGCCAAACCTTCCTTCGATGTGAGCTCTTGGGAAGATCACTGTTATCCCTACAAGTAACTTTTATCTGTTGAGCGCGCGGATCACTAAGGTCGACTTTCGCCCTCGCTCGACGGGTGGGTCTTGCGGTCAAGCTCCTTCGCCTTTGCACTCGAAGGCCAATCTCCGTCCGGCTCGAGAAACCTTTGCACGCCTCCGTTACCTTTTGAGAGGCCTACGCCCCATAGAAAGCTGTCTACCGAGATCGTCCATTGGCCCGTAGGTCCCGACACAAGGTTAGAATTCTAGCTCTTCCAGTGTTATCTCGCGATGGCTCGGGCCCCCCGGAAGGAGGCCTTCTTCGCCTTCCACCTAAGCTGCGCGCAGAAAAGCCCAAAGCCAACCCCGAGGGAGCAGTGAAGCTTCATAGGGTCTTTCTCGTCCAGTGCGGGTAGTCCGCATCTTCACGAGACATGTCTATTTCACCGAGCCTCTCTCCGAGCGGTGCCGGATCGTTACGTCTTTTCGTGCGGTCGGAACTTACCCGACAAAGAGTTTTGCTACCTTAAGACCGTTATAGTTATGGCCGTCGTTCCGCGGGGCTTCATTGCTGGTTCCCCAATCATCAGTCACCAACTTCCTTGACCTTCCAAGATCGAGCGGCGGCGGCCACCATACATGGTCTTACGACTTTGTGGAGACTGTGTTTTTGGTAAGCGATGATCGCGGGCACAGTCGCTGCGACCCCTTTGTGAGGAGGCACCCCTTCTCCCGGTTACTGGGCTATTTTGCCGAGTTCCTTAGAGAGAGTTGTCTCGCGCCTCTAGGTATTCTCTACCTACCCACTGTGTCGGTTTAGTGCAGTACCCTTTTGTTGAAGGTCGTTCGAGCTTTTTCTGGGAGTATAGCATGGGTTACTTCAGCGTCGTAGCGCCTAGTACTCGAACATTGGCTTAGGGTATTTTCTCTACCCCTTCTTACCCTAAAAAAGCAGGGGCACCTTGTGTCCTTGAACCGATAACCATCTTTCGGCTAACCTAGCCTCCTCCATCCCTCGGGACCAACAAGGGGTTGTACAGGAATATTCACATGTTGTCCATCGACTACGCCTTTCGGCCTGATCTTAGGCCCTGATTCACGCTCCGCGGACGAACCTTGCGGAGGAACCCTTGGGTTTTCGGGGCATTGGATTCTCACCAATGTTTGTGTTATTCAATCCGACATTCTCGCTTCCGCTTCGTCTACTCCCGCTCACGCGGGTGCTTCCCTCTAAGGCGGAACGCTCCCCTACCAATGCATTTTTACATCCCACAGCTTCGGTAGATCGCTTAGCCCCGTTCATCCTCGGCGCAAGAGTGCTCGATTAGTGAGCTATTATGCACTTTTTCAAGGGTGTCTGCTTCTAGGCAAACCTCCTGACTGTCTCTGCACCCCTACCTCCTTTATCACTGAGCGGTCATTTAGGGGCCTTAGCTGGTGATCCGGGCCGTTTCCTCTCGACGATGAAGCTTATCCCCACCGTCTCACCGCCAACCTCAACCCCTCGTTATTTTTGGTCATATCTAGTATTCGAGTTTGCCTCGATTTGGTACCGCTTTACACGCCACACCGAAAGCAGTTGCTTTACCCCTAGATGTCGATCCAAGCTGCTGCGCCTAAATGCATTTCGGGGAGAACCGGCTAGCTCACGGGTTCGAGTGGCATTTCACCCTAACCACAACTCATCCGTGATTCTTCAACATCGATCGGTTCGGACCTCCACTTAGTTTCACCCAAGCTTCATCCCGGTCATGGATAGATCATCCGAGTTCGGGTCCATAAGCAATGACAATTGCCCTATGAAGACTCGCTTTTACTACGGCTCGGTGGGTTCCCTTAACCAAGCCATCGCCCATGAGAGGAGCCGGCTCATTCTTCAACAGCACGCGGTCGAGCCCTAGCTCCTCCCACCGCTTGGGAGCTTACGGTTTCATGATCTATTTCACTCCCGACGGGGTTCTTTTCACCCTTCCTCACGGTTCTACTGCCGTTATCGGTCACCCAGAAATATTTAGCCTTGCAAAGTGGTCATTACTGATTCACACGAGATTCTACGTGCCTCATGCTACTCAGGTCAGAGCGTAAGCCAGTGATCCTTTCGGTTACTGGACTATCACCATCTAGGGTTCGGCACTTCACCGCTTCGCCTAGCAGCCTGGTGC